>CM062804.1:1030444287-1031044287 GCA_031772625.1 Pinus tabuliformis | reverse complement strand
CAATACCAAAACATAAATATCATAATTACCTGATCATGATGGCCTTTTGTCAAGATGTCGGATTATGCTTTTGACATCAACATCCTCTCACATTGTCCATATCCATGTTATACAAAAATCATTTTCCAAGCTTTTAGTTTTCAATCAAAGTGCCCATGGGACGAACCAATCAACAAGCTACAACAACTTTTCTTTGAAGTTGTCATTGCCAATATTATTTCTTTCTTTGAGATCTCATTTAGATATTTGAATAATATCATCATGTCTATGCCATGCTATCTTATGGAAGAGTATTATCATTCCAAAGTATACCAACCCCCTTTTCCATGCATCCAGTAACCACATGGAATACCATTCATGCTCGTGCTATAGAGCATATCCTTACGACCAACTCTTCTTGCAAGATTCTTGTAGATATGAGTTCTATCTTATAGAGAAGAGTTATGCATACCTTAACCATCTAGCCATCCTTCCTTTGAATGAGCTTGTTTCTTATCCTTATCGAAGATAAACTTCCCTTCCTAAGAGGAGAAAGACTTCAATTATGCCTTCCGAACTGCATCTTGACCATTATCATCCCTTCATCCTTTAAGATAATTGTTTCCATACTAAATGGAATATATTTCAGTCATGTCATAATACTTCTCAATATTAGGAAGCTTCCCTGAATGATGGTTCTCATTGGAGGATCTTGATGATCATTTCTGCAAGATGACTACCTTTAATATTATGTTAGAAAATACTTAGATGAAATTTGATGTGCAATATGGTCTATATGTTCTCATTCTTGTCAACTAGATGACATATTCCAAAGCAATTTGATTATGTGGATTCTAATTCTTCTACTATCATATGCTTTATCTTATGATGTTGTAACACCCTCCTCCCACACTTACCTAAGCTTATCGGTCCACCGAGGTAAATATGTGAAGAAGAGTTGCTATGATATGAATCAACTCCATAAGTATAGTTCAGGAAGTGGAATCGATGAACCGAAACCAAATCGGCCTTCCTTTGGAGATACAAGACCCCATGAGATAACTAACCGCTCCAGGTGCCCAACCCCTGAGTTAACTGGATTTTTTACTAACTTGGGCTCTCAATCGCTCCCATGACAAGGCGAGCCAACGGTTGTAACCCTCCAGTCACTCCCACAAGTCTACTTCCCAGCAATTGTAGACTAATTTACTCAGTTTTATGCTAGCGACCCCAAGATCTAAGCCACTTTTTCAGGGCTAGGATCCAAGCCTCTACCCAAAACTTAATGAAACTCTTAGAAATTATAAATAACACAAATACAAAGCCTTTAATTCAAATATTGATCAGGGACTTAACCTGAGCCATCCCAACCATGACAAAAATTTTGTTAAACATATCATGAACAAGTAATGTACAGGTCATAAATACATATTTGAACATAGGGGTATCATACTTATATGAGAATCGTCAAGAAGGTTTAATGCCCTCTCACAATAGATGCAATATCATCTATTAGGTCATACATTCATTAATATTTCATTTACTAACCAAAACATGATGAGAGCCATAGCTTAATTCTATCATAAAACCATGCTTATAACCAACATATAACTAGAATATTAACAATGATAGAACAAACATCAAAGCCACATAATAACAAGTATGAATACTCATGAGATATAAGAGAAAAGAGTTCTTACTAACATATGAAAATCCAACCAAGCCAGGGACTTCCATGTACCACCCAACCATAGATTAGGGTGAACCAAATCTTTCTTTCAACTAATAACCCTCGTGCCATATTGCAAGCATGAATGCGGGACTCACAACAAAACCAACTAGGGCATCCTCAATCTTTACTGTGTATCCTGCCATTATCAGTTAATGGATTTCTAGACCAGAAACCCTCATCTATACAACCAAGCTTTATCGTGTACCCCACCATTACCGGTCAAGGGATTCCTAGACCCAAACAAAGAAACATACACTACTAGGCTTTGCCGCAATCCCACCAAAACCGATCAAAGGATCAATAGGCCATAAACAAGCATGGATGCCTTTGGATTCCTTCACCAATATCTTGAGGAATTTTCCCATCTCCACCCTCAGGCTTTACCATGTATCCTGCCATTACCGACCAAGGGATTCTTAGGCCCTTGGGATTTTTTCTGAGACCACCTCACCTGGTTCTGAAACCATCCGAAAATACAACTCAACCAAATAAAAGAACCCCATCACACCATGGCTATCCAGAAATGTCAAGGCATGTATCAAACCACTATCACACTTGGAAAAAACCATGCCAATGACAGAAAGATAACCAAATACACACATGCATGCCAAAACTAACAAGGAAATCATACATGCAAATTGATACCTGCAAGTAATCCCATTGTAGCCACTTAATCCAACCCTTCCTTACTTGAAAATTGCTTCTCTTTGCTTCCTTTTCCTTCCTTTGCCTTCCTTTCTCCAATCTTAGAGTGCTCTAAGAATGCTCTAAGTGTGCAAGAGTATGAGAGAGAGAGAGAGCTCCAACCCAAAACTGTCAAAAGGTTGTGAACTGATCCTCGGAAGCCATTTTACCATTGAGGCCTCTATTTTCTTCAATTTCCTCTATTTTCCTTCATTTTCCTCCTCACATGTAACCTGTGACCTTTCACCTTCCTTTTCTTTTATTTTCCATTATTTTCATAAATAAAATGCCAATTAATACCTCTTTTCCTTTGTCATTGCCTTTCCCAATTCCCCCTTAGCCATAATAAACCAAATGAACACTCACTAGGATGTTTTTCCCAACATTCAGCTTGGAATACATGTCCCATGACATTGGTCTTATTTTTCCTTTATTAACTTTATTACATGAACTATGAACCCGAAGTTATTACATATGCCATGTTAAAATTGGAAACTAGGGCCAAATTCCACTTTGGACAAATCAGTTAATGAATATAATCATTCCATTTAATTCCTCTTTTTGAGAGGACCAAAATTGATATAAATATTGTCTCATTTGGACAAGCAGAAGTGTGATTTTGAATTTTTGTTTTCTCACAGGCAATTTATCAAGGTCGGCCTCACCTCTATGCTGACTCATCAAACCAAATAGTCATGTCTCTTGAACCCAACCAGTTGTATATATAGAGGTGCTCTCAACATCATTTACACACATCACTTTGCATATTTCTCCTCTTTGAAATAGCCACGGAAGGGAGACAACCTCAGCGAAGGAGGAAGGGTAAGGTTGGTATTTTGGTTGTGTTGTTTGATGGACAAAGTTTCAAAGGAAGGAGGCCAAGCATGTTAAGGGTAATTTTGGGCCTACTTCTAAGAATTATCCTAGAACATTCTCACATGTTTTAGCTCTGCGTTTTTTGACTAAAAGATAAGAGGCAAGGAGCACAAGCTAGAGAGGAATATCTTTGTTGGAAGGGTGTGGATTACTTGCAATCCTAGTTGGAGGTGTCTGAGGTCCTATGCTGATTGAGAGAAGGCCTTAAGGACGAGTTTTGAACTGATCTTGAGGTAGATTTCCTTGCAGACTTAGGCCGCAGCTCAGAGGAGAGGTAAGATGGATTTTTGTGCATAACATTAAGGGTTGTGTTGTCTCTGATCAGGCCGCAAGTAAGGACACCTACAACAGTAAGTTAGGAAGCCTGTTTTGTGGGCCGAGTGGGCTAGGAAAGCACCTCTACCCTAGCCACAACTTCTCCTAGTACAACGCAGGTGAATGGAGGTGTCTCTATCATATGTGTGGGTTGTTTGATGTTGTTGGAATGTTGTATCATACCCTAAAGTAAGTCTGGGCTTCAGATATCAACTATTACATTATCACAGGCTTGACTGCTTAGTATAAATTTGTTTTGGGTTCATTGCAGTCACTAAAGAAGGCCGCAGTAATTGGATTAGGACTGGGCTCCTTTTGAAGACTTCCTTGCAGCTGCTTAGTGTACTATTGATCTCAGATTAGGGCTGAATTTGACTACTAATGTTTGAAGGTTGAATGGAAGATTTTTCTGAGCTGATATATTGCCATCGATTGTATTTTCTCCCTCTTTTGAACATTTGATATTAATAATAAGAAGATTTGATCAAGGGTTTTCCCCATCTTGGGGTTTTTCCCTGGTTTGTGCCATATTATTATGTCCTCTTGTCTTGGCTCGTTTTCGTCATTTATTGTATATGTTCTTTCTCTAGTTACTATCAATATGATGATGATTCATGAGATTGTTAATGGATTAAACATGGCCTTATATTGCATATTGAAGTATATACCCTAAGTAAATAACATGTTAATCTAAAATTAACATGCCATGCTTCCTTTCATGATGCCACAAAAATCAAGACTTTTCTAGAGAATGCAACTGTGCATGCTATTCTAACTATCACTTTCTAATAAAGGAAAGGCAAACGACAAATAAACCTGATAGATATGGAGGTCCCTCAATAGTATAGATCCTTGGGATCTTCACCTTTCGGTTCCTTCTCAAGTTATTATTTTTCTTTAGCTATGTAAGCTCCACTACTTTCCTCCCTTTTGTTGGTTTTCTTGTTTTGAGGTTTGTTTGGACAACCGCTCTTAAAATGTCCATATTCACTGCACCCATATCATTGTATCTTGGACATATCTTGTTTTCCTTTGTACTTTCCAAACTTCCCTTTCTTCTTCTTGGATTTTACAACAAAGGATTGAAACTTTTCAATTCATTCGGTGTCATCCTTTGCATTCAATCTTGTTTCTTCCAAGACACAATGATCCCATAGCTCATAAAAGGGAATAATATATTTTCTTGAGTAGACACTAGCTCATCAAAGGGAATAATATATTTTCTTGAGTAGACATTCCAGTGGAAAAACATTTAGTACACAAGTAGTCATCTCTTAATCATATATGACCTCCTCAATCCCTTGAAATTAGTCCCTCAATTGTGAGATCTTCATAAGATATGTGGCCATATATTCATTCTTTGATATCCTTATTTTATATAGTTAATTTCTCAAGGATATTTTCTGACCTGAGGTGCTTATACAATACAATTTCACCAAATTATCATAGATTGCTTTAGATGTGCTCAAACTAGAAACAAAGGGAATGATACAATCCTTTATAGATTCAATAAGAATCCTTTGTGCCCTCACTTCTCCCTTCTTGTATTTTTCTAATTCTTGAGTCTTCTCTTTGTCTGGTTGAGTAATTTCACCAAGAACATATTCCATGACTTCATTTTATGTGAGCACCAAATTAATCCTCTTCTTCCATGCTATGAAGTTTCATGATCCAATGAGATTGTTACTTTCCTTACAAAACATAGCCATTTGATATGTAGATTGAGACATGGAAGATAATATGGTACTTACTTGTCTAATGAGTGTCCTTCTGGATGATGCCTTCAACTATTTTGAAGCTTTCAATAGACTTCAAATATGTCCTTCAATAGCAAAGAACCTTCAAGAGCGAAAGATAGATGTTATTCTTCAAGATACTAGAGACCCTTCAATGAGAGCTTATAGTCTTCTTCCTTCTAGGTCAATAGATCCTTTTTCTTAAACCCTTCCTTGTGTCCTTTAGCAAATGATGTCCCTCGATGGATGTCTTCCACTTATGTCAACAACAATGATCTTTAAGTTGCCTTCTTCTCACATTAGCTCTGATACCATGTTGGAGAATCTAGTATGGTAGCCATTTAAACAATTCTCCTTATTCTTGATAAAAGCTTGTGAACTTATGTTAGCTTCTTCTTTGTTAGATTTTTTTCATCAAACAATTATCAAGACCATAAACCATGAAGATCATAAAAGATAGTGGACACAAAATGTACGCACTAGCCAAGGCAAAACTCCTCCAAAGGGGAAAACCCTGAAAGAATCTCTCCTCTTCTTATATAATCATATCAAATGATAAATCCAAGACCCAAATTCCAAGACCAAGTGCACTCACAAGCCTCAATTCAACCCTCCTTCAAAGAAATAATGGTCAAACCCTTCCAAATCAACCCCCCACATGTCAACGATGGTGAAACCCTTCCAAATTTGGTCGAACTTTATATCTTAGTCCCTATAGCAGAATTTCGGCCTCCTGCAATAGACCTGCAATTTTTGGCCTCTTTGCAACTTTTAAATCTTCGCAGGTGTGAGATTTTCTAGGGTGTATTCTCTCTCTTTTGACTAAGCTTTTCTTCTTCTCTTTCCTTTGACTTCTTCCTTGTTTATTTCACAAATTTTCCTCCTTCTTTCTCAAGAGATCAAACTTGCATGTTGTATATGTCAAACATGGTCAAGCTACTCTTATATATACACATTTGAGGAGGTCAAATTACCCCAAACTAGGTTGACTTGAAGAGGCAGGCTTGACTTAGTCTTGTAGGGACAAAAATGACATTTTGACTCAATTTTTTTTTTTTTGTACATTTTCTTTTCAAAGTCCAAATGGGATGAACTGGATTTAAACAAGAACGCAACAAATCACAGAGATAACCATATACACAAAGATGCAGCGGAAATAATACTTCATTTCATTAATGGAAAATACTGAAATATGCTTACAACCAGAAATGGAAATAAACCAGCTAGGGCGATGGTAGCTTATCTCTGAGAAGAGATGTGATGGCTACATGCCTCTGAACTGTGTTACAATGAGGCTCAAAGGCCTATTTATTGTTGAGAAACAATGGAAAACCCTTAAAATTCCAAAACCTAACCCTAGGAGATGAAACGCCAAACTGTGGGCCCCGTTTGGGGGTAAATTGGTACATCAACTTCCCGGGGTCGTAACTTTGGCATATGATCTCCGTTTGACGCGTACAATAGCTCATTAGAAAGATCTATCCGAGCACTATCATATGTTGCCCCTGGATTCCCCAAAAAACGTCGTTTAGGGCCTCAAAACGGATCCGGAAGTTTAGGACCCGAAAAACTACTAAAAATAGTAAGTTGTGCTACAATTAAGGAAACTGGAAATGCTGAGAAAGACAATGGTGGGGGTCCAGGTGGACTTGGCAGGTGGCCACCAATATCCACCTGGATCATGGGACTTGACTTCAAGACTTATGACAAATACTCTTTTGACTTGAAAAACCATAGAAGCATGAAAAAAATGCTTGACCTAGTGGCAAATTAACTTAAGCATTAAACCTATGCAATAAAATAATAGTTCTTTTACTTCTTTTTACAAAAATATACAATGTCATAAGTACAAAGGTAATTATGAAGACCGAAACTAGTTACATTTTCCAGCATAATGCAAGGGTCTGAGACAAAGCAGAGAGACCACCTTCCCTTAAAATCCATAATTGAATTGCTTGGTAAGAGCATCCATTGTTTTAATGGTAGATGATAACCATAGAGGGAAAGTGTAGAAGGCCAACACAAAATGTGTTTTAAATGCTTGAGGGGGGTGGACTTGACACCAACCCCACTCTCCCTTCTCGAGGCACAGTGAGAGATGAGGTAAGTGCATCACCAAAATTTATTTTTAGGCTAGAGGTACTGGCAACTTGATGTTCATGGAGGCCAAGGCCGTTATGATTGCCACCCAGATCCAGGGGCTTGAGATCTTGTGAGGAAAATGTTTGACACTTGGAGGGTCGATTTGGGGAATCGGGGGGTGGTGAGCGACACTTATTTGATTGGTAGTCGATCCTTAGTCCATTTGTTGGCTAGAAAGTTTACTAGAGAGTTGGATTTCTGCCTGACACGGGAAAAGATGATGGCTTCCTAAAGGAATGGGAATTGGGATAGATCTTGAGATTTGAGGTCAAACCTCTAGCCAATTGAATATTTGGAGGGAGAGAAGCCAACTTTCAGACGCTGGGAAAGCTGGATTATCACTTAAGAGTCCACTTTGGCTATGAGAAGAGTAACTTGAGATGTTGGACGATGAGGAGTCCCTCAATAAGTGCTTTTGATTATGTTGCATTGTTGTTATCATATCCTATGTAGCCACAATACATGCGTATGATATCACCTTTGTTGTTTTGGATTTCTCTGCCAATACTAGTATCACCTAGATTACCTTTTGAGGCATCATCAAATTCAATTTGAAATGAAGGTCAGGGGGAGGGAGATAGGAATTAGGGCTAGGGGAGAGGGGTGGCAGATGAGGAGGGGTGGAAAGGGAGGGAGGGCAAGTAAGTTCCACTAGTCGAGGATTGTAATTTCAAGGGGCTGAGTGGGGTAGTCTTTTGCATCCGAGTTGAGTAGGAACATTGTTTCTTCCAATTACTTGTGTAGTTGGAGTTAGATGCTTTGAAGGTCTTTGGATTTCCCAATGAATATATGTTGATTATGTTCTTTCCATACGTCCCAAACCAGGATTCTAGGTGTAATAGTCCAAATCTGATTGAGGATAGGGCATTAAAAGGGGTATTTGGGCCAAGATAGGAGAGACTAGATTATGTCATCAACATTAACAACCAACTTGTGGAAACCCAGAGCAATTATAGCCCATAATGTGTTGGCTAGCTCACAAGAACCTAAAAGGTGGTCGATGGATTCCAGGTGTTGTTTACATATGCAACACCATGATGATCCTACAAATCCTTTTTTAGGAGGTTCTCCCGTGTGAGAATGCATCTCCAAGCAACTAATCATTGGAACGTGGTCACTTTGGGCTAAATGCTTGATGTCCACAAGGTTTTCCAAGTAGGATCGAGATTTGTGGAAGGTGATTGGTAGGCTAGAGAGTAGGCCTCCTTGATTGTGAAAGATCCAATTAGTTTGTACCCCCATTTGAAAGTGTATGGGCAGTCTGAGAGCTTGAGTATCCTTTTGGAGAGTTCTACCCATAGGGGGAGGGGGTCCTCCTGGCTATTTTATGATTGTAATATGCGTAGGTAAGCCATTATCGAAAGGGATTTGTGCTTTCCTCATTCCAATAGTGATTACCTGAGTCTTGCCTTCGTGGAGGGTGGAATGTTTTATGGAGAGGAGCTAGTGAGTTGACTCCAGGCTTGGAGGCTGCTACCAGGATTCCTCCCTAAATCGAGTTGGTATACCATCTCTAATTTTCCAAAAGCAGTGTGCTTGCATGATTTCTTTATTGTCGTTGGCCAGGTTCCAAATTAGAGAGCCATTCAAGGTGAGTGAAAGGTGAATTAGATCTTGATTTTCTTTGTCATTGGCACATTTCACGTGCCAAAGGAGGTCCCATGGTTCCATTGAGTAGTTGAACCATTTCCACAAAATTTTAGCACCAAGGAATTTATTGACAAGCTCAAGATTTCTCAAACCTAACCCTCCTTTAGATTTTGTTATACATAGAGTATCCCATTTGACCAAGGGCCACTTTTTCTTGTGGTCTCTACCTACCCATAAGAAGGTTCGTTGGAGGGATCTAATGCTTTTAATTAGAACCCATTTGGTGGTAGATACGATAGAGAAGAGGCATAGGGGAAAAGATTGGAGCACCAATTTAATGAGGATCGGTCTTTCGACCATGTTTAAGGAGAGGAAGGTCCAGTTAGATAGACGTCAGTTCAATTTGTCTAGAAGATCCCACCAAGAGGGGTGCTTGACGACCAAGTCAGTGAGGGGAGTTCCCAAATAATAAGGGAAGAAGCCTAGAAGCCAAGAATTCTTAGTATGTTTATTTGAGTGGTGGGGGGTGTGTTGAAGAAGAAGATCGAAATTTTTTCTTGATTTATGGCCATGTCTAAGGCTTTAGAGAAGAGATTGAGGATTTCCTTGATGAATTCGGCTTATTGGACTAACAGGTGATTCATTAGAAGAGTGTCATCCACAAATTGCAGATGGATTTGAGGAGGACTGTTGTGGAGAGAGAGGCCTTTTAGAGATCCTTTGATAAGGGTTCCTTTCAAGTTTCTTCCTAAAACTTCAACCATGAGAATGAAGAGAGAGGGAGATAGCAGGTCCCCTTGCCAGATACCTCTGAATGTTGAGAAGGGAATGGAGGAGGTGCCATTGACCAAAATAGAGAAGAAGGTGATGAGATTAAGGAGAGGATCCAACTTATCCATTCATCATAGAATCCAAAAGATCTATGAATGCATTCTATGTAAGATCAATTGAGCTTGTCGAAGGCTTTAGAGAATTCTAGCTTGAGGAGCATGCCTTGCTTCTTGAGGGTTTTAAGGGAATGCACGATTTCATCCATGATTTGTCACCCTTCTTTATAGTTGGTTTGCTCAAGTGAAATGAGGAAGGGGAGAATAGGTTTGAGGCGATTCGCTATGACTTTGGAGATGAGTTTATAAGCAACATTACATAGAGCTATGGGACAAACTTTACTAGGGGAGGCAATTTTCTTGTTATGAATAAAAAAATCATAAAAATATTAATTGAATAAACAATATTAAAATGATAATGATAATCATAATAATAATAATAATAAAATAATTAATGACTTCATTAATTATGAAGGGGCAAAGGTCAAACAATGTGACCATTCACCTTCGTGGTGAATCAATGCCTATATAGGCACACCGCCACGAAGGCTTGTAATCACCATTCAGTTTTATTCATTAATAAAAATTACTCATTTACACATATACACATAAGCTACATACAATTATATCTTCAATATTGGAGTTGTCTATCTAATAGTGGTATCATAACACTCTTGGTCCTCTCGATAATCAAATCATTGCAGTGTGTTCATTATTCCACCATCAGTTGGTTGTCTTCCATCTATTGCTCATTTCTCTTCGCTACCATTCATATTCCATCGACCGCTCTATTCCACACTCGCCATCTCTTCCAGCCGATGCTACCAAGTTCATTCTCCACTGTCGTTCGACCACTGTTCACATCGACTGACATCCACTCTGCTACCCTGTTGTTGTCTTTTCAACATACTTTGTGCCCCTTCCATTCGCTGAACCCTGCCACCTTCTACTGCTTGTTTTTCCCTACCAATTATTTTCCCTTGTCCCTGCGTCCCCTGACATTCCTTCTTCCTGGCGTAATTTTTTTGATCGTCCAGTCGTCGTCTATCCTGACCATCCAACCCCTGTCTATCTGTGACTTAAATCTGGTTTGTCATGGCTTATTCCATTAACCCAAGTCATCGTCGTCGGTCAATGGTCACGTGTGCGTTGGAATCGTCACTGTCGTGCCATTACATATTGGTAATTTTAATATATATATATATACAGATATATATATACAGATATATATATATATATATATATATATATATATATTAAAGATATATAATACTTATTATAAAGTTAATTATTATATATATTTTTAATTGTATAATTATATTATATAGTTTTATAATTATATAATTAAAAAAATGGGTTTTGCTATAAAAAACAAATCGATAATGGGGAATAATAATGATGATGCTGACATTAATAAATATCGAGAAGAACTTTATAAGGTACATCATCAGCTTGACAATGTTGAAAAAAGGCAAACAGAGTTAGGAGAAGAACAAAAGAAGATGATTGAAACTCAAGAGGAATTAGCAAGTGAGATAAAAAAAGGATAGACAACATTGAAAAAATGTTGCAAGGAATGCATAACCAAGAAAATAGGGATTTTGATTATCGTTGGCAAGCCAACTTAAAATTAAGAGATGAAGATAAGCGTGAAGCGACTCATAAGGTTAAAGAACAAGAAGAAAGAATGGAACAACTAATAGGAAGGGTCAATTCATTTCTTGATAATCCCTTAAACACTCAAGAACCAACACAAAGCCCCAAATCCCCAGATAGCGAATATCCTCCAAATCATGAAATTTTGCAAATACACTTCTCAGGTACCTAGTACTATACAAATTTTCCAGAAAAAGGCTATCAATGAATTAAAAAGGAGTTATCTAAGTATGATGGTAAGGACCATAGAGGTGCTATTATTTGGATTAATAAAATGGAATCTATTTTCGAATCAAACCCACCATTAGGTGAACATGAGAAAATCATGACAACATCCAAAAATTTGGAAGCAAAAGCATATAATTGAGTCCTATGGTTTGGAAAATGTGGCACACGTTCTTTTCACTAGAAGAATTTCATGGATGCATTGCTAAAAAGATTCTACGACAAAGACGAATATGATGTCTACCAAAAAATTGTCCACCTCAAGCAAAAGGGGTCTATAAGTGAATATACCCATGAATAGGAAATATTGGCTACACGAAAAATAGGATTTACTGATGAAGAACTACTTAAAATGTATAGATGTGGACTTAAGGATTATATTCATGCATAATTGAAATTATACAAACAACAAACTATCGAAGAAGCTAGACATGCAAGAAATCTTATTGAATAAAAATAGAACTTTAACATGTCATCATTCAAGGAAGACGAAGACCAACAATAATACTCTTGTAAAAAAAGAGTCAAACAAATGTAGGTATTGTGGAGGTAAATGGACGTCATGACATAGATGCCTTAACAAGAAATTATATTCTTATGAAGTTGAGAGAGATTCAGACACTTTAAGTAATGAGTCAGAGAAAAGGATAAAAAAGAAGAATAATTGTCATGAGTGTGGAGAAAATTGGACATGGGGACATAAATATGAAGATATGTCTTTATGCTAATATAAAATAGTAGATAGAAGGCAAGTTGAAGTATCAGAACTTGAAGCAGAAGTCATTATCATGCACAATGAAGATTTAGACCCCGAGGAACCATCGCAAGAAGAATCACTAGCTGCAATTTCATATGTCTGGAAAAATCATGATGAAGAAAGAAACTCTTCAAAAGATCAAAATCAACAAGCGATTGCAAAATACGTTCCACCACATCTTCGAAAGAAGAGAAACCAATCTCCAAGAAGAAGAACATTAAGCTTACTACACCACCAACAAACATGACAAAGAGATTATACCCTAAAACCCTGAAGCTTAAAGGGATCATAAGAGGCAGAAATGTCAATATACTTGTAAATTATGGTAGTACTCACAATTGTATAAACATTGATCTTGATAAATTAATTGATCTTTGTGTATAGCCAATCAAGTACCGAAACATGACTGTCGCTACTAGGCTAGAGCTACACACATATTTATTTGCCCTACCACTCTAAGAAATGGATATAGTGCTAGGTGCAAAATGGCTAACACAATTAGGAAGCTATACCACAAACCTTGAAGAGCAATTCATGGAGTTTAGTTGGCAAGGATGACACTATAAATTATATGGTGTTAATGCTCCCAACTTCAAGTAAGGTGCATATTCATATGATAACTTCACCAACTCATAAGACACAAAAAAAGTCAAAGTAAATAGAAGTCATTCCACAACAACGTGTTCAACTAGAGAAAAACCCTTATTGTTATGCTTTGAGGACAAAGCATCTCTAAAGGGGGTGGCAATGTTATGAATAAAAAAATCATAAAAATATTAATTAAATAATAATAATAATAATAATAATTAATTAAATAATGACTTCATTAATTATGAAGGGGCAAAAGTCAAACAATGTGACCATTCACCTTCGTGATCAATCAATGCCTATATAGGCACACTGCCACGAAGGCTTGTAATCACCATTTAGTTTTATTCATTAATACAAATTACTTATTTTCACATATACACACAGACTATATACAATTATATCTTGAATATTGGAGTTCTCTCTCTAACAATTCTCTTCCTTGGGAATAAGAGTTAAGAATGTGGTGTCGAGAGCAAGGAGAATGTTGCGAGTGGAGCGAGATTCTTTAATGATCTTAATGAATCCATGTTGTAGGAAATGCCAACAGTGCTTGAAGAAAAAGACGGTGAAGCCAGCATAGTTGGGAGCTTTACCTCCTGCGATTTGATGCAATGCATCTTAGACTTTAGCACCTGAGATCGGCCTCGTCAAAGCTTTATTGTGATCCTTTATTACCAGCTTGGGAATGTTGGTTGTGATCTTGTGAATAACCTATGATTGATAGGGAACAAGGTCCGTGAGAAGATGTGAGTAGAATTGCACTAGGGAAACCTCTATTTCTTCTTGGATTTCAATGCACTCACCATTGTCAAGACAAAGGGAGGTGATTGAGTTTTTGGACCTGTGATGTATGGTTGAGTGGTGGAAGAAATAACTATTTCACTCACCTTATTTGAACTATTTGGTTCAAGAATTCTGCTTCGAGTAAATTTCTTCTTGTTTGTAGCGTTCTTCTAGTTTGGAGGTTAAGGTAGCTTCTTGGTCCTCTGAGTCTGATGTCCAGCTGTTGGTAATGATGTCTATTGCAAGGTTGTCATTTCCTTTTTGATTTTGTGCTTCTCCTGGAATATATTATCGAACTCCTCTTTATTCCATTTTTTAGATGAAATTTTATTTGTTTGAGATTTTTCTAAAAGGTGTACATATTAAAATACTCTTTGGGTCTGGAACCTTTCCACCATGTTTGAATATTGGAGAGGATGGAGCAATCAATGAGCTTGAATTTCTCCAATTTGAATGGTTTCTTGAGAGATTTTCCGAGATTGCGCTAGGCCATGCAGATGGACCAATGATCAGACCTTGCAGCTGGGAGGATCTCAACTATGATTTCTTGTCTTGTAGTGATAAGGGGATTTGAGACTAGAAAGTGATCAATTTGTGAAGATATTTGAGCCTTCCCTCTGCGTTTGTTGTTCCATGTGTATAGGCCATTAGTAGTTTGAAGGTTTATTAGGTGATTCTCCTTTATCAAGTTCTCAAAGTCCTCTAACTCTGCTTCCAGGGTTCTCTTGCCTCTTTTTTTTTCTCTTTCAAATTGGTGATCATGTTGAAATATCCTCCTATTATCCATTTTTGTGGATCCATATTTGAATGGAGGGAGTTCATGTGTTGTAGCGTTGTCATCTTGCATTCCTGAATCTATGGGTTGTAGACATTCAAAAGAAAACCATGCAGGGTCGCTCCTGAGTAATGAAAAATACAAGAATCACTAAGGGGTGTAGATCAATCTCAGTTACATTTAGCTGGGTTGGATTCTAAATTATGTCAAGGAATCTAATGGCTCTGTTCGCATCCAAGGCAATGGTATTGGTGTTTCTCCAGGCTCGGAAGATTATTCTATCAAAATTTGAACTAAAACATTTTGATTCTTGGATGAGTAGGATGGACATAGTGTCCTGTTGGATCCTTCGTTTGAGAATATGATGCTTAGAGGGGCTGTTTATACCCCTTATGTTCCATGAAATTATTTTCATAAGAACAAGAAGGGATAGGTGGAGAAGATCTCTAAAATTTACTTGTATTTCCCTAAGTCGAAGAGTTTCCTCCTAAGTGATTCTATTCTTTGGAGATATGTTTTGCATCCTTGCTTCTTGGATACTTTAGAGCTTTTTTCTTATCCTTAACAACGTTGTTTTGGATGCCTAGCTGGTAAGCTACTTTGTCCTTGTGAAGTGCAACCACAAGGAGATTAATTTTCTTTTATGGGATTGCTTGCAGGTCGTTTCTCTTGCATGCATCTTCCACGACCATTAGATCTAAGCCTTCTATTTCCATTAAGTCGTCATTATCCATCATGCTCATTTCTTCAAGTTGACTTGGGGCTTCTCCGTCTCCTTTCTTTTCATAAGCTTGATTCACTAGAGGCATCGTGCCTCCTTCCATGTGCTAAGATCTACAAGATTTTGGAGTGTTTTCCTAGGCTAGAGTTGAGCTTGGAGGTTCTTGAATTTCCACCAGATCAACTAGGACCTCGAAGCTATTGTTGGTGGCTTGCTTTTTGGGAGCGAAGGGGGAATTAGACTTCTTGTTGTGCTTGCGTTTGGAGGGATTTTTGTAAATCCATCTTTGTCCTTCGCTGTCGATTCATATGGGTCCTTCTTGGGAACATTGAGGGGACAATCCCTGAAGAGATGCTTGTGTTCATGGCATTTCATACATCTGAAGGGGACATGCTCATAGTCGAGCATTTGGATACAATATATGTCTTCATATTCAAGGACGATGGCTTCTGGAAGAGTGCCATAAATGTTGATGTAGACACAGATCCTTACGAAAGAGGTATGTCTTCCTTGCTTGGTTTGATTTGAGAGACAAACAAATTTACCCAACTTGTTGCCTATCTTGGCTAGGGTTTTCGGGTCCCAATACTATTATGGAAGTGAGTATATGTGAACCTAGACTCGTGTCCAGAGAAATCTTCTTTATTCAAGTTGAAGTGCTTTACCCATTGTCTCATGTATAGTCCAACAAAGTAAAAAAGTAAGGGTTGCCTTCCATCACTGAGAAGTGGTTTTTTGCCAATGAAAAATGAAAGTGAAGAAGCCCTTGGAGCTAAGCTTCACTTCGTTGTGGGCCTTTGGTTTCTAGCGCATGGAAATCTAGTGGAGAAGGGCCTTTTCCATAGGCCATATGCGGACAAATTTACAGATGAGAGCGTGAGTCCTCAGGTGCTTGATGCAAGTGTTAAATCACATTGGAGGAATGTGGAGTCTAGGTATCTACAATGACTTGGCACAACATGTGTTGGATCCTTTGGTAGGATGAGAGTTTAACTTTGCCGTAATTGAAGCATCTTCCATTTATGACTCCATGACATTAGGAGGTTTGAACACAAGGGGTTTAGTTGCAGGGTTGAGGTGCAAGCTGACAGATTGGTTGGAGGGACCAACCGCCCCTCCACCCAGTCCAACCATAGGGCATAGGTCAACAATTGAGGCATTCGAGGTAGGGGGAGAGAAGGAGGGAAAGGCTAGTTAGTCAAGGGAGGCCACATAAACCCTAGCATGAGGTGTAGAGAAAGTTGCAGAGCAAGAGCAATTCACCTTCATATTAGATCTTGATTTCAGATGTATGTTCTTATGATGATTTGAACTTGCTCCTCGGGGATGGTTGTCGGGTCTTTGTTTCTCCATTCCTCTACAAGAGATTGCAAATTAGTGTTTTGTAGGTCCATTGCCTCAAAATATTTTGCATGATAAATATATTAGGTGTTATACTCCATTTCTAGACCCTTTTGGTAATATTTGTTAGTTGGTTGTGCATGTACATCTTTTATTGGTTGGGGTGGCTGCTAGCTGGTTTGCTAAATATCTTTAATTTTGGGTTGTTCTCCTTTAATAACTCTTGTTTTCTTCGAACTTTTGGAGGACCATGTACCAATTATGGCCTGCAACCTTTTTTGAGGTTGGGTTCTCTATTCCTTTTTTGGTTGTCTTCCTTTTATTGGTGACCCTAGTAAACCCATATTGATCCAAGGACAAATTTACTTGTGCATTTTGTTGGACCTGGTTTGTTGGGCATTCTTGGAATATATGGCCTTATTCATGGCATTTTGACATCTAAGGGGGATTTGCTCATAATCTATTAGTTGTTCCCATATTTCATCTTCATTGTTCGATTGAATTCTTACTGGGAGGGGCTTGGATGTATTTAGAAAAACACAAAGGTGGGAATATGAAGTGCATCATCCTTGCCTCGTGATATCCGAGATCATAACAAAATTTCCTATGGCATTACCAATTCTTTCTAAGATTTGAGGGTCCCAAAACCCCTAAGGGAGATAATAAAGGTGAAACAAAACTGGGGCCAATGAAAAGTCTTCTTTGTCAGGGTGGAGTCTCTGAACCCATGGCTTCATAAATTAGTCAACTAAATTCATGATATATGGTCCTCCTTGAAATATGCGACCTCTATATCCTATATTGTTGAATATGGTCGTGAAGAAACCCTTGGATTCCAATTTGAGGTCAAGATCCATTTTGAGTGTCTAGTTCTTTAAGATCTAATTGTGTTGGGTTTTTACCAAGGATCAGAGACCTACAAATTTGCATATTACCACATGCTCTCTCATCCCCTATTTTTTATGATGGGATTTATAAGAGGGGACCTTTGACTATCCGAGGAAGGCAGGAACCATTAGCTTTTGGATTGTCCGTTGTTGGACTAACAAAGGTAGTGGTTGCAGTGTCATTGTTGGTCATATTAGATGGGTTCACCTTTGGGTGTGCTTTGTAAGTTGATAAATTGTTGAATGTGCGCATGGTAGCGTGTTTGGCTTTGGAATCAACTACATTTCTATAAAAAGGCCTCCTCCACCCCATTGGGGTTCCATTAGAAGACAACACATTCATGGCAGAGGAAAAAATCCTTATTTAAACTTAAAAATTCACTGTATATTTGGTATCCCATACCTTGAACCATATATATATATATTATTATTATTACTAATTTGAACTTAACAATTCACCATGTGTTTAATATCCCATGCCTTAAACCATATATTATATATATATATAATATAATATTCATTAGTGTATATAATTTTTTAAAAAACTTCACAATATTAGGGATTTCATGTAAAAAAACAATTAAAATATAGTATTTTATCTTTTATTAGCCATAAGTTTCTTTTTATTTTTTTCCTATTAATTATAACTTTCTTTTCTTGCCTTTTTATTGGATTTGTTTTAAGTTTGTTATATTTTATTTTTTATTTTCTTTGTTGAATGTTTTTTCTAATTTTTAATTTCAATTGTTTTCACTAATAAGATAATAAAAAATAACAAAAGATTTGGATTATGTTTTAATAAAGGGACTATGGTTCTCGAGTAGGGTGGGTTTCTTTATGATTTTATGGTTTATGGGCTTTGATGCAAAGACCATGGTGGTTTCCAAAATGTCGGTGTGGGTCAGGTTACATAATCTTCCTTTGCATTTTTGGCATCATAATGTGTATTAGAAGGAATCAACAATTCTTTGGGGAAGTTCCTAAAAGTGGATGCAGATAGAGTCACAAAATGAATTTTCACTTTTGCGAGGATCTATGTAGAAGTAGACCTTAGTAAAAGTTTACCTAATAGCATTATTCTGATTCATAATAATATGTAGTGGTCTTAATATCTAGATTTTGAAAACATGCCATTTAGATGTTGTATTTGTCTTCAAATTGGGCATCTTCAAAACTCGTGTTCTCAAGCAAAGAAAGATCCCAAAAGAAAAAAGAGACAATCCCGAAAGCCGAAGAGATGACAGTTCTCCGATTCACAAGATGCTGAAGCAGAAGAAGAAGAAATCCCAGAGAATACTATAAATATTGTTGAACTTAACTCCCAAGAAATCATAGTGAAGAGAGGGGAGGAGCAAAAAACTTCGATGATTCCAATTTCGTCCAAAGTAAGAACAAATACAACTCACGAACAATAGATAGAGAAGACTACCTCTAAAAAAGAAGCGAGCAATGCCAAAAGAATTCATGCATCACATAAAGTAAATTTATGTAAATATAGAAGAGAATCAAATGACTATTGTATCTACCACTCCCAACTCATGTGAGCCAAAAGTGGAGAAAAAGAAAGGTAAAAAAGTGTAGTTTAGTGTTATTTCTCTTTTTGAGTTTTTCTTTTTTCTTTCTTCTTTTGAGTTTAGTGTTATTTCTTTTTTCTTTCTTCTCCTCAAATACTTTTTAGCATTGCAAATTGTAATTTTGCTCTTTTGAATAAAATTGAAAATTTTCCTTGGAAAAAGATAAAAATAAAATTTTAATCCATCTTAAAAAAATTAAATTATTTGTCGAATATTTTAAATTAACAAATATATAAATACCTATAAATATAATTAATACAATATAAAAAAGAGAGTTGTTTTTAGTGCGACTTTTCGAAAATTATTCGGTTTATTTTATGACCTAATTTGTTTAGAATCTAGTAGAATGCATTGAAATCACAAGTTTAATGGATGAACTTTGCACAATCAAAGTGGCCCACGAGTTTTTTTCACGGTGTTGAATCAATATATGTAGTTAAAAACCCAGTTTAAACAACACAAATCAATATTTCACCACAAATTTTCCAGTGTATTTCGGCCAGAAATCCTCTGGAAACTCCAAAAAGTTGCACTTCAAACAACTCTTATTATCATAATAAATTAACATTTTTAGGGGAAGGCTTCCTATTTCAATTTAAGGTGGAGGCTTCCTATTTCAATTTAAGGTGGATGAAGATCTGTTGTTGTTTTTATAATTGACGACCTATATTGATTTTCAAGGGAATATGCTCAACATATGCTTCGTCTGAATGCTTATCAATGATTGTAATGTGTTACACGTTTTGTTAGGCTGCATTGGCTTTTAATAAAATTAATAAATTAGATTTGTGCCACGTGGCTCCCCGCCGACCAATTTCCTAGGGATTTGAGATTATTCCAATTCTAATAAGTTACTCCATAATTTAGGTCGACATTGAACGAAAAGTATGAGACGCCAAAATGAACTCCTCTCCACCATCTCCGAAAGTTTTGCAATAGGTAAAGTGAGGTGACGCTGACAAAGTTGAAGAGCAATTTCTGTCAAACGATGGTCCGCAAGCAGGCGTTCATATAAGTGTATCGTTTTTCGTAGGAGAGTGGTGTGGAAAATTCTTGTGCGACACTAATCTTCTTGCCATAACCTCATTTGGCCATTAAATTTAATCATAATGAAAGTTTTATTATGGTTGAAATTTTAATTTAATCCCCATCATTATTATCTAGAGCAATCATTTATTATTTATGGTGATATTCTAATTAGATGAGAAATTAAAATATCAATAATTTTATTTAACAAAATGGTCTATTTTATCATAAAATATGTAATTCCTTTTTTTCCAAATTAAAATTGACCCACAACCTTTTTATATATCGTT
Organism: Pinus tabuliformis; assembly: GCA_031772625.1. Taxonomy (NCBI): domain Eukaryota; kingdom Viridiplantae; phylum Streptophyta; class Pinopsida; order Pinales; family Pinaceae; genus Pinus; species Pinus tabuliformis. Next base: position 1,031,023,780 of record CM062804.1, on the reverse strand, counting down.
AATAATAAAACCCATAACTATTAATTAATAAAATAAATGTGTACATTAGTAAAACATTACTCATATTACAATATTTTTTATTATTATATTATCACACCTTGAACTACATTCATTAACATTTCTAATCACGTTCATAAACAAATAAATGTAATCAGAAGCCATATGTAATATTCTAATGGTATTGATAATGAAATTGCTGTCAATCTCAAAAATGGGCCACACAGCCGGAATAATCTGATGTCAGAGCAAAACGAAGTTGAACGAAGCCTATAACTGCTATGAGGGTTTAAGAGGTAGGGGTTTGGGTGTTTAGCAGCGAGAGAAGCCGGACAACAACGACAATGGCGGCGAAATCATTAGATTTGCGCACAATGTGCAGGGGATTGGAGCCTTTCAATGGAGGAACCGCTTTTGGATTTAATCCTTTACAGTCGTTCAAGTTCACAGATATCATTTCCGTACAGAGAGAATGTCCGTTGCACAATAAAGCTGTCGGTCGTCAAATCATTTGCTCTGTATCAACGCCTTCGACTTTCACACGCGACAATGTCATAAGCAACGGTATGCCATAAGTCACATTATTGAGTCTTTTCGGATGCTCTTGAATTCGGGTAAATGTGATCATCTAGTATTATCACTCTTTTTTCACTCCTTTTTTTTAATACCTTTAAGGGCGGGGCTGGTTATATTAGCTTTTTTGCGAATGGTTGATTTATATGCTGAAATATAAATTATAGCAGTAGGTGAACTGAATCATAGTTAAAATATACCCTGTGATATATATTATAGAAACGGTTGAATACGATGTTGCAATTAAATTCTGATTGAAGAAGAAGGGTTTTCTCAGGGCTTGAGGAGCTGCAGAAAAGAGATTATTTCTCCACCAGCGTTTATGATATTTATCTTTTTCCCTCTTTTACTTGATTATTTAGAAGAAGGGTGAAGTTAGGGTTTGGCTGTTAAGATGCATTTCTCTGTAATCTATGTGAAGATCTCAATTTATATTTCCTCTGGTTCATAGTCTGTTGGACCGTCTCATTTGTAACAGCGGTAGAAAGTCATACTGAATGCTGATCATTTTTGAGCCAGGTCACTGGGACTGCTATGAGTGAAGTCATAAGCAGATAAACCACGATGACTGAACCCACAGTCAACCTCCCTTGCCACAGTGAGAATGTAGGTGACTATTAGGAATAGAGTTGCTTTTGAGCTCCCAGCTTTGCCAAGTGAAAATCAAATGCTAACCCTTTTTCAAAATAACTTGTACATTGACAAGTACTTGAGCTTCACAAATTTTGGTTAAATGAACATAACAACCGTGACAATAGTTCTTCAAAAAACAATTCAATGCTAGTCTTCCAGAATTGTAACTTAGTTTCTTAGCTGGTGCAAGCAAGTCATTGGCTTATTACTGAAAGACTAAACCAAATATTGCAGAGTAGTTTTCCATTCTTCCAAGTTCCTACCATTGTCAGTTTTTGTAATTTACACACAGTAATTTTTTTTAAACTTAATTTATTTACAAATAGGTATTGTTTAGGTTTTTAGACTGCCTTGGCATGGACTTTAGAGCAATACCAACATTTTACTTATAAACATAATAAGGTTCAGGGATGTTTTTCATTCAATGATATATTCGAGAAAACTGGAACAATCCATTTATACCAAGTTATTATGCAAGCTATTTGCAATACTCTGAAGTACTTTGGCATATGCCTTAGCGCTTCTCTTTATCTCTCCCTCTCATGCACACATTCACACACCTGACACAGTTACTCTTTTACAAACTGTCCACTTGTTTTCGTACACAAGAGAGAGGCTTTGAAGAATGCTATGTTCACTGATTATCTTATTATTTCTCCTACTGTATGATCATTTCTTCATCCATAAAGATGCGTGTTAGTCAAGCGTTAAATTGTTTGGATGGCTCTTAATCATGGTAAATTTTCAGTTGTCATTTTGAGCTTGAAAAAAGCATCATGGTGGGCTCCCTAGGACATCTCGAGTGATAATTATAGGAAAAGAGCTCAATTTGCAATTACCTTTTTCCTTTTTTAGTCTATTGTTTAGTACAAAATGTCGATTTTCAAGTGCAATAGATACAAGCACAAATTTATGAAACATTGATAATTACTTCTAATGATATAGATCTTCTTTTAACAATTATAGTTTATCATAAAACAACTACACTCTAGATATTCAACCTTAAAACCATAAGGACACTAGTGGTCACAATGCACAAGGAGAACACAAGATTTACCCTGGGAAAACCCACTCGGGGGAAAAACCAAGCAACCTTTTCCTTAGAGAAATTCTTCAATTCAACAGGCGATACATCTAAAGCTGTTAGTCAACTATGAGATCAAACTAATCAACAAGCTATGGTCAAACCTGGTCACGCAATTCTCTAGTCAAGTCAAGTCAAGTCAAACTTCTGTACTTCAAACGTCGACCCTCTTTGATTTGCCCTAGGCTGAATTTCTGCCTCCAGAATATGGCTAGAAACTCGGCCTGTCTAGAATATGTTGCCTAGAAACTGCCCAGAATTCACATATGCGAGTTCAAGATAGAGAGAGATAGATGCTAGAGATGAATTCATCCTTCTTGTTCGTCTTCATCCTTCTTGTCCTCCCCTTGGATGTACAAAAACTGTCTTACTTGTGTGTGATTGAATGGTGCCTTTGTGGAGGAAGTCAAATGCCTTTATATAGTGTTCTGTCTTTGCGAATGGGTGTGTCTCTTCACTGGAGCCGACTTGACTTGAGGGAGGGCCAACTTTACTAGTTTGGAGCCAAAAATTCAAAATTCAAATTTCGAATTTTCTCTTTTAAATCTGACATGAAAAACAAGTCTTAGAATAATTCTTTCAAGTGCTAATTAGTCAAAATGATATGAAGAACATGTTTTACAATTACATTATACAATACAAGGGCTAAAATATAAATTATGAAGACGGACCATAGCTACAAAATTCAACACTTCCTCTTAGCTAGGGAGGTATTCATAATGACTAGACAAATGTTCTTCATGTTGACGAATTTCTCCTAAGAAAAAGGTTATTACAAATCATCAATAGCATCAACATCATTCAACTACCATAATTTTGGCCAAATAACTCTGACACATGGTAGATCAACAACATTAATAGGCTACCATAATTCTGGTTTCTCTGACACATGGTATACAGACTAGCCTCGGTTCATCATCATTCTAGTCAGTTTTTGACACATGGTGAATCCCCAAAGGCCACACTCTATCTGGGTAATTCTGGGCCTCAAGGACCATTCTTCCTAATTCTGGGTAATATACTTGACACAAGAAGAATCATTGTCCTCAATTAGACCATTCTCCCTAATTTTGGTCATATATGACACAGGGAGAATGTTAGTCCACAATGCTATCTCATCAACACTCCCTCTCAATGAGAGAGACATTCTCAACAAGTCCAAGCTTGTCCCTGAAGCATACAAACTTCGCTATGCACAGAGGCTTTGTAAGAATATCAACTATTTTCTCATTAGTAGAGACATATGAGAGCTTCATTGCTCCCTTCTGTACCATGTCATGAATGAAGTCGTACTTGATCTCAATGTGCTTTGACATGTCATGGAAAACTGGATTCTTTGTCAACTCTACACAACTTTGATCATCATAATATATCACGGTCAACTCTAGCACATGATCAAACAACCCCATGAGTAACTTTTGAAGCCACAATGCTTCACAATTTGCTAAGTTGGCTGCAATATATTCTGCCTTGGTAGTACTGAGTGCAATAGATGTTTGCTTCCTGCTCATCCATGAAGTCATAGCGGAGCCCAAACTTAAGCAACCTCTGGATGTACTCTTCCTGTCTTCAACACTCCCTGCTCAATTTGCATCTGTATAGCCCCACAACTGTATATAATTGATTGAGACATATCTCAAACCATAATCAACTGTACCACACAAATATCTCAATACATGCTTTCCTGCAGTCGAGTGATCATGTCTCAGTTCCACCTAGAATTGGCTCAGAGTGTTTACTGCAAAGAAAATGTTCGACCTAGTATTAACCACATACATCAGTGAGTCAATCAGCTTCCTATACATGGATGGATCTACCAAATCAGACTCAGAGTCTCTTAAATTTTTCAGATTTGTCACCATGGGAGTCAGCATCGACTTACAGTCCATCATTCCAAACTTTTGCAGGATCTTGATAATATATTTTCCTTGACCAAGAAAGACTTCATCGGGCTTTTGCCATACTTCTAGCCCCAAATAGTAGTGCATTAACCAAAGATCCTTCATATCAAATTCAAAAGCTAACTCCCTCTTACACTGAATAATTAAATGCTCCACACCTGTAAAAAATAAGTCATCAACATATAATAATAGAATCATAGGTTCATTCTTCTCGACCTTGAAATACAGGTTTGGATCAACATCACTTTTGGAGAAACCAAGTATTGTTAGGAAGCTGTCAATTCATGAATACCAGGCTCTCGGTGCTTACTTAAGTCCATTTAAGCTTTCTTCAATCTACAAATGTGAGACTCTCTTCCATGAATCTCAAAACCTTGAGGTTGTTAAATGTACACTTCTTCTTTAATTATGCCATTAAGAAAAACAATCTTTACATCCATTTGATGTAAATTCCAACCCATAGAAGAAGTAATAGAAATGATAGATCTAATGGTAGTGTACCTAACAACTAGGGCAAAGGTCTCATCATAATCTTCTCCCTCTTTCTGGGAGAACCCTCTAGCCATAAATCTAGCCTTGTATATGTCAATGCTTCCATTGAATCCATGCTTGATCTTGTATACCCATTTTGAAGGTCACCACTAATTTTCCTTTAAGTCTTGGCATAATCTCCCATACATCATTCTTCATAATCGATTGGTATTCTTCCACACCGTATCCCTCCAAACTTGCTGGCTAGCTGCTTCTTCAAAGGTGGAAGGGTCATAATTAATAAGATTAGTCTTTAATGCTGCATATCCAAAATACCTCTTTGGACTCTTGCTTTCCTTGAAGGTGCCACTAGGTGCTGCATGTCCTTTTGCTTCCAGCAAAGTGGATCTAAGCCAAGCTGGCCTCTTCCTGATTTCAACAACAACAACGGGGTCCCTGGATCGCTAGGCCCTTGTGGCTCTTTTTTATGATCAACAAGGTGTTTTGAAGGGTTTGATGGATCAAAACCTTCTTCCTTGGGAGCTTCATGTTCTTCGTCCTCATCAGAGTCCATGGGAACTTCTTTGGATTTCTAATAGGCCACATTCTCATCAAAGGTCACATCCCTGCTAACTTCAACTTGTTTTTGTCCTGGAACATATATTCTATAGGCCTTTGATGACTCACTATATCCAATGAATATTCCTTTCTTTCTTGAAGGCTCTAACTTCCTTCTCTTATCTTTAGGTACATGAATATAAATAAGACAACCAAATATTCTCAAATGACCAACCTGTGGTTTCTGTCCGGTCAACGCTTCTTTAGGAGTCTTGTCTTTTAGAATTCGATGAGGACTTCTATTTTGGATGTAGACAATTGTCATAGATGCGATGCCTCACTCCATAAAAACATAGGGAAGTCTTGATCGTGCATTATTGCTCTAATATATTCTTTGATGGTTCTGTTCTTTCTTTCAGCAACTCCATTTTGTTGTGGATTGTAAGGGACTATCAACTCCCTCTTAATCCTTGCTTCTTTACAAAAGGAAACGAGCTCCTTGGAGGTATATTCTCCTCCATTATCAGATCTCAGGATCTTGATCTTCTTTCCCTTCAAGTTTTCTACTTCAGCCTTAAATTCCTAAACTTGTCAAAGACTTCATCCTTCGTCTTCATAAAGTAAATCCACGTCTTGTGAGAAAAATCATTAATAAATGTTACATAGTACAAAGAGCCTCCAAGAGATTTCACTGACATCGAATCACATACATCAGAATGGACTAGATCTAGAATTTCTTTGGATCTACTTTTGCTACTTGGAAAAGGTTTCTTGACATTCTTCCCAAGTGCACATCCTTTACATACTTCTTCATGTTCTACCTACAAATCTGGAACACTTGAAACCATTTGTTTTAAAGCAAGCAAAGCTCTATAGTGAAGGTGAGCATATCTTCTATGCCAAAGCTCACATGGATTAATATCATTATGTACATGTGTTTGAGTAGGTTGTTTCAAAAGCGTATACAACCTTCCTTCACGAACTCCAATTACTCTAGTAGAATCTATACTAGAGCCCTTGGGCCATACAAGAACTTTGCCATCAACAAATGCTACTCTATCTCCCTTATCTTCCAAGCATGAAATGGAAACCAAATTCTTTTTCAAACCTGGTACATATAGTATGTTGCTAAGATGAATGTTTTCACTTGATTCTAGCTCAATAGAAGTCTTCCCAATGCCTTTTACTGCATAACTGTTGTTGTCTCCAAGTTCTACCTTTTGAGATAATCTTCTTTCCATTAGGCTTGTGAGGTTGTCATGATCTCCCGTCATGTGCCTTGAGGCACCACTATCTACTAGCCACAAATCATTGCTATCTGCAATAAAACCTGTAAGAGCAGAAAAGTAAAAGAAATCTTTGGTAACTAGATCTTCAGTCTTAGGTTTCTTTGGAAGTTCATCCATGTCTGTCGTGGTAGCATATGACTTTCCCTTTCTTTTTCTATCATTTGATCTTTCAGGACAATCGATTCTATAATGACCAAATCTATGACAATGATAGCATTGAACTTTTGACATGTTTCACTTTCCTTGAGGAGTGGATCTTCTTCCTTCATTTCTTCTTTGGAATCCAATCTTCTTTCTTCTTCCAGCCTTTTTGAAATATGCTGCATATGCTTGAGGGTCACCTTCGTTAGATCTTTGAATCTTTCCTTTAGACATGAGCCTTGATTCTTCTTGAGGACATGTAGTCCAGACTCCATAGTTTATCAAACTTTGGAACTTCTTTTCTAGCACATATCCCTGATGCAAATGAGTCCCATGATTAAGGTAAACCATTAAGTGTTGTAGTCATTAGTTCCTTTTCAGAAATGATTTCATCAATTGCTTGAAGTTGATCTCTCAATTGAGAAATCCTCATGAAATATGAGGCTATAGTGTCATTCCTTGTCATTCTAACATCACAAAGCTCATTCTTTAAACTCATTGCTTGACCAATATTATTGATAGTGTATAATCCAATTAGGGCATCATACATCTTCTTTGAAGAGTCAAGATTTGCTACATATGGGATCAAATGATCTCTAATGGAATCTACAATGATACTTCTAGTTGTAATATCATCTTTCTCAAATTTTATTTTTTCTTCATCTTTTTCGGGTTCAGTGACCTTGCCCTTCACAATATCCAAGAGTTCATTCTTTGCAAGAAGGAGATCAATCCTTGTTTTCCAAGCCCTAAAGTTTGTAGCTCCTTCCAATTTGTTTTCTGCCTTCATATAGGAACCCATAGCCATAGACAAGCAAATAGATCTTAGATGAGGTCTTCTTTAATGCTCTTCCCTTTACCAAAGCTTTCCAAGAGTGATCTCAATGTCCTATCCTTCACCAAAGCTCTGATACCATGTTGATTTTTCAAGTGCAATAGATACAAGCACAAATTTCTGAAATACTGATAATTACTTCTAATGATATAGATCTTCTTTTAACAATTCCAGTTTATCATTAAGCAATTACACTTCATAAATTCAACCATAAAACCATAAGGACAATAGAGATCACAATGCACAAGGACACAAGATTTACCCTGGGAAAACCCACTTGGGGGAAAAACCCAACAACCTTTTCCTTAGAGAAATTATTCAGTTCAACAAGAGATACATCTAATGTTGCTAGTCAACTATGAGATCAAACTGATCAATAAGCTATGGTCAAACTTGGTCAAGCAACCCTCAAGTCAAGTCAAGTCAAACTTCCGCCCTTCAAACTTCGCCCCTTTCTGATCAGCCCTAGGCCGAATTTCTGCCTCCAAAATATGCCTAGAAACCCAGCCTGTCCAGAACATGTTGCCCAAAAACTGCACATAATTCACATGAGAGAGAGATAGATGCTAGAGATAATTCATCCTTCTTGTCCTTCTTCTTCCTTCTTCTCCTTTGATTGGATGCCCAAAAACTATGCAAAATTCGCATGTGCGAGTTCAAGAGAGATAGATGCTAGAGATGAATTCGTCCTTCTTGTCGTTCTTTGACCTTCTTCTGCTTCGCTTGGATGCCCATAAACTAACTTACTTGTGTGTGATCAAATGGTGCCTTTTTGGAGGAGGTCAAATGCCTTGATATAGTGTTTTGTCTTTGCGAATGGGTGTGTCTCTTCTGTTGAAATTCTAGAACGATGTATTAATTTCTGAACACTGATAATTACTTGAGATGATTATATATGCAATTTTTTTCACTTTTACAAATTCTTCATCAAGTAACTATACTTCAAAAAATCAACCACACAAGAACAAGAAAGTAGAGATCACAATGCACAATATCAACACAATGATTACGTTGGAAGAACCCACATGGGGTAAAAAACCCAGCAAATCTTTCCTTAGAGGAACCAATTCAACAAGAGACATCAAAATCAAAGCTATGGACAAACTAACTAGTAAGAGTATCCACCAAGTGTTCAAGTCAACCCTCCTTAGTCTGATGGCAAGAAGAAAATCTTTCGACTTCTTCTTCCACAAGATATGCAACTCCTTTTACACATAGAAAGACCTAAGAATCTTGGCCCTTTCTCACAGAATCATAGCCTTTTATCACAAAGATACTCCACAGGGTTTTGGCCTCTTGCATAAAGATATTCTCGACCTCTTGTCACAGAGATACGCCATATGGTCTCAGCCTCTTGCATAGAGATATTCTCAGCCTCTTATCACAAAGATACTCCACAGGGTCTCGACCTCTTGCACAAAGCTATTCTCGGTGTCTTATCACATAGATACTCCACAGGGTCTTGGCCTCTTGCACAGAGATATTCCCGACCTCTTATCACAAAGATACTCCATAGGGTCTCGACCTCTTATCACAGGGATACTCCACAGGGTTGCGGCCTCTTGCACAAATATATTCTCGGCCTCTTATCACAGAGGTACTCCACAAGGTCTCGACCTCTTACACAGAGATATTCTTGCGTTCTCATCATAGAGATTCTCCACAGGGTCTCGACCTTTTGCACAAAGATTTTCTCGGCCTCTTATCACAAAGATACTCCACAGGGTCTCAGCCTCTTGCACAAAGATATTTTGGCTACCTTAAACAGATATATTTAGGCCTCCTTGCTCAGTGATATACTTTAGACTTTCAGACCTCTTCCTTAGATACGAACCATAGGTAATTCAACCATCTTAGAACAAAGATGGTTCACAAAGATAATTCAATCTTCCAAGAGTCTCCTACACCTTTGATCTGCTCCTTATCTTCCTTCGTATGCCCAAAAATATATTGATTTGATGCTCAGATGTGATATCTTATGAGAGGAGGACGAGTTATTTCTATATATAGTGATTACATGGGTCGAATGGATGCCAATCATTAGCTGAGTTGACTTGTAGGAGAGAGAACCGACTTGAACACTTGTGGATCCAAGAACAAATATTTAAAAATTCTTTTTGATAAATACAAAGTTTGATAATTGATTTTCTCATGAGCATGAAGAACATGCCTTTTAAGAACAAGTATATCAATGTGAAGATCGACCATAGCTACAAATTCAACATCTTCACTGGAGTCGACCTAACTTGAGGGAGGGTTGACTTGACTAGTTTGGAGCCAAAAAATCAAAATTCAAATTTCAAATTTTTTCTCTTCTAAATTTGACATGAAGAATGTTAACACCTAATCTTTGGGATTAGGTAAATCCATGTAAATATTGTAAATATCAAAATAAATAAAATTGGAAGACGAAGAGACATTGGGAGATGAAACCCAATAGTCTCCCTTTCCATGTATATATCCATGTTCCATCTTAATGCAAAGCACAATGAAATTCGTGGAGTTACTCCTGGCCTGACATGGTATCAGGGCCAACCCCCATTTTTAGTTTCCCTCTGTCCTGTAACTCTTATTTTTCTGCCATTAGCCTCTGTCTAGAATACTTTGTCCTTTGTTCGTTGGTGAATATGTTGGTTTTTGGATCTGCGGTGTGTTGAAGGTGTATTCCTCACATTTGCTAGTTGAATCTCTTGAGACAAAGACCATAACTTAATTGCTGAATTAGAATGCTGGTTGAAATCGAGTTGTATGTTAAAACCCTGTGCGTTAAGAGGAAGAGCGAGTATGTGATGGATTAGGAGGAGCGACTTTATTCGTTAATTGGTATGAAAATCCATGAATCAAAATTCTTGTTATAGTTCGTTATTTGTTATGATGTGTGCTGTACAATGTTATTTGCTAGCCGTAAATGACAAGATATATACACTAGTGTATTATAGTGTATTGTGCTGCGTTGAGCTCTACTTTCACTCTGTTTTGAAGACCGTATGCTTGCTTTTTGAAATCCGCGTGCATTGGCCATTGTATATATGCATTGTTTTTAGTAATACATAGAATGAAATGGCATATAATGGGATGACATACATATAATTTTAGTGATGGCATTGTGCAAGTTTAAGCTACGCGTCGAAGTTTTTTATGGACAACCATTTGCAAGCTGTAAACATAAGCGATAACTCATATATCCTTTATTTAATATGTTGAATACCATTAAAATGAGTGATGGCATATAAAAAGCAGTGGCATGGTTCATGAAGTTTGTGAAAGTGCGTTGAGCTCTTATGGTATATGATATGAAAATACGTTGATTTCTTTTTTTTTGGCCATATGGTATATGGTATGAAAGTGTCATGGAATGTGATGGTATGTATGGTATGAAAGTGTGATGGTATATGGTATGTATGGTAGGTGATGTATTATGGTATGCCATATAGTATATGGATGATATGTTGGAAGCTAAGTAACAGGATTCGTTATATAGGGGCCACGTGTTCGAATCCGGCGTGTCGGACACGGTTTGCTTGAAAAACGTATCCAAAAAACATGACACGTTGAATCCTATCAGGACACGTCGAATCCCAAGCATGTCACGAAATTCACCAACGTGTCCCGATTTTTGACAGCGTGTCCTGTTTTCCAGGATTCGTTTGGCGGAAAAGTGACCTCCGCGGGTTAGAAAAGGTCGCATTTGCTCATTACAGCCACGCTCTTTATCATTTGGCAAGCATTGTTTGAGCTGTTGGCAAGTGGAGAAGGGTTTGGAGCAAGGAGTTAAGGGAGTAGAGCGTTCGGCAAGGAGATTCAAGCACCAGGTAAGTGCATTTCAACTCCATTTTTTTTCATTTCTTATTCTATTACAGCGGTTTGTATATGATTTTTTGTTTGCAAATTTGTGCATGTTTTGTTCATTTCTTTTACAGTATTCATGGCTCAATCAAAGGCAGCAGTTAGGGGGCAAAGGAAGGGCAAGAATGTCATGGGTGGAGATGCCCCTCCTCCCCCAATATCATCAGAGTTTGCTGTAAGTAATTTTGAGGGAAGAGGAGGACCTAAAGACAATGATAAGTATCCATTGTGGAAATATGTCACAAGAGAGGATGGGACAAACACCAAGGGAAAGGGAGGAGGCAATGTGCAATGGAAATGCAACTTTTGTCACATTTCTTTCAAAAGCACATATTACCGTGTGAAAGCACATTTGTTGGCTTGAAGACCCCCTTCCATTTTTGAGGAAAGCCACCTCCAAATTTCCATTTGAGAGTTCTACTTCTACTGGGGGACAAGCAGCAAAAAGAAGAGCACTTGGTCCAATGGACAAGATTTTCCAACAAGAGAGACGGGAAGAGCTTGATCTCACCATTGCCTTCTTCATCTATCAAAACTTCATATCATTTAATGTTGCACACTCACCTCTATTTATTGAGATGTGTCGAGCTCTAACTCAAGGGGCTCTAGTAGGGTATGTGCCTCCTGGGTCAGAGAAGATAAGAACCACATTGTTGACGAAGGCAAAAAAAGAGGTGCAAAAAATGCTTGAGCCTATTGTGGCATCATGGCCAACATCTGGGGTTAGCATTGTTTTTGATGGATGGACAGATCCAGCACGACACCCAATCATTAACTTCATGGTGTCTTCCTTGAGTGGTCCAGTTTTCATGAAAGCAGTGGATACACTTGGAGTTTACAAGGATGCACAATTTATTGGTGAGTTATTTATTAAAGTTATTGAAGATGTAGGTGTTGGTTCTTGTGTGCAAATCATTACAGATAATGCACCTGTTTGCAAGGCTGCTGGCATGATTGTGGAAGCTAAATATCCACAAGTGTTTTGGACACCTTGCATTGTCCATTCATTGAACTTAGCACTGAAATCCATTGCTTCTGATGTGCTTTGGATTGGAAGCATTATTGAGGATGCAAGACATATCCGTAAGTTTGTGCAAAATCATACAAATGCCCTCACTATCTACAAGGAGCACACCAATCTATCATTGTTGAAGATAGCTGATACACGGTTTGCCTCTTCATTCATGATGTTGAAGAGGTTGAGGGAGGTCAAGACCGCTCTTGGGGCCATGGTTATTTCTGAGTTTTGGTCTTTTTGGAGAAAGACAGATCAAGTAGCCTCTAAAAGAGTGAAGGACACAGTGCTAGATGATGCTTGGTGGGAGACGGTAGATCTAATTATTCAGATCATGGACCCTATCATTTCTTTGCTTCGATTTGCAGATACAAACAAACCCATCCTAGGAGAGGTTTATGAGGGATGGGATTCCATGATTGAGTCTGTGAGGAGCATTATTCTACAGAGTGAGTGCCCCGAGTATGAGACATCACCAGAGGCCTTTTGTGATACTATACAGAATATTCTTGTCAGCAGATGGGACAAGAATTGTACACCTTTACATTGTTTGGCTCACTCTTGAGCCCCAAATACTACAACCATGAGTGGCTGAATGGTGGACCTTCTCACAGATTCCCTCCTCACATGGATGGTGAAATCTCACAGGGGAGGAAAGAGGCATTCAGGCGGAGTTTTCAGGATAGTGCATTGCTTGCTGAGGTGGAGGATGCCTTTGCAGAGTTTTCCACTGGCAGTGGTCGATTTGGAGGTTATGATGTGATTAGAGACAAGGGGGCTAAGAAGCCCTATTCTTGGTGGGCAAATCATGGGGCAACAAGCCCTCCTCTTCAGTAGTTAGCCATGAGGCTCCTCTCTCGGGTGACTTCATCCTCTTGTTGCGAGAGGAATTGGAGCACATATGGGAATTTGTATAGTGTGAAGAAGAGCAGGCTTGAGCAGTCCAGGGCAGAGACAATGGTGTATGTGCACACCAACCTTCGTCTTATTTACAGGCAGAGGGAAGAGTGGTTGAGGGGAAAGACAAAGATGTGGGATGTCTTTCTTGATGATATGGGTCTGGACACCAGTGTTGAGTTGGCATTGGCCAACATGGATCTCAATGATCCAGTGCTAGAGCCTGTTAGATTTGATGACTTAGAGGGGTCATCCTCCACACCAGCAGATGCAGAGGCGACTATGGATACAGGGGAGGAGGATGTAGAGGAGAGCAGTGGGGACCATGATGATGAGGACATTGATGCTGATTCTGATGCTGATGATGAGGATTGATGCCTTGAGGCTTGTATACCTGTAGTTGTTTTATATTTTCTATTTCTATTTGCCATTGGCATTGCACCAGCACTACCTATGTAACACATTTTGATTTGATGACTTAATGAGAAAACTACAGTTGTTAGTGTGTTTATCTTACTATCTTGTAGTTGTAAGTTGTCTTTCAGTTATGAATTATGAATCATGATTTATGTGACCAGTACCACTGACATGTATTTGAATTTTGTATGTACTATGCATGCTATAAATGAAGATCTATGTTTGAAATCAATAAATTTGTATCATTAATTAAAATTTGTGTAAGAAATATCTAATTTTTAATATATATATATATATTTTAATAAAATAATATATAACGAATCCTATGTGTCCTGTTCCGGGGGGTCAACGTGTCCGAATCCGACACCACGAATCCCGAATCCTACAAATTCCAAATCCCCGTGTCAGGTGACTTAGGTTGGAAGGTATATTTTGAGAGCCTGCATCCTTAGTTGATGAATTTTTTAAGAATCAACCAATTTTATTGCAGAGACATATCAATTTTTGTTGCCAGTACTGTGATTATTTTGAGACCAGTTTAGAATTTATGATGCATTCACTCATATCAATAGTTGGAGTAATTCTCTCTGACAAAGAGAACTACCATGAGTGGTCTCGGAAGATAAAGCACACTTATGATTTTCAATGAGTTGTGGAAAGGAATTTGTGAAGGAGAAGGAGACAATGCACTGGAAAATCCCACTTTAGGCAAGGAGCTTGCCATTTGAGAAAACAAGAACAACAAGGCCTATGCCTTGATTGCAACATCAATAAATGAAGAGGCGAGTCATATTTCTCCATTTTCAAATGCCTTTGAAGCCTTAAAGAAGTTGAAGGAATTGTATGACTCACACTCTGAACTTGAAGTTGTTCAATTGATGATTAAGTTGTTCAATCTTGAATTGAAAAATGATGACCCTCTTGCCTTAGCATCAAAAGTAAGATCCATTATGCATGACATAAAAGCCACTGTTGTGGAGATAGATATTCTTCTCATAGTTTATGTCAAGGAACTATATCCCACCTATTCACATTATCTTGATTCATTGCAAGCAAGTGGCAACCTTAAAGAGATTACCTTTGACTCCCTTGAGAAGAGGTTTGCTGAAAGAGAGAAGGCTTTTGGGAAGAAGACAACTCCTTAGTCTTCTGAAGAAATTGTGCGCCTTGCACAAAAAGAGTAGAATCTTGCACTACATTCTTCTAGAGGAAGAGGTGGCTGTAGAGGAAGAGGAAGAATTTTAGAGGCAGGGGGGCAAACATTTCCAAGGAGATAGGTCTGATCTTCATTGCACACGATGCAATGGAGATGGACATGATGCATCTACATGTAAGCTGCCTTGGGACAAAATTGAGCAGGAAAGAAATGAAGGAAAAGGTAAAACAATTGACAAAGGGAAAGGTAAAGCACCTGAGTCTGCTCATTATGTTGTGGCACATTGCAACATTGGAGTAACTGAAGACTTATTCAATGCTTCAATTGCTTCATGGAAAGATGCTTGGTTGCTTGATTCAGGAGCAACTTGCCACATGACTTTTAGGAGAGATTTTTTTGAAGAATTCACTGACAATGTTGATGGAGCAGTATACTTTGCAGATAAGTCAAAACTCAAGTCATCAGGGCTTGGCACCATCAGGCTCAAACTGCCTGGTCTTCCAAACTTTCTTCTACATGATGTTATATACCTCCCGGAGCTGAGGAGAAACTTGTTGTCTTTGGTCCACATCCGCCAGCAAGGACACTCCATTCACATATTTAATGGCAAAGTTGAGGTCAAAAAAGCATTAGACCACTCACTTGTCATGATTGGGATAGAAGAAGAAAGACTTCTGAACTTGCAAGGAACCTCTGTTCGTGAACAAAACTTTTCATACAGTTCTCACTATGATGAAGGTACATTTCCTTCAAGTCTTTTAATGCTAGATTTGAACACTTGAACTATGACAACCACTGTTTATTGAAGAAAAATGGTGTGACTGGTTTGCCTACAATTCCTAGGACACTTAAGCAATGTGATGCTTGTATCTTAGGAAAGCACAACAAACAATCTTTTCATGATTCTCATTCCAGAGCACATATAAAACTTGAACTCATTCATTCTGATTTGTGTGGCTCAATGCCTGTTCCTTCTGCAAATGGTAATAAATATATGATGACATTTATTGATGACTACATGAGAATGTGTTGGGTTTATTTATTGAAGAACGAATCTGAAGCTTTTGAAACACTCAAGAACTTTCATGCATGGATTGAAAATGATGCACAATCTCATATTGGATCTATTCACACTGATAATGGAAAAGAATGTACATCAAATGAATTTGAAAACTATCTTTGCCAACATGGGATCAAACATCAAACAACCCTGCCTTGTAATCCCCAATAAAACAGAATAGTTGAAAGAATGAACATGACAAATATGGTACGTTCTATGATGTTGTTCAAGAATGTTAAAATGATGTTTTGGGCTGATGCAGTTCTATGTGCTGTATATATAAAGAATAGGTGTCCATCTAATGCTATAAAAAACAAGACTCCCTATGAAATGTGGTATTTCAACATTCCTTCGGTGAGGCATCTCAAGGTTTTTGGTTCCACCTGTTATGCCTTGATACCTAAGGAACAAAGAAACAAACTCGGTGCAAGGAGTCGCACATGTATCTTCTTGGGGTATTCAAACACCTCCAAAGCATAATGTCTCTATGACGAAGTTAATAAGAAGTTTATAATATCTAGAGATGTGATATTTCTTGAATCTTCCAAGCCTGATAATGTTCTTGAGTGGTAGCTTGATCGCTTGGATAGGTTCAGACATGCAAAGCCTTTTCAAGAATTTGATAATGAGATTCCACATCTTGAAGGGGGGATTCTTATACTGGATCAATCTGTGGAATCCTCTTCTAAAGCACTCTCTCCCCTACATGAAGCTCCAACCACTAATGACACTATGAGTGATGTGATTGACAAAATTGGGATATTAAATCTTGATTCAACCCCAACTTAGTCAACTGAGCAGCCTGGGCCATCTCAAAAAGGTCCTCTAAAATGGCTAACAAAGACACTTGAAAGTGTTTTTCCTGATGAGCTTGGAAAGACAGGAACAAGAAGCTCAACCAGACATAATGGAGGTGATGTAGAAGACTTTGATTCACTTGTTGATATGGATGTTTTTTATGATTGTGAACTAAATTTGTCTATAGTTTTTGAACCAACTTCCTTCAAAGAAGCCACTTCCCATGATGAATGGAAAAAAGTGATGCAGAAAGAATATGATGCCTTGATAAAGAATGGCACCTGGAAGTTGGTTGATCCTCCATTGGGAACCAAACCACTTGGCTGTAAGCTAAGTCACCAGGTTCGTGTTCGAGTTCGAGTTCGGCGACCATGAAATTCAAATAAAGTTCGGCAACTAAAATTTTGTCGATAAAGTTCGACATATAGAAATTCGAAAAAAAAATGTATATATATATATATATATATATATATATATATATATATATATATATATATATATATATATATAAATCAATTTAAAGTCAATTTCAAATAAATTTTTGGCTTAGCAAGAGAACAGAGGCTAGAAAATTTATTAAATTTTATAAATTATGTGTGATCAATTTTGGTCATTTTCAAGCCTTTTAATGTTAATCTTTATTGTACTTATCCTCCAAATTATATGCTTCAGATTTCCAATGATTTTCAGCCTTCAAAAGGAAAGAGTACAGTTAAAAATGCCCATGGCCTAGGAGACAAAAGATCACTACAAAACTCTGAAGTTCAAACTCAGAAAATGAATAAAGAATCTTTGCAAATATAGTGGCTCAAATTCAGTGAATTAACTAAAAACAGTTCAGAATTTTCATATGATAGTAATGTAGTATAATAGTATTCTTCTTATGAAATCATAAAACAACTAAATTGAACATTAACCAATGCCAAGAACCTTTATCATTTATGACAGCAGTGAACTTTAATACCAAGTGCTGAAAACAGTCCTAAAATCACCACTCCTTTTCAGGTTAGATTGAAGCAAGCAAACAATGGAAATAAACTTAAGCCTCTGATATGTTTTCAGACCTCTTTTCTTTTATGACAGTGAGTAGTAAACCATGAAGTGAGCCAATAATGAGAGCAATTCGTTCCTCAATATATCAAAATATAATTATATATAAACTCGAAAGTTTAAACTTTAAAGTAGCTTGGCAGTTTTAGAAAATTGTTCATGCAAAAAGTAAACTAGAAATCTAAAACAGGAACACAAGTTTTATTCTTGATGTTCCTGTTGCCCACTTGTTATATCAAAAAGTTCTATGTCATCAAGAGCAGTATGAGTTGTGAATCCGCTAGATGCTTCAGCATCAGATTCATTAGTGAATTCCCTGTCAATGTTTATGTCACTATTAATGTACAAATTAACATCATCCATTGTTGCATTTGGAATAGGATCGATCCACGGAGTAGAAGAATTGGATGACTCTTTAGCCACATTCTTCAATGCCAACTGCAAGTTACTATGAACATAAACAAGATCTTCTAATCTTCCAGATAACAATCTATTTCTTTTTTTGGAATGAATGTGGTCAAAGGAACTCCAATTCCTTTCACATGCTGATGCACTTGTTCCCTGGCTTAAGATATGAATTGCAAAATTTTGCAATTCTGGTGCCCCTGAACCATAAAATTCCCACCATACTGCTGGATCACTTCTGCTCCTATCATACTTTGTTGATTGTGTTCCAAATAACCCTTCTTCTAACCTGTATGCCCTCAACTGACTTCTGATCAAACCTGCAATATTTGGATCTGGATTTAGCTTCTCAATAGACTGGATAAGTCCATTCATGATTTCTTCATCCCTATGTCTTGGTAACCCAAACAATCTAGGGTCCAAATAGCATGTTGCTGCATGTAATGGACTATGCATCATCTTCCATCTATGATCAATTAAATCTCATATCTCCTTGTAAATCAGCATCCACATTATTAAAAGCCGTTGCAATAGTCTCTTTGCAACGATCAATGCTTTCATAAACAAAACCCATACAAGGTTTGTCATCATAAACCATGCGGAGCCCATTAACAATTGGGCCACAAATTTTTAAAACGTTGTTTGCATTTTCCCAAAAGCCATTATGGAGCACTATTTGTTCAACATTTTTCCCCTTAGTTTCTTTTGAGAGGGTAGATCTCTCCCACTTAGTGTTGCAAAAAACAACTCTTAGTCTCGCTTTTTCCTTAACAACTCTTTTTAGAGTAATATAAAAAGTGGCAAACCTTGTATCACAAGGCCTCAACAACTCTTTTGATGCATTCTTCTTGTATATGCTCAAAGTGAGACGATGGTTGATGATGAAGTTTGAAATTGTTTTGGCTCTTCGGATTGTCTCATTGACCCAAGGAAATTTGGCTAAGTCATGCAACATTAAATCCAAGCAGTGAGCTGCACAAGGGGTCCAATAAATCTGATTATACTTTTCCATAATCAGCTTCCCTGCACCAGAACAATTTGATGCATTATCTGTAACAACATGGACAACATTTTCCACCCCAACCTCTTGAATTGCTTCATCCAAAATTCCAAAAATAAATTCTGATGTCTTCACTCGATCCATTGCATTTATTGCCTTCAAGAAAAGTACCCCTTGAGGACAATAAACAAGCACATTGATCAATGGGCGATGACACAAATATAACGAACCATCACTCAAAATTGTGCATCTTTTAAACTTCCAAGACTCTTTAATATCAGCCAACTTTCCTGTCACTCTGTCTTTTGCTCTTTTTAGCAAAGTTGTCTTTAAAGCTTCAGATCCGGGAGGAACATAAACCCTTCCCAAAATCAATGGCCTTTTTAACTACATTTTTAAAATATGGACTCCTCACCACATTAAAGGGAATTGCACATGCATAAAAATATTCAGCAACAACATCATCAACTTCCTGTTTCTCAACAAGTTTCCAGAATTGATTTAATGTTTTGGTTCCACCTGTTTTTGCTTGAGTAGAACTTGATCCACCAATGTTTGAAACTGAATTAATGGTGTTGGAGGAAGACATGGCAATCTCCCTCTCAATTCGCTGCGTCTTATTTACCCTTTTCTCCTTTTGCCTCTGTGAATTGGAATGGTCTTTCTACACTGTGGCTTTTTGGTTATCGATGATCTTAGTGCAGGCTTCAACACCACCTCCACTTTAATTGCTAATACCGAGAAGGTGATCCACTGCTCTAGTTAAAGTGCCAGTGAAATTATGTCCACACAACTGACATGAAAGATTATAACCATCTTTTTGGACAAAATTCCAAGCTACAATAGTTGATTTTGGGGGTGCCATTGAAATTTGAATGTTTTGAACCTCTGATTGTTGAAAACTGGTGAAGACCTGAAGTCTGAAATGTCTGCAATTTTTTTTGAAATTACATTTTCATTAGTTAGAAAAAGGAAAAGTGATTCAAAACAGGCAGAAAAGAGCAGGTTGTACTGCTGTAGCTTTTTATTTTCTTACACAGGCCATACACTTCAAAGAACTAGCGTATCAAGAACAATACTTCAAAGACAATGCTGCAGTACTCAGACAATAAGATTTCATTTACAGGTTCCCTTTATTTTTATCATGGGAATCAAATGTAGTGCTGCTGTCACACTAAATGGTGGTGAGTTAAAAAATTGTTTACACTGCATCACAATTTTGTTTTACGTGACTTCCAAACTTCCAAGCAAGTGGAAATAAGTTACAAGATTTATGTAAATATAAATGCTGCTGAAGGCAAGAAAAGAAACAAAATGAACAGTTCAACTACAATGACTTTTAAATGAAATTTCACATTGAAAAAAGTTGAGATGTGGGATTGCATTATTAGTAACGCCTGCTAACAGAGTCTTAATTCCATGACAATTAAAACAGATGCTGACTCCATGGAGTGTAGACTATAAACCACGTAAAGCTAATAGCATCCTGGCTGGACTATAAAAGCATAAAAATAAATAAATGAGAAGAACTTAGTGTGGACAAGGACTTAACTACAGAGACTCTCATGGCTGTAATTTAGATGTGGGGAATCGGATTTTCATGACTGTGTAAGAGGTTGAAAATTTTCAATCTAATTTTTAAGTTGTGAGTCGTAACTTTGAATGTGCTCTTGACATGCCATGAGTTTGAATGTTAATGCCTCTGGATGCAGACCAACGTTTTTACTTTTGGATATATAGATATACAGTGATAACTCGTTTTTATATTATCTATGAATTGATTTTTATGTCAGATCTGCAGAAATCAACAGAAAGTGGTGGATTATAGAAGGCTTCCTTTACTTAAAAATGAAGGCTGAATGTAGCCTGTAGGTTTCAGCTGGCGTTTTAATATGTGCACCTCTATGCGGCTATGCCCATGCTCCGTTGTTTTTTTTTTTTTAATATCGAAGTTAGAAGACCCATTGATAGACTGATTTATTGATATCAATGTGGAAAACTTGTTTGAAAGTTTGAAACACCAGGTCAACCTCACTGCCTAACTGCTTTGAACCCCTACGCAGAGAATTACATTGGAAGCACGATATTAAATCTGACTGTTGTATTCTAGCTCTGGGGTTGATTTATGAGAGGTTAGCTTTAAAGAGTTTTAGAGCATTGAACTATGGTTCTAGGCTCGTGACTCTCTTGTATAAATAATAAAACAGTCAGAGCAGTGTATGAGTATCACTGTAATGAACGCTGGAATAAACGCTGAATAATGAGTTTCAGCGATGTAATGAACGCTGGAATAAACGCTGAATAATGAGTTTCAGCGATGTAATGAACGCTGGAAAATGCTCCTACTTGAACGCTGAAGCCTGAGCAGTGAGAGTGAGAGCCTGACGGCTGCGCAGCAAGAGTCCTCGGAGAGTCGGACCTCAGTCAAGAGACGTGTCGCCGCTGGCAGCTGTAGACTGGAGACGTCTTATGAAATGAAACCCTCGGGCAGCTGTAGACTGGACTGCAAGTTTGCAACAGAGTTACAGTGTAGACTGGACCATAATGAAACCCTCCGAACAATGAAACAATGGAACTATTGTTTAAGTTTTAACCCGGCGAACAATGAAACCCGCGGGCTGCAGTCAATTTGGTAAAACGCGCGTAAAAAACGAACCTAAACGAACTTTTTCGAACCCCAAACGAATTTCATCGAACCCTAAATGAATTTGTTCGTCAAAAAATTCGAATTCGTGATGAAGTTCGAGTTCGCCATAAAATTCGGCGAACTCAAACGAATAAATTCGTTTTCGATTAAAATTCGGCGAATTTCAAACTTGTTCGTTGAAATTCGCCGAACCTGGTGACTAAGGCTGTAAGTGGGTCTTCAAAAACAAGTATAAAGCAGATGGCTCACTTGACAAGCATACAACCAGGCTTGTGGCAAAAGGTTCTGCACAAATGGAAGGGGTCGACTATGAGGAGACTTTTGCCCCCACAGCTAAATGGGCTACCATCTGGACAATCTTTGCCTTGGCAGCACAAAATGGTTGGAAGGTCCATCAAATGGATGTAAATTTGCTTTCTTGAATGGAGATTTGAAAGAGAATGTTTTTATGTCCCAACCAGAAGGATTTGTTTTGAAGGGTCAAGAACACAAAGTATGCAAGCTTGCAAAATCCTTGTATGGCCTCAAGCAAGCACCAAGAGCTTGGTATGAGAAGTTAATTAAACGTCTTCTGAAACTCAACTTCAAACATTATGAGCTTGATGATGCGACTTTGTTTGTCAAGAAAGTTGGCAAAATAGTTGTATATTTTGTGGTGTATGTAGATGATCTTCTGATGATAGGGAACAACGAGAGCTACATTGCATCCATAAAGAAGGAATTGAGGAAAGGTTTTGAAATGACAGATTTGGGCTATGTTCACTACTATCTTGGTATTGAAGTGACTCAACATTCAAAGTTTATATTCCTCTCTCAAAAGAAGTACATTGGAGATCTATTGAACATGTTTGGCATGAATGAGTGCAATCCTTTGACTACTCCAATCAAACAGAACTTGAAGCTCACATCCACTGAAGGAAAATAATTCGAGGATGCAACGAAGTATAGACAGCTTGTAGGAAGTCTCAACTCCTTGACTACTACTAGACCAAACATTTCATTTGCTGTTGGAATCCTCTCTAGGTTTATGCAAAAGCCTTGTGAGGGTCACTGGTCTGCTGCAAAAAGAGTTGTAAAGTACCTGAAGGGAACTCAAGACTTCAGACTTAAGTATACATAGGTGGGCACCTTCAACTTGATTGGATACTTTGATTCAAATTTTGATGGAGATAAAGAAATTGGGGTATCTACTTCAGGTTATGTTAAGAGTCTTGGATTAGGAGCTGTCTCCTGTAGGTCACGCAAACAATCAGTCCCAGCAGATTCCACAACTGAGGCAAAATATGTGGCAGCAACTAAAGCAACAAAGGAAATTGTGTGGCTCAGGAAAATTCTAGAGGATTTGCAGGAGAAACAATTACATTCAACTCCTCTTTTGATTGACAACATTTCTGTAATAAAGTTGGCCAAGAACCCAAAGTTCCATGATTGAACAAAGCACATCAATACAAGATACCATTTCTGATTCGACATCATGTTGAGGCCAAGACAATCCACCTACGCCGTTGTTCCACAAATGAGTAGATTGCAGACATCTTCACTAAAGCGCTTGGAAGAGAAAAGTTTGAAAGATTCAAAATGATGCTTGGACTCACCAACATCCCTTCATATTAAGGGGGGGAATGTTGACACCTAATCTTTGGGATTAGGTAAATCCATGTAAATATTGTAAATAGCAAAATAAAGAAAATTGGAAGACAAAGAGACATTGGGAGATGAAACTCAATAGTCTCCCTCTCCATGTATATATCCATGTTCCATCTTAATGCAAAGCACAATGAAATTCGTGGAGTTACTCCTGGCCTGACAAAGAACATGTCTTATAATAATTCTTTCAAGGGCTAATTAATCAAAATGATATAAAGAACATGTCTTACAATTACATTATAAATACAAGGTCTAAAATAAAATTAGGGAGACCGACCATAGCTACAAAATTCAACGTAAAGGATTTCCTTGAATGTGTTAGGGCTAGAAATTTGAACATGCTCATAGGATCAAAACCTTGACTAATTCGCAACACACAAAGATCAAATAATACAATATGTATAGTGGAGAAACCCTTTGGGGAATAAAACTCTTCTCAATTAAAACTATATTGTACCAATCATCGTTTAATTTTGTGCCTTTACTCCCACTTTGTCTAAAATAAAGGACCCTCTTGCCTTCTTAAAGAAAATGCATGACCATTGGAGTAGGAGGTCAAGCCAGTCAAGTGAGACATTCACCAAGTTAATCGTACATGCAATTGAGAATCATGATAATGTAAGATAAAATCAAGATAGGTTAGCTAAAGTGAGTGAACCTTATCTTGATAATTATAAAGTGGATTTTTGATGATTACAAAGTAACCATAAGATTTTGAGAAGAATTGGCATTAGATATTTGTTTGTCAACTTTTCAAACCTTTAGTTAGGTTCATCATTAGGACAAAAAATAAGCAAAAAGAAACGGGGCTTGATTGATATTAATCATAGTATTCAAAACCAACCGGTTTGAACTGTAAACTGGTCAAACCGGCCGGTTCATTACCCAAAGCCACTGGATCGGTAGAAAAACCGGTCAAACTGCACTCCCCGCTGGTTTTTTAGTCAAACCGGGCATAAACTAGGTGGTTTATTGTTTTCCCATAAATTGACTGCTTCATTGCCACCTGGCCTACTGTGGACCCATCGAACATAGTTATTTTGGATTTTGAACACAATTATTTTGTCTTTTGAGGTAGTTTTGAGGGAAACTAAGGGTTGTTTCCCTCCAAAAACAGCCCCTCCAAGCCAATAAAAGGAGGTCTCCCCTCTCATTTGCCTCACACATCTCATTTGGAGTTTTTGTGAGCTTCATTGGGAGCTTGGAGAGTGTTGAGTTTTTGCTGGAGTAGTCATCTTGGAGGCTTGGAGTTGGACTTGGAGCTAGTTTGGAGTTGTTAGTGGAGTTGGCATCTTCAAGAGGAGGCTAAGGGAGCTAGTTTTCATTTCCAGGTAAGGATTTTCACTTGAAAAATCCATATTTCATTGTTGTCCATGTATTTAATTTTTTTTATGTGTTCTATGCTATCAAATTTCAAGTTCAACTGTTAGTTTTCAAGTCTTAAATTTTGTAGGCTAAATATGCCCCATTTTTTTCCCAAATTTATCTTAGGTTTTCCATTTTACTTAGCTACAATTTTATTTATTTATTATTATTATTGTTAATTAATTAATTTATTTATTGTAGATTTCTTTCATTTGCAAATTTCAAATATTTCTAGCCACCATGCCTCCAAAATCCAGGGACATTGCATGGGCTCATTGTGATGTGATTGATGGAAAAATGATCTGCAAATTTTGCAATAAATCTATTGGAGGGGTGGGGGGAGGGGGTATTCTCAGGTTGAAACAACACTTGG
This sequence comes from Pinus tabuliformis, assembly GCA_031772625.1. NCBI lineage: Eukaryota > Viridiplantae > Streptophyta > Pinopsida > Pinales > Pinaceae > Pinus > Pinus tabuliformis. Next base: position 1,030,998,622 of record CM062804.1, on the reverse strand, counting down.
TTGGGATAAGAGGCCAAGTAAAGCCATGTCAAGCACCAAAGGAAGTGATAGGAGATGTTAGGGTAGAATACCTTGCCAAGTTTGAGAAGTTTGAGGAGAATAAGGCTAGGGATAAGGCTATCCAAGAAGAAATTGCAAGGAAGAAGGAAATTTTACAAGCCATGAGAGATGGTGGGTATGAAGATTTTGAGATTCAAGACTCCTCTTCTATCCCTTCCACCAATGACCCCTTTCACTATGTTCCTCCTGCTCTTGGGTCTTATAATCAAGGCCAACAATCTAAAGGAAAAAAGAGGATGAACATCCAAAGTTATTTCTCAACTTTTACCACCACTGCCTCTGCTAATCCCACTTCCTCCCAACCAAGTCTAACTCAACGTCAACCCACTTTGGATGACCATTGGAAAAAGCAATGCAAAGAATCTGCTTTTCAATACATTGCTAGATGGTGGTATGATGCAAATATCCCATTTAATGCTGCTCGCTCACCTTATTACCAAGCTATGTGGAACTCTGTTATAGCTGTAGGAAAGGGCTTCAAAGGCCCTAGTGTGATGACTTGAGGGGAGCTCTTGTGTAAAAAGAGATTTGTTCCATTGATGAGATTTTTTTTGAGTGTAGAGAGTCATGGGCCAAAAAAGGTTGTTCCATCATGTCAGATGGATGGACTGATGGAAAGAACCACACTACCATTAATTTCCTTGTTTCTTGCCCTCAAGGAACCTTGTTTTTGAGATTAGTTGATGCATTTGATAAGGTGAAGGATGCAAACCTTCTATTTGAGCTTTTAGATGAGATTATTTAGGCAGTGGGGTAGCATAATGTTGTGTAGGCCATCACAAATAATGCCTCAAACTGTGTTCTTGCTAGAAAGATGCTAGAGTCCAAATATAAGGCCATATTTTGGACTCTATGTGCTACACATTGCATAGACCTCATGCTTGAGGACATATGCAAAGTGGAGTGGGTAAAAAACACTGAAGAGCATTTCAAGTGCATCACAAAATACATTTACAACTACTCATTGGTATTGAGCCTAATGAGGAAAAACACTAGGGGCAAAGAGCTTATTAGGCCCGCAATTACGAGATTTGCAAGTCACTTTCTTCAGTTGCAATGTCTCAATTGTCAACAAAAAAACTTGTAGAAAATGTTTTCTTCTGATGAATGGACTTCATCTCGGTGGGCTCGTAGACAAGATGGAAAAGACACCAAATAGAAAGTTTTTGACAATAATTTTTGGAAAAAGTCTCAAAGTTTGTGAAAATTATTGAGCTCGTTGTTAATGTGCTACAAATGGTGGATGGGGAAAATTGGTGATGGGCTACATCTATGAGGCTATGGATCAGGGCCTTAGGCAAAGTAGCAAATATGGGCAACTTACAAGGTTAAATTAGCTAAATATGGGCATATTTGGGAGATCATTGATAACAAATGGAACAATCAATTCCATCGTCCTATGCATGCATTCAGGTATTTTTTGAACCCAAAGTATCATTATAAAGCTAGGTAGAGATGTGCAGGTTGGGGAGGTCAGAGATGGGTTGATTAATTGCTTGGAGCACATGGTCCCTACCCATTTTGACCAGTTGGAAATATATAAACAACTTACTCTTTTTAGTATGGTAGCAGGTATATCTGGCAAAAACTTGGCAAAGATGGCAAGAGATGTGGATCAACCAGGTAAGCAATTCCAATTTGTTTTTCTTTTAAAGTTCATTTGTTTACAAATTTACAATTCAAACTGTTTGTAAATACTTGTAAATAAGTAATGAAATGAACAAAGTTACTTATTAATGTCTTTTTCCTTGCAGCAACATTGGTGGGAGTCATTTGGTAGCCAATGTCCTCAATTGCAAAAGTTTGCAGTTAGAGTCCTTAGATAAACTTGTAGTGCTTCAGGTTGTGAGCGCAATTGGTCTGTTTTTGAGCGCATACACACAAAGAAGAGAAACCGTTTGGAACAAAAATGATTAAATGATCTTGTCTTTGTGCAATACAACCTTTGACTAAGGTGCAACCAATTGATGAACAAAAGACTTGATCTAGATCCCATTGTGTTGGACGATATTGATCCAATGTCAGAATGGGTGAAGGAGATTGAAGCCCTTGAGTTTGATTCTAATTTTGATATTGACATGGAGTTAGGTTGGGTTGATCCCAATGCAGATCTGGTAGCTCCATTGGAACCAAAACTAGTAGCCAGATCAAGCAAAGGCAAACAACCAATGGAAGTTGTTGAATTTCCACGACCTTGGGTCTAGGTTAGAGTCTTAAAATCACTGACGCTACCAAACCAAGAATCTCAACCATAAACTACTTTGCACAACGGAAATATAAAGCAGTAAATCACACATGCACAGAACATAGACAACTTTTTAATTTTTCAACCCAACTTCGTTATATTAACAACATATAATACAACAGTCTAGGGCTCTCGTACCAGGGATAATGGCCCTTAGTACAAGATACAAAACTGGGGCTTGGTGTGTTGGAAATAATAATGTGAGGGGGGGGGGGTGAATCAGTGTTATCAAATCAAACAATTTTTCATTTCCATACTCAGATTCATATACGCTACTTCAGTTAAGGGAACCTGCGTGTACACGCAACCGTGTCTAATGCAACTAGCATATATCCAGTAAACTTATGATTTAGTTAATCCATTAAATGTTGATCTTTAGTTAGTGCATCAGAACTTTATTAACCATATGAACAGTAAACAGGTGCAATAAAATAGAGCATATCATCACACACAAGAAGCACACACGAACACCATGATGTAAGGTGGAAACCCAATGTGGGTGAAAACCACCTGCTGCAATTTGTCTCTATCTTCTTTTAATAAGAAACTTCTTTTTACAATATTTCTGTACTGGTTCAGCCTTATACCAATACGCAGGCTTTTACCTGCAGAAAGTTACAACCTCCTCTTGTTCTCCAGCTTCTCCTGGAAGGGAGCTACAACCCCCTTAGCTCTTGTACTAGCCGATCCTTCTACTAGTATGTAGGCGTCGGCATACTGAATGCTCCAACATTCACTCGTTTTCAAGCTACTACTGGAAGGGAGCCACAACCCCCTTAGCTCGTGTACTAGCTGATATACTAGTACGTAGGTGCCGACCTACAGAGGGCTACAACCTTCTCTTTCTTCCTCCAGATACCACGTTTCATAAATTTTTAGATTGGATACTCCTGAAGCACAACACCATAATCTGAAGGCCATGTTTCATCCAATTTTCATACTGGACCTATCAATATTATTGAAACACAAAATCAATCACCACTTGCATCATCAATCTCAGAATCACCCAATACTGAATCATTGAAACTTTGTCAACAAAATGCAATCACCAGAACACAGAGCAGAACATAGAACTCTGCAACAATATTCAGAACCAACTGTATCATCAAAAATCATGCATCAGAGTGCATACGCTACTTGGAAGAGCCGAACCAGTGTGTATACGCAACTTCACCAAAGCGAACTAGCGTATATGTCATCAATTACTTACTTATAACTTCGCTGCACTTCCTGACTTCAGACATACCCAGATCATTACATATACAAGGATAATATGTATGTTAGCAACCAGATCTAGTCCATCAGATCACATAAAGATAAGTCATTATGATCCTGATCCATTATAGATCTCATCCATCAACACTGAAGCTAAACATAATCAACCAAACTGAATATGCAGAATACTGACACCAGTAAACAGTCATCAGAACTCATCAACAACCAGAACCACCTGTAACTTCAAACATCATAGTTCATATGGTATACGCTACTTAGATGTATCTAACCTGCGTATGTACGCACCTTTATCATAGTCAACCAGCGTATACATTTGTAAATATTCATTCATGATTTGTGGCTATTCCAAACTTGAGCTATACCCAGATCATAATATTTATAGAACATTACATGCGTCAGTATACAAATCTAGAACAAGCATTATCAAACCGTATAGAGATGATTCATTCCAAGCCATTAGATCCCGATCTATCCTTAGATCTTGTTCTCCATCAACTGCTGAGATTCCTCCTTAGCTCAGATCAAGCAAAGCATTATGAACCCATAACCTGCATACTAGATCTCATACTTCCTCAGATATTCAAGACTTTCTGAATTGCCTTTGCCTAATTATCTCCTTCCCTTTTTATAGTCTTAGGCCTTACTCAATACCATGGTCCAAAACCATAGAGAATCAATACCATGGACCAAATACGTGGGGTCAATATGTCGGACAAGATACCTTGGACCAATACCATGGATCACAGTACGATGGTCCAAATACCATGAACCAATACCCAATGTACACGCCTTCCCTTGCTTGAAAGTGCGTGTATACGTATACGCACCTTTTGGTCAGCTAACCTGCGTGTATACGCGGCTTTATCACGGGGAACCTGCGTAGATCTCATTGTCTTCGTTCTGTGAGCCTGAACTGTGATCTGTCATCTTAGTAAGTTGCCATCAAGGACAACACCTGTATCATAATGCCAACAATCTCCCCCTTTGGACTTGATGGCCAAGTTAACTTGCCATATTGAGAATTGTCATCTTAATGAGTTGTCATTGTTCAATACAATGTCTGAACTGATTCCTTTGGGCTGCCCTGCATCCCATGTATTCTATCACATCTGATCTCTCTTCTGTAGATTCATTTAGTTATATATAGTTGAGATGTTTTGCCACAAGTGGGTTGCCATCAAGTACAAGCATGCATCATAATGCCAACAATCTCCCCCTTTGGACTTGATGGCAACAACCATACCAAGTCACTCTCCCCCTTTGACATCAAGGGCAAAGGGCGGACCAAGATATTCTCTTCCTTGATATACATTCTGCTGTCCATACTCCCCCTGAATACCTGCTGAAATCTTTGATTGAAGTCCCCCTTTGTATATGCCAAGGTGTACCAATCTGCCCATGCTCCCTCTGAGTACATGCTGAAATCTATGCTCTGCTGAAGTGTGCTGTTCATGCTCCCCCTGACTGTAAGCAAGGTCTGCAAAAAGATGTTCTACAAGAAGAACATGACTCTATACATCATAAATGACTTTCCTATCACCAAAGACTCATACATACATCCATCTCCCAACCAAGTGGGGATATACCAATATTGACTCATCCACCCAACCAAGTGGGGATATACTTGATACCAATTGTTTATACATGACTGAAATATTACATCATCCTTCCCATGCATAGTGGGGGTACAAATTACATCATATGACCAAAAGGGATTCATCAAATGACTACAATAGACAGAGACGAACTATTACATCATGAGTCTTGATATGACCTTTACATTGAATGATATATATGACATTTATAACAGAGACCAAACATCTAAATAAGACCATGATAGTCATCAACAACTGTCATACATAGTGTATTATATGCTCCATAAGCATCTGTCAACAGTATCTAGACCAACAACCTGTATATGTCCATTAGTGTAGATAGCATCAACCTGTGATAAGATATGTCTGCATATAGATATCAATTCATCCTCTTGATCTTGAGGATTATCATAGCCTTCCATGAATGAATTCTGCATATGACATACAAAATCATTCACATTATATCATATGTGAAAGACACCGTAGCCTTCTCATCAACATCAAGATCTGCATGATCTTATATATCATCCATGTATCATCACTCGGGGACATCCCTCATCTGTATCGATCAAGATATGTAAGTATCAACCTATCATCATATGGGTAAGAACTCATCATCATCATGTCTCCAACAATGCAACTTTGAGTAATCATCCATGTATCCAGCATACTGTATATAGCACTATGTATCTTGACCTCAAGATCTTTTGTCAAGACTTCTTGATATCATCAACAACAACAATCCTTATCCATGTGAGCGCCAAGAACTATAGGAATCCTACATCATAACTGTATTATATGTCGACACCAACATATGAGTGACTCATCAAGTAATGAAGTTGTGTATTCAAGCTTTGTACTTATCCTTATCCTTATGAAGATCACCATGTAAGCACCATATATGCATCATCAGAGAATCACCCACAAATCTGATCTGAACACCAACTATGTAACCCCAAGAATCATATGAGATTTTGTCATGGACAACTCATAGCAAGATGTATCATTTAGCCATATAAGCATCATCACCAAGGACTTCTGACCATAATGCCAACAATGCATTATTCAAAGGATATGCTCCCCTTGAACCTGTGCCATCTGTTCATTGTCAGATCTGATCATGCATATATCAGCAAGAAGTATCAAGGCATCATCATCATCAAGTTAGGATCAAAAAATTTTATGAGTACCAAGACATTTCCACACAACATCAGCAGATTGTAACCATTATCAAACAGAGCAAATAATGGACTGAATCATATTAGACCCTTTTTCCTGAGTCTGTCCCACTGCTTTTCCTCAAACTAACATATACGCGATTGTGCAGTGTCTAACTCGCGTATATACACGACTTCCCTTTATGAAACTTGCGTATGAGATTGAGAACACTGAAGTTTTACACTTTCAACGTCATCTGAGTCTGTTATGTCTGTACATTGTGCTGTGCCACATCTTTCTAATTGTACTTCCTTCTTCTTCCATATCTTCAAGTGTGATGATGTTTTCTCCTTTTGGTATGGTCCCTATACTTTGTTCCTGCATTCCTTTGCTATATGTCCAAGCTTGTTACATGCATAACATGTTACATGTTTCATATACCTTCTGTAGCAATCAACAGCTTTGTGACCAAACATATTGCAAGAAAAACAATATCCCTTAAAGTACCTGCAACGTGATGATCTTCCTGTGTGATGGTCTTGAACCATTCTACTTCTGCATCTGGCTGCAACATGTCCAAGATTATGACATACATAACATTCAACATTATTCATTGGAGGAGTAAAAGATTTTCTTTGAAGAATTTCTTTCCTTGGTTGTTGAGGGATTGACCTCTCATCTCCTTGTTGAGTATTTCAGATTGTGCATTAGGGTTCCTTGTCTTATTTTGTGAACTAGATTCACCTTGAACAAATTCATGAAAACCAAGACCAGTTTTGATAGCAGGAGACCTTTGACTACTAAGAATATCATCCAAGATCTTAGTACTATCTTGAAATCGGAAGAGCTTATCCTTTTCTTCTAAGTTATGTTTTAGAATATTTACTTCAACCTGATGTTGCTCTTCCTTTTCCATGATACTGCTTCTTCATGTGTTTTTCAACTTTTCTTCCTTCTTCCAACTGATGTCTTAACTCAGGAACTTCATTTTCTTGTTTTCAAGAGCTTGGAGTAGTTCTTTATTCTGCTTATTTGATTCTTCAAGATCTTCTTTTAGCGAGAGGATCTTAGCTTCAAGACTTTCATAGTAACTGGATCTATCTCTGAGTTTTTTGATTGTTGTGCTCCTTCCATTACTTCATTTCTTAATGATGTCACTTCATATTGCAACTTTTGACATTGATCTTCCTTTTCCTTGAATAGCTTCCTTACCTTGTTGGGCTTTTAGTTTGGTAACTTCTTCTTTGGAGACACATTCCCTTTTGTGCAATAGATCTTGTTGATCTCTAATTTTGTTTGTAAGCCTTTTAAATTCTGCCTCTATTTGATATCTTTCTTTTTCACTCATAAGAGCAAATTCAGTTGTTTCGCTATCACTTTCATCATCTTCAGATGGATGGAGAAATGTATCACCAGAGGATAACAAATTCATACCTAATGGTTCTTTTGCTTGTTCATCCTCATTCTGAAGTGATTCTGAATCTGAAGTGTTTCTTCCACATATTCCCCAATCGATTCTCCCACTGTCATAGTTCCTTTGAGATGTCTTCTTCTTCTTAGGCGCGTAATTTTTAAGCTTCTTTCCCATTGTTCTACGGATCTCCTTCAAGCGATCAAGCCTCTACCAAAGGACCTGCTCTAATACCAATTGTTGGAAATAATACTGAGAGGGGCGGTGAATCAGTATTATCAAATCAAACAATTTTTCATTTCCATACTCAGATTCATATACGCTACTTCAGTTAAGGGAACCTGCGTGTATATGCAACTGTATCTAATGCAACTAGCGTATATCCAGTAAACTTATGATTCAGTTAATCCATTAAATGTTGATTTTTAGTTAGTGCATTAGAACTTTATTAACCATATGAACAGTAAACAGGGGCAGTAAAACAGAGTAGATCATCACACACAAGAAGCACACATGAACACCATGATGTAATGTGGAAACCCAATGTGGGTGAAAACCACTTGCTGCAATTCGTCTCTATCTTCTTTAATAAAAAACTTCTTTTTACAATATTTCTGTACTGGCGCAGCCTTATACCAGTGCGCAGGCTTTTACCTGCAGAAGGTTATGACCTCCTCTCGTTCTCCAGCTTCTCCTGGAAGGGAGCTACAACCCCCTTATCTCTTGTACTAGCCGATCCTTTTACTAGTATGTAGGCGCCGGCCTATTGAATGCTCCAACCTTCACTCATTTTCCAGCTACTACTGGAAGGGAGCTACAACCCCCTTAGCTCTTGTACTAGCTGATGTACTAGTATGTAGGTGCCGACCTACAGAAGGCTACAACCTTCTCTTTCTTCCACCAGGTACCACGTTTCATAAATTTTCAGACTGGATACTCTTGAAGCACAACACCATAATCTGAAGGCCATGTTTCATCCAATTTTCATACTGGACCCATCAATATCATTGAAGCACAAAATCAATCACCACTTGCATCATCAATCTCGGAATCACCCAATACTGGATCACTGAAACCCCTTTCAACAAAATGCAGTCACTAGAACACAGTGCAGAACACAAAACTCTGCAACAATATTAGGAACCAACTGTACCATCAGAAATCATGCATCAGAGTGCATACGCTACTTGGAAGAGCCGAACCAGCATGTATACGCAACTTCACCAAAGCTAACCAACGTATATGTCATCAATTACTTATAACTTCGCTGCACTTCCTGACTTCAGACATGCCCAAATCATTACATATACAAGGATAATATGTATGTTAGCAACTAGATCTAGTCCATCAGATCACATAAAGATAAGTCATTATGATCTTGATCCATTATAGATCTCATCCATCAACACTGAAACTAAACCTAATCAACCAAACTGAATATGCAGAATACTGACACCAGTAAATAGTCATCAGAACTCATCAACAACCAGAACCACCTGTAACTTCAAACATCATAGTTCATATGGTATACGCTACTTAGATGTATCTAACCTGCGTATGTATGCGCTTTTATCATAGTTAACCTGCGTATACATCTGTAAATATTCATTCATGATTTGCAGCTATTCCAAACTTGAGCTATACCTAGATCATAATATTTACAAAACAATACATGCGTCAGTATACAGATCTAGAACAAGCATGATCAAACCGTATAGAGATGATTCATTCCAAGCCATTAGATCCCAATCTATCCTTAGATCTTGTTCTCCATCAACTGCTGAGATTCCTCCTTAGCTCAGATCAAGCAAAGCATTATGAACCCATAACCTGCATACTAGATCTCATATTTTCTCAGATATTCAAGACTTTCTGAATTGCCTTTGCCTAATTATCTCCTTCCCTTTTTATAGTCTTAGGCCTTACTCAATACCATGGTCCAAAACCATAGAGAATCAATACCATGGACCAAATACGTGGGGTCAATGCGTCAGACAAGATACCTTGGACCAATACCATGGATCATAATACCATGGTTCAAATACCATGAACCAAAACCCAATGTACGTGCCTTCCCTTGCATGAAAGTGCGTGTATACATATACGCACCTTTTGGTCGGCTAACCTGCGTGTATACGCGACTTTATCAAGTGGAACCCGCGTATATCTCATTTTCTTCATTCTGTGAGCCTGAACTGTGATATGTCATCTTAGTAAGTTGCCATCAAAGACAACACCTGTATCATATTGTGAACAATCTCGCCCTTTGGACTTGATGGCCAAGTTAACTTGCCATACTAAGAACTGTCATCTTAATGAGTTGTCATTGTTCAATACAATGTCTGAACTGATTCCTTTGAGCTGCCCTGCATTCCATGTATTCTGTCACATTTGATCTCTCTTCTGTAGATTCATCTAGTTATATATAAGTGAGATGTTCTGCTACAAGTGGGTTGTCATCAAGTACAAGACATGCATCATAATGCCAACAATCTCCCCTTTTGGACTTGATGGCAACAACCATACCAAGTCACTCTCCCCCTTTGACATCAAGGGCAAAGGGCAGGCCAAGATATTCTCTTCCTTGATATACATTTCGTTGTCCATACTCCCCCTGAGTACCTGCGGAAATCTCTGATTGAACTCCCTCTTTGTATATGCCAAGGTGTACCAATCTGTCCATGCTCCCTCTGAGTACATGTTGAAATCTCTGCTCTACTGAAGTGCGCTGTTCATGCTCCATCTGACTGTAAGCAAGGTCTGCAAAAAGATGTTCTACAAGAAGAACATGACTCTATACATCATAAATGACCTTCCTATCACCAAAGACTCATACATACATCCATCTCCCAACCAAGTGGGGATATACCAATATTGACTCATCCACCCAACCAAGTGGGGATATACTAGATACCAATTGTTTATACATGACTGAAATATTACATCATCCTTCCCATGCATAGTGGGGGTACAAATTACATCATATGACCAAAAGGGATTCATCAAATGACTACAATAGACAGAGACAAACTATTACATCATGAGTCTTGATATGACCTTTACATTGAATGATATACATGACATTTATAACAGAGACCAAACATCTAAATAAGACCATGATAGTCATCAGCAACTATCATACATAGTGTATGATCTGCTCCATAAGCATCTGTCAACAACATCTAGACCAGCAACCTGTATATGTCCATTAGTGTAGATAGCATCAACCTGTATATGTCCATTAGTGTAGATAGCATCAACCTGTGACAAGATATGTCTGCATATAGATATCAATTCATCCTCTTGATCTTGAGCATTATCATAGCCTTCCATGAATGAATTTTGCATATGACATACAAAATCATTCACATTATATCATATGTGAAAGACACCATAGCCATCTCATCAACATCAAGATCTGCATGATCTTATATATCATCCATGTATCATCACTCGGGGACATCCCTCATCTGTATCAATCAACATATGTAAGTATCAACCTATCATCATATGGGTAAGAACTCATCATCATCATGTCTCCAACAATGCAACTTTGAGTAATCATCCATGTATCCAACATACTGTATATAGCACTATGTATCTTGAGCTCAAGATCTTTTGTCATGACTTCTTGAGATCATCAACAACAACAATCCTCATCCATGTGAGCGCCAAAAACTATAGGAATCCTACATCATAACTGTATTATATGTCGACAGCAGTATATGAGTGACTCATCATCAAGTAATGAAGTTGTGTATTCAAGCTTTGTACTTATCCTTATCCTTATGAAGATCACCATGTAAGCACCATATATGCATCATCAGAGAATCACCCACAAATCTGATCTGAACACCATGTAACCCCAAGAATCATATGAGATTTTGTCATGGACAACTCATAGCAAGATGTATCATTTAGCGATATAAGCATCATCATCAAGGACTTCTGACCATAATGCCAACAATGCATTATTCAAAGCATATGCTCCCCCTGAACCTGTGCCATCTGTTCATTGTCAGATTTGATCATGCATATATCAACAAGAAGTATCAAGGCATCATCATCATGAAGTTAGGATCAAATTTTTTTATGAGTACTAAGACATTTCCACACAACATCAGTAGATTGTAACCATTATCAAATAGAGCAAATAATGAACTGAATCATATCAGACCCTTTTTCTTTAGTCTGTCCCTCTACTTTTCCTCAAAGTAACATATACGCGACTGTGTAGTGTCTAACTCACGTATATACGCGACTTCTCTTTATGAGACTTGCGTATGAGATTGAGAACACTGAAGTTTTACACTTTCAGCTTCCTCTGAGTCTGTTATGTCTGTACATTGTGCTGTGCCACATCTTTCTGATTGTACTTCCTTCTTCTTCCATATCTTCAACTGTGATAATGTTTTCTCCTTTTGGTATGGTGCCCGTACTTTGTTCCTGCATTCCTTTGCTATATGTCCAAGCTTGTTATATGCATAACATCTTACATGTTTCATATACCTTCTGTAGCAATCAACAACTTTGTGACCAAACATATTGCAAGAAAAACAATATCCCTTAAAGTACCTGCAACGTGATGATCTTCCTGTGTGATGGTCTTGAACCATTCTACTTCTGCATCTGGCTGCAACATGTCCAAGATTATGACATACATAACATTCAACATTATTCATCGGATGAGTAAAAGATTTTCTTTGAAGAATTTCTTTCCTTGGTTGTTGATGGGATTGACCTCTCATCTTCTTGTTGAGTATTTCAGATTGTGCATTAGGGTTCCTTGTCTTATTTTGTGAACTAGATTCACCTTGAACAGATTCATGAAAACCAAGACCAGTTTTGATAGCAGGAGACCTTTGACTACTAAGAATATCATCCAAGATCTTAGTACTATCTTGAAATCGTAAGAGCTTATCCTTTTCTTCTAAGTTATCTTTTAGAATATTTACCTCAACCTGATGTTGCTCTTCCTTTTCATGATACTGTTTCTTCATGTTTTCTTCAACTTTTCTTCCTTCTTCCAATTGATGTCTTAACTCAAGAACTTCATTTTCTTGTTTTTCAAGAGCTTGCAGTAGTTATTTATTCTGCTTATTTGATTCTTCAAGATCTTCTTTTAGCGAGAGGATCTTAGCTTCAAGACTTTCATAGTAACTGGATTTATCTCCGAGTTTCTTGATTGTTGTGCTCCTTTCATTTACTTCATTTCTTAATGATGTCACTTCATCCTGCAACTTTTGACATTAATCTTCCTTTTCCTTGAATAGCTTCCTTACCTTGTTTCCTTCTTCTAGTTGGGCTTTTAGTTTGGTAACTTCTTCTTTGGAGACACATTCCCTTTTGTGCAATAGATCTTGTTGATCTCTAATTTTGTCTGTAAGCCTTTTAAATTCTGCCTCTATTTGATATCTTTCTTTTTCACTCATAAGAGCAAATTCAGTTGTTTCGCTATTACTTTCATCATCTTCAAAAGGATGGAGAAATGTATCACCAGAGGATAACAAATTCATACCTGATAGTTCTTTTGCTTGTACATCCTCATTCTGAAGTGATTCTGAATCTGAAGTGTTTCTTTCACATATTCCCCAATCGATTCTCCCACTGTCATAGTTCCTTTGAGATGTCTTCTTCTTCTTAGGCGTTTTCTTCTTAAGCTTCTTTCCCATTGTTCTACGGATCTCCTTCAAGCGATCAAGCTTCTACCAAAGGACCTGCTCTGATACCAATTGTTGGAAATAACACTGAGAGGGGGGGTGAATCAGTATTATCAAATCAAACAATTTTTCATTTCCATACTCAGATTCATATACACTACTTCAGTTAAGGGAACCTACATGTACACGCAACTGTGTCTAATGCAACTAGTGTATATCCAGTAAACTTATGATTCAGTTAATCCATTAAATGTTGATCTTTAGTTAGTGCATTAGAACTTTATTAACCATATCAACAATAAACAGGGGCAGTAAAACAGAGTAGATCATCACACACAAGAAGCACACATGAACACCATGATGTAAGGTGGAAACCCAATGTGGGTGAAAACCACCTGCTGCAATTCGTTTCTATCTTCTTTTAATAAGAAACTTCTTTTTACAATATTTCTGTACTGGTGCAGCCTTATACCAGTACGCAGGCTTCTACCTGCAGAAGGTTACAACCTCCTCTTGTTCTCCAGCTTCTCCTGGAAGGGAGCTACAACCCCCTTAGCTCTTGTACTAGCCGATCTTTTTACTAGTACGTAGGCGCCGGCCTACTGAATGCTCCAACCATCACTCGTTTTCCAGCTACTACTGGAAGGGAGCTACACCCCCCTTAGTTCTTGTACTAGCTGACGTACTAGTATGTAGGTGCTGACCTACAGAAGGCTACAACCTTCTCTTTCTTCCACCAGGTACCACGTTTCATAAATTTTCAGACTGGATACTCCTGAAGCACAACACCATAATCTGAAGGCCACGTTTCATCCAATTTTCATACTAGACCCATCAATATCATTGAAGCACAAAATCAATCACCACTTGCATCATCAATCTCGGAATCACCCAATACTGAATCACTGAAACCCTGTCAACAAAATGCAGTCACCAGAACACAGAGCAGAACACAGAACTCTGCAAAAATATTTAGAACCAACTGTATCATTAGAAATCATGCATCAGAGTGCATACGTTACTTGGAAGAGCCGAACCAGGGTGTATATGCAACTTCACCAAAGTTAACCATCGTATATGTCATCAATTACTTATAACTTCACTGCACTTCCTGACTTCAGACATACCCAGATCATTACATATGCAAGGATAATATGTATGTTAGCAACTAGATCTAGTCCATCAGATCACATAAAGATAAGTCATTATGATCCTGATCCATTATAGATCTCATCCATCAACACTGAAGCTAAACATAATCAACCAAATTGAATATGCAGAACACTGACACCAGTAAACAGTCATCAAAACTCATCAACAACCAGAACCACTTGTAACTTCAAACATCATAGTTCATATGGTATATGCTACTTAGATGTATCTAACCTGCGTATGTACGCGCTTTTATCATAGTCAACTAGCGTATACATCTGTAAATATTCATTCATGATTTGCAACTATTCCAAACTTGAGCTATACCTAGATCATAATATTTACAGAACATTACATGCGTCAGTATACAGATCTAGAACAAGCATGATCAAAACGTATAGAGATGATTCATTCCAAGCCATTAGATCTCGATCTATCCTTAGATCTTGTTCTCCATCAACTGCTGAGATTCCTCCTTAGCTCAGATCAAGCAAAGCATTATGAACCCATAACCTGCATACTAGATCTCATACTTCCCTAGATATTCAAGACTTTCTAAATTGCCTTTGCCTAATTATCTCCTTCCCTTTTTATAGTCTTAGGCCTTACTCAATACCATGGTCCAAAACCATAGAGAATCAATACCATGGACCAAATACCTGGGGTCAATACGTCGGACAAGATACCTTGGACCAATACCATGGATCACAATACCATGGTCCAAATACCACGAACCAAAACCCAATGTATGCGCCTTCCCTTGCATGAAAGTGCATGTATACGTATACGCACCTTTTGGTCGGCTAACCTGCGTGTATACGCGGCTTTATCAAGGGGAACCTGCGTATATCTCATTTTCTTCATTCTGCGAGCCTGAGCTGTGATCTGTCATCTTAGTAAGTTGCCATCAAAGACAACACCTGTATCATAATGCCAACAATCTCCCCCTTTGGACTTGATGGCCAAGTTAACTTGCCATACTGAGAACTGTCATCTTAATAAGTTGTCATTGTTCAATACAATGTCTGAACTGATTCCTTTGAGGTGCCCTGCATCCCATGTATTCTATCACATTTGATCTCTCTTCTGTAGATTCATCTAGTTATATATAAGTGAGATGTTTTGCTACAAGTGGGTTTCCATCAATTGCAACACATGCATCATAATGCCAACATGGTGTTAGTCCATCGACAACCAATCTGCCCTCAACAAGATACTCTAACCATCTAGCTATCACATGCTCTCTCAGCTCCTCTCGATCGTACCTTGTACCTGCCTGGTCCTGCGGCTCTCGATCTGCAGCTCCTGACTCTATTAATGCTCCAAGTCCATCTGGCCACTGAATCTCGATTATCCAATCTGCTCTCTAGTTGTGCCTTCGTCCATCAAGGCCACAACACATTGAGACTCCTGTCGATTTGTTCACATCTCCACTTGTGAACAACTCTCAATCTGCCTATTGCTGCTCCTCAGCTATTCATGGACTTCAACCCACCATGGTATTCTTGCGCTGCTCCGATGAAGACCAACATAGGGCACAGAGAGCTGCAACCTTTCACTGCAAGATGTCCATCTCCCACAATGAACAAGGGCTAGGAGGACTGCCCATCTTCTGCCGTAGATGTCCTTCTCCACACACAAGTCTCGGGCTACACAACTGCTCCTTTGATTTGTCAACCCTTTTGCTCAACAACCGCCTCTCTCGCAACTACCTTTGTCCATCAATGTGTTGATCACGGGGCTCCAACTTGGACACTATCACGCTGTTCTCCAACAAACCATAAGTGCCCAATATCGTCCACACTTGGTCTTCTCTCACGCTGCCCTCCAATAGTCTGCGAGAGACCAAGTCCACGCTGTACAATCTGCACCTAGTTAGGGCATCCCCACACCTAGGAGACCCTTACACACGGCTGCCCACAGACTTCACCAATCCGCCCTTTGCTTCTGCAATAGAGGAGCTATTGCACAAATCTGGGCACATCAATGTGTCCTCGCCTAGGACACCATCAATCCATCATACATGGGTCCATCTGCAACATACCTTGTTGTTGTCCTCTTGCCTCTCGATCTAATGTGTCTGCTGTCACCTTGGCTGCTTGGTAGGCCTCCCAACAGTCCATGTGGGCTCCTCCAAACAACTCCTAAGGCCTCCTACAAGCAACCCACAAACTGACCCAAGCAATGGTCAACACTTTGACCCAATGCACAACAATCTTCTACTGCAAGTCTGCTGCTCAATCATTGTGGAATCTGTCACTAGTGTAGGGCATCTAATCACCAGATCTGCCCATCCTCCTTGACTTCCACAGGTTGCCTTTAAACGATCCAAATCTGATCCTCATCTAGTATCCAACACCTACAAGAAATGTCATAAATAACATACCTTTGCTCACTGTTTGTGGTCTCCTTGACTGTTGCATTCATGGACTGGTTAGGGCATCAATGACAGTCCTACCAACCCTCACACATCATCTGCAACAACCCTCCCAAGGCTATGGTCACCCTTCTCCAGCACTCCTAAACCCCACGTTGTCATGCCATCCACCAACACTCCCAAACAGGCCTTACGCCTTCCTTGCTTGCCTTAACACAGATCTATGGGTGTATTAGCGACTGCAGCTTGCTACAACAAGCTTATCGCTTGTTGCGGCAACCCTTTCGAAGGGTTCTAACCCCACTAAACAACACGTTATGCCTTAGGCCCTCAAGCATCCAAGGCAGCCTCTCGGCCTCCATCAACGAACTCGGACCTCCTCCACGCTATCTTAGAGCCTCCCTCTCTTGTTGCGGCTAAGGCAATTCAGAGCTATCTTTCTTGCCTTGTGTTGCACCAAATGGATGCTCTAAAACACTCCAATACACCTTGTATTTATACACATACAAGGGCTCAACGAATTGATGAGGAGACCCATCTATTGAACTACTTTTACACCAAGCCTACATGACTTGGTAACCAATAATTACCTTGTTAACTTCAAAAATTCATTTCTCTCTAACGACAACTCAGAATCAGATGATTCTCGTTGCATTGGAATTGTATCGCCAAGCACTATCATCCTTATCCATCATATGTCGTACCTCCATCACGGTTTTGGCCCAAATCACGATGGGTGCAAAACCCCCAAGCTTGGATCTCAAGCCCACAAGCTCATTTGTGGCGCTTTGACCTCCAACCCTTAAACACTAGGGCTTGGAGTACCTCCCAAGCTACACAAATCAACACTTCTACCCCCTGGAATTGACTTCGATCTTGGCACTCTATTCACTTCCATGGTTGTTCCCTTTGAACTAGAAGCCCTTCTTGCCACTTGGTCTAGAAACATCCTTGAAGTCCTGCTCTCCTTAGCTTGGTTCCTAAAAGCCTCCTACTCCTGAACATCTTGTAAGGTCATCTCATACCAAAAGACCTTCTTGACAGATTTGGAGGAATTTGTTGATTGCTCCTCCCCTCTTGAACCTAAAGGCTGACTCCCTCTAAGCTATTGAACTTTCAGAACTCGCTGCTTGTTGTTCTTTGTCACTGCTTTGCTTCATGCTGTTGCTTGAATAGGTTGGACCCTTAGCCTATATAGGTTTCTCTTTCTAACTCCAATGAAATGTCCTTTATCAGAGCTAGATCCCTTGGGTTTGATCAATATCTTCCCATCCTGGAATGCTACATAGAACCCATTCTTCTGCATCATAAACAGGGTAGACTCCATCTGAGTTTTGGCACCCATAGCATGTCTTTCACTTCCATCCTAACTCCTGACTCAATTTGAAATACCACAGTTCCAACCCATTTTACTGCATGTTTGACATCATCACCAAAAGTTTCGAGTACCGCTTGGTCAAGTTGTCAAACTGTTCCTGTGCTCCTCTCATGCGTCTCGTGGCTCCACTTTCTAGTAGCCATGCATCCATTGGTAATATACATGTGGTTAGGTTGGAAACAAGTGTGAACTTGGTTTCAAACTTCTTGGCGAACTCCTCATGAGCTTCTGCTGATGCAGCTACAGTTGATTGCATTCCCTTTCCCCCTTTCTTCCTCTCTGCGTGAAATTTCCTTAAATGCACCCACTGGAGTTTATTCTTCTAAAGGTAATTAGTTGTTTATCTGTTTACGATAAATAACAAATAAATCGCTGATGCATTCTTCACAATAAAAATACATTGCGGAATTTTAAATCAGGAATTGAGAAATAAATGCACACACATAAAAAATAGACACCAATTTTTTTGGACTAAACATCTTGGAAAATCCCCAAGGGAAAACTTATGTAGCGGTTTATTTTATTATGCAACAATTTGAGAATAATTACAGCTGGATGCATAAATGGCAATCCTCCTACAATACACTGGCAAAAATAACTTGAAGATCAAATATCTCCTTTGCTAATCAACTCGGCCTCCTCTAGCATGCTTGAACCCCACAGTGGCTACTTGCACTGCAGCATGGAACTTGCACTGCTAGCTCTGGATAACTCGCATTACTTGGAAACTGGCTCAAAGTGAGCCATCCTGCCTCCCTTTGCTTCTGGAAGTGACTTGTTCTACCTCTTAGAAGCTAATTAGGCCTCCAACCACTGAATCGACCCTCTTCCAGCAACTCGCTCAAGGGTTTTTGGATATTCGCACTGCTTATACGACCTCCCAACATATGAATTTCTGTCTCCCTTTTTCTTGCCACTCCGACACTGGAAAATCACTAGGAATCTCCCAAATATTCTGCTGCTCTCTCTCTTCTATGCTCTCCCTCTGGCTCAATTTGTGCCCACACTAAATCTGTGAACTGGGTAGCTTGATCTGCCACTATGATCACTCTGATGCAACTGATGTCTCTCTCCATCTCTTTGAGCTGCTCTTGTAATCTCTTGTTGAGTCTTCAACGACCATGATTAAATCTCCATCAACGACTAAGATCAATTAGACTTCATTAATAGAAGTCCCTAGAGCAATCTTGAACATCCTTAATTAATTAACTTTAGTTTACCACTTTTCCTAAGTCAAACTTAGGAATAATTTAATTATGGCAAATCAATTTAATCAAGGTGTTTCCAAGCTTATCTCACGAAACCTTTGTTGGGTTTTGGAGATCTAGTGTTCCTTAGCCTCTTAGCATCATATGAGACTATAACACCTATTCGATGCTACCATAAACTAACACTCCCTCTTAGCGAGGAAGGTGTTCTCCACTATCATACTCCTCTACATCTTGTAGCTAAATTGACCACGTTGTTGATGTTTGACATCTGTTACACCTCCTTTCTTCACATCTCACACTGATCTGACTCCATGTCACTGGAAAACACTATCATACTCCTCTACATCTTGTAGCTAAATTGACCACGTTGTTGATGTTTGACATCTGTTACACCTCCTTTCTTCACATCTCACACTGATCTGACTCCATGTCACTGGAAAACACTGTGAAGAAGTCAATTTGGCAAACACTGTCCATCATGCTATTGCACATACTCTGATCTGCCTCACATTGCTGCTGCAATGCTCAACTACTATCACTGCATTGTTGCTGCAACTACTACAATAGTGAGTTTGATCTCACTTGATCTCCCTCTGAAACAAAATTGGGAAATGTCTCTTGGATGGAGACTTCCATATGGAGTCTCACTCCGGCTGGAACTACACTTGCAACTTGCAACCAGGCAATTTGCACTGCCTCTAGCTAACACACGAATTTCCTGCCACTGCAACTGGAAACTCGATCTCTACTGATCTAATGTGTCATTGCAACTGTCCCTTGAGTGCTCTGACTACAACTCACTCTGCACTGTCTACTGAGCACTTGACTGTGCCCAACTCGCTCTGCTACTGTTGCTCACGTATCTGACTGCAACTAGCTCTGCATCTGTTGCTCAAAATCTGACTGTGCCTAGCTGACATCTCGACCCTCCAGCTACTTTGAACTGTGGGCTCCCGTATAAAAGGAATTGATCCATGTGAACAACAACTAGATCTGATCTAGACTTCTTGCTGCTTATCCATGGACCCTACCCATACTGTTCTCTGAAGCATCATGTTCCTCCTCCATCTGGAGGTATCGCTGCTATTAATGCGAATTCCTCCAATCTAGAGGTCAACTCGTCGATCTCTGTCGAAGATGCTGTCTGCTGCTGCCCCTTCTTGTCCTTCTTTCTCTCGGGACAGAGTGACATAGTGACCAATTTCACCACATCAAAAGCATTTGACCTTGAACAAGTCTTTTTTCTCTCCTTTTGAGTTTTGTCCATGATTGGGACCCTTCTTCACCTTTCCTTTACCTGCAAGGGCTACGTTCTCCTCTTCCTTTTCCATCTTCGGTCCCTTGCTACTGCTGCTGATGGTACCTTCTGCGAGGCTGATCCTTATCTCCTCCTGAGTGAAGT
This sequence comes from Pinus tabuliformis, assembly GCA_031772625.1. Lineage (NCBI taxonomy): Eukaryota > Viridiplantae > Streptophyta > Pinopsida > Pinales > Pinaceae > Pinus > Pinus tabuliformis. The sequence continues at coordinate 1,030,977,737 of CM062804.1, read as the reverse complement.
CACTCCATAGGCGATCCCATCTTGGAAGTGTATCTCACCAAGAAATGACTTGGACGAGTGTACGCCACTTCTTGTAGGTCCCATTGAGAGCTGTGTGCACCAGCTCACTATCTGCTGCTTTCTCTCCAACAACTGCAAGTTCGTCTTTGATTCCTTGAATCCTGGAGAGGTAGGAAGTAACATCTGTTAAAAAATTAAGGAGGGCACCAAGGAAGTGTTTCCTATGGTCTTTGGTCTCTAGGCCTAGGAAGACACTTTAATAACTTTTGTGGTGGACTTGAGGTGTTATAATTAAGTCATGAGGGGAAAATGTACTTTTAATGTATTATGTTCCTTGTACTTTATTATTAAAGTGATTTGTGTTATAAAATCACTTTATGAGGAAAAAGTACATGTGACACTTTTTAAAATTAAAGTGACTTTATGTTTTAAAGTTCACTTTATGAGAGAAAAAGTGACCAAGGAGAAAAGACATTATAAAGTACTAGGAAGTCACTTAAAGATGGGGCCAATGTATGAGGGGTCCAAATCTTGAGATTTAATCTTAGCCCTCCAATCTAAGATCTCAAGATTAAATCTCAACCCTCTATTCCTAGGGTTTTCCCTCAAGCAAACAAAAGGGAAAATAGACCATCATTTTGATTATTATTCTCATGACAAGATTGAGGAGAGGAGGAATGAAGAGGAAAGGAGGCAGGTTTTTGCAGGAAGAAACTTTACAGCAGAGACAAAGATTTCTTCTACAACAGTTCGAATTTAATCTCAGGGCCGAGTTCAAGTCTTGAAAGGGATTCAAATTGTTTGGAGGCAGCCTCTGATAGCTTCAGCACTCAAGTAATGGGTCATTTCTGAGCTAAAATATTAGTTAGGGCCAACATATTCCCTCAGTTACTTACCTTTACAAGTTTTGAGATTTCTGGAACAACTCAGCACAAATTTTGGACTAGTGGAGCGAGATTTTCGGGCCTCCATTTATGTGCTTGGAGCTGCTTGGTTGGGAGAGAAATTACCTGAGATTTGTGGGCACTTTGAGCTGAAGAAAACAGAGTTTCAAAGGCTGCTACAGTGACTGTTTTGTGGTGCAAATTTCTTGTATCTAATGAGCTGAGAAGATGTCAAATCTACAGCTAGAGGAGAGCAGACTGTGAGAAGTTAATATTAGTCCACAACTCTGCTGAATGAAGACCTCTGAGATGCTACTTCAGGGAATGATATAAGTTTGGAATTCTTGTTGTAGAATTTCCTTTAAAAGCAGAATAAAGCCTCCTTTTAGAACTGGTTTTCCGCAAGAGGCAGTGGGTTTTTTCCAGGGTCAATTTGACCAAAAATAGGAGTGTCAAATTGTGTGTATGCTTGCTATTATCTCTCTAGTTTTAGTTGTGCACAAATATTAGTAGAAGCACTCTTTAAATGTTTTTAAATGAATGCATCAAAGTTCATTTCAGTATGCCAAAACATGTGGGTTGGGCTTCATAAACGCTTGCAAAATTTATAAACTGGGTAAGGGTGCAGATCATTCAGTTTTTCTACATGGTATCAGAGCCAAAGAGGGGTCAGACCAGAGATTTTTGTGACAGCTGATACAAGACCAGCAAGCATTAAATTTCTGCTAACAGTGAACAAGACTGATAAAACCTTGCCAGAAACCCAAAGACTTCAGCAGTTGAGAAGGAGGAAGGTTCCTAGTTCACAGATTTGCTCCATTTTGTTGGTTGTGAAGGTCATGGCAATAAGGTTGAGGGTAGAGGACAAATTGACGGGGTGATAATTTTGGCCCTTGGAAGGAGAGAATGGCGCTTTTGTTTGAGGAGTTGGAGGTATGGGACATTGTGGAGAGTCCTGTACAACCTCCTACAAATCCTGTTCAGTTGAGTGAGTTCAACAAGAAGAATGTAAAAGCAAAGAGGATCATCCTTGATGCCATCAAAGATCATCTATTCCCTCATGTGACAGGAATGAAGTTTGCCTATGAGATGTGGGAGTCTTTTGTCACATTACCCCTGAGTTCTAATGAGAATGAAGCGAACAAAGTTCCTTTTAAAAATTAATTACTCCAGAAAACATGGAATATATAGATATCCATTGAGGATATAAATATTATATTAAAAATGAATAAGAATGAATGATGATCAATTACAAATGAGAACGAGAGGGTTGCTTATATACCAAGCAAGTGTCTCTTCATGAAGAGTCATGTCCTATTAGACATGCCTCTTCAACCTAATTACTAGCTTAACTAACTATTATTTATGATTATTATCTTTTACATTATATTTATATTATTTATATATTTTATTCGTTACATTGCCTCCTTCCTCAAAAAGCTTTGTCCTCAAAGCTTGTCGATGAAAAAAGGCTTGATCTCTTTTTCGGCTTCGAACGTCTTTCTCTCTTGGAATAGTCATCCTCGTTGATACAAGTTGATATGATCTTCTTAGTGACAAACAAAATTGTCGCACTGAGAAGGGATCAGACCATCCTAGATTAATCTTCTGTATAGTATTCTGATCACTAGAACTTTGTAACGACTTGGCATCATAAGACGAGATTGATTTTACGTCATTATTCTCTGAAACATCAATTTGTTGTTTCTGGTCTGAATGGTACCGATACGTAGCATGGTTGATTGGTCTACTCTCGTGATTCGGATGTCGATATGGAGTTTTTAGATTTTCTTCTGGCGAAGATGTTGTTGAATTGGTTATGGAACATTCACCTGGGATGTCCATTGTCTGAACTGCAACATCTACGTGTGTCGTTTCTTCAACTAGCTTGTTTTCTTGAGTTGTCATATTCACTGGATTGGTATTCGTTCCCTTACTTTCAACTTGGACTGCTACGACTGGAGATTCCGAAGCTTCTTCTTGAGTGAATTGTTCCAACTTGATCGAGTATGATGTCAGTGTTTCTATCCGTCCTTACAACATGAAATTGAGATATGTAGTCATAATGACCTATTGTCACTTGTAGATCACTAATTTTATACTTGTTTTGCTCAAAAATATTTTTCTTTACACTAATGCTTAGCTCTGGAATTAATAGTTGATTTGCCAAGTTGATGTTGATATAATTTTTATCATTGCTTGGGTTGATGGCGACATTAACTTCTCTTCCTTGGATATTTCCTTTTAATGTAATTACTTTATGATCTCTGTAACTGAAAGACCATTATAGGAAAATCTTTCTTCCTTCATCATTTTAACTTTGTATGGAAATTATTTTTTTATTTCTTATTTTTATTTTTAACTTATTTTATCTCCCTTTATGTATATATATATATATATATTTCCAATATTATCCCTTAATGTGGATTGTTAAAAACTTGAATACCTTTTTATTAAAAAAAAATACTCCTTATATTGTTGCCTTCTATATATGTATGTATTTCTTTATATTAAGACCCCTTTTCAAAATAACTTTATTATCTTATAATAATAATAGTTTCACTTCCCTTTTTTCTCTAATAATAAATTGGTCCCTTTTTATATACTTAATTACTCCCTTGATGACTTTTAATGTCACCCCACTTAATATAAAAGTCACACTTAATATAAACTTTTATGATGTCACCACACTTAATAAATATAAAGGTCACTTAATATAAAGGTCAAGGTGACACGGTCACGATGTTCGCAATACTTTTTAAGTAGAGAGTATTATTTAATGTCACCCCACTTAATATAAAAGTCACACTTAATATAAACTTTTATGATGTCACCACACTTAATAAATATAAAGGTCACTTAATATAAAGGTCAAGGTGACACGGTCACGATGTTCACAATACTTTTTAAGTAGAGAGTATTATTTAATGTCACCCCACTTAATATAAAAGTCACACTTAATATAAACTTTTATGATGTCACCACACTTAATAAATATAAAGGTCACTTAATATAAGTGACACGGTCACGATGTTCACAATACTTTTTAAGTAGAGAGTATTATTTATCTTTAACGTAAGAGCTTTTGTATCCGTGTTTTTTCTTTAACTTTTAAAATACCATGGGCTATTACCATGGGTTGTTTTTAAAACCTCTTGTAAAAAGTAATATTTACCTTTCACGTAAGAGCTTTTGTATCCGTGTTTTTTCTTTAACTTTTAAAATACCATGGGCTATTACCATGGGTTGTTTTTAAAACCTCTTGTAAAAAGTAATATTTACCTTTCACGTAAGAGCTTTTGTATCCCTATTTTTTCTTTAACTTTTAAAATACCATGGGCTATTACCATGGGTTGTTTTTAAAACCTCCGTTAAAATGTTCTCCACGTAAAAAGTAAATTGTTTTTTGTTTTTGTTTTTGTTTTTTTTTTTCAACTTTTTAAAATACCATGGGCAATTACCATGGGTTGTTTTTAAAACCACAGGCTTTGACCAAGTGATTTTAAATCTTTTTTTTTATATAATTTGATTTTTTTTATGTTCTTTTATTTTTTATTTTTTTTTACTTTTTCTTCTTCTTCTTCTTTTTTTTATTTATTTACTTATATATATATATATATTTTTTTTTATTTTTTATTTTTTATTTTTTATTATGGCCAAAGGTCAACTAGCGAATTGGAGACCCTCGAACTAGTGAATTTTCTTTTAATTTTAATTTTAATGGCCAAACGCCTAGAAAAACGGAGAAATGGAGAAACTCCCAAATTCTGAGCAAAATGCTTCAATTGTACGGCAACACGGTTGACAAATTTCGATAGCCAAGGACCTGGATCGAAGAACGAGCTCTGTGCACCGGTTAAGCAATCTAGAGGACCGAACTACTCTGATACCAAATGAAGCGAACAAAGTTCCTTCTAAAAATTAATTACTGCAGAAAACATGGAATATATAGATATCCATTGAGGATATAAATATTATATTAAAAATGAATAAGAATGAATGATGATCAATTACAAATGAGAACGAGAGGGTTGCTTATATACCAAGCGTCTTTTCATGAAGAGTCATGTCCTATTAAACATGCCTTTTCAACCTAATTACTAGCTTAACTAACTATTATTTATGATCATTATCTTTTACATTATATTTATATTATTTATATATTTTATTCGTTACAGAGAACAGGAATATGGTGTTGAGGCAAAAGCTAATAAACACCAAGATGACCAACACTGATAGTGTGACCTCATACCTCACCAGGATCTCCTAGGTGAAGGATAAGTTGGTTGCTGTGGGAGAGGTTATTCCAGAGGACCAATTGGTCAGGATTGCTTTAGATGGGTTCACCGAGAAATGGGATGGATTCATACATGGCATTTGTGCTAGAGAGCACTTTCCAGACTGGAGGAGGATGTGGGATGATTTCATCCAGGAGGAGTGCCAAGGCGAGCAGCAAGAGTGGTGGCGGAGCATTGGAGAATGTTGCTCTTGCGACGAAGGGAAAGAAGAAGAAGGCCAAGAAGGGGTCTTCTAGTGGAGCAAACCAGGAGAAGGGGAAGCAAAAGGTGAAGGAGAAGGACATGAGCAAAGTGAAATGCTTTGCTTGTGGGAAGATGGGTCACTATGCTGTTTAGTGTCCCAATAAGAATAAGAAGAAATGGGGGAGTTGCAGCGTCAACAAAGGTGGACGAGTTCACCTCCAGATTTGACACTGAGTTTGCCTTGGTGGTGAGTTTAGCCACTCATGTTACATCTTCCCGTGCATGGTTTGTTGACAGTGGAGCATCCTGCCATATGACTGGAGTGAGAGAGCACTTCACGAGTCTCTTAGAGGATGACATTGACTTGGAGGTTGTGCTTGGAGATAACTCCAAGGTCAGAGCAGTAGGATTGGGGACAATATCATTTCAGAGGGAGTCTTTACCTCTTTTGAAGGTGACAAATGTTCTTTATGTTCTGGGGCTGAAGAAGAGCTTGATATTAGTCTCTAGCTTGGAGGACAGGGGTTATGAGGTGTTGTTTTGAAAGGGACAAGTGTTGATATATCCCAGGGGATCTAGTGTTGAGCATGCTAGACCTATTGGAGCTTGGAGTGGGAGGCTATACAGGTTTATGTTTCAACCTATTAGAGCCTTGGTGGTGCAGACCAGCAACAGTGAGTTGTGTGAGCTATGGCACAGGAGGATGGCCCACTTGCACCATGGAGCTTTTAGGATGTTGAGGGAGATGGTTACAGGATTACTAGAGTTCAACACTGATCATCATGATGTGTGTAGGGGGTGTGCTTTGGGAAAGTACACCAAGACACCTTTCCCAAGCAGTGACAATAGAGCTGCAAGTATCCTTGACTTGGTACACTCTGATGTATGTGGTCCTATGTCTCATGTGTCATTGAGTGGATGTGAGTACTACGTGACTTTCATTGATGGCCACTCCAGGAAGACCTAGATTTTCTTTTTGAAGACCAAGAATGAAGTCTTCAAGAGGATCCAAGAGTTTAAGGCCTTGTAGAGGACCAGACAGGGAGGAAGATCAAGGTGTTGAGATCAAATAATGGGGGCTAGTATACCTCCATGGAGATGAAGGAGTTTTGTGGGAGTGTGGGCATCAAGAGGGAGTACATTGTGCCTTATAACCCCTAACAGAATGGGGTGGTGGAGAGGAAGAATAGGGCCATAGTGGGAGCAACTATATGTTGCATGACCAAATATTACCTTTCTTCTTATGGGCTGAAGCATGTGACATTATAGTGTATTTGTAGAACAAGAGCCCACACAAAGACTTTGGGAGCAAGATTTTTGAGGAGGTGTTTACTGACAAGAAGTCGGAGGTTGGGTACATCAGGATCTTTGGGTGCCTTACATATTCACACGTCCTTGAGGAGAAGAGGACGAAGTTGGAACCCATTGCAGAGAAGGGTATCCTAGTGGGTTACAATGAGACCAACAGAGCCTATTGTATATACATCCTTGCACAGAGGAAGGTTGTCTAGAGGTGGGATGCGAGATTTGAGGAGGAGAGGGCCTTGAGGAGGTCTCGAGAGGTTGATCAGGTAGAGCAATAGGCTCCTTAGCAGGGGGGGCACACTACAGGTTTCAGGAGCATCAAATGGTACATCAGGATCATGAGGCTCATCTACTTCAGTAGTGACAAGGTCTCAGACTCCAGTATGACCGAGTGCATGATCACCTAGTGCAGGCTTGTCAGTTGCAGGATTTCAGATTCTAGAATCTCCATTGATTATAGAAGAGCCTTCCTCGTCAAGAGGTGAGGCCGTAGTTGATGATTTTCCCATACCACTAGAGGAGGCTACTACAGGGAAGAGGAAGCCAAGATGGCTTCGTGAGACCCTAAAGGAGGCTTATGAAGTTGTGGAGAAACACAAGTGGTCTGTGAGGGAGAGCAGACCACCAGAGAGGTTGGGTGGCTTTGTGGCAGATGTTGTAGAGACAAAGCCAACTAGTTTTGAGGAGGCTGCCAGTCGACAGATCTGGAGGGATGTCGTGGTGGAGTATGCCTCCATCATGAAGAATGATCTTTGGGAGGTAGTGTTGTGATCTGAGGGGAAGTCAGTGGTGACTTCCAGGTGGCTCTACAAGATCAAACATGCTATAGATGACAACGTGGAGAAGTTCAAAGCTCGTTTTGTGGCGCGAGGGTTCTCATAGGTAGAGGGAGTTGACTATGAGGAGACCTTCACACCGGTTGCACGTTATAATTCCATTAGAGTAGTTATATCTATAATAGTTGAGATGTGTTGGAGGATTCACTAGATGGATGTGAAGGCCACCTTTCTCAATGGCGTTATACAGGAGGAGGTGTACATTGAGTAGCCACAGGGCTTTGAGGTGCATGGGAGGGAGTCTCATGTGTGCAGGCTTAAGAAAGCCTTATATGGACTGAAGTAGGCGCCAAGGGCATGGTACGAGAGGATAGATGCCTACTTGCAGTAGATGGGTTTCCAGAAGAGTGATGCTGATCCAAACCTCTATTTCATTATGGTTGGTGACGATCCACTCATTTTGGTTCTGTATGTGGATGATTTGTTTATTACAGGAGAGGACAGACTCATCCAACATTGCAAGAGAGATCTTGCTTTAGAGTTTGATATGACCGATATGGGGTTGATGCATTACTTTTTGGGGTTGAAGGTTTGGCAGGAGGATGGGCATATCTTCATTGGCCAGGGCAGGTATGTAGGTGATATCTCGAGGAGATTCCGCATGGAGCGTTGCAAGCCTATGGCTACTCTCATGATCACCAACTGGAAGAAGTTGCAAGCTTCAAATTTCAAGTTGGTGAACCCCACCTTGTATTTTTAACTAATCGATTCTTTGATGTATCTGCTCAACACTAGACTAGGTATTTGTTTCATAATCAACACATTGAGTCAGTTTATGATGGAGCCCAAGAGAGTGCACTGGGTTGCTACGAAACATGTGTTGAGGTACGACACAGTGGATTATGGCCTAGACTATGTCAGGGGAGATAGAGTCAGATTGATTGGTTGTACAAACTCAGATTGGGCTGATAATGCTAGTGACCAAAAGAGTACTTCCGAGTGTTGTTTCTCGTTGGGGTCAACAGTTGTGTCTTGGTTCAACGGGAAACAAAAGTTAGTGGCATTGAGCAGTGCAAAGGCAGAGTATATAGCAGCTAGTCAGGTAGGTTGCGAGGCATTGTGGCTTCGCAAGATGTTATTTGGTTTATTTGGTCAGAAGCTAAGACCAACTACGATATTTTGTGATAATCAGAGTTGTATCAAGCTCTCTGAGAATCCACTATTTCATGACCGGTCAAAGCATATTGAGATTACATACCACTTCATTAGAGACTGGGTTCAGAGGGGAGCAATGAAGCTTGAGCATATATCCAATGATGAATAGGTAGCAGACATTCTCACCAAGTCATTGCCAAAGGGGCAAGCATGTATTCTTTAGAGACAGGATGGGAGTGGTGAGAAACAACTTCCTCGGTAAGAGGGAGTGTTGAAAAATTAAGGAGGGTACCAAGGAAGTGTTTCCTATGGTCTTTGGTCTCTAGGCCTAGGAAGACACTTCAATAACTTTTGTGGTGGACTTAAGGTGTTATACTTAAGTCATGAGGGGAAAATGCACTTTTAATATATTATGTTTGTTCTACTCTATTATTAAAGTGATTTGTGATATCAAATCACTTTATGAGGAAAAAATACATGTGACGCTTTCTAAAATTATTAGGAGTAAAAACATTATAAAATACTAGGAAGTCACTTAAATATGGGGCCAATGTATGAGGGGTCCAAATCTTAAGATTTAATCTTAGCCCTCCAATCTAAGATATCAAGATTAAATCTCGGCCCTCTATTCGTATGGTTTTGCCTCAAGCTAACAAAAGGGAAAAGAGACCACCATTTTGATTATTATTCTCATGAGAAGATTGAGAAGAGGAAAGGACGGAGGGTTTTGCAGGAAGAAACTTTACAACAAAGACCAAGATTTCTTCTTTAGTAGTTCAAATTTAATCTTAGGGTTGAGTTCAAGTCTTGAAAGGGATTAAAATATTTTTGAGACAACCTTTGTTAGCTTCAACACTCAAGTAATGGGTCATTTTTGAGCAAAAATATCAGTTAGGGCCAATGTATTCCCTCAGCAACTTACCTTCATGAGTTCTGAGATTTCTGGAACAACTCAGCTTAAATTTTGGATTAGTGGAGCGAGATTTTCGGGCCTCCATTTCGATGCTTGGTTGTGAGAGAAATCGTCTGATATTTGTGGGCACTTTGAGTTGAAGAAAACCGAGTTTCAAAGGCTGCTATAATGAATTTTGTGGTGCAAATTCCTAGTATCTAAGGAGTTGAAATCTACAACTAGAGGAGAGTAGACTGTGAGAAGTTAATACCATTCCACAACTCATCTGAATGAAGAACTTTTAGATGCTACTTTAGGGAATGAGATAAGTTTGGAATTCTTGTTGTAAAATTTCCTTTAAACGCAGAATAAAGTCTCCTTTCAGAACTAGTTTTCCCCAAGAGGCAGTGGGGTTTTTCCAGGGTCAATTTGACCAAAAATAAGAGTGTCAAATTGTGTGTGTGCTTGCTTTTATTTCTTTAGTTTTAGTTGTGCAAAAATATTAGTAGAAGCACTCTTTAAATGTTTTTAAATGAATGCATACAAATTTATTTCAGTATGCCAAAACTCGTGGGTTGGGCTTCATAAACACTTGCAAAATTTATAAACTAGGTAAGGGTGTACATCATTCAATTTTTCTACAACATCCTCACCCTTCTGCATTTAAACGATTGTTAGCTTCTCCTTGAGAATCATTTTATGATTCTCAGTTGGATCCTGATACAACTTCACGATGACATCCCACATGTCCTTTGTTGTATTCTTATCTGCAATATGCGGGTCAATGTGATCCGAAACCCTGTCTAGGACCATCCTCTTGGCCTTTTCCATCTCTTTCTTGAAGGTTGCCGATTGTTGTGGATCCATTGGTTCTGCCATGACATTTGTCAAACTCCTTCAAGCCATGCTCATTCAAAAGGAACTGCATCCTAACTTTCTAGATGCCAAAATTAGAGGCTTCATCAAGTTTGTGCCGATCCCTAAGTCATGTTGTGGCAACTCAACTATCTCTCTGTTACATGTACTCCCTCTGGAAATGCATAAATCTGATCCTGCACCTGCTTCGGGTGTCCTTCCCGGAATTCACACCACCCATTGCTTCTACTGGGTAACTCGCTTTACCTCCCGGAAGTCCTTTTCCGGAATCTAGCACACACACTGCTGACCCTGAAACTTGCATTGGATGTACTTACAAGTCTGCTACAATCTTCTGCTGCTAGAAATCACGACCTCCTTTCTTGCATTGGAAAACTAGAAACCCTTTGAGAAATTTAGGAAATTCCTTGTGTGTTTGCTTTTCTCTTCTTGCCCTTCACAAATCTGCAATTGCAAACCCTTGCTGCAAATATTTGCGCCCAGATCTACTCTGCGAATCCACTAATCTACAAATCGGAACCTTGTATCTGGTTAATCCACTACCTGCTACTACTGCTTCTAGATAAATCGAACTTTTCCTCCTCTCTGGTTCTGGAAATCGATTTTCTTGTCTAGCAATTCCCACTGCGTAGCTGGCTTTTGCAGATCTAAAAATTGGTGCTTTAGGTCTCCCTCTGAAACTGCATGAAACTGCTTCCTTCGCTTTTGAGCCTCTAATCTGATCAACAATGCTATGATACCATATGAAATTTCCTTAAATGCACCAACTAGAGTTTATTCTTCTAACTGATTAGCAGTTTATTTGTTTATGACAAATAATGAATAAATCATTGATGCATTCTTCACAATAAAAATACGTTGCGGAATTATAAATCAGGAACTGAGAAATAGATGCACACACATAAAAAATAGACACCAATATGTTTGGACTAAATGTCCCCAAAAAAACCCCAAAGGGAGAATCGGTGCAACAGATAAGGGTTTATTTTATTATGCAACAATTTGAGAATAATTACAACTGGATGCCCAATTGGCAATACTCTGGCAATACAATGACAAAAATAATCTAAATATCAAGGATCTCCTTTGCTAATCAACTCGACCTCCTTTGGCCTGCTCGAATCCCATAGTGGCTACTCGCACTGTAGCTTGGAACTCACACTATTGGCTCCGGATAACTCACATTGCTTGGAAACTGGCTCAAAGTGAGCCATCCTGCCTCCCTTTACCTCTGGAAGTGACTTGCTTTGCCTTCTAGAAGCTAATCTGGCCTCTAACAACTGAATCAACCCTCTTCCGGCAACTCGCTCAAGGGTTTTTGGCTACTCGCACTGCGTGTATGATCTCCCTGCATATGAATTTCGGTCTCCCTTTTTCTTGCCACTCTAGCACTGGAAAATCACTAGGAATCTCCCAAATTTTTTGCTACTCCCTCTCTCTGATGCTCTAGCTTTGGTTTGAACTGCACCCTCACTAAATCTGTGAATTGGGTAGCTCGATCTGGCATTATGATCGCTCTGATGCAACTGATGTCTCTCTCCATTCCTTCAAGCCGCTCTTATAATCTCTCGTTGAGTCTTCAATGACCATAATTAAATCTCCATCGACGGCTAAGATCAATTAGACTTCATCAATAGAAGTCTCTAGAGCAATGTCGAACATCCTTAATTAATTAACTTTAGTTTACCACTTTTGCTAAGTTAGACTTAGGAAATAATATAATTATGGCAAATTAATTTAATTAAGGAGTTTCCAAAACTTATATCACAAAACCTCTTTTGGGTTTTGGAGATCTAGTGTTCCTTAGCCTCTCAGCATCATCTGAGACTAGAACACCTATCTGATGCTACCGTAAGCTAACACTTTGGACATTGTGTTATGTGTTATGACAGACAAAACACTTGGCCTTAGTCAAGTTCTTCTTCTTCTTAGGTTGTGAGGTTGATTCCTCACCCCTGTTGTGTAAACCTTTGCTCCTCGTTGCCCATCTGACAAGAGAGACTCTCATCATCCCCACTCTTATGTTGTCCTCTAGACAATGATTTCTCCCAAATCTCCTTTTGAGTGAAGTCATCCCACTGTTTATTCCAATTTGGTGGCTCTTCACGTGCTAAACACTCATCACAAAGGTGGCATAAGGTTTTGAGAACCTGCTTAGGGTTGTCCTTACAAACTCCTTGTCTAGCACGACTACCTCAATGGCTCCAAGCTCCTCTTGAGCTTGTTGAATCCTAGTGAGGTATGATGTCGCTATGCTTGATTTAGTCATCTTGGTGTCCCCGAGCTTCTCCTTCAACACCATATTTCAATTATGATTATCACTCTGATATAGTCTCATTAGAGTGGTCCACAATTCATGGGCACTATTCTTCCTTGATATGTGAGGGATCACATGATCTTGTTGAGAAATCTAGGGGTAGCAAGGTAGGTGATTTTTCTTCTTGATAACTGCTTGTGATGTGTTTTTACTTCATTTAGTTAACTTCTTCTTTCACTTATTATTATTATTGTTCTTTATCATTAAACAACTACCAAAGCATAAAGGACAATGAGACAATAGGACACAATATGTAGGCTATCAACTAGGGCCAAAACCTCTCCAATTGAGAGGAAAACCCACAAGAATTCTTCTTCTTATAGAATCTTCAATTGACCAATTCCAAGACCTAGACCCTCCAAGACCAAGCCAAACCTTTCTAGCAACTTCTGCAAATTCTGACTTCCAACAACTTCTTTTGCAACTTCGACCTATCCAACAACTTCTTCTGCAACTTCGACCTCCCCAACAGATTCTTCTGTGACTTCGACTTGCCCAACAAATTCTTTTACAACTTCGACTTGCCCAACAAATTCTTCTGCAACTTCGACCTGCCCAGCAGATTCTTCTGCAACTTTGACCTGCCCAGAAAAATCTTCTGTAGAAACCCTAGATCTTGTTCCTTTCTCCTTCGCTTGGGTAGATTCTCTCTCCTAGAGAATTCGGCTTCCAAAATAGCTCCTTTTGATGACCTAACTTCACTTTTGCAACTCAGCTTTTCTGCAGCAACAAGAACCCTAATTCCTTCACACGTGTGGAGAGAATTAGCCCAGAAACAATCCCAAAAACTCGAATTTCTTTTCCTCCTTTGTCTTCTTCTTTGCACTCCTTTTCTCTCTTGTGATCAAACTTGAGTGTGAGTGTTGTGTGTCTCCAAGTGAGGTTGAGGTCTCCTTTATATAGGCTTTCCTTTGGGTCAAATTGCTCCTCTTTAGGTCGACTTGATCATGAGTGAAGGTCGACTTGATCTTTGCATTATGACTTGGTCTTGGAGGGTTCTTTGACTTGACTTTGATTCAAATAAATTCTTTTTACAATATGTAGCATGCCCAGATGGGTCATTTATACATGACAATGACTCATAAGCCCTAGAAGCTCTCAGTGGGAGCTTGACCTACAAAATAAATTTCCTTGAGCACGAAACCCATGCCTCAAAATCAATAATGATAAATTTATTTTTTCTCATTACATCAAATACATAAAATCATGATTACATTTGTCATTATGAAGACCGAACCTAGTTACATATTTCAATAGATCCCTCACTCCATCCATGAGGATACATCTGGCTTTTATGTCTTTTGGTTTGTGGACCACTAGAGTTGTAGCTTCTGAAGTAGCTGTAATATGGATGTTGAAGAAATCACTTAGGTTGTTTTCCATGAGAACCAGTGCTATCCTCTCCTTCCATGGATTGAAGTTGTAAGCGTCGTCCAACTTGTCCTTGAATCTCAGACTAGTGGTTGCCATCTTGAAATTGGAAAAATCAACTAAAAAACTTTGGTTGTCAGACCCTGATTGGTACAATTTCACTCTCTCTTTTTTGAGGGTTGACTTTTGCCAATCACTCTGATGCATTGGATTTATATCCTCACAGTTCCCTACTTCTCTGTCTATTGTCTCCCATAACGACTTCCCCGTGCTTAGAAGCTATGCAACTCGTTCAGTGGCCTCCTTCCCGTTGTTTTTTTTTGTGCACTTCAAAGGCTACACACCTTGAATGCCCCTTTCCATGCTTTACTTAGAATCGACTCATGTGGGCCTAATTGGAAGCTTAATTGAAGGCCGGTGTCACGCACTGCCTTTCTTCTCTTCTGCTGTGGTCTAGCCTCGATTGGCGGCTTGACTAAATCTCTATGCATTGATCCTTCTTCCTTGTCGACGACTTGCATTGTTTGTCCATTACCGATTGACCCCACTGGCACCAAGTAGTCTGCCCCGTGCTGTGCGCTCCACTATCAACTTCTTGCAACCGTGGTCTCCCTTCCTTGCTATCTCAAGCTAGGTTACACTATTAGTCCTTGTCGGTGGCTTGTGTTGTTTTCCAACCTTTTCTTTTATCCCTGCTCGACTCGACTAGCAACAACCTTGTCTCCCACGATCTCTTCACGTCTGCTCCTTCTGTGTTGACGGCTAGTCTAGCGACTTGACCACAACCCATGTCGCCTACACTGATCCTTGTGCTGCCTTCACCTTGTTGTTGCGATTATGTGCTCTATTGCTGGTCAACCTCTGCCTAGCACTATTAGCTACACCTCTTGGCGACAGGCGACTAAGTGGGTTTGACAACCCACTCAGACTGTCGTCCACTCACTTGCGTTACTTTGTTTTTCTTTTAATTCTTTACAGACCACATTTTTTTTCAAATTCAGGTCCCTTGTGTCATCCATACCACTGCATGAAGTTGTATGACATTTTTTTCTCTTAAATGCGCTCTGTATGATCATGGCCGAACTTGGCACTATCAAAATCCTGTATAGTCCTGGCATTTTGAGATTGATTTTTAGAGTTTATCCCTCTGATGCCATGTTAATTCTCCTACAAACCTAGTACCTAACAATCCATTGTCCTAGCACATTACAAATCCACCGAATGAATGGACAACCTAAGTCACATGGTTCAAGCTTGAGTTCAGGTTCGACAATGATTAAATTCGGTTTGGTTTGAATTTCAGAATAAGATTTGAATGAAGTTCGACTTTAGGTTCAGCTATATACATTTTTCTTTCATATATATATATAATTAATGTTATATTTCATTATATTTTTTTTTGTAAGCTTGGTAGGACTACATCTTCATCATGTCCAACTTCTCACCCTGATCGGGGGGGATAACACAAGATTTGAACCCAAGACTTCCGGTTCGTCATTATAAAATTTATAATAATTTTATATTTATATTTTATTTATCTTATATTTTAGATTACACTTTATTGATTTTATTTTATATAATTCATTGGTTTTTATTATTAAAATTATATATATATAGATATAAGATTTTCAAAAGTGTATAAATAGAGAGATAAAAAAGAAGGTTTTTTTAGCCAAATTGGTTCATTTGGGTCTTGGTTGTGCTTGTTTGGGTTGGGCCCTTCTCTAGTGGAGAATAGAATAGGAATTCCTGATCGGATAAACCAATATTATTTAGAGAAGATTTGTTTGGCAAGCATATCGAAGAGATCACTTGAGTTCAAGAATCGGAATTACCGCAGCGTGGGGATGAACTATGGGTTCAGTTGTAGGGATGGGAGAATAACCATGGGCTAGGATGAATATACTATAGCGGAAATGTACTTTTCAGGTTGACTGCTTACTCATTCCACGAGCAACTTACTCGACTTGGATCACTGGATTGCTACCTTGTAGTTGTTCTGTCGCAACAATGACATCTCCATGATATATCTGCTTTGGTACATGTCATAGTCTCATATATAAAATTGAAAAAAGGGGTCATAAATAACCACCTGTAATTGTGGCCGGTAGTTTGTGAGCGGGTACTTAGTCGTGACTTGTGATAGTGTGACCATCGCTAGTGGTGAATTGCAACCATCACCACAGGGAGGAAGGCACAATCACCCAATGGAACGAGTTGACGACACCACAATATAGAGATGAGGCTCAATGATTAAAATTGATTTGGTCGCTAGTATGGAGAAGACACACAAGACTCGTAAAGGCATGTAAACCCATAACAACATACGGAAGCGTTGGTTGCAGAAAACTTCATCGAACCAAAACGAATTCAAAGTTTTCTTTGGAGTTCATTGAATTTTGAACTTTAACCTAGAATTTTGACGAACCCTGTGACTTAGTGCACATCTAGATTCTTAACTTAAATAAGTGGAAGTAAAAACATAACCAATCTCATAAAAACGACATAGCATATTCTGCCCAATCAAATCAGTTCATCATTAAAATATTTAGAACCTACTTCAGTACTCGTCCTAGGATAATGGCCCAACTAAGGAAATTACATGTAAACTGGATCTAATCCAACTAATTAAGCCCTCATTGGTTGATCTAGGTCTCCTTGTTGCTCCCTCCCTCAAACCCAATGCACTAGAGTATTACACTCCTCATTGATGTGTCTCTCTAAATCTTGTGTTGTTGTGTGGTGTGGCTTGCTCCTTCTCCTTAGCCTTGCTATTATAACTTTTCGTTGAGTTAAATTCCTTACCCTAATCTCGAAAGTGATTGATGGCCGAGATTAGATCTTGCCTCACTTGAGATCAAGGGTTGGGATTAAAACATAATGACTAAAGTAAATACTTTACTTTTTCCAATGTTTCTTTAGGTCAATTAGCCAACATAACAATCATGCTCTTTTCCTAAGTTAAAAGCATAGGCTAAGTTACAAATGCAATCTGCTCATGCTAGAGCAAGTGTCTAAGGAGACTTTGGGCAACTTCTGCATGCCTAGACACTTAGGTCCATGTAGAAGTACTTGCCTGAGCTACAAACATCAACAAAATGTGTTTGTCGTGAATTAGTATTAGGTTCAAGTCTTGGCATCGATAAATATTAAATGATGAATCATGTGGTGGTCCAAGAATAAAATTCTGCAAATCAATAACAATTAAAGCAGGGTTTGGTTCTTGTGAATTATGTGTTGTAGAGGGATTAGAGTGATTTATCTGGGAATGAAAGTCAAAGAGTATCTAAGGCTAGCTTGAATTGGTCTCATCGTAGGCTCAAGAGGATATGCAATCCATTCTTTGCAAATCCATCACTACTGTAAGTTGCAACCCATTTGGTGAAGCAAATATGGAACCAAATCCTTCATTGTGCTTTTCAAAATCAAGAGAAGACTGCTTATTAGAGCCAACAATGCATTAGAAGAAGAGGCTACAAATACAAAAGAAGATGTATCAATAAGCAAGGCACCAACTTTTTTGTACCATTTAGCTATTATTCTTCAAGCTCACAAAAACCTTGAGCATTACAAATTTTGAATGATTTAATTGTTCTCAACCCACTGTGATGTAGGAGATCATGGTTAGAATTCAGATCTTAATATTCATTAAAAGAGACAAACTTTACCTACGTTAGTGGAAGAGCCTCCCCATGATGTTGTGGAACAAAGTCCTGCAAAAGATTGATTTAATCTCGTAGTTGATCAATAGTATGTTACAATGTAGCATTTTTCCCATGTAGCTCATCATTAACATCTTGTAGGGAGGCAACTTCATGATGAAATTGATCATTAGATTGCTGCAAGTAAGCAAACTTCTTGGCATGAAAGTTTAGCAACATTTCCTTCTTCTCATGATGTTTACAGAGAAGCAATGTTTCTTCATCAACAAGAGCATCTAATGAAAAATTAAAGGAAGTTATGCAACATGCAATATGGCAGACAAGAATTTATAGAATGTATGAGTGGAGTACATAGTGTGATGTGAAAATAAAGCTTTCTTGTTCAAAATTTAACCCTCTCAAAATTATTTGTGAGATAATAAGAAATTAGAAAGCATGATGAGCATAAGTGCACCACTGGAATGTATGCAAAATATTAAGCACTTGAAAAAATCACACTAGAAAAGATGTTTGTATGTGAAACTTATGACTCTTAAATGTTTCCAAAAACTGGGGGAAGCATATTGTTTCCAAAAGGCCTAAAATTTAAAGTACCAAATGATGAAATTTTCAAAATCAAACTATGGGTATAGCTCAAAAAGTTGCTCAAGTAAAAAAAATGCACTAAAATAGGAATTTGTAGCTATGAAAACATTAGTTGAAGTTAGGGTCCTAAAATTTGGTGCCCAATGGTGGGGGGTCTCTAAAGGGTGTTAACTAAGTGCTAACATGGCTACTGATTGTGAAGGTGTTGACATGGTAAACAACTGATTGTTTAAACTTTAGACATGAATGTGGTTATTCACTAGGTCCTCACTATGCTTGCTAATTGTACTTGATGATTATGCCCAATCTACATGTCAACTTTGTGGTGTCGATTAGTTGTATTTGGTGATTGGGCTTGGCTAATGTGTTAATTTTTGTGGCCATGAGCCTATGCTGACATGGCAACAAACTTGTGTTGATGTGGTTGGATGGCCCATTAGTTTGGTGGTGGTTGCTATACAAGTTTGCAAGTAGTGATTGTTGTGTAGGATTGTTGGTAGGAGTTTGTGACCAATCAATGACACAAAGCTAGTTGGAGTAAACAAGGTTGGTAGTAGGATGTTGATTGAGAGGAAAAAGATAGTGGTTGATGGAAAAAGGATGTCGATAGTGAGGAAGGGAGACTAGTGGCATGGAAAGAGGGTGGATGGGTGACATAAGGTTGACATGGAGGAGAAATAGGTCAGTGTGAGGGAAGGTCAATTAATGGGAGAAAGGGAAGGGTGATTAGAAAAAGAGGGAGGGTTAACAAGAATGAAGGCACTAGCAAGAAAAGGGCACTACTAGGAAAAGTGCAACAATAGTAGGAAAGGGCAACAATGCTAGATAAATATCTATGCCTTTTAATTTATTATTATTATAATATAAATAATAATAGGAAATTAAAAAAAATGAAAGCTTTACAAAGTTTGGATGACTAAATCTGGTTGAATGTTTTTGTTAGATTTTGCAAACAAAGGGCAATTTTTGTGAAATAAAAGGCTATTCCCTCTTAAATTCACTACCTTGGGGTCTATATTGTTAGATAGGCTTCAGGCAAGGTTGCATGAAACGGGGAAACGGGTACGAGTTTCCAAAACAGGAAGCGATACGAAACGCGACCTCCCCAAATTTTGGAAACAGGAAACGCGAATGAATATATATATATATATATATATTAGGACATTTAAGAAATATGTGCAATCATAAAGCATATATGATACATTCTAATTTATTACATTATGATAAAATCGTCAATTGTCAATGCATTTAAACTATAAGTATCTAAATTTACATCACATTTACTCATGAATAATCACATAATGAAAATAGAAATATCCAAAATCAGCCACGAGAAATTTCTAATTTTTTGTCTCGTGCTTGATTGGGAGTCTCCTCCTACATAGTCGAATGACCTTAGTGCTCTTGATTAAATACAAGTTTCATACCCTAGTACCCTACATTCTCTTGATTATTGGGAGTCTCCCCTGCATAGAGGGCTTTGTTGTCTCGATTAAATACAAGTTCGATACCCTAGTACATGATAAAATCCAATGGAAACATTGCAATCTTGATTGGGAGTCTCCTCCTACATAGTCGAATGACCTTAGTGCTCTTGATTAAATACAAGTTTCATACCCTAGTACCCTACATTCTCTTGATTATTGGGAGTCTCCCTTGCATAGAGGGCTTTGTTGTCTCGATTAAATACAAGTTCGATACCCTAGTACATGATAAAATCCAATGGAAACATTGCAATCCCCCCAATCCTGAAATCCTGAAAAACAGATAAGTCTGCTGGGTTTTGAGTGAGATCTAAAATTCTACTTTCTCCATATGAAATCCAATGAGGGTGAAACCACTCTCAAACATCCTGAGTCATTTCATGGTAATGTTAAAAATTTAAGTAAAAGGATGAAAATGAAAAATAAAGGAGAATATCACTTTTACTTTTAGAATTTAACATTACCATGAACTGCATATCAACACTAGGTCAAAAGTTCACTTTTATAACTTTAGACAGGCATCTGGAAGCAACTAGAAGTCACTAGGCTAACGTAAGAATAGATTAGAAAACAAATAAAAAAAAATTTAAAAAAACACAAGTGAATGCTGAAACGTGGGTCATACGGCCCTGAAACGCGTTTCAGGGCCGTACCAAACGCGTTTCAGCGTTTCGTACTCGTTTCCGTATGGAAACGCCCTCCTACCCCACGTTTCCTGCAACATAGGCTTCAGGATGCATTGCTTTTCGTGAATTTGTGTAGCAACCTCTAGACTTAAATTTTAGATCTATGGAGCTATGAAGGTTCAATTTTAGATAATTTTGCATGGATAGGTCCTCTACAAGCATTGATACGAGGGTAGATTGTGGAATCATAGAGAAAATCCTCCAACATGCACAAAACCACATTTGCAGTGATAGAATCCTCAATCTAGTTCTCAAAGTGGAGCTAGTCTCTACACAACTTTGATATCATCTAGAAATTTGAGCATTGCGAGGATCAACACCTCAAGACTAGCTCACGAAGCACTTGGATCAAAATAACACAGTATGTATAGTGGAGAAACACTTTGAGGAATAAAATTCAACCCTCAAATAAAATGCTTTATTGTGTCAATCATCATTAGACATTAATGTTTTTGTTCTCACTCTCTTTAAAACAAAGCATCCTCACGCCTTATTATACTAAAAGGCATGAGCTAGTCAAGTAGAAGATCAAGCTAGTTAATTGAGGCATTTTGCACGTTAAGCTTATATGCAACTTAGAATCATGTTAATGCAATATAATATGAATACATGTTGCTAAAATGAGTCAACCTTATCTTGATAATTACAAAGTTGATTTTTGATGATTTTAAAATTGATTTAATATGCACAAATAATAATTAATGTGCATAGTTAATTATTACAATACACTAATACATACATTTCCTAGTTGCAGTTGTACAAGATCAATATTCAACAGGAGGTAAGCAACCTTTTAGGCTATAAGATCACTATAATCATCCTAATTTGTGGAGACTAAAAGTTGGTATCCCTTTTGCATATTCTTTCATGTGGCATGGAAATTGTTGATGCTTTGTTTGGAAGATGTAAAGAGGCAAGAGAAGATTGAACATGAAACTTCCATGATAAATGTTGGGAACCAAAGATTGAAGCACCATTTCTTTTTGAAAAATATATCTTATATGGAAAAGTTTATAAGATAGCTAAAATCCTAAATTGAAAACGGAAGGGTATATATAATGATATTTCATATCCTCTAAGAGCTACTAGGGAAGCAATAAACTCCAAATCAGTGTTTCAAAAACTCGCGCTTTTTTCGTGTTGCCGCATAAAACGTGCGTTTTATCCCAAAAAAGCGCCGGCTTTTTTATAGCGCTTTTTTCCGAAAAAAGCGCGCTTTTTTTTTTGTTGAAAAAATCGCGCTTTAAACGGAAAAAAGCGCCGAGGGTGCGGGCAGCGGGCTTTTAATAAGGAAAAACGAATTTTTTTAAGTCATTTCTGACTGTCGCCGCGTGGAGGAGGAGGAGAAGAGCTGAAGGAGAAGAGCTGAAGGGTTTGGGTCGACTTTGGGAGCGAATCCAAGTGTTTTTAGGAGAAATCCAAGACAAGATCACCAATTTGTCCATAAAAACGGTATGTAGATTAATTTTTTTTTGTTTTGCTTCTTTAAAAACTTTGTTTTTCATTGTTTTTAAAGAATTTTTTGTAATTTTTCATTGATTTGGGATGGGTAATTTGTTATGACTATGGGAACCAATTTTTTATTTATTTTTTTCATTTTTTTTAAACATTGTTTATGTTTTTTGAATTTTCATTGTTTTTTGGCATTTGCCATTGGCATTTGGTTGGGTAACTTGGGTTTGGAAATTGGGATTTTGGAAATAATTAACTTGTAATTTTGTAAATGCTAAATTGTAATTTGTATTATGTAATCCTAAATTCCTATTTCCTAATCCTTATTTTTCCATAGGTTTGCAAATTCAAAATTCAAAAACAAACATGCCAAGGAAATTGGATCCTTTCTGGGAATATGGTGAACCTAAAGCTCCGAATGATAGACAAAACTTGAATTGCAAGTTGTGTGGAAAGGAGATACGCGGGGGGGTGTACACTTGCACAAATCCCTGGACATGATGTGGGGCCCTGTATAAATACAAATCCTGAACTTATCCAAAGAGCCATGAGAGCATTGGGAGAATTAGAGCACACTAGAGAGGCCAAAGAAGAACTCAAAAGGCAACTAAGAAGGTCAGCTGAAGGAAGTGGACCAAGTGGCACTGGTTCTACTGCAGCGTCAGTCAATCCGGTAGCTGCATCATCATTTTTTGTTCCTCGAACCACACCTGGTTCACAACCAACTATCGGTTCAATGCTAAAAAGAACTGAAAAAGAACAAGCTGATAGGTTGATGGCAAAATTTCTCCTCTGGAGTGATATTCCTTTCAGCATTGTAAGGAATAATCCATTTTTCCAACCTGCTGTTGATGCTATTTCCAGTGTTGGCCCGGGGTACAAAATCCCTTCTTATCATGATTTCAGAGGCCGGATTCTTCAAGAGGAAAAGCGTGACTGCACCCAAAGATTGGAGGATTTTAGGGCATCATGGGCACAAACAGGATGCACTGTTATGTCAGATGGTTGGACTGACCAAAAGGGGAGAACCCTTATAAACTTCTTGGTTAGTTGTCCCAAGGGGACTATGTTTATCAAATCTATTGATGCAACTCATCAAATCAAAGATGCAAGAACTTTATGTGATTTGCTGGATGTGTTTATTTTGGAGGTGGGTGCAGAAAATGTTGTCCAAGTCATAACGGACAATGCTTCAAATTATGTTGCTGCTGGTAGAATGCTTATGGACAGGCATCCTACTTTATTTTGGACACCTTGTGCTGCCCATTGTATTGATTTGATGTTAGAGGACATAGGGAAAATTCCCTTTGTCAAAGATATTGTTGACTCATCAAAAAGCATCACAAAATTTATATATAATCATACATCTGTGCTTAGCTTGATGAGAAGATTCACCAACAACAAAGAGTTGGTGCGCCCCGCCATTACACGGTTTGCGACGAGTTTCATATCTCTTCAATCCCTTTTGAATTCTATGTGGGATTTGAAGAGAATGTTTCTTTCAGAGGAGTGGCGTGCTTCGTCAATGAGCCGCAAACCAGAAGGAGAGGCGGTATGCAGACTAGTTTCATACCAGGAAGACTTCTGGGCGGGAGTGCAGGAGGTGTGCGCCGTTACTGAACCTTTGGTAAAGGTTCTTCGGTTGGTTGATGGTGAGAAGCCCGCAACGGGCTATTTGTATGAAGCCATGGACAGGGCCAAAGAAGCCATTCGGTCCTACTATGATGATAAGGGAGATGATGGGTTTCAAAAACAACTCCTTCTATGGGAAGTGATTGATGAGCGATGGAACAACACACTCCATCGTCCCATTCATGCTGCTGGGCTTTTCCTGAACCCTGCATTTTCTTATGCATGTGGGTTTGATTTTGATGCTGAGGTCGTGGACGGATTATTAACCTGTGTCCAGAAGATGGTGAGATCTCCAGAACAACGTATAGAGATCTCTAAACAAATTGAGACATATAAGATGTCAGGTGGCACATTTGGCTTTGAGATGGTTGTCACTGATAGGACGATTAAAATGCCATGTATTTTTTAGTTTGTACTTTGTAACTTTGTTTCAAATTTCATTGTCTCTTCAAATTCCATTTTTTTCTTATGTTTATTTAAAATTTTATTTGTAATTTTGTTGTAGACGCATGGTGGAAGATGTATGGTGGCAGAGTACCCCTTTTGCAAAAGCTTGCCGTACGCATCCTCAGCCAAACATGCAGCTCCTCAGGATGTGAGCGCAATTGGAGTGTATTTGAAAAAATACACAACAAGAAGCGCAATAGGTTAACACTTAAACATTTAAAATATTGCAAATTTCCAAATAAATTTTTGAATTCATTAAACAATATTTTTTTTATAATATTAATTATTAATTATTATTTCATGAACTTTGTACAGGTTGGAGTCCCATAGACTTAATGACATGGTCTATGTCTACTACAATCTTCGATTGTGGGTGAGGCAACTAGAGAGGACACCTGATATGGATGCCATCTCATTGGATGGGATTGACACCACTGCTGAATGGAGGGTTGAGACCGAGAGGCCTCTCATGGATCCCACTGATGATTGGTTAGTGCAGGATGAGGGGGAGGAGGAGGAGGAGGAGGAGGAGGAGCAGGAGGAGGAGGAGGAGCAGGAGGAGGAGGTGACACTGCCTACCCGGGCTAGGGCTACCACTACCACCAGTAGAGGACGTGGTCTCCGTCTACCTCAGCCTCCTGTAGCTGCTACTACTAGTTCTTCAGCTTCTAGAGCACGTCAGACTCCACTGCCATTTCCACCAGCACAGGCACCAGCTTCTACATCTAGAGGGAAAGAGAAAGCTGTGCCATTTTCTCGCAAGAGGGGCAGAGGAAATCAATAGGATTAGACTTTCATTTTATTGTATATGACATTATGACATGATGAGATACATTATCATATTTTTTGTTGATATTTTGAGGCTGAGTTGGGACTCAGGACTTACTATTCAGGACATGATTCAATGTTATGTGTGATTTTAGCGCTAGAAATGATATTAAACATCTTATATATTAGTTTTTTTATCATATTTATGTGTCAATGTATTTATTTTATGTTGTAGATGGTTTAGATATTAAAAAAATTGAAAAAAAATGAAAAAAAATGAATATTTTTGTGCCAAACGCTTTTTTCCCGCTTTTTTCCGCTTTTTTCCCGCTTTTGCCGATTTTTTCCGCTTTATTCCCGGCGCTGATTTAATCCCGCTCGTGCTTTTAACAACATTGCTCCAAATATGCTTAAGATTTTAACTCTTTGGCATCCTTGATTAGGTGGTAATCTTTGGTAGACAATTGCGTACATATCTCTTTTTGTCAAGATAAAAGGATTGGATTGAATTGACCTCATTAGCAATATTTGCATCTTAGCTTCCAAATTGTAAATAAAGCTATAATTTGAAGGCAATCCCAAATACCTGAGAAGTTGGACAATACCATAGACCTAAGTCACGAAGAAGAGATGCAAGCAAATGAAGTTGCTCCTAAAATGACATTGAATTTCATTCTTGTACAAATTGCCAATGAGCTGTAGCAAAGTTTCACTTCCATAAAATATCCTTCAAGGTCTCTAAGCAGTGGCAACCAAAGCATAGGCCATTTGTCAACCGACTTTTGGTAAGATGAGCTTTCGAGGGAAATTCTAGTATACAACTTAGAGTTTGTAACTTAGGGCGCTTTAGATGCAAAAGAGAGTCAAGTTTCTTGGAACCATACTATTGAAGCTACTTTCCAAATCTCCACTCTTAATCTCTCCAAAAGGATCCATACATGTCAATGTTTAGCTTGTAATCATTTCTAGGATGGAGCAAACCCATGATGTCTTTGATAGTCATCTTATTTGAGGAAAAGGGAGCTTTGTGATGGGATAAATCTCTCCAATCCCGCCAATAATTGTATGTAAATGTAAATTCCCAAAAAATCCTCAAGAAGAAGACCCCTTTGTTACTTAATCCATGAGCATGAATTCTATGACACTAAAAAATATGCTACCCCTTGATTCAACCAATTCCAAATAGGTTGCAATGCCAATATTCACTTAATAGGACTCCTAGAGAAGTTTCACTTGAGCGAAAGAGCGACAAACCTTTAAGCCTCTGTTATGCTTTGACAAATGATTGATATAAACACCTTAAGGCACTGAGGGTATGAGATAACAACACACATATTGAAAGGGATTCAAATTAAGAGTAGATTTTGATATACTGAAATTGATGAAACAAGAGAACCTACCACAGGGTAGATCCTTCAAGGAACCTAACTATACATTTTGTGGCCAAGATACAACCTAGTGTTGCCACATCAATATGGCTAAGACCACCTTCCTCTTTAGGTGTAATGCAAACTTCCCAAGGAACCATAGAAAGTCCTCACTTGTCACCATACTTGGACCAAAGAAAAGACCTGGTAATTTGTTCCAATATCAAGAATTGAGCCTTGTTTGGAAGCCATAGAGAGACATAGTAGATGTGCAAGGCTTGGAGAATACACAAAAATATTGTAAGCTCATGATTAAAGGGATATTGTTGGTTTGCTAGATGAAAAGCTTGGATTACAACTACCAAGGACATCAATTTCACATATCAACAATTAAGATTTTAGTACCAAATGGGATCCCAAGATAACAACCAATCTCTTGAGGCTCGAACCAATTCCATAAATATGGAATCTAACTTGGTGAGCCGTTAAAGCCAACCAACCAATAATCTAATTTCTGTTCATTGACTATAGCGTTAGAGGCATTGCAAAAAGTATCCAAACACACCTGCGTAGTTTGCATTAAATGTTGATCCAAGCACACCAAAAGAAGAGAATCGTAAAAAAAATGATGTTTTATTTTTGAATCATTGATAAGAGAGATACCATGAATAAATACCCTAAGGCATCAACAACCAAAACGTAAAGGTAAGGGGCAGAGGTGCATCCTTGTTTGATTGAAGAATGTAGTGGAATGTGTTCAATAAGAGTGTTGCTCACTAAAACAAAGGTTAAAGCATTAGACAAGACACAATTTTACCCTGGGAAAACCCATAATGGGGAAAACCCAACAATCCTTTCCTTATAAAATCAGATCAAAATGAGAGATATCCAAGCCAAGAACCAATGCTAAACTGCCACCAAGATACCAAGTCAAACCCTCCTCCAAGTAACCTCAAAAAGTCAAAGTCAACGTTGGTAAAATCTGCTCCAATCTGGTCAAACTTAGAAAAACGTGGCCCTGCAACTAGAGCCGAAATTCAGCTTTCAATCAACCTAGAAGAAACTCGGCCTATTCATAGAAATTTGTCCTTCACACGTGCAAGCTGTTAAAAGTCAGAAATTCGGTCAAAGATGCTAATTTCTTCTTGGTTTGACTTGCTTCTCTCTCTCCTTTGACTCGTCCTTTTTCTTCCTTTGCTAGGTGCAAATGATACTTGTTGTGTGTTGAATGAATGATCTCCAAATGGGTCGAATGGATCTCCAATATATAACTGTCTAGGAGGATCGAATAGGTGCCACTTGGAGGGCTAGGCTGACTTGTCCAAGGAGGGCCAACTTGGTCAACTTGTGGGCTTATGACTCATAATAAAAATTCAAATTCTCTTTCTTTTAAATGTCCAAATGGGACATGGCACACAATTTTTTTTTTTTATATATATATATATATTTTTTTTTTTATCTCAATTTTTTTTTCTTTTGACTCTAGCATGAAGAACATGCTTGACAAATCATAATAAATACGTCAATGATAAATATACATTATGAATACTGAACCTAGTTACGATTTCACGATTTCAACCCTTCCTCTTAACTAGTGAAGTATTTATATTGACTTATCGGGATATTCTCAAGTTGAAATATCTTATAAGAAAGGATCCAGATTGATAAGAATCGTTATTAATGATAAACATCATCATGACCAACATTGTCAAATTACCAAGGCCTTGTCAATAAGCTCTATCTCTCCACTAGATCAAAGCACAATGTTGGGAGGCATTCAACATGACACCACACAACTGCCTCTTTGAGGCACATACTCCACCTAGGTTCCTTAGAGTATGTCCTCCATAGGACCATTTCCTAATTCACTGTCATAGTACTTGACTTAGGAGTGCCAATCCTAATCGGTCATAGTACTTGACACAAGGAAATGTCGGTCCACCAGACCATTCTTCTTAAACTGGGTCAATGTACTTGACTTAGGGTGTTAATCCTAATTGGCCACAGTACACGACACAAGAATGTTAGTCCATGATGCTTATCCAATCTACCATTCTCCCTATCCAGGTCCATGTACTTGACTTAGGGTGTTAATCCTAATCATTCATAGTACATGACACAGGGAGAAACTAGGTGTCCATCCTCACTCCCTCTCAATCTGGGAGGAGTTATCCACAAGTCCAAGCTTGTCTCAAAAATACTCATGCTTTCTTTTAGGAAGGGACTTTGTCAATACATCAACTACCTGTTTGTCAGTGGAGATATATTGTAACTTCACAGCGCCATCCTACACCATGTTTCGAATATAGTGGTACTTAATCATAATGTGCTTGGACCTTGCATGAAGGACCTTCAAACAAATCAATAAGTAATTTATAGAGTCAAACCGCTTCACAACTAACTTCACTAGCTGCCAAATATTTAGCTTCAACAGTGCTTAGTGCAACACAATCCTTTTTTTTGCTCATCCAAGAAGCCATAACAAATCTCAAATAAAAACAACCATCAATAGTACTTTTCCCATCAACACTGTGAACGTAGTCAGAATCAATGCAACCTAATAATCAAATCTCATTTTCTGCAACATACCTCAAACAATAATGTATGGTTCCATGAAGATATCTCAAGATGTGCTTTGCTGCCACCCAATGATCATGTCTGGGCTCCATCTGAAACTGGCTCAAAGTATTTACAACAAAGCATATGTCTGGTTGGGTGTTCACTAAATACATTAGAGAACCAATAAACTTCTAGACTCTAGTATGATGATGGATCAACATGATTTGAATCTAAACTTCTCAGCTTATTCAAATTGGTTATCATGGGAGTGGCCATTGGCTTACAATCCATCATCCCAAATTTCTATAGGATCTTGATCACATATTTTCCTTGACCAAGAAAGATTTTGCCAGGTTTATGCTAAACCTCAAGTCCCAAGTAATAGTGCATCAATCCAAGATCCTTCATGTCAAATTTTGCTACTAGCTCCCTCTTACACTAAATAATGAGATGCTCTACACTTGTCACTAATAAGTCATCCACATAGTAGCAATATTATCATTGGTTCATTCTTTACCACTTTGATGTGTATATTCGGATCTGCAATACTTCTATTAAAACCAAGCCTTATGAGCATACCATGCTCTAGGACCTTGTTTTAAACCATATAGTGCTTTCTTTAATGTGCAAACATGGGACTCCTTCCCATGGACCTCAAATCCTTGAGGTTGTTCTACATATGCTTCATCAATTATGCCATTAAGAAAAGTGGTCTTCATGTTTATTTGATCTATATTCCATCCCATAGAAGCTGTAATAGAAATAGGAGTTCTAATTGTTGTGTACCTAGCTATTGGAGCAAAAGTTTCATCATAGTCAACTCCCTCTTGCTAGGAGAATCCGCTAGCCACAAATCTTGCCTTGCATTTGTCGATGCTTCCATCAGCTGCATGCTTAATCTTATAAGCCCACTTGGAAGTCATAACAGATTTACCTTCAGGCCTAGGAATGATTTCCCGAACATCATTCTTAATTATTGATTGTTATTCTTCCATACTTGTTGTTCAACTGCCTTTTCATAAGTAGGGCTCTGATTCAATGAGCTTGGTTATAAACGCTGCATAACTAGAATACCTTTTGGGCCTCTTACTTTCTCGGAATGTTCCACTTGCAGCTGCATTTCTTTCAGCTTCTTGCAAAGTTGTTCTAGGCCAAGTAGGTCTCCTTTTGGTTTCTTGAATGATAATAGGGTCCACAGGTTCGCTTGGTCCTTCTGGTTCTTCATGATGATCAACTGAGCGTTTTGGACTCTGGAGGATTAATTTATCTTGGGCTATCTTCACCAGGAAAGACAAGTCCTTCTTCATCCTCAGAGTTGATCGGGATATCCTTGGACTTTTTGTATGCAATACTTTCATCAAATGTGACATCTTTGCTTACTTCAATGTGACGTTGTTCTTTGATGTAGATTCTGTATGCTTTAGATGAATCACTGTAACCAACGAAGATTCTTCTCATGCTTGAGGGATCCAACTTCTTTCTCTTGTCCTTGGGAATGTGAATGTAGACCAGACAACCAAAGATTCTTAGATGTTCAACATTGGGCTTCTTTTTGGTAAAATCTTCTTCTGGAGTCATGTCACCAAGAATTTTGTGAATTCTATTTTGAATGTACATTGCAGTCATGGAGGCTTCTCCCTGTAGGAATTTGGGAAGATCTTGATCATGTATCATAGATCTTACACATTCTTCAATGGATCGATTCTTTAGTTCAGCTACACCATTCTGTTGAGGATTATAGGGGACTATCAACTCCCTCTTAATCCCAACTCCTTTACAAAAAGATACAAGTTCTTTAGATGTATATTCACCTCCATTGTCAGATCTTAAGGTCTTAATCTTCTTTTTTGTCATGTTCTCAACTTCAACCTTGAATTCCTGGAACTTATCAAACACTTCATCTTTAGACTTCAAGAAATAGATCCAAGTCTTTCTAGAATAGTCATCAATAAATGTTACATAGTATAGATGACCACCAAGTGATTTTTCAAGACATTGGACCACACACATCAGAATGAATTAGGTCCAAAATTTCTTTGGATCTTGAGTCACTGCTAGGGAATGACTTTTTCACATTTTTTCCAAGAGCACACCCTTTACAAACTCCATGTTCTTCCTTCAACTTGGGCATACCTGTAACCATTTGACTCAAGGATGGCAATATCTTATAATGAAGATGGCCATATCTTCTATGCCATAATTCACATGGATTGATGTCAATGTGTACTAAAACTTGAGGAAGAGGAGTTAGAAGTCTATACAACCTTCCCTCACGAATCTCAATAGTCCTAGCACTTTCTATACCAGATCCCTTAGCCCAAACAACCACTTTTCCATCAATAAATGCTATCCTATTTAAACATGAAATAGAAAGAAAATTCTTTTTCAAACCTGGAACATAGAGGATGTTGTTGAGATGAATGTTCCCACTAGATTCCAACTTGATGGAGGTAGATCCAATGCCTTCAACTGGATAGCTATTATCTCCAAGTTCGACCTTGTGAGAAGAACTTCCTTTTGATAGATTGGTGAGATGTTCACGTTCACTTGTCATATGCCTTGAAGCTCCACTATCAATTACCCATGTGTTGTCATCTTCAATTGAACTTGTAAGAGCAGAATAATGACTTTCATGCTTGACTTTCTTTAGGGCTTCTTCGTCTTCAACTACTAATGTTTGATTTCATCCAACCTTCATCAAGTTATCAAAGACTATTTTGCATGTAGACAATTTTGAAACAAAGGCGATGATGTATTCTTTGATGGATTCAAAGAGAATCCTTAGTCTTGAAATTCCTTTTATGTACTTGGCCGTGGGAAGAGAGGGAGAGCTACTGCAAAGATGTCTTCAATCAAGATTGCCAACAAATTGTATTCTTCAAGCTTCTTTCCTTCACCAAAGCTCTGATACCATGTTGAGAAACTAAGTGTAATAGAGGCAAGCACTTAATTTCTCTTTCTTGATAATTACTTGTGAAAATTATTGTTCTTTTAGTCTTTTATTATTCTTCATCAAGCAATTACACTTTTGTTCAACCATTCAAAATAGAGATCTCAATGCACAAGAAACAAGACACAATTTTACCCTAGGAAAATCCACAATGGGGAAAACCCATCAATCCTTTCCTTATAAAATCAGATCAAAATGATATATATCCAAGCCAAGAACCAATGCTATACCAAAACAAACCCTCCTCTAGAAGTCAAAGTCAATGCTGGTCAATTATGTGAAAATTCCAAACTGGAATCCTATTGCAACAACTGATATTATTTATCCTAATTTTTAATTAATAAACAATTTATCTGCTACGACAAATATCAAAATAAATACACTGCAACCTTCACAAAAAAATTCTACTGAAAAAAAAAACGTTGGAAGCCAAGAAATGCTAGCGTACACATAAAATTAACACAATTATTTTTTGACAAAAGTCCTTGGAAAAACCCAATGCGGGAAAACTGGTGCAGCAATGAGAGATTCTGAGTGCAACTGGATGCTGAAATCTGGCAATCTTACAGAGAAAAATACTGGCAGAAATCTAGTGAGGAATTTTCCTCACCCCATTAGCAAACTCTCGGCACAACTTGCCTTCAAAAACTCGACCCTCTGATCCTTTGTGTCAACCTCTGCGTTGCTTTGTGCATCCTGCTGGATGTCAAGCCTTTGACTGGTCTCTGATGAAGTTGCTCTACCTTCTGTTGGTTGGAAATATGCTTCTCCGACACTTTGGCACTCCTTCTCGGCCTCTGGAACTAAAGACGTCTCTCCTTCTCAACAAATCAATCTTGCCTGTAGAAGTTGCTGTGCTGCCCTGTGTCAACTTCTCTGTGGCTCTTTTGCCTCTTTGCAAATGCACTCACTGGATCTGGAATACTTCCTCCAGCCTCACTTTCTCTACCCCTCTCCCATTGCTTCGAACCCTAGCTCTCTCCGACCACTGACTGCTGCTACTCTGGAAATCAATCTGCCAAGAAATTGAACTTCTCAAGTGTCTCAAGTGATTTCTCCATCACCACATCGATCTCCTCATATAATCCTCTGTTGGAGCACCAATGAACAAGATTAAAACTTAATCAATGGCTAAGATCATCTATGGATCTATCCGTGTGAGTTTCTAGATGATTCTCGCCTTGACTTAATTAATATTGATTAATTAATCATATTCCCTAAGTTTAGACGTAAGAAATATTTAAAAATTGGTTAATAATCTAATTAAGTCATTTCTATGCGGAATTTCTAGAAACGATTTCTGGGTTTTGGAGATTTCATGTATTCTAGCCTCTCCACCAAATTTTGTAGCTAGAACACATCCGATGCTACAAAAACTAACACTCCCTCTTAGCGAGTAATGTGCTCTAGTGCTGCACTCCCTACCACAACACCCTGTCTCTGCATTATCTTCGGTCACACCGCTAATGTCTGGCCATACTGCCCACCAACCACCGTGCAACTTTGATATATGTTGCATCTGTGATGTTGCTGACGCTACCATATTGTTGCCAACACTGCATCTGCACTGCAACTCCTTCTCATCTGTTGCTGCTGCAACTAAAAGGCATCCAAAATACTGAATCAACTGTGATCAGTACGATGCATCTGTCTCCTGAGTCTCTAACTGCTACTAGCATTTGCACTGTCACTGAGGAATCTATGCTGCTACTAACTTTGCACTGTGCCAACTGCATTGCTGCCAACTCTGCACTGCACTCCTCAACATCTGATTGCTACTAGTCTGCAACTGTCATTCTGGTATTGACTGCATCAACTGCCACTGATCCATCCTGCTACTGAACACTGTGGGCCCTCGTAGCTAGGTAATGATCCATGAGGTGGACTACTCAAGGACCTTGTCCAACTGTAGCACTCTGTGGCTACAACATCAAGTCACCCCACCTCACTCCTAGAGGTATATCGACAAACATGGCGAAGTCTTCCTCTAGCCTGGAGGAAATACTATCGATCTTTGCTGAAGCTGCTTGCTGGTCCTGCTTCTCCTTGTCCTTCTTCCTGAGAGGACACTAGGTAATGTAGTGACCAATCTCACCACATCTGAAGTATTTGACCTTTGCCAGGTCCTTCTTCTTTCTTTGCTCCCCCTGCCCCTGTCTGGGACCCTTTGATGCAAGGGCCACATTCTCCTCCTTCACCGTCTTTGATCCACTGCTGCCATTGATGGAGCTCTTTAGCAGAGCTCGTCTCAACTCCTCTTGCTGCAAATCAACCCACATTCTATCCCAATTTGGTAGCTTATCTCTGCTTAATATGCTTTGGACAAAGACCTGCCAATCGTCTGAGACGCTATTGAGTGTTGATCGCACTAGCTCTGTGGGTTGGGCGCTGCCCCAACAACTAGCAGTTGGTCTTAGACTTCCTGTATCCTGGTAAGGAAGGGGTCTATGCCTTCCCCTTTCTGCATTTGGATGAGTCCCAACTTCCTCTAGGTATATCTTTCGCTGCTCGGAAGTACCCTGGTACAATGTGGAGAGAGCATCCCAGATCTGCTTGGGAATATCTTTGCTAGCTATATGTGAGATAACATGATCCCTAACTCCATCTAGGATCAACTGCTTCGCCCGTGCCATCTCCTCCTTGTATTCTTTTTGCTGATATGCATCCTGAGGAACCATCACTGTTGCATCAATATAGGCTTTCAGGCCATATTCATCTAGAAGGAAGGACATCCTTGCCTTCTAGATGAGTAGTTGGAAGCTCCACCCAACCTGTCCTGCTCACGAAGCCCAACAGTGGCCATCTCAATGAATTGTCGAAAAACTTCTCTTTCCTTCTGCTCAGCTGCTGCTCTGCTATTCACACTCCCTTATGGAGTGAGAAGATCTGCTCACAAATACTGCCAATCTGCAAGGAAAATCGAACTTCTTGAGACTAGAAGTTTTGAGGAAATTTTCCCCTCTGTGTGTGCTCTTCTCTCTTCCACCTCGATGCTGGTTCTGCTCTAGCGAACTGTTGCAAAAAGCTCTACATCCAGCTAGAGATCTACCCAACGAAAGTACTACACTGCTCCCTTTGCCTCTGGAAGCACTTGATCTGGAAGGATCGAATTTTTCTGCCCCATTCTCAGGAAAATCGAACTTTCCTCGAGCAATTCGGCCTCCTGGCAAAATGCTGCGCTGCCCTTGGGAATTTCGGCCTGCTGCCCTTGCTGAGCAGTGAAATTCCTTTCCTTCATTTTTCTGAGCTCTCCGGCTGATCAACTGCACTTTGATACCATGTGAAAATTCCAAACTGGAATCCTATTGCAACAACTGATATTATTTCTCCTAATTGTTAATTAATTAACAATTTATCTGCTACGACAAATATCGAAATAAATACATTACAACCTTCACAATAAAATTCTACGGAAAAATAAAACACTGGAAGCTGAGAAATGCTAGCACACATAAAATTAACACAATTATTTTGGACAAAAGTCCTCGAAAAAACCCAATGTAGGAAAACCGTTGCGACAACTGAGGGTTTTATTATTAAGCACTAGTGAGAAATTCTGAGTACAATTGGATGCAAAAATTTGGCAATACTATAGAGAAAAATACTGGCAGAAATCTAGTGAGGAATTTTCCTCACCTCACAGGCAAGCTCTCGGCACAACTTGCCTTCAAAAACTCAGCTCTATGGCCCTCTACGTCAGCCTCTGCATTGCTCTGCGTAGCCTGCTGGATGTCAAGCCTTTGAATGGTCTCTAATGAAGTCGTTTTGCCTTCTGTTGGCTGGAAATATGCTTCTCTGGGGCTCTGGGACTCCTTCCCAATCTCTGGAGCTGAAGACGTCTGTCCTCCTTAGCAAATAGAACTTGCCTCTAGAAGCTGCTACGCTGCCCCTGCATCAGGTTCTTTGTGGCTATTCCGCCTCTCTGCAAATGTACTCACTGAATTTGGAATACTTCCTCCAACCTCACTGTCTCTGCCCCTCTCACTGCTTCGATCTCTAGCTCTCTCCGACAATTGACTGCTGTTACTCTGGAAATTGATTTGCCAAGAAATCGAACTTCTCAAGTGTCTCAAGTGATTTCTCCATCACCACATCGATCTCCTCTTATAATCCTCTGTCGGAGCACCAACGACCAAGGTTAAAACTTAATCAATGGCTAGGATCATCTATGGATCGATCTGTGAGTTTTTAGATGATTCTCACCTTGACTTAATTAACACTGATTAATTAACCATATTTCCTAAGTTTAGACTTTGGGAAATATTTAAAAACTGGTTAATAATCTAATTAAGTCATTTCTATGTAGAATTTCCAAAAACGATTTTTGGGTTTTGGAGATTTCATGTATTCTAGCCTCTCCACCAAATTTCGTGGCTAGAACACATTTGGTGCTACAAAAGCTAACAAATTATGCTCCAATCTAGTCAAACTCAGAAGAACTCAATCCTACAACTAGGGCCGAAATTCAGTCTACAATCAACCTAAACGAAACTCGTCCTATTCATAGAAATTTGTCCTTCACACGTGCAAGCTGGTAAAAGTAAAAAATTCGGTCAAAGATGCTAAGTTCTTCTTGCTTCTCTCTCCTTTGACTCATCCTTTTTCCTCTTTTGCTAGGTGTAGATTATACTTGTGTGTTAAATGAATGATCTCCAAATGGGTCGAATGGATCTCCAATATATAGCTGTCCAAGAGGATTGAATAGGTGCCAGTTGGAGGGCTAGGCCGACTTGGTCAACTTGTGGGCTTATGACTCATAATAAAAATTCAAATTCTCTTTCTTTTAAATGTCCAAATGGGACATGACACAAATAATTTTTCTTTTGACTCAAAAAAAAGAAAATTCTTTCGACTCTAGCATGAAGAACATGCTTGACAAATCATAATAAATACATCAATGATAAATATACATTATGAAGACCAAACCTAGTTACATTTTCAACATAATTTAGAGCTGACATTCCCTTCATTAATCCATTAGAGATGATTCTAAACCTTAGCTCGTTTGGCAATATATTCCTCCTCTTTGGATAATAAGCTTCCTCTAGGTCGCTTCTTCTTGAAGCAATGTGTTGTGCAATCCTCATCGAAGAAAGTATGTACATCCTCTAGCTACGTTTGAGCATCCCCCTCCTACTTTTGCAAGCAATCAATTGACCCCAACCTTGCATAAATTTAACAATATAGTAGAGGGTCGCATCCCACCATCATGTCCCTTTATGGTCTAGAGGAAAGGTTCCAAACCCAGTGAAGAAAGGCTTTGAAATTGGGAGATTTTAGGTGCGAAACATTTAGCGTAAAGATTAAGGATCAGGGAGAATCATCCCGATTTTTAAATGAGATAGATGTTTGGATGGGCAGGTGATT
Source organism: Pinus tabuliformis (assembly GCA_031772625.1). Classification (NCBI taxonomy): domain Eukaryota; kingdom Viridiplantae; phylum Streptophyta; class Pinopsida; order Pinales; family Pinaceae; genus Pinus; species Pinus tabuliformis. Next base: position 1,030,940,721 of record CM062804.1, on the reverse strand, counting down.
GGTGTCGATCATATCCATTAGTTCATCATTTGGCAGAGCTTTCTTAAAAATCTCACCCTATCTTGGGGCCCAAAGAAACGATCCAATTGTGCTTGTACACCGCATCTTCCTTAATGAAATTTACTCCATGTAAACCATCCCCTCATAATTTGAATCATTTTGTCTCCTTTCAGAGTCAAACCGTTGTAAATCAACCTTGAAACATAACTAAATGTATGTCTCTAAACTAGAAATAACATTTCCAATACCACAATCTTTGTCTTCAGAGTTCAAACCACTTTACCATATTAAAATCTCCACTTATAATCTACTCCATAATTGGGAGGGAAGAAGCAATCCGATCTCAAAGGATACACTTGTCAATACTATCATGACGGGTGTAAAAGGAACAAAACCCACTAGCATATCCTAAATCAAAACACTATAAACCACATGCATCTATGTGAAGGTTAGAACAATGCCTAACTATAAAGCTATGTAGGAAAGAAGAAAGAGCTAAAACAACCCCACCATTCCTTTAAGAGTGCCATGAAGTCCATTAAGGGCTTTTCCAATAGAAACTCACCTAGCAATGCAACTCAAAACTAGTAGACTTAATTTCTTGAAGGAAAACCACATCATCTTTGGCTTTCTGCAACCTACCTCAAACATGCATCTTCATACTAGGTATAATCATCCTTTGGACATTCAAGGACATGAGAGGCAACTTCATTTAGGGATTAACCCCATACTCAAGTTCTTGAAATTGTTGTTGGACACAAAGTCACCCAATTGCAATGGACATCTCTCTAGTGAGCACATAGTTACATCCTTATAGGATTCTTGAGCATGAATTTGGCCTAGGGTCCCTAAGTATCACTTTTTCAAAGGAGGAGACTTGGGCACTTCCCTTATACTTGTCTTGATTGTACAACCTCCTTCAATGTCCACAGTGTTAGGCAAGGAGAGTCAAGATTGGGCTAATGTAGAAGAATGGCACAAATGGTTGGAGTGGCTACTATTCTTTTTGGATGAGGGCTAAGGGGATTGGGTGGAGGAATCTCTTGTCAAGGAAGCAGTTTAGGAATGGATCTAGGGATAGGGTTAGAGGTTGGATTAGGCTTGGGTATCGAAGACTCCTTAGGTTGCTCAAGTCTAGGTTTGTGGTGGGGGAAATCATAGATCATTTGGTCTTGGGCTTATCAGGTGGAGTGGGCATTAGGAAGATTCAGGTCATGGAGTAAAAACTCAGATGAATGGTAAAATCTTATGCTTTAGGTCAACCTTGACACAAACACTTGGGTTAGCTTGGAAAGAGTTAGCCATTATCAAATCCTTTTGCAAAACAAGTCCACAAAAGGTTGAAGCTTTGCATGGAGTTCAAGGAACTCAATCCACAAAGGGTAGTGAGCTCGAGAATGGTCATTAGGTTTGAAACTAGACATCCAAGACTGCACATAGGCAACAAGCCAATAATATCACATGCCATATTGCAGGACATTTTGCAAGGCCCTAATATGCCCTAAATTTAATGAATTTAACAGAGTTTAATTAGAATTTAGCTCACAAATACTAGTATATGTAAAGTTAAATACATAATTTTAACAATTTTTCTTTTGAGTACCAACCTTTTTGCTCTGTTGTGACTCTTGTTCCCGCTGCTTGTTTTTCTTTGAATTTGATGTCGATCCCAGACGGTCGTTGTTCCCAATTTTGCTCTTGTTACCAAATGACCGAAACCACCCAGCCAAGCTAAGCACAACCTTGGTACTCAGCTCCAAAATACTTCCCAATTGGAGTATTTTGGTCCCTTGTGCCCAAAAGCTTCAAGAAATGGAATACTAGCTCTGGTTCAGATCTCTAAATTTTCATTCTCGTCCTCCTCTTCCAGCAAAAATCCCCCCCTCTGCCTCTGCGTGCTTGGGATAAATAACCCTCCTGGGCGGTCACTGCCTTCTTCATCGCCCTTCTTAGATTTGATTTGGCAGATTACCTTACGTGTAGAGTGAGGTGAGGATAAGCATATAATTCTTAAGTCATTGTCATGTTCTAAACTTTAATAATTTTATGTTTTATAAAATCTAATAATATTTTATCTTTTATAAATTTTTTAATTATAATAACAGATTCAATAGTTATCAAATATTCATGATATTTCTTTAGAAACTTTAACTTATATAAATATATATTTATATATTAATAATTAACTTATAACTTTAAACTTTATAATGACCAATTTTTATGTTAGAATGATTGGAATTATAAATTTTATTTAACCTTTGCATGCTTGGGATAAATAACCCTCCTGGGCAGTCACTGCCTTCTTCACCGCCCTTCTAAGATTTGATTTGGCAGATTACCTTACGTGTAGAGTGAGGTGAGGATAAGCATATAATTCTTAAGTCATTATCATGTTCTAAACTTTAATAATTTTATGTTTTATAAAATTTAATAATATTTTATCTTTTATAAATTTTTTAATTATAATAACAGATTCAATAGTTATTAATTATTCATGATATTTCTCTAAAAAATTTAACTTATATAAATATATATTTATATATTAACAATAATTAACTTATAACTTTAAACTTTATAATGACCAATTTTTATATTAGAATGATTGGAATTATAAATTTTATTTAACACCTTATAAGTACGAAGTGTTTCATATGTATCTTTTGAATGTCGGGTTTTAGGTAATAACTCTCTTCTCGATCATTTAGGTGTTTAGTCCCTTTTTATTCATTTAAACATTTTTTCTTAATTATTTAATAAGTATACTAGTGCAAGACATGCGATGTATGCATATGTAGCTATCATATGCATACATCGTATGCATGCTAATACTCTTTTTCTTATAGATCGAAATGGGTTATTACACAGTTCCTTCCTTCGGAAAACTTAGTCCCGAGGTTAGGGTTTATATAATATATCAGTGATTGCTTTAGTGATTAGTGTAATCATGTAAGGAGTGCATTTCAAGATTGAATTTTTGTTTGAACATTTAAAGTTTATAAACTTAATAATCATTCATTGCCCCAATTGGGCTTCCAAGTTATTCTAGAATCATCCTATCCTTCCTAATCTCTTTCGCTCCCTTCCTATCCGGCCTCTACTGGAGTATGCCATGGCATCAGCTACACTGATCTAACCATTCATAGGCTCTTAAGGGTGTCAACGTCGACTATATCGACCTGATTGCCCAGTAGGCATCTGACAGTGATCATCACATGTCTAGGGGACGTGATTCACACAGTTCTCCCATGACTCTAGGTTTTGGAGGATAAATTGTGGGTAATACCTCCACCTCTCCTAGTGGTGCAAAGGTCAACACCTTATCATGGAATCTCATTGAGTTTCAATTATTCTTGAAGCTTTTGTCATCACGTGGTCATTTGGTAACGATGCTATCTGCAATGAAAACACTTGTCCATACATTATAATATATGCATCAATTTATTCAAAACAATTTTTAATTAAATAACAGTTTCTATATAATTCATATACGTTACTATCTATAGTATAATGTACTTGGTTATATCTAGCTCATGTTATTAGCTTTCATATTAAAATGTACTCATTCTTTTATTTCTACCTCACAAATCATACCGGCATGCAGAATTAAAATAAAATTATAGCTCTCTCATCCATAACTTGATTCATGATTTAGATTTCATTGCAAGGTTAATTGATCCAAAATGGATCTAGAATAGACTTCTAAGTCTAAAAATGTCCCTCACAGAGGAAAATGAAAGTCAAAATATGCTCCTGGAAATAGTCTCATTGCAGAGATCTCTTCATTCTGAATCTAACGCAATTTGAATGGGCTAAAACGAACTTCGGATGAAAGAGTTATTGTAAAATGAAAATTGGCCAATGTCGTTAGAAAATGAGACAATTTCATTAATCTTCAAACTATATTGAAAATGTTGATTTTTGGTATAGGCTCACGGGCCAATCCACAGCTGACATATGGCAGGCCGGGATTGGGCCACGTGGCCTTGTTTGATTGGTCGAAAAAGGAAATCGGGCAATATTATATCGCATCGCAAAAAGCCAAAGGGAAGGCCTTAACACAGGGGTGAAGGCTTTCAGCGAACCCGAAAAACTATATTCCGTAGCCTAGAACCCTTATCGGATCCGTAAGACATATTGGATCAGAGCTTTGAAGGGAAAGAGGCTTCGCTGGAGGATTTGCGATATGCGATGTGCGATCGCATATCGACCGTCGGATCGAGGAGCAGATCAACGGTCAGGAATAGATCGCTCATTGCATTTCGGAGGTGTAAATCGGTGATCGGCATCGGCGATATATATCGGATCGGATTGGTGTTTTATATATATATATATATATATATATATATATATATATATCGGCCGACACAGTCCATTGGGCCGTTGCGATTGCGATATGCGATGCGCCAATATCGGCGATCTACGATCGCAACCACATAAAGGGTTGTTGACACATGCTTGCAGCGATTGTGATTTGCGATCAGGGCGCGGACACAATAGAGTTATAGACGTGATTGCATATTATTTGAAGTCTGGATTTTCGGATTTTCAATGTATTCCTATGTATTTGGTGTTTGGCCATAGGCAATGCGATTTGCGATGAGCGATGAAGAACACGGACCCGATAGGTTTATAGGGGTGATTCTATATTATTTGAGTTCTGGCAAAATGCTCCATGATGTGTTTTTCATCAGTTTTCCTGTGTATTGTGTTACGTGTTCGAACATGGGATTTCTGCAGGAGGAAGGCCAAACGACCGGGTTTCCTGCCCGCCGGTTCCTTTCCAATTGAAAACTGATTCTTGTGATGAAACAATCGGGTTCTTCAATGATGAAGGACTGTAACCGTTGTGTTACAAAAACACAGAGAGCTCAATTGACAGAGCGACTGAAGGTTGCTGAGATTCGCTTGGAGGTCGAGCGAAGCACTGATAACGCAGAGAGGCAGAGTTATGCTCAGGAGAAGCGCAAAGAAGCCCAAGAGGCTCAGAGATGCTTGAATGCTGAGTGCAAGCCCAGAGGAGGCAGTTTGCAGAGTCGGGGTGACTCAGAAGCATAGGGTTGCTTGGAGGTCGAGCGAAACCAGAAGCTCAGAGAGCCAGAGTTGAGAGTTGAGAGCCAAGAGCCGAGAGCCAGAGCCAAGAGCCGAGAGCTAGAGCGAGAGCCAAGAGCGAGAGCCAGAGCTGAGAGCTAGAGCGAGAGCTAGAGCTGAGAGCTGAGAGACAGAGAGCCAAACAGCTAAATAGCCAAGGATAAAGATGGCATTCTAAGCCCAATGGTTCAGTTGTAAACCATTGGAGTTGAGTCAAAGACTTGTAAAAGAATTCAAGCCATAATCCCAAAGAGCCTAGTCGAGTTGACTAGAGTTCACGGAGACGTAGCCGAAGAGGTTTGGGTGAACTCCTAATTAAACTTGTTGTCTTATGTGTTTGTTTATGTGCTGCTTTATTTACTGTTATATGCATTTCATATCAGTTTAAGAAAATGAACATCAACACTTAACAGTTAAAGGCAAACAAAAGCATACACCTATTTCAAGTCCTTTAATTCCACAAATTATCAAACATAAGCATAGATCTTGGGAATATATAAGCTTTGGAGTGGGAGAGGTTCTTGTAAGCTTGACAAGAAGCCTTTAGTGCCCCATTTCATATCATTAATCAAATACTAAACTTCATATTGGCATTCATAATTCAATAATATTAATTTAAATAACATATTTTATATTGGTATTCACGTACTAGTAGAATTAAGTAAATAACATATATCCTGTTCTAGTGACATAAAATTTTCATGTTTTGAGTAAATATATGCAAATATGGCTTATGTTCTTCAAAATTAACACAAGTTGGGGTATCTTTGACATATGATATCTGTATCTTCCCAAGTAGCTGATCCAGAGCTATACTTGTTCCACTGGACTTTAACTTGGTCTACTAGACGATTCCTGCGCTGTTGAACCCTATGTTCCAGTATACGTAATGGTTCAACTGAAATGGTTCCCTCGTCCAATACCCGTAGTTCCTTCGATTGAAAGTTTTGAGATTGTCAGCTATGTAATGTCTTAATACAGATACATGAAATACATTATGAACTTCATGCAATCGAGGTGGCAGTGCAAGACGATAGGCGACATGTCCAACTTTTTCCAGGATTTTAAATGGTACGATAAATCAGGGTGACAACTTTGTCCCTTTTCCGAATCGGATAGTGCTTTTATTTGGTTTGATGTGGACGAAAACTTGATCCCCTACTTCATACTTCCAATCTGTCCCGTAGCATCAACATAACTCTTTTGTCTATCCTGTGCCTCTGTCTAATTTGTTTTACCTGTTTTTCCATCTCTTGAATTAATTCTGGCCCTACTATCACCCGATCTTCTAACCTGTCCCAACTTAACGGTGTTCTGCAAGGTTTGCTGTATAATGCTTCAAATGGAGGCATTCCAATTGAACTGTGGTAACTGTTATTGTATGCAAATTCGACTAAGGGTAAGTACTTTTCCCAGTGTGATTGTTGATCCATAACATACATCCTCAACATATCTTCTAGTACTTGGTTCACCCTTTCTGTTTTCCCATCAGTCTTAGGATGATAAGTTGTACTTAAATTTAATTGAGTTCCTAAGGCTGATTGCATACAAATCCAGAATCTTGAAGTAAATCGTGAATCTTTATTTGATATGATCTTCTTAGGTACTCCATGAAATCTAATGATTTCATTTATGAATACTCGAGCTACGTCAACAATTTCGTAAATGTTTCTTACGGGAATGAAATCGGCGCTTTTCGTTAATTTATCCACCGCAACTAGAATGGCATTATGCCTTTGTGGAGTAAGAGGAAGTCCGACGATAAAATCCATAGAAATTATCTCCCATTTGGTAGTAATTGTTCCTCTGATATCATAATGTAAGGCCCTAAAATGTCCTAAATTTAATGAATTTAATAGAGTTTAATTAGAATTTAGCTGACAAATACCAGTATATGTAAAGTTAAATACATAATTTTAACAATTTTTCTATTGAGTACCAACCTCTCTGCTCTGTCGCGACTCTTGCTCCCTTTTTTCTTTTTTTTTTTTGAATTTGATGTCGATCCCGAATGGTCCTCGTTCACAATTTTGCTCTCATTACCAAATCACTGAAACCACCCAGCCAAGCTGAGTACAACTTTGGTATTCAACTCCAAAATACTTCCCAATTGGAGTATTTCGGTCCCCCGTGCCTAAAAGCTTTAAGAATAATGGAATCCCAGCTTTGGTTTAGATCTTTAAATTCTCATTCCCGTCCTCCACTTCTAGCAAAAGTCCTCCCCTCTGCCTCTGCGTGCTTGGGATAAATAACCCTCCTAGGCGGTCACCACCTTCATCACCGCCCTTCTCAGATTTGATTTGGCAGATTACCTTACGTGTAGAGTGAGGTGAGGATAAGCATATAATTCTTTAGTCATTGCCATGTTCTAAACTTTAATAATTTTATGTTCTATAAAATTTAATAATATTTTATCCTTTATAAATTTTTTAATTATAATAACAGATTCAATAGTTATCAAATATTCATGATATTACTTTAAAAACTTTAACTTATATATATATATATATATTAACAATAATTAACTTATAACGTTAAACTTTATAATTACCAATTTTTATATTAAAAATGATTGGAATTATAAATTTTATTTAACACCTTATAAGTACGAAGTGTTTCATATGTATCTTTTGAATGTCGGGTTTTAGGTAATAACTCTCTTCTCGATCATTTAGGTGTCTAGTCCCTTTTTATTCATTTAAACATTTTTATTAATTATTTAATAAGTATACTAGTGCAAGACGTGCGATGTGTGCATATGTAGCTATTATATGCATACATCATATGCATGCTAATACTCTTTTGCTTATAGATTGAAATGGGTTATTACACATTTCAAGCAACAACATTTGAGTTAAACAATAGACAAAGGTACGTGGACTCTTGGCCCTGGTAGAAGTGTAAAGAGATCTATTTTTAGTGTCCCAATTCAAAATAATCCATTCATTGAAGGTGTATCATTTGGCTAGTATCTGGAGTAGAAAAATAATGACCCCTATATGCTAAAATATTTTTTTATGTTGTTCATGTTCCTTATTGTGATTCATGAAAAGGTTAAAATCCTCCTTTGGCTCTAGTTGATTCACTTGCACAACACTAAGATTACGAACACATCACTTCTTGATAATACCAACAAAAAGACTAGACTCTAAAATACGACTTGCATGCTCCTTTGTGACCTTGACCAATGGTAGGTGTTGTAGCATATTAGCAAGTGTCTCAACTCCTCAGATGAGCAGGGACTTGGAAGGTACAAATGATTTGTGAATAGTGTGGGCTTCATCTGGGATCACCTTAGAAGTTCCACAATTATTGTAATAATCCTCACCCTCTTGGGGTTTAACAAGGCTTTACAAGGCTATTAAAAGGACCATCTCATCAACAACACTAGAACGGAATCATGGGATTTGTTGGTAAGGAGAGATAGTCTGCATGCATAATTTGTGCAATACATCCACATACACTAAGAAGGGTCAAGTAACAGTGCGAAGCTCCCACTGGGATAGCGTACTACAAACCTCTTGGACTTTGAATCATCAAGCAAGATAAAATCTTGAATAGGACTATGATCCTGAGATTTGTTGTGTCTAGAGTACACTTGTTGCTCATAAAGAGGGTTAACTATGGATTTACCTCTTTCCTGTTTGATACCATTTTCCCGGGGTAATTTGAAAGAGGAATCTGTTGGACTATGTTGGATCACATTCACTTTAGAACCTCGTACACTAGAAGTGGCCTCAACCGTAGTCGTATGATCAAGGTCCATACATCCACCATACACTTTCTTTACTTCTTTGCAATGGTTGCAATTCCTCCCCAAGGCTTCATGTAGTACAATATTCTCTTTTAGTGGCTTCTTTTCTCCTTCACGTTTCCTCTCCATCCTTATCCTCAATCCAATAGTGATTGTGTCAATCATGTATAACAATTATTTTCCAAAATCTCTAGGTTCTATTTTAGTAAACAAGCTAGGTATTTTGTGTTGCTTCTACTATGGAGTTACAATAATGATAATTTTCTATATTGAAAATAGCTTTGGTGTTATTAGCAAGAAACATGAAAATTCATATAGCATGCATCAAGAACAAGTGACTTTATAATGACTATTTAAGATAATTTTTGTCATCATGTTTTATAATTCAATTTATGTTTGTATTGTAGTGAAAAGACCGTGGGAGACTGCAAATGCTAGGCTTGTCCTTGAAGATGGTTCTATATGGAAGGCAAAATCATTCGGTGCTTCGGGGACACAAGTTGGTGAAGTTGTATTCAACACATCCTTAACTGGGTACATTGTGTTCAACATCCATTTGCTTATTAATGACTTGTTTATTTGTAGTTGTATATTCTTTTTTATCACCTTTTCTTTTGTAATGTTTGTGTAGATTGTACACACCCTTGAAATGTGGATGAAATATTGCAACAAGAAAGAGCAACCTTTATAATTTGTTTTTATTTCAATATTTTTTGAAAGGATACTTTTGTTGTATGTAAGCAATTTGTGTCAATTTGTGCACCCTTAGATCAAGTCCATGAATTGAAAGTGTACAGTGCCCAAGGGTTTTAAAGAATTTAAGGGAGGGGTAAATTATTTTGTTTAAACCTTAAGTATTTTGCTTAATGAAGGAAAAAATGATCAAATACCCCATGCTTGTTTTTGAAGATGCGTTATTCAATTATATAAGATATAATTTATTAATTTTTATGGATAATGAATTTCCTTCACATTGAGATTGAGCTAGCACCAATGGTCCAACCTTTAATCCCTGAGCTTCCTCAATTGGATATAATTGATGAATGCACCTAGAAGCAAAACTATTACCTAAATATTCTAGTGATTTACTTTATTTGATTGTGTTGTTAGAACATAGTTAGACTTATTGTTTTAGAGATCTTAGGAATATTCCCTACTTGTCTGCCCTTTTGACTAGTTAGAACTCCTATGTTTGTAGGGCATCCATTTTTTATAGTGATCCTATGTGGGAGAGATTGTTGCAATTTGTGCGTCCTCTAGGCTAAACTAAAAGTTATATTGATAAGTAAGGATATACATAATAATGGTTTATTATCATTGGATAAGAAGTACATAGCATGAAAAGGTTTACTAGATCAAACTATTTGATGCCAAAATAGATTAATGAGAATGATGAATAATTATTTTTTCCATGGAAAAAAATTGCATTTTATCTTCAAAGAAGAATACAAAACAAATTCTTTAGATGCCAAATTAATAAGTACATCAAAAGGGGAGATATATTTATATTAGGACCACTTACAATCCAAATACTGTTAAATGGAGTTATAGGAGGAAGGGTTCAACTAAATTTAGAGGTGCACTAAATTTGTAGAGGGACCCACAAGTGGGCCTAGGCGCAATTTACACTTTGTCTCTTTATTTTGCCTTGGGAAAATTTTAATTATCCTATAGTCAAAAAGGGAAATGATCTCAGCCATTCGTGGAGATGGTGGGCTAGGTCGACTTCAAAAGAAGGGAAAGCACACAGAGTTGGCTTATTATACATCATAATTGTGTGTTCGCTCTTTAGAAATAGAGCATAGCGAATTCCAGTGCGAGGGTTTCATCTACAATGCATACCAACAAGAGAAAAGAGGCCGAATAGCCATCACAATTTTCAGATTCGTGCTTGTGTAGAGCCGCTGTGCAGAAGGCCATACGAGATTGTATGGAATTCATATTGCGTAGTAGAGGGAGGTCGAGTGGGCTAGATGAAGTCCAATTGGGCGTAGAAGGGTGCTGGTCGATTTCCGAGTGAATGGAAGGATTTTCACTCTTCTATGTAGTTTTCTAAATTTTCTATTGCTGAAGAAAAATAAGAACACACAGGTTGCAGGTTTTCCCCAGTTGGGGTTCCTTGGGTAAATTTTTGGTGTACTATTTTATTGTGTGCTTGTGTCTTCAAGAATTTATTTTTTGCTGCTATTGTTTTGTTAGAATACTCAACATTGTTGAAAATTGGCAGCTCAAGGATGAATTTCCTTAATTAAAATCTTATTTTTAACAATTCTGGAGTGACTTTCTAAAAATAGAAAGCCATGTCTCAAGTATGACTTTCCAAAAATAGTAAATCACCTTGCATCTATTGGTAATCGAGTATAGTTGAAGGAAAATCACTTAACTTATCATTAATCAATCCTAATAGTTCAATCTCGACTTAATCATCAATATTAATATTTTTATCCTTTATGATACTATGATATTATTATAAAAAGGAAATACAAGTCACCTTACCTTCAATCACTTCGCACCTCTCTCCTTGATGGCTCACATGGCCATTACTTAACTCTCTCTCTCTCTATCTAATTCATATGTTACACTCTCCTTAACTAAGGCATGCATACTTCTCTTAATGGCATAAGTTACTAAGGCATTCGTTTCTCTCCTTAATGGCATGAGCTACTCTCCCTTAAATGGCATATGTTACTCTTCCTCAAGGCATGCGTATTGCTCCTCCTTTATGACAAGAATTCGTTGCTCCTCCTATATATGTCTCTCATGTCTTCTCACCTGACTGCTACTACTTGTGCATTGTGAAGGAAGAATTCGAACTTGAGAGAGAGAGAGAGTTGGAGAGACTTGAAGAAGATTGTGAAAGAGAGACTTGGAGATTAAGAGCAGAACTTGGTGAGCCAAGGTTGATTCAGTGCTTCAATGTTTAAGTGTTGATTCAGTTGAAGGGAAGGTTGATTCAGTGTTTGCATCCGCTGCTGCGATTAGTGATCTTCATGCTACATCTTGTTCAGATTTGGGTGAACTTACTCATTCTCTTGATCTCTCATTGTACTCTGTATCTTTGTTGAACAATTGATATCTAATAGAAGAAGAATCTGGTTGGGTTTTCCCCTTGTGGGTTTTGCCCTGATCATTGGACCTAAGTTCTTTGTGTCTCATCTTGTTCTTGGTTGTTTTCTATTGTGCATTTGGTTTATGTTCTATCAATAATTGCTTCACTAATATTGTAGTAGAAAGAAGTTTTTGAAATAAGTAATTGTTTCAGCATAGAACATCAGAATTTCAACATGGTATCAGAGCTTTGGTGAAGACAAGCCCAAGAAGATAAGAGCTATCACTCCTTTGCAGAAATTTTACTTCAAAGAGATCTTACTTGCTGCTGAAATTTGTTGCCCAAGAAGATAAGAGCTATCACTCTTTTGTAGAAATTTTACTTCAAAGAGATCTTATTTGCTGCTGAAATTTGTTTGACTTGATCAAGATGTCTTCTTCTTACTTCAAGAATGAAGATAAACTGAATGATGCTTCAAATTTTGGTCCATGAAAGGCAAGATTGGATATTACTCTTGAAGAACATGATGTATTGGAATATGTGGAAGGTGAAGTAGCAAAACCACTAGAAAATTCGAATGCTGTTGTCAAGGCCAGATTCAAGAAGGGAAAAGTCAAGGATAAGAAGATTATCCTTGATTCTCTTAGAGACCATCTCATCACCTATGTCTCCACGTTAAAGAAATCTAAGGAAATGTATGGCAAACTGATTGGAATGTATCAAGTAAACAACATGTCAAATCCTTGCTTTGAAGAATTAACTCGAGGATATTAAGATGAATAGAGGAGAGACCATTCAAGCATACTTCATGAGGATATCAAAAATCAAGGATCAACTGTTGGTGAAATTGTATCTGATAAAGAGCTGGTGCTAATTATGCTTGGAGGTCTTTCTCCAACTTGGGAAACTTTTATTACTACCATCAACAACAATGATAAGTTTCCCACATTTGATGAGCTCTTGGAAAAGTGTACTCAAGGAAAGGCCATAATGATTTCTAGAGGAAGAATTCCCAAGCATGAAGAGTGAGAACCTACTGCCTTTGTTGTCCAAGGCAAGAAACAAAAAGGAAAAAGAGGTCATCACCTTTCAAGAAAACCTGCTCCTAGATCCAACAATTCATATAAATGGAACAAGGACTTATCAAAAGTTCAATGCTACAATTGCCATAAGCATGGCCATTATGCTCGTGACTATCCAGAAAATAGAAGAGCACCAAGATCCAACTATAACAATCGTAACAACAATTTCAGATATGATTATAGAAGAAGAGAAGCTCCTGTAGTTGGTAAAGAAGGCTACCATTCTTCTAGGAGTTTAAGGAACCCAAGGTATGATGATAGTACAACTGAATCTAAATCACAATACTTCCTTGTTCTTGCTCTTTCTAGTCCTCTCCTGCAGATTCTCGTGACAACTGGTTGGTTGATAGTGGTGCTTCAAGACACTTTACTGGTTATAAAGTTCTCTCAAATCTTGTTGAGAGGGAGATGGATATGAAAATCATTCTTGGAGATAACTCTACATATCCTATAAAGGGATCTGGTTCTATTTTTTTTCATCTGAATCAAGGTAAAACTATATCTCTTCAAGAAGTTTTGTATGTACTTGGTTTGAAAAAGAATCTTGTATCTATATCTACCTTAGAAGACAAAGGAATGAAAGTTGCTTTCATAAATGGAAAAGTTCTCACTTGGCCAATGAGATCTAGCATGAGAGATGCCTTCACTCTGGGATCGAGATTTGAAGGTCTTTATAAAGTTAATGGAAGACCAATCCATGCACTGATACATAACAACAATCATCTATGTGAACTTTGGCACTGAAGGTTCACTCATCTACACTATAAAGCATTGCCTCATGTGAGAAAGATGGTTTCTAGAATGCTTGAGATTAGAGTGGATCATGATGGGGTCTGCCAAGGGTGTGCAAGTGGAAAGCATGTAAAGGGACCATTCCCTTCAAGCAAAAACAAAACGAGTTAGGTATTTCATCTTATATATTCTAATTTATGTGGACCTATGTCTATAACTTCTCTTGGTGGCTACTTGTATTATATAATCTTTGTGGATGATTTTTCTCGCAAGACATAAGCTCGGGTAGAAAAACAAATTGTAAAGTAGATCAAAATCTTCAGCTCTGACAATGGAAGAGAGTTCACTTCAAATGATTTCATTGATTTTGCAAAGAAGTTGGAATCAAGAAAGAGACTACTGTACCATATAATCCAGAAAAAAATGGTGTGGTTGAAAGAAAGAACAAAACTATCATGGAAGTTGTCAAAGCTATGTTGCATGATTAAAAACTACCTAAGTTTCTATGAGGAGAAGCTACTAACACTACTATCTATGTCCAAAATAGATCTCCACACCGAGCCTTAAACAACAAGACTCTTGAAGAAGTCTTCATTGGTGAAAAGCTCGAGGTTTGGCACTTGAGGATTTTTGGGTGCCCTGTCTTTTTTCATGTGCCAAAGGAAAAGAGGAACAAGTTGGAAGGCTCAGGTAAGAAAAGTATGTTTGTTGGTTATTGTGAAAATTCTAAAACTTACAAAATATACGTACCTGGTCAAAGTACTTTAGAGTTTAGCAGGGATGTAACATTTGATGAAGATACAACTCTTGGAAAGGCAAGAGACACCCCCCTTCCTCTTGCTACTGTTGATAGACAAGATGATTCCTTTGAAATTCAAGAAGATCCTGAGCTTGAGCCTGATATTGTTGATGAACTTGTTATCCACCACTAGTGGGTGACCCCTATAGGAGAAATTTTCTCATAAATTTGTCTTCAGTTGGTAGCCAACAACCCCTTGTAGCCACTTGATAGCTCGATGTGCTACTATTCTTCACCACCTGAGCCAACTATTGTGTGCCCTCATTCATCTGTTATTATCGTATGTTTGAAGGTGGGCCATCCAACCCTGAAGGTATGATTTTTCATTATGTAATTGGGTGTTTATGCTTTCTTTTCTTGGGCACATTTGGGCATGGATTAGTGGGGGGATTTGGCGGAAAGGAGCTTTAACTGTACTCTTGTCCCTTACCTCGATTGGGAGGTTAATACTGTACCCTAGTCCTGTGGGATCTCCTTTATTGGCTACTAGCTTTAGGAGTGGCACTACATGGGAAACCCTGATTTTGGTTGCATGGTGCCGTGTTCTGATGCCATATATCTCGCTTCCCTCCACTCATTTCAAGCCCTTTTCACATTTTCCTCATTTAGGTCCATATTTGTCCATTGGGTCCACAAGATGTTAGCCTCCCCCTCCCCTTGTCCACACCTTGGGTCGGGTCTAGAACAATGCCCCAAAGGTTGATGTAGCTAAAAAGAAAGATAAAAGCATAATATGGCCACATACAACAGGAAATGTACCACAACATGCAAAAGATGGTCGGGACAATAAATTTAGCGTGTGGGCAAAAGGCAAGCATGAGCTCCACCCCCTATCATTATGGCCATCACCCTGGTTCCTAGGGCCCATATGAGTGTTTCTTGCATCATTAAGGAACCCATGATTGTCTCAACCCCTGGTGGGCGATGGACTACCCCACCTTAAGGGGGTAATCACTGCTATATCTTACACATCATTCTCTCATTCCCTTGAGCCTCGAGCAATAAAATAAAGAAAAATCAATAAAAGGCAAAAGGCATATGAAGAAGGGTAGAAAACAAAGGTTGGAGTAACTCATGTACCACGATTGCTCCCTCCTACATTCATACACTCAAGGTGTGGGCTTTCTTCATCATAGCTACCCTTGTACCATAACATGTGGCTTGGAGCCTTCTCTTTTTCCCCCACTCCGTTCCATCACTATTTCACATAACCCTTGCCATTTGATGGATGCACCATGGACACATCATTCCCTTGGAGGTTGAAACCACCTAATAGGATCCTTCATTAATTTCTCTTGTCAAGAAAGGTAACACCAGTACGTGTTCAAAGCCCATTTGGAAGGGCATGCCACTATGAAGTGTCCATTTCTGCCCTTGATTAACAAGCTTATTTACTCAATTGCACTAATGAATTATTGTACTGGAAGGTGAGGAGACGCATTGGATCTTATATAGGATTGCAGATGGGTTTTCATCTTGGACTTGGCCTCCCTATACAGGATCCAAGCCCTCCAAAGGGTCATAATGGCACTTGTAGGGTGAGCGTTGAGAGCTATGGGCCTCCAACCATGTAGAGCATTGATTGCCACACCATGAGCTTCTTCAACACCACCACATTGCTTGTTCGTGCCCTAGTTATGCAAAGATAATGATGCACTTGGAAAATTGGACCACGTTGCCCAACTAGCTACACATTGCACTTGACACTTGACAACTATTCCAGGGCCTAAAGGAGGTTTTGTCTTTCCCGGGGAGACATGGGAGGGCATGTGTCATCTTCTAGCCCTGATTGATGGAGCATTGACTTGATCTTGAGCCACTTGGAGACCCATGAGACCCATTTAGAACCCACAAAGCCCAAAAAGGTGTTTGGACCATAGTTTTAAAACTCCGACTCCGACTTTGAACCGGCCAAGGGTCGACTCCGACTCCGACTCTAACTCGGTATCAACTTGGCCTAGTTGATTTCAATGACTTGGTCTTTGTAAAAAATACATCAAATATTTTATGGAAAAACATAATTTGAAAGATTTTCATTCATGTTTCCAAACTCAAAGCATTAGAATATAGAGAGAAGACAACATATGATCAAAGTATGCTCATGAATATATCTATTATATCAAAATGGCACCCAGTGCACTGTCCAATACATGTAATATATAGAGATCAAAAGAAAAACACATAACCAAGGAGGCTCTAAATGGCCTCTACAACAAAACATCACTAGTCACTAGTCACTACTGCTAGAGAAGCCAACATCATCTGGCTTAGACTCTGAATCAAAGTGAGATGGGGAACCCATGTCTCCTCCTCCTCATCAAGATCTCCAACTGCAACTATAGAAGTAGTAGCACTAGCACGCTGAGATAGATGAGCTATGCGCTTGCGTCGTGGCTGAGTAGAGGAAGTGCCTGCAACTGGAGGACTTGGGGTTGGGCTTGGTACTAGTGGATCTGCATTTAACTGAACATTATGTTCAAGTAATGCCTCCATCTCTAAATCCAAATCAAGACCAATATCCTCATCAGGGTCAAACTCTGCTGGTTGACTCTCCACCAATGTTGCACGAAGCGGGAGCGCGAAGCGGAAGCGCGAAGCGCGGAAGCGTCATTTTCCAAAAATCTAGGGAGCGAAGCGTCTGCTATATATATATATATTTTTATATATTTTTTTGCATTTATACTCAAAACAAACATCCCAAATACCAAATTAATTGTAGAAGACATGAAAACATGCATATTTTTGCATAAATCAAGATAGATATGGCATCCATGATTCCATTGTAGTTACTAGTATGTACAACAATCATCTATATTCTAGCTATTACAAACATACATCAAATTTTTAAGCATATTATAAAACATAAAACATTTAAGCATATTATAAAACATAAAACATAGAGCATATTATGATTTATCTAGCAAGTGAGCAACTGTCAACATTTGTCATGTCCAAAATTCAAATAATAATGTTTACAAAATATGTCACTTGGTCACCGCCAAGCCAAAAAGGTTCAAAATTCAAATTCACAAGTCTACAAGTCTAATGAGTAATCTATAGACTATGACAAAAAGAAGTAGATTGTGAATATATCTACTAATCTCTCCTCCTTCCACCACGAATAGAACGTGATGGCGTGCCTCCACGTGGTGGCAATGAAGAAGATGGTCCCTGTGTAAGTCGTGGCACTGGAACTGATGAAGAAGAACCCCCTGCTGTTGGTGTTGAACCATGGAACCTAGGACCAGATGGGGGTGGGGGTGGTGGCATATCAACACGGTCATCATCATCCTAGAATCGCTCAAAAAATTCATGCAAAAAAAAAAAAACACTAGTTAACAAAAAAATTAAAAACATGAATTAGAGAAATGCTTTATAAGGGAAAATTGGAAAATTCATACCACAATGGACATACCATGAGAGCATCCTCTAATTGCTCTAGTTGCAACACTCCATCCTCCAAATTGGGCTCCTCTGGATGCTTGTCCCAAGTCACCAAGTCTTTATTAGACTTTGCATCTTCACAGTAATGGGACAACAATCGCAAGTTGTAATGAACATAAACCAAGCTCTCTGCCCGGTCTAAACTCAACCTGTTCCTTTTAACACTGTGGATGAAAGAATAAGAGCTCCAACACCTCTCTGCAGAAGAAGTGTTTACCACCTGTGATAGCACCCGCAATGCCAAACTCTGTAGAAGTGGAGTAGGCCCTCCATGCATGTTCCACCACTCAAGAGCAGAAAAATGCTCTCGATCTTCAATTGAATGCATGCTCCCAAATGGACCAGTGTTGAGCGTATAGTTGCTCACCTGTCTCCGTACCAATGCAGCCTCCTCATTATCAGGGATTAATCTACTCAATGCAGCCATATATTTTTCGTGAACTTCTTTATCTTGGTGTGGTTTTTTCCTGCTTCCCCCCCAGGTGCTGGTTTTGAAAGCCATGATGGATGATAGTACCTAGGTGTCAAAACATATGCTAATGCATGCAATGGAACATTTAGCATATCCCATCGCTTTTCCACCTCTTCACGAATATAATTGTACAAGGTGGTATCTCTAGGCTCAACAATGTCTTTAATCTGCCCCAACATGCTATCCATTTGCTCATACACCTCCCCAATTACTGGTCGATCTGAATCTGCAAACTTGATCATGTAATAAATTGGTTTGGTGAATTGCAAAACATATTTAACCTGTGACCAAAAGTAAGTGTCAAGAACAGTGTCCTTGACTACATTAGCAGTAGCACCATCTGTACACTGGTTAATTTCATCTCATGTTTCAGCACACACCAGATTAGTTAAAGCTTGTCTCACCTTCACTAGCCGCCTAAAGGTGAGGTAATAACTAGCAAATCTTGTCTTTGCAATTTTAAGCAATTGCAACTTGGAGTAAGTGCCATAGAAGTAGTTTACCCTTGTATGCCCTGTGATGAATTTAATGAGCTGCTTCCCTTTCCTGTAAACCTCAGCAATCCACCCACATTCTTTGTGTTTCACAATATCATGCATCAAAAGGTTCAATGTGTGAACCAGGCACCCAGACCAAAAGATGTGTGGATGAGTACGCTCAATAATTTTTCCTGCTGCCTTACAATTTGCTGCATTATCTGTGATCACTTGAACCACATTATTCGGACCAACATCTTTGATTGATTTCAATAGGAGATCTGCAATGTTTTGTGCAGTTGCACTGATGGAGGAGGAGTCATGACATGCAATAAATACTGCACCCTTAGAAGAAACACCAAGAACATTTATCAAATGTTGGTTTCTAATATTTGTCCACCCATCTGATACAATGGATACCCCATAATCCACCCACTCGTGTAAAACGTGTCAAAGCTCTTTGAACCTTAGTTTTTTCTCTTTCTAATAACACTGTTCTAGCTTTCTCATAGTTGGGGGCCTTGTATCCTTTTGGGGCTTCATTGATGGCCTTTACCATGTCATGCCAATAGGGAGAGCGAAGCACATTGAATGGTACACCGCAAGCACAAAGAAAACGGACTACCTTTCCATCCACATCATCCCTCCCAGTAACATTAAGGAAATCCGCTATTGTTTTTCTACCTCCAGAGGTTGCAGAAGTACCATAAGGAGATGGGCAACTACCAAATTTAGAGGTTGCACTTGATTCTGAATGAGTTTTTTGTTTCTTGTTTTTTTGTTGTGCAGCCATCTCTATTTTGATGTATTTTTGTCTTTGTTCACTTGAAATTTTTGGGCAAATGGCTACCCCCACAGAACCCTTTTTTTCATCACTCTCTAGCACCCCACAAAAATGCCTCCTCAGACGGGTATATGAACCCGTATATGGTTTTCCTCCATGACAATCATGAGGGCACATCCATTTGTAAGATCCACCACCCTTTCCCCCTTCAAGTTTGGTCACATAGTTCCACAAGGGATTTGATGTACCTTTCCCATCTTGTGCTTCAGTGTCCTCTTCAAGTTCATCCCCTTCCTCTTCAAACCCTTCCTCCTCATCATACATTGGGTCACTACTATTAGGACCAAGTTCATCCCCTTCCTCTTCCCCTCTATTCCTCACCCTTGCCATCATTAAAACCAAGAGTGGAATGATACATAGAAGCCAAAAGAACACCATCTTGGAATATGGATATAGGTGGTGGACAACCTGTAAATAAAGGAGCAAGTAGAAACAATGGGAAAGAGTAGGAGAGGGAGGAGAAAAATACAATTTTTTTTTCAAAAAAACAAGGGAGTTTGGGGTTTGAACTTACCTCTTTAGCTCTTGTAGATGAAGTCCTCCAAGCTCTTGCTCCAAGCTCCTCCTCCTTCTCCTAGCTCCTCCTCCTTCTCCTAGCTCCTCCTCCTTCACTCCTCCAAGCTCTCCTCTCTTCTCCTCTCCTTTCCTCTCTTCTCTTCTCCTCTCCTCTCTTCTCTTCTCCAACTCTCATAAACTCAAAGTGAGAAAATGAGAAGAGAATGGGGGCTTTATTCTTTTCTAAAGTCACCCTAGACTCACCCTAAACTAACCTAACCCACCCCCTCATGCTAGTTAAGTCACATATTAAAACAAATTTAAAAAAAATAAATTAAAAAAAAGGAGGCCGCGGGGTTGCTTCCGGAATCGCCTGGGTGGCGTGCGGGTGGCGTGCGGTTCCGGGCCGGAAGCGTGGCGCCACCCCGTGCCCGAACCGCCCTCCGATCCGCGGTTCCGGGGTGGCCGCAACCCAAAAGGCAGGAATCGCTTTTAAATTCCGGAACCGCGCCACCTCCTCCTCCGAATCGCGCTTCCAAATTGGATTCCGGGACGGTTCGCTCCGATCCGCGGTTCCGGGTTTGGATCCTCCGGGGGGGGGGCGATTCCTGCAACCCTGCTCTCCACTACCCAATCTGATGTTGGATCAATATCTTCCAACACAATGGGATCTGTATAAGGTCTTTTGTTCAACAATTGGTTGCGTCTTAGCCGGAGGTTGTATTGGACATAGATTAGATCATTTAACTGTTTTTGTTCCAAATTGTTTCTCTTTTTAGTGTGAATCCTCTCAAAGATAGACCAATTGCGCTCACACCCAGAAGCACTGCAAGTTTGACTCAAAATACGGATTGCAAACTTCTGCAATTGAGGACAATGGCTACCAAATGCCTCCCACCATTGTGCTGCAAAAAACATAGTTGTGTAATGAGTTAGCTCAACAAATTATATCCAACTTTCAAATTATAAAGTTATAAACAATTTAACAAAATAAGAATTTGAAAATTGAACTTGTTTACCTGGCTCATTTGCTTCCCTTGCAATCCTTGCTAGGTTCTTGCCAAAGGTACCTGTGGCTCTACTGAAGCAAGTGATCTATCGGTGTATCTCCAGCTGGTCACTCTCCTTAGGGACCATGTGCTCAAGGCACTCAATCAATCCATCTCTAACCTCCCCAGTCAAAGCTTCTGCCTCCAGAGCTTTATAATGATACCTTGGGTTCAGAAAAAAGTTAAATCCTACTTAACTATAGAGGGTTCAGGTACCCCATGGAACAACTTATGTATAGAGTATTTCTAAACTATCGACAATATTCAAACTTTGATAAACATATATTTTCTTTGAGTTAAATAAAGTGAGAAGAATAAATGTTCCAGCTGATAAATTCACAAAGTGGTCTTATTCTATTCCATTTTCTTGTGTAGAAGCAAAAGAAGTAATAATCATTCTGAAAGATTCTCTCCTTTCCCTGCACAGGGGAACATCCAATGCATTACTCATTCTTTGGAAAGATTTAAAGCTGCCAATCAAACGTTGGAAAGACATGAATCAATTTCAAAATCAATTTTTAAGTAAATAACAGTAGCATGCATTCATTTAGACAATGATTTGGTGTAAACGAAAAAAGGAAGGTTCTTATTAAATAAAGGAGAGCATGAGTACAATAATATAGTAATATACCTATACATTTCCACTAGTAATCTCCAAACCAAACTCCTTGACCGTTTTGTTCAGTGTTGGAAGATCTCTCCCCAAGCCGAAAGCAAGTGATAATCCAAAAAATTTCTTTGCTTAAGACTCACTAACAGGATTGACAGAGGGTAAGCATGCATAGCAACAACGCACACAGTATGACAATGGATTAACTTTGCATAGATGGAGATGAATTATGTGGACGAAAGAGCTTTCTTTTATAGGCCATTAGAGAGGCAACAAAGCATGACACCTGGGACTCTATGCCATGAGCATGTATCAGTGGGGCTTCTTGCAGTCACCACTTCATGTATTTTTGTTATTGTACTGTTTGACATGTGTACCCATGCAATCTGAGCATTTTTCTTGGGTTCACTACAAGGCCACATCTTTCATGGGCACACATGCAGAGGTCCATGGGGATTGATTGATTATTCACGATTGCCCTTTTTCTTAGCAATTCTATTGGAAAATGTGCCATATTTTCCATTAATATTTCTTCTTGTATGGACTTGGCAAATGCCTTAGAAGTGGATGGTTTTTGTAAAAATTGTGATGTTGTCATGCGATAATTAAAACCATGAATAACAACCATGCACATCATATTATTCAACAAATACTTGAACAAATTTGTCCCTATATTCTAAGTTGACATTTTGAGGAGCAATTATCTGAATGGATTTTTGTGAATCCGTAGGAAGTCGAAGCTATTGACAATTGGTCTACACCAAAAAATGATTAAGCATTTATTAGATTTGTATGTTGGAATCCCTGATATGTGGAGGGCTTTTCCAAGATTCGTCATACATTAACTTCCTTGCAAGCATGTCAAATGGTTCATGTTTGTGTTCTAATTTGACATAAAAAAATTTGGATAAAATTTGCATAAAGTTTGCCCTTAAATTTGATTATGTATATATATTGTATATTTAATAAATAATATATATAAATTATACTCTATAACATATCATGTATGTTGATTTTTGTGTAGCATCGAGAGGCGTTCTCGTGTGCCAAAAAGGTCTCCCAAGTCAACCAAAGAAAATTGTACAAAATGAATAAAAATTAAAATTATTATGGGCTTCACGTAGCCCCCAATTGTCAAGTTGGCCTCACTGTTTGAAGGGGTGTGACCGTTGGTAAATTTCTCACATTTAACAAGTATAAATACACATTCGACTTCCTCAATTTGGAGTCTTTGGGTTTATGAGTTAGGTTTTTGTTTAGGGTTTAGGAGTTAGGTTTTTACAGCGTGAACGGATCAGGACAGGACCAGCCGGTTTAGACTGGTTTGGATAGGCTTGGTACCAAACCAATACAAACCGGTCCACCAGTTTGGGTTGGTGGCCGGTTTGGCCCCTCGCCCTATCCAACCGGCTGGTTTGATTGGTTTCTGTTCGGACTAGGCCAATTTTTAAAACACTGGTATAAATAGTGAAATGTGAGAGCCATAGAGATGAACATGGAGTAGGATTTGAAAGTCAAAATGTGAGTGGTGCTGGTGAGAGCAAAGCTTTAGGTGCTATAAGCATGTCGAATAGGAGAATGAATGAAGCATGAGACACAGCATGAGATAAGATTCAGACAACAAACTCTAATCATAAAACAACAAACTAAAGTGAAGGGTTGACTACCTCAACCTTGTAATATGGTATAAAAAGTTTAACATGCCAAACCAATGATTTTGGTTTGACTGAAGGGTACATTTTTGTTAAGGCCATGGCAGAGGTGTTCAACCATCAATACCATCAACATTAGAGGAATTCAACAATGAATACCACCAACATCAAGGTACATAAATGGCTTGGTGCTGTTGATTAAATGCCAATTTCATACCCCCCTCATACATGATAGAATTCATGAAAATGTTGCAATTCTACCAAATCCTAAAACTCTGAACTGTTGAGTCTACTGAATTTTCTTCTGAAAAAGTCTACTGAATTTTGAGTGGTGTATGAAATTCTATTTTCTTCATATGAAGTCGATAAGGTTGGAACTGCTCTCAAACATCCTGAAACAATTATTGGTAATGTTAATTGTCAGGGTTTAGGGTTTAGGTGTTAGGTTTCAACCACGTGACCATTCAGGATAGGAGTCAGGACCAGCCAGTTCGGATTGGTTTGGACAGGCTCGGTACCAAAGCAATACAAACCGGTCCACTGGTGTGGGTTGGTGGCTGGTTTGACCCCTGGCGCGTTTGACTGGTTTTGGTTCGGACTGGGCCAGTTTTTAAAACACTTGTATGAACAATGAAATTTGAGAGCTAGAGAGTTGAACATGGAGTAGGATTTGGGAGTTAAAATGTGAGTGGTGCTGGTGAGAGCAGAGTGTTAGGTGTTTGAAATAGGAGAACGAATGAAGCACGGCACACAACATGAGGTAAGATTCAGGCAACAAACTTTAATCATAAAGCATCAAACTAAAATGATTTTTTTCCATGTGTTTGAAAAGCAACTAATTGTGAATCTCAAGTCTGAGTTATGATGAACCTTGCCACTTAGCTTGCAAGGTAGAAGAAGAAGTTCAACTGGATTGCCATGTGTGAAGAATTTTTTTTTGAATTGTCAGCAATTGAAGCAAATACTTATTTTAGCAATCATCTTGAAGTTGTTAGACCCTGGTGAAAATTATATGGTATGTATTGGTGCATGCTTGCATGTAAATGATCAACAATGCCTTGATGCAAAATGGCCATGTTATCTCCTATGAATCACAAAATCTTAAGTATCATGCATTGAACTACCTTAGCAGTAGTTGTTCATGCTTTAAAATTATGAGGGCATTATTTCATAGATAAGATATTGAACTGAAACAAACCATAACAGTCTAAAGTACATCACTCATTCCCACCTAAATGGCCAGGCAATGAAGATCGATGGAGTTCCTGAGAAAATATGACTTTAAAGTTAAGCATATCAAGGAAAATTGACATGAAGTTGCAGATACACTTGGTTGGAGAAGAGATTTTGAAGTCATTAGTACTTGAAAGTTGAAACAGATATGAAGCAAAGAATACTTGAAGAACTTAGGATGGAATCTACATCCAAGTGAAGGAAAAACTCAGGAGAGATGATGGAGAGTCACAATGGAAGTATGAGAATGGGATTTTCGACTACAAGGGTTGACTTTATGTCCAACTTTGCTACAAGGGTCTTGGAATATTTTATTAAGTCAAATACTGACTCTAGACCTTAAGTTTTCAAATGTTTAGAATTATAATTTGATGTACTAATTAATGTGATTTGGGTTGTTTATGTTAGGACCTCGGAAACAAAATTTTGAAGCTAATGTTTCAGTTAGTTGAAATTCTATTTAAGCTTCTGGAGGCCAAAACATATATATATCATCCTGAGGCTGTAAATTTTTATTAATCAGATAGTTTGCATAATTGCACAAAATGCCAAATTTATATTCTACATTTAATAGCATTTAGATGTGACATGGCACATGAGTAGGCATGTGGCATGTCATTCAATATTAACTTATCCTTCACCTTTTTTCTGTAGTTTAAGGTAAGGGTTAACTATAAATCGTGCAACCTTCATACACATGCTTAGGTTACGAGTCAGCCGAGAATAATTCTGCTTGATAGAAAACACGATAATTAATCCTGATATGTGCCAGAGTTGAGTCTTGCTCTGTGCCACTGGGTATTGGCAAGCTGTGGACTTTGTATGTTTTGAGCTTAATCTAATCTGCAACATTGAAATTTTGAATAGTTTGAAAACAAGCTATCCATTTGAAGCTTGTAATGGGATCAAAATATATCTTCTTAATACTGTCCAAGATACTTGTGTCCATACCCTAATTTGTGTGTCTGTGTGCACATGTGCAAATGTGCGTGTGTAAGCTAAATATTCACGAGTATATATATATATATATATATATATAATATATATATATATATATATATATATATAATATATATATATATATATATATATATATATATATAACTCAGGAACAGGGTCATGTTATTTGCAGTTATTTTGGCTTAAAGGCTCATTATATTGTGCCTGAAGGCTACATATTCTGGCACAAGGCCCAAAGTCTGTCTGAAGGCTTTACATCGTATTGTTCTTGGACTTGAGCCCTGGTGGAGGCTACATTAGCACCTCACTTTGCCAATTGAGCAAGCCATAGTTGACAAGTGTGTAAACTGATTTGCATTGGATTTATTTAGATATCCTGGAGTCTGACATATGCATATACTACATGCTATATCTAAATACATAATCATGAATATCCATTCATTGCATATAAAATATTATGTATAATATACGTACAATAATAACTACTATACAGTATACTAAAGTCTAATTCAGTTACTTACATTAAATCAATACATGTATATAATAATAAGCCCCCTGGGGCAAGCTCAATTGGATGGCTGTGGAAATGAAGTGTTATGTGCAAGGAGGTTCGAGGTTCAAATCCCTCTGATTCACCTATGCCTGCGGAAGGGGCACATATAGGCACCTAGGGGTTATAGTGTTAGCGGTTGGAATCTACCCTGTGTCACGCGAATACGAGGCCAGCCCACATGCCGATTCCTCTAGTCACCAAAAAAAACATATATGTAATAATAGTAATACTATTTATGTTTATAGTATAATCTTATGTCTAATAATGTGTGCATACTATAAAAATAAGACATAACACATGATGAGATTTGTACTATAGGGCTCAATACATACTATAAGATAGATAGATGCAGCCCCACGCCTACAAACCTTAGCGACTTAAGTTCACCCTAGCAAAGCAAAGCTCCATATAGACCTTAGCTACTTAAGTTCACCCTAGCAAAGCAAAGTTCTATATAGATCAATAAATATGCTTAATCATTTAAGCTATAGATTGTAATTTGTTTGTTTAAATAAACAACATTATCTCATAGCAAAGATAGGTAAATTCAAACACTCTTAATCATCCGAAGTTTCATGGGTAGTTCAAGTAACCCGTGTGAGTAAATCTTGCTTAAGCTGTATACCTGTTTTGTGTTGGAATGCATCTTAGATTATGGAATCCATTAACTATTTTAATCAGTGGAAAATTGACTGAGGAACGTTTCCACATGCAGCTATCAAGAAATACTGACGGATCCAAGTTATGCTGGCCAGTTTGTTCTGATGACTAACCCACACATTGGCAACACAGGTGTTAATATAGGTATGCAAGCTGTTTATGGAAAAAAGTTTCTGTCCATTTGTCATAATTAGAAAATGGGAAATGTTTGATACGAATTTTGGAAGTTCTAATTCATTGTGCAAACGATTCTCTAAATCACAGATGACGAAGAGTCAAATCAGTGTTTTCTAGGAGGATTAGTAATTCGAAATCTGAGCACTTGGTAAGCAGCAGCCATGATTTCCTAAAGAACACACGGTTCAATGATCAAAATGAAAATGCTGCAAATACTCATAAATTATTGTGAAGGAAACACTATCCAGGGCATACAATCTACTTCATTTATTCTTGTTTTTTAAATCTATTACATTGTTTCTGATATTTATATTATTTACATGTGTTATTTAAGTGTCTCAAACTGGAGATCAACAGAATCACTGCCGGAGTATTTGAGAAAAAGAAATGTCATGGGTATATGTAAGTTACTGCAAGGCTTTCAATATTTTCACAGGGAATCTTTTTATGCTGCATACAAGCTACATTTGACAAATATGGCCTATCTGTTATCAATGTCCAACTAAATATCTGGATTATTAGCTGATGTCGACACTCGTGCAATCACTCGGAGATTAAGAGAAAATGGAAGTTTAATAGGAGTCCTAAGTACTGATTCTTCAAAATCTGATGATGAGCTACTGAACATGGCTCGCTCATGGGACATAGTAGGTATGGAAGTGGAATCTATCTTATTTTAGTTCCTCTTTTATAATTTTTTCCCTTTCTATTCGAGATGGATACCAGCAGTCTTCTTTATACAACTCAAAGGATAAACATATGGCAGGCATGGATCTGATTTCTGGTGTCACTTGCACTGAACCATATGAATGGAAAGACACAACAAGTGCAGAATGGGATTTTAACTCTTATGGAAACGCTTCTGACAAATTGCATGTGAGTTAGCCTGCTTTGAACAATGATGATCCCAAATTTTGATTTGTTTTCTGTGCCATTGATGGTATGGTCTTGTTTCTTTTGCCAGGTTGTTGCCTATGACTTTGGTATCAAGCACAATATACTAAGGCGCATTGCTTCATATGGTTGCAAGATAACTGTTGTGCCTTCCACATGGCCTTCTTCAGAAGTTCTAAAATTGAATCCTGATGGTGTATTGTTCAGCAATGGACCTGGTGATCCTTCTGCAGTTCCTTATGCAGTAGAAAATGTTAAACAAGTGGTTGGAAAAATTCCTGTGTTTGGAATTTGCATGGGGCATCAACTTCTTGGCCAAGCATTGGGTGGAAAAACTTTCAAAATGAAATTTGGCCATCACGGAGGCAATCATCCTGTGCGCAATCTTCGAAGTGGCCATGTTGAGATAAGTGCTCAAGTAATTTACCCAACTCAATCAACAGCTTGCATGTGGAAAACTTGTTTTTCGACATCTGGTTGACTGTTTTAAGACCTTTTTTTTTACACTTTTGGTCTATGATGTGCAACTCGCTTTCATCAACACGCACTTCTGTAACAGTTGATTAATCATGTCTCTTCTTGGTCTGGCAGAATCACAACTACGCAGTCGATCCCACGACACTTCCAGAAGGTGTAGAGGTAACTCACATTAACTTAAATGATGGAACTTGTGCTGGTCTCGCCTTCCCTGCAATGAAAGTAATGTCTCTTCAGTATCATCCGGAAGCATCCCCTGGTCCTCATGATTCGGATCCTGGTAAAATACCTCTTTAGGGAGCTGTGATATTTTAAATTTGCATGGAAATTGTTAGCATTATGATCATCAGTTATGAACTGTCCGCAGTTTTTTTGCATGAATTTAGTTGGAAGCTCATTCTCTACATGCGTTTGCAGCATTTTATGACTTCGTACAGTTGATGCGGGAAAACAAGCAGAGATAAATGATAGAGAATGCCAGTTAATGACGGTTTTTAGTGCTGTTATGGTTTTTGTATGACAGTTATCTCCATAATATTGTAATTGTACTCTATGTTCTATATCTTCTTTCGAACGGCAATTGAAGCTGGCGCAGTAAAACGAGGCTACTTGGAAATTTAAGGTGGTGTGGTTGAAAGAATTTTCGTGTGCAAATTATAGCATATCCCTTCCAATTAAGCATGATGTTAGTTCATGCTGAAAGAAGTGTTTGTTCTAATGATAGTTTACCTCGTATCTGTCTCTACCTTAAGCTGATATGCTTAGGTTCAGGTTCAGATCTGCATATCTTTTGTTAAGTTGAATTTATGAATTTTAGATTCTTAATCATTTATGATATTGCGAAAAAAGTCTCTTTTGTATGTTGTTTTTACTTTGATCCTCGAAATCTCCATAGAAATATGAAGCCTAAATATAAGTTTGAAAGCACAATTGCTGTGATGGACTTTCAATTAACATAAGTTAGTTATTTTTTTTTTGAAAGTTTGAAATTAATATTCATTACATAAGCTTCCTTTTTTGCAACACTACATAACCATTGCTACATCATTATCTAATAAACATTTTGGATGGGATAGAATATTAATTAAACAGATCTGATACATGCAAATAATTTTGATGAAATAAGACTTCATTTCAAGTTAGAAATTAATATTCATTTTGTAAAAAATGATTCCTATGACCGACACCATATAAACATTGGCCAACACAATATCTAATACACCTTTATGTATGGATGCAATTTATAAAATTAATTGAGCGGATCTACTACATGCAAACAATCTGGATGATATAAGAGACACAATTTACACCTTTATGATATGGATACAATTTATAAAATTAATTTAGCGGATCTACTACATGCAAACAATCTTGATATAAGAGACCGTTTACATATATTATTGTTATTGTTAGTGAGGGTATATACAGGTAACTAGCTAGAAGTAGATGTTCAAGATAAAAATGGACATGCTTGCAAGAGTGGCAATGGAATAAGCTTTAACATGGACGTAGTTATGAACATGCCTTAGTAGTAAATAATGGTGAATGAAGATGTGAGTTTTGGCCATCAAATAGATGAGAAAACATTAAAATTAGGCTATTTTGAATATGAGGATTCAAAAAAGGACAAATTCAACACTTGTAATATAGAGAGTATTATTGTTGTGGAAACCTTATTTATTATAAACAATTTGCATTGAGGTATTATAAAAGAAAAATTAATTCAAAGTTTAAAATGCTTTGAAGCTATGTCTAAAAGATTGTGAGAAGAGAAGAAAGTGGAATATCATATAACTCTTTTACTTCATTAAATAGCAAAATACATTTAGAGTGGCATGGTATGCTTCACTAGTGGCCAAAATACATTTAGAGAGGCATGGCATGCTTCACTAGTGGCCAAAATACATTTAGAGAAGCATGGTATTTACACTTAAGGTCCCAAGGACATGAAACATAAGGGATTTGCTTCATTTGATGATATATAAGAGAGATTGTTGCTATGGTAGATAGGTGCACATTGTTGAAGGCCATTGACTAATTTCAATAAAGATGCTTGACATAGATGTTAAAGACATGCATGATGTATTGAATCAATTTGATCCAAAGAACTTATCACATGTCATTTTGGTGAAAAACAACATTTCAATATTAAATTTGTTGTAGAGCATTGTCTTTATGGTGTAGTAGCAACAACTATAAAATGTTTGATGGCATTGAAGGTAATTTAATTGAATTTATTGTTACAGCAGGTTATTAAACATTAGTAAACATACATTATGCATATTTTCATTATTAAAAAAATGCTTTGATCAATCATATAAATACTATATATAGACATTAGCAACAACTTGCACTTTTAAGAAGCATAATATAATTTATGGATTTTTTCCAAATCAAGGGGAGCAACATTTAAATATTGAATTTGATGTAAACAAGTGTCTTATAAAGGACAACTGAGAGAACTATGTGTTGAAGGTGTTCTTTATTGTTATACTCCTTAACAATGCATCAAACATTCGTCAACTTGGGCTGCAATTTTTTTCTTTGATATATGGTAATATTAATCCTACAACGCTATGCATTTACATTATAGCAAGTAAATATATGCACCTTTTGGTAGAAACAAAATATACTTTATGTTATTTTTCCAATTCAAGGAAACACCTCATTGATTCAATTGAAAGGTATTTTGTAAAGGTCATACTTAATCAATCTAGGGATAAATTTAATAATGGAGGTGCATGGAGTGTATTTGAACAATGCATAGTGAACTTTGTGGTCACATAAGAACTCAATTATTGACATGTGCGTATGACATAACATTTAACATTTTCAGAAAAAGGGCATAGGTACAATTCAAATTTTTATAAATATTCAAGGAGTTTAGAGCCATGGTTAAGAGATAAAGTGGGAAGAATCTCAAGGCTTTTGGAATAATAGAGGGAGAAAATGCAAATTAGGTAGATTTTGCAAGTATTTTAAACCTTGTGGTATTTGTAAGTGGTCTGTTTTCTCACATAATCCACAACAAAACAATGTTATTGAGAGGGAAATAAAGAAGGGCATGGAGGTCACAAGGATTATGTTCAAGGGAAAAAACTCTAAACAACTTTTGTAGTTAAATAGTCTATGTTGTCATGTACTTATAAGAGAAGGTCCACTAAAGTTGTGAGACATCATAGTTGAAGAGGAAATGGTAGGTCATGAGTAAATTATCTCAAAATATTTGGTTGTTATACATGTAATTTCTAAAAGGAAAGAAAGTATTAAGCTAAAAGACAAAAAACACAACCTTATAAGAGTCCAAAAGCATATAGGCTTTTTGATTTGGAAAAGAAAAACATAGCAATCAAGAATTTGTTGGTGAAAAAGATAATTAGATCAGATTGATAGTAAGATAAATATGTTGTAATGATATTTTATAAAGGCACAAATTGTTTTGTGAAATAAAAGTTATGATATATTTCTATTGATAATGGATTTGGTGTAGATGATGCTGTTTGTTGGCAGATGGAGGCCATATCACAACATATCAAGGATAAACAACATGGATAATTTAATTTACTATAATCCTAATATAATTGCCATACTAGGGGTGTATAAATACAACTATGCATACCACTGAAGGGAAGTTTTGCTCTTCACTAATTCATTGTTTTTGGTGGGATTCCTCTGTGAAAGGTGTGCTTTGCCTTATCTTCCTAGCATAATCTCGTACACAATCTATGGAACATACTCTTGTATGATTTTACACAATTTTTCATATGTGACACTCACTAATGTGAATTATTAATGTCATGTGAAACCCATCACTTAGGTCACAATAATTTACTCGTGGCTCATCCTAGTCAGATAACTAACGCCAAAGTGACTATTGCATTGTAATACTCCTATCCAATGCACACACTAGCAATAATCTCAAGGCCCAAGATTCAACATAACTATTGGACCCAAGATCAAGGCCAACTTTAAAATTTAGATGATGAGAATAAGATAGGAACAAGAGTCTTCTAGTGCTACTAAACACAAGTAGACCCTACCTTGATCTGTCAAAAATTTGCAAGGGTGAGACTTATCTATTGTAATCTCTCCCACTCAATGAATATTTTGTTTAATAGGCATTTTGACATTGGAGACCACAACCCTAAGTTATATGAACACTTGAAAAGTGGGATTATATTTATCTTCAAAGCTTTTAAAGTTCCTAGCAAACCATATTACCCATATAACTTGACTTGCTATACCTCTAAGCTCTTTCAATTCTTTTAAATGAAACCACTACTTCAACCTTTCCTCTACTATCTAAGCATTCCACACATTTTTTTTTTTTTTTAACTGAAACGGGTATTTTATTTATTGAAGGCCAAAGCCAAGC
This sequence comes from Pinus tabuliformis, assembly GCA_031772625.1. Classification (NCBI taxonomy): domain Eukaryota; kingdom Viridiplantae; phylum Streptophyta; class Pinopsida; order Pinales; family Pinaceae; genus Pinus; species Pinus tabuliformis. Next base: position 1,030,907,846 of record CM062804.1, on the reverse strand, counting down.
TAGTATTACAAATCACTTTCATTGCATTCCTCTGTTTCCCTAATGCCCCTAAGGAATGATTGCCAATTTCGGAGTCTCTGCATTTATGCTGATCATGCTTTTTTCAAGATTGCATCCTACATTTGCTAAACTGTCTGCTTCAGTGTTTAAATCTCTGAGGATATGGAAGAGCTTTACTGATGAGAATTCCTTCAATAGTCTGTTTACTCTTGCGAGCTGCTTGTTTAGTACTGGATCCTTGAGACTTTTCTTGTGAAGTAATGACCTTATCAACAGTTCTGAATCTCCCAAAATTATGATTTCACTTGCATTTCCTTTTCTGGACAGTTGACAAACTTTTAGTAGACTGAGAGCTTCAGCTTGATTGTTGGTTTTTATCCCAAGTCCCCAACTAAATTCCTCTTTTCCACCATTCTGAAAGTAAATGACGCCTCCTGCTCCTGACCTGCCTGGGTTTCCTTTCGAAGCCCCATCAAAGAAGATTGTACATTTACCTTGTGACTTCCACCAGTTTTGAAAATTGTCCAAGTTGTCTCTGTACTGCCAGTTTTCCTTGTGTTTTGGACGGATGATGGCTTGAGTGGTTGGCATGGGAGTATAACCTTCCAGCCACGCCTTTTCTTCATTTGTGAGGTTGTTGTCTTTGACGCTAGTTTGTCTCAGAGTTTCTAGGAGGAGATCCTTGGCTTGCCTTGCTACTGCTTCTGCCTTTATATCTTTGTGATTGAAGACAACTTCATTCCTGGAGAGCCACACCTTCCAACAAACGTATTTCGGAGCAGCGATCCATAACTTGTGCCAAAGAGATTTTTCGTTGATGCTGTGGGGGTACCGAGTTTTCCATGTCAAAAACAAATCTGTGATCTGGCAGCGTGTTGGGGGGCTCACATTCAGCCCTCTTAAGAAGCTGTTCCACACTTTCTGAGCGTACTCACAGTCAATGAACAAATGATCTGCTGTTTCTGAAGCGTTCTTGCAGAGGACACAACGGTGCGGGCCTGCAAAGTTCCTTTTGCACAAATTGTCACCAGTCAAGATTTTATTGTGGAATAAGGTCCAGCTGAAGAAGTTAATCTTGGGGATGCTGAAACTTTCCCATATCTGTTTCCAAACTGAATCCGGATACTGTGACCCCTGTTTTCCTTGCATTTGAAAGTAGCCTTGTTTGACCGTATACTCTCTTGTTATCCCCATCCCCATTGATCTTCCTCTTCCTTATGCACAGGAGTAAAATCTGTTATTGCCTCTAACAGGATTTTTGACTGATCTTTTAAGTGGTTTGGGATGGCTGGCAACTTCTAGCGCTGCCAGTTACCTTTGTGGTCCCACTGTGCTATGTCTTCAATTTTCCTTACCCCTTTAGAAATTAACCAAGCTCTCAGCTCTGCTATTTCGTTGATGGTGGATAGAGGGGAGTGATTCATGATACGATCTTTCCATAACATCGAATTTTTGCCATTCCCAGGGATTTTGTATAAATGGTTTCGGAAAAATTCGAGCCCTCTGCAACACAGCCTCCAGGCCTGCGTTCCTTTTTGAGGTTGCACAGGATTGAAAGTTGATATTGGTTGCTTTTGTAAATATTTGAGATTTATCAGCTGACTGATTGGGTGTGATGGTTCTGTAATTAATTGCCACAGGAGTTTACCTCCCAGTGCCAGGTTTGCATGTTGGGGATCGCGGATCTGAAGGCCGCCTTCAATTATTGGGCGTTTCACTGTCTCCCATTTGATGAGATGGAAGCGTTCCTTGTTACCTTTCCCTCCGCTCCAGAGAAAGTTTCGAATGATACTGGATATTTGATCAGTAATTTGTTTTGGGGCCAGCAGCAGCGAGGCTTGATATGTGGGCAGGGCAGAGAGCACAGATCGAATGAGGGTGAGTTTGCCTCCAGTGGTGAGCCAGACTCCGCCCCACGCTGTTATCTTATTTTTGAATTTAGATATGACTTCTTCCCACAGTTGGTTTCGATTGGATCCCCTTGTCAGTGGTAAGCCGAGATATTTGATTTTTTCCCACAAAGCGTATCCTTTGAACCCCAGAACGTTGGCTATTCTGTCTGTGGCGTGCTGGTCAATATTCCAACTGTAAATTGCGCTCTTCCTTTCACTGACTAATGCACCAGTGATGTCGTAGTACTGTTGAAGAATGGTTTTGAAAGCGCTAGCAATTCTTATGGATGCGCCCCCCAGCAGAATTGAATCATCTGCGAATAACGCATGATTCACCGGGGCTATGCCTTGAACTATCCTTATCCCTGGGATGGTACCTATTTGCTTCTCTTGGGTTAGCTTGCGACTTAGGACGTCTGCCATCAGGATGTATAGAAAGGGCGAAAGAGGGCAGCCCTGCCTCAATCCCCTGGTTGCTTGAAAGAAATCCGTTGGTCTGCCGTTCACCATTGGGGCGATCCATACATTTTCTGTACAGGCCTTGATGAGATTTATAAAGTCCTGTTTGAATCCAAATGCTGCAAGAACCTTATACAAAAAGGAGCGATTAACACGATCAAAGGCATTACACATATCCAATTTAATGATCATACCTTGTTCTTTCCGGTTTAAGCTGGAATGAAGAGCTTCTTGAATCCGAATGACATTATCCAGAATTTGTCTGCCTTTTACAAATCCTCCTTGTGCCTGAGAGATGAGCTTTGGGAGAAGAGGCTTGATTCTGTTGGCCAGCAGTTTGGCCACAATTTTGTAAGATGTGTTGCAGAGAGAAATTGGCCTATATCTGTCGAAGGTCTTTGGGTTTGTTTCCTTGGGAATTAAGGCTAGGAATGTAGAGTTTATTCCTCCACCTACTTTTGCCTTCCTCAGGATTCCTCTTATCAATCTGAAAAGGTCGTTTTTGATGATTTCCCAAGATATTCTGTAGAAGTGAGCTGAGAACCCATCGGGTCCTGGAGCTTTATCCGGTTCCATGGACCAAACTACATCAGTTATCTCCTCATCCGTGACTGGGGTCAACAAAGAATCGTTATCCTCCTCTTTGACTAGGTTAGGGATAGTTGAGAGAAATTCCTCTGCGTCCTCCTCATTTCCATTACTTTCCGCACTTAGAAGATTCTGATAATAAGTAACAGCTGCTTCTTTGATTTGTGTGAATCCACTATACACCTGTCCAGTTGTGTTTGTTATCTCTGCTATGTGATTACGGGAAACTCTTGCCCTGCACTGTCTATGAAAGTAATTAGTGTTCCTGTCTCCCGATTTGAGCCACAAGCTTCTGGACTTTAAGCGCCAATATTCTTCTTCAGTTCTGAAACAACAATATGCTTTCCTTTGAGCAGTTTTTTCTATGTCTAAATCTGTGGGAGTGGGATCTTTCTCCTCCATTTCGAATTGGACTCTTTCCAGTTGAAGAACTGCTTCTTTCCTTTGGCTAGTTGGGGTTTGCAGATATTTTTTAATCCAGTCTTTCAGAGCTTTTTTGGTGTTTTTTATTTTTTGTTCCCAAACATAACTTGGGGAGCCGCAAACAGCTATCCTCCAGGCCGTTTGGACAGTTTCATAGAATCCGTCTTTGCCTGCCCAGAGAGGGCTGAAGCGGAAAGGGAGAGGACCGAGATCTTCTTCTTTTTTGATACAGAGGAGAACTGGCTTGTGGTCCGATGTTAGCTTGGGGAGGATCTTGGAAAAGACCATTCTATTGTCCAACATTAATGTGCTGCTGATAAGGAATCTGTCTAGCCTGGCTGAGATTTAATTTTCCCCTGATCTATTGTTGGACCAGGTGTATTTTCCTCTTATCGGTTTGAAGTCAACTAAGTCCCACTGTGTAATCAGATTTCCCACAGTGTTGACGAAGGGGTCTCTAGAGTATGTTCCTCCTCTTTTTTCTTTGGGATCTAGAATGATATTCAGATCACCTCCAATGACTATGTTCGTAGGGTTGATTTGATCTATATAGGCCATTAGTGTCCTCCAACACTCTCTCTTTTCTTCATAGTGGACAGGGACATACAAATTAAACAGAGCCAAGGAGAGATTGCTTACCGTGTGTCGCAGATCTGTGTGGATCCAATGTTGGGTTTCTGTGGATCGTTCCAAAGTGAATGAGCTTTTTGACCAAAACGTGCCTATTCCACCGGCCGATCCCTTGCGCTAACAGCCTTTCCTGAATCGAATTTCCATTTCAGCATGCTGGTGTTTAGAAGGGTTTCCCCTTCTACTTTGGTCTCTTGGAGCATAAGGATGTCCGCGGTCTCCATCTTCAATAAGTCTTTGATAGCATCTGCCTTGTTGGGATTACCCAGACCCCTACAGTTCCAAGAGATCAACTGCATCATTTACCACTTGAAGGGGTAGGCCCTCCTCCTTTGGAGGCCCTAGGTCTGATATTCCTCCCTAGTGTCATTTCAATGGTAGCTTGGCTGCCAAGGGTTTTTTGTCTTTCTGACTCCTCTTCTCTGGTTTCCTTGTTTGATCTTCGTCCAACCCTTTTTGTTGTCCTTTCGAATGTTTCATCGTCTGATGATCCCATATTCTCTATGGTTTTCTTCTTTTTTTTGATTATTTCTGCGTATGAAGGGGAAGAAATATTGCTTGGATTATGGATTAGGTTATTACCTGGTTCCATGGTTTCAATATTCTCCTGCTGTGGTGGTTCTTCTTCCCCTGCTTCCGGAGGATCTGAAGGAGGAGTGAGGATTTCAAAGGGGTTTTTATCCCCCTCGTTGCCTTTTGTTTCACTGCTTCCAGCGTTTTGGTTACTTGTGCTTCCATTATCTACTTTGTTCTCTGCCCCTTTAGCCTTGTTTTTGTTACTCTGTCTGCTGAATGTTGTCTTCTTTGCCTGTTTCCATTGATCTTCTTTGTCCTTCTCTGTTGCCTCCTCGGTTCTTTTTTTGCAGTATCTTGCAAAGTGCCCGTACTCATGGCAGAATCGACACTTGAAAGGCAGCTGTTCGTAATCGAGCTCTTGAATATGTGTCCAATTTGCCACCGATAGCTGAATCGCTTCGGGTAGTCCTGTTTCCAGATCGACCTCCACGCAGATCCGGGCACAAGAGTATTGATCCTTCCTTGGGGCCTGGTCTATGAATTTTCCAAGTGCGTTTCCTATGGATTGAAGCGAACTTTGATTCCAGCAATGCAGGGGAAGATGCGGAAGACGTACCCAAACAGGTACCGCCTTGGGCACATCTTGCGCTGGATCGAAATCGGTAGACCATTTGTTCAAGTAGAGTCCTTGAGGCCCCATGAAGTATGGCCCGTTTCTGAAAATTAGACCTCTATCCTCTGTACTATCGAACAAGAAAACGAAGTACCCTTTACCTACAAAATAGATCTTGATTCCTTCGTTTACCAAGGGTAGCCAGTTCCTTTTGACCCATTCTTCGACTGCTCTCGGGGATGGCCACAAACCGGTGAATTGGCCGATCAGACCTTTTTCTGCTAAGTTCAGCGCAGATCTGCAGATTTCCTCCTCTGGTAAGACAACCTTGGGTATGCTGTCCAATTTTTTGACAAATTTTTGCTGTGGGCCTACGACCTGGCGTTTTCCTGTTGCAGTTACCAGAGCCTTAAAGGCTTCGATCTCCGGAGGGAAGGGGGGAGGGGCCTCAGGGCCACCTCCAGGCTCCATGGGGGAGGGTGCTTGCAGGTCGCTCAGAAGGCGCGGCTAGGGCAGCGCGGCAGCGGGCAGCGCGGCAGCTCCAAAGCGAAAACCCGTATGGTGTAAGCATTCCACACATTTGGAGTACTAGAGACATCTTCTATTTCTTTCCATAACTATTGAGCATAGGGCATTTTATTAGCAAGTGAGAAATAATTTTTTCTCCATTCCACATCACGTACATATCCTTGGACCATGTCTACAACTCCTTTGCAATATTTCCCAAGGCATTTCCTTATTTCTCAAAGTTAGCCCAAACAATGTCTTTTTTGGGAGTTTTTAAAATTCCATATTTTCTTCCACCATGACCAAATAGGTTCTTAAAGATCTAACCAATGTAACATTGTATCCACGACAAGTTATACATTCACTTCTCTATCTGTTATTTTTTCATGCAAGGTTGTCCACATCATTTGAAATTCATTCCTCAACCAAATATGTTCCCTCATAAGGCTTTTTGTATAAGCATTCCATTGAATTGCTTGACTTCCTTCAAAGCGTAGTGAATATGTATGATTTCAACCTTGTTTCCATAGATATGGAATGAGAGGATTCCCCACCTAATTGAGAGTATAAATACCTCTACCCTAAAGAAGTTCAACCATTTCATTTGGTAATCTTATCCTTTCTCTGAAACCCATGAAAAAGGTAGCACCAATTCCAACATGCTCACTATTTCCCACCAAACCAAATGATTCCCAGTCACCAAAAAGGCTTAGAAAAGAGCCTTCCATTTTATTGGAACATTTTTAATACTTTTTTCCAGACCCATTAATCTAGTTCGTGAAGGTCCTTGGCCTTATTTTCACTCTATAGTTTTCCTCCATTGTCCTTTTGCAAGGGTCCTCCACAAGGTTTTTCCTACCAAAGATTTTCCAAAATGGTGAATAATTTTTAAACTCCATTCTCCTCCTTTGGCCTAGCTATAGCTTGCCATTTACCAATAAAATTCCCTCATTCTCTTCCTTCATAATCAAAGGAATTTAAAACAAAGTATTTTTAATATTTTATAGAATACTTTTTGGAATGTAATGTAGGCCAAAAACTGTGAAAACATAGGAATGGTCTCCATAATTCACTTTACTAAAGTCAATCTCCACCCTATAGACAACCATGTATCACACCAATTATTTATCCTAGCTAAAAATCATCGCCAGTCTCTCTCGCTATAATCATTTGGCTTTAATATTCACAAAGTATGGAGTTCTTAAACTGCTTATATCTCGAGCATTAAGAACTCTAATGATGAGAATATAGAGCATGAGATGCAACATCTTAGAAAGGTATTTAACAATAATGGGTCAGAGATTAGCAAATAGATAAAATCCATTTCAAAGAGTACAAACACAAACAGCGAATTGGAACTTAAAGGACTCAAAGAGGCATGTCATAAGATTTTCCTCCCTCATCTGTAAGGAACCACCAACGAAATTGTTAGGTATGTAAAGAAAAAACACATGGAGATGACATTTTCTTCTCCCAACACTATTCACAAGCTACATAGATCAATTAAAAAATCATGTTCATACCAAATAGTACAAGGGATCTATAATTTTTTTTACATGCAATGAGTCTTACATTGATGAGATTAGTCATTCGATTCATATTGGATAAAAGAATATACATATGCACTTCACAATTGTGGAAATTTGTCACAAGAATAAATATTAACATCTTATTTGCTTAAAGGATACTAAGTGGTAATAAAACTACAACACTTCTTCAAAAAATTACATACATACAACAATAAAAATAAAAAAAGAAGACGATAACATGAATTGAGATGATAATGTCAAGATCAATAATGCACGGTTTCCTACCTTACAAGGACAATTAACAACTAGCAATATAGTGTATGTGTCATGATTATTGTCTAGGTTAGATTTTAATAAGAAATAAAATGTGTTAATTAACTATAAAAATGATGAAAATTGACCCTTGGGAATTATAAAAAGGCCTTTGTATATGATTTAAAATAAATTTATAAAGTTACCTTGAGTATTAGGATAACATTGGGAAAGTTTCATTATAAAGTTATTTTTCAGTTTTAGGCCATAGCCCCTTATAGTCCTTTAAGAAAGGGTTGAGAAGAGAATCCAAGAATTATTCAGTACTAACTATGTTTTTGGCTATTAGGCCGATATGATGTAATGCACTGTTTCCTTTGAATAATTTTATTTTAAATCCAAGGGTATGACATCGAGTAGTATGAATGGCTACTAGATGTAATATTGTAACAATAAGTGTTATAGTATAAGGATAAATTTTCTATTATGATGTATATGAATTATTAATATGTAAATAATAAATATCAATGACAAGGGAATGATAGGAATTTTATTGACTATTAACATTATAGGGATGATATGGGCATATATGCTTATTAGCACATGAATCATAATATTTATAGGGGAAATTAACACGAAGACTTAGAGGGTTATAGTGTTTAGTAACACAAACTTGATCATAGGGTTAAAAACATAGAATTGTAATGATTATAAGGATAATCAATACAAGAATCATATGGGTTCATTACCATGAGAAATATATAGGTTATCAACACAAGGACCATTACTGCAATAAGGATTATCAACATAATGGACTATAGGAATTTAGGGGATAAAAGGATTACTAGCTCAAGGGTAATACATGTTATTAACACACTTACCATAAGGATTATAAAGATTATAGGGGTTATTAACATAATGGCCATATGAATTATAGAGGTTATTGCGCTGTTAGGAAGAGAACCATTATATTTAATAACACAAGGACCATAGGCACTATGGGTGCTGTTTCTATATGGGCCATTATGGTGGCAGGACTTACTAACATGAGGACCATAAGCCTTGTCAGGAATGTAAAGGTTATTAAAATGGACAACATATGAATTATTAATATGAAATGGACAACATATGAATTATTAATATGAATACCATTTCTAATATACTAAATATAATGACTATCAATATAAAGACCATATGGCCTATCTAAGTTATTATAATGGGGACCATAATGGTAATTACTTTGGGGATTGTAGGAGCTATAGTGGTTATTAGCATGAGGATCATATAGGTTTATATGAGTGATTATCACATGGACCATAAGGGTTATTAGTAGGATAACAATAATTAAGGTCATAGGGTCCTTATATTAAGGCCCTAATAAGCATTATTTATTAGTTTACTTGTTATATTTTTTTTTACAAAGTCAGCTGCTGTTTATATTAAAAAAAGATAGGGGAGACTAAGCTCCATTGTTACAAGGCAGTGTAGATGAGAAGCAGAGCAGGGGAGGACAACATTGAGAACAAAGTCCCTTTTGCTTCTGTCATTCTTAACTATATGAAAAACTGAGCTAGTATAGACTCGAACAAACTAAAATAACAAAAGACAATATTTGCAATTCATGCTTAATCAATGCTTATGTGATGGATTTGACGTGCTGTGGATTCTTCAGGGTTGCCTTCAACATCTCTATTTCTTGCATTTGCTGAGCTGGTACTTGGAGCATTATTTTTTTCCAGAATATACTTCAAAATATCCACGGACTCTTTGACATGGTTGCACTTGTTTGAGAGGTCATTGAACTGTCCCTGGAGTGAAGACACTCTGTGATGGAAGAGATTGAGGTCGGTCTCATGTTTCTCCTTATTAATTTGAGCCTGAGTGTCAATTTTGGTATCCAAGATCTTCTGCTGTGCGCGGATTTGCTCCAGCTCTGCCTGGAGATTAGCATAGTGGAAGCAATCTTCGCTTCTTGCCATGCTTTGAGAGCAATTTGTTGAACTTGAGTGTAGCACAAGCCTGTAAAAGCGCAACTCCAATGGGAAAAGATCTGGGATAGAGAGGTAGCAGGGGGCTTTGAAAAGCAAAGGGACGGAAGATCGGGATGAAGAATGATGAGGGAGATGCGAACACATAGAAGGGGAATGCAAGAGCAGAAGAGGGAAGAGGGAGGAGTGATTCAGATCGAGGGGGACCATGATTAAATACAAGTGCTTGGGCAGAGAATCGAGGAGGCATGGAAATGAATTCACATGAAAATTGAGAGATAGTTCACGGGAATGGTATGACGACAACAGGGGCGCTTGTGACAAAAGACGGAGGCTGAGTATTTGGGTTGAATTCTAAGATTTTATGACATTGATATCCTCTGCAATAGATTCGAAGGAGATTTTAGGTGACTCGTGAGCTAAATCAATCATGAGAATAATAAAAATGTCAGCGAGGAGGGATCTGATGGAACTGGACACCTCTAAAGATAGTCTGTGAGGTGATTTATTTTTGATTATCGCAGAAAAAATTATGACTTAGAGGCGTTACAACAAAGAATGCCAATAGGATGGAAGCAGGCTCTATTTGCACGCGTATCTGCCTCCTTGTTGAGAGTGCGGAGTACATGATAGAATCGAGCTTCTTTCATCTGATGGGCAAGTGATTGGCATCTATTGATTGATTGATGTAGGATCACATTGGAGGCACTTCGGTTGTGTACCATCAGGCTAATGACAATAGCTGAGTCTCCAATGATCATTGCTTTGTGTATGCCAAGTTTTTGAAGCTGGAGGAGACCTTGGTAGAGGGCAAGAACTTTGGCCCTGTTATTGCACAGATTGCCTAGTCCCCATTCATAGGCAGTTATGATGTCTCCATTGGCATTACAGATGATTCCTCTAGCCCCGACCACTCCCGGGTTAGATTTAGAGGCACCATCAAAGAAAAGATAATGGGTGTTGCAGTTTCTGAGCCATAAAGAAAACTCCTCATCTTTCATTCTAATTTTCCAACTGTAGCTAGAGTTTTTGCTGTTGTTGGTGTTACTCCTACTGTGGGCATTATTGTTTTTGTCCAGCAAGTACCCTATGAAGTTCCTTTCTTCCACATAGAGATCGGCTGTGTCAAGTTTCCCTTGACTTTTAGCAGACATTGCTTCCAATGTGAGACTCCATGCCTTATTGTATAACTTCCTGATGTTGGTTTCTTTGTCCTTGAAGACCATGCAATTTCGAGCTAGCCATATGTTCCACAGGAGAGAGCATGGTAAATAATTCCATACTCTACGTGCAACATTGTTTTTTTTATGCTGCCAAGGGTAGTTTCTTTTCCATAGTTGTAGGGCTTCAACAACAGAGCTGTTGGTACCCCAAGGTAGGTTGATGTTCCATAAAGCTTCTCTCCAACAAGCTATGGCAAAGGGACAATCTATGAACAGATGCTGAATGGTTTCTTCAGCTGCTTGACAATTTGGACAGCGGGATGGGCCAATTACCCCACGTTTTTTTAGATTCTCAGAGGTGAGGACTTTCCCTTTTAGGAGGACCCAAATAAATAATTTTATTTTTGGGAGGTTCTCCATTTTCCAAGCTATTTTCCACTGCGTCCAAATGGGCATGGGGTGTTCATTGCTGCAGATCTGTTGGTAAGTGGCTTTGACTGTGTAGTTGGAGCCTGAGGGGTCCCAACGAAAGCCATCATCATTGTTGCGTTTTGTGGGGGCAATGCCATGAAGATGGGTTTGAAGATTGGTGAGGATTTCTTCCATTTAAATGGGTATATTTGGGAAGGTCCATCCTTTCCAAATCTGAGACTGGGCATCCCACTGAGATATCTGATCCAAATTATGAATCCCCATGCTGTTAAGAAAGGATAAGATCTGTTGAGTACCAGGTCTGCTGCTAATGGGTTGTTGGCCCATTATCTTGTTTGCTCCAATTCTAATATTACTGCCACCCTTGGGAACCTTGGAAATGTTTTGTGCAAGGAGGGGGATTGCTTTCTTACACAGCCCCCAGATTTTAGAACAAGATCTGCTAGGGATCTCATGATCCAAGAGTTGCTGCCTTGGGGTATTGAGATATTTGGTTTCTAACACTTTCCTTCACCAAGCAGGCTTGCCATTAATGAGCCTCCACACAATCTTGCCACCAAAAACCAGATTTAGGAGTTTTGGTGATCTAATTCCAAGCCCTCCTTACTCTTGAGATTGAATAACCCGTTTCCATTTTATAAGGTTATATTTCTTTCTTTCATTTTCCCCCCTTGCCAAAGAAAGTGACGGAGGATGGCCTCCACTTTGTGGTGAAAACTAGCTGGGGCTTGCAAGAGAGAGAATTGATATAAGGGTAAGGAAGAGAGACTTGATTTTAGAAGAATTAGGCGCCTTGATGGGTTAAGCCAAGAGGTGCCCCATTGCTGCACTTTCCTTTTCATTTTGTCAATAATAGTGTCCCAGACTGCAGCTTTCAGATTGCCAGCACTCACTGGCATGCCCAAGTAGGAAAAGTGCCCCCAATCCAACTTGCAAGGGACTCCAAAAGTGTTGGAAATGTTGTGCAGAGTTTGAGCATAAGTGTTCCAGCCATAGATGCAGCTCTTGAGGTAGTTGACCAAACCTCCAGAGTAGCTCATATATTTATCTAGGAGGGATTTGAATCGGCGAGATATGATGTTGGAGGCTCCTCCCATTAACAATGTGTTGTCAGCAAATTGGGAATGGTTTATGTTCTTGACTCCATTTCCAAATTTGATCTCAGTAATAAGTCCGATGCGATGATTGTAGTCCAAGGCCCTGCTAAAGGATTCAACCATCAAGATGAAAAGGTAAGGAGAGAGGGGGCAACCTTGTCTTAGACCTCGGGAAGATTGGAAGGAAGGCCCTGGTCTACCATTAATGAGAGGGGAGATCCAGGGGCCAGTAATGCATGCTTTGACAAGGTCAATGAAGGGCGCGACAAATCCAAATTTGTTCAAAACAACAGATAAAAAGGAGTGCCTAACTCGATCGAAGGCATTGGCTAAGTCAAGTTTTAGGATGAAGCCTTTTTCATTTCTAGTTTGGCTGGAATGAATGGCCTCTTGGACTAGAAGGATGGAGTCGGATATTTGTCTGTTGGCCAAGAAACCTCCTTGGTTTTCAGAAATGAGAGAGGGAAGGAGAGGTTTGAGGCACGAAGCAAGGATTTTGGTCAAGATTTTATAAGAAGAGTTGCACAAAGAAATGGGTTGGAAACAAGAGAAGGATGAGGGTCTATTCTCTTTGGGAATAAGGGCAAGATGAGTGGCATTAGTGTATCCTCTGATTTTGCACTTGCGTTGAGCCCATCTTATCATTTTGACAAGGTCTTTTTTGACAGTTCCCTAATAAGTTCTGTAAAAAAAATGGGGAAACCATCTGGCCTAGGGGATTTGTCTGGCTGGAGCATCCAGATGGCATTTTGAATTTCATCCTCTTCAATTTATTTGATTAAGATTGCATTTATTTCCTCACTAATTCCCGTGGGCAAGTGCTGAAGAAGATCTGAGTAGTCTTTCGCTGCTTTTGTCTCAGTTAGGAGGACGCTGTAATAGTCTGAGGCAGTCTTCTTAATAGCTTCTTGAGAAGTTTGGAGATGACCTTCCTCGTTAGTGATGGAGGTGACATTATTCCTAATTTTCCTGACTGTGGCCTGCTTGTGGAAGAAGGCATAATTTTTATCCCCTCCTTGCAACCAAAGCTGTCTCGATTTTATTCTCCATTTTTGTTCTTCATCTCTATTGGCACGATAAAGTTGGAAATAGAGATTGCCTTCTAATGCTCTATATTCTTGGGAGAGTCCTTGTTCCTTTATTTTGCTGTGGACCCTTTCTAATTCACTTTTTATTTCAGCTTTGGCCTTCTCTGGTTCTTTGTAATAATTCTTTGCCCAATCCTTTAAGGCACATTTGGTCCTCTTCAACTTTCTTTCCCAAATGAATCCCAATGATCCTTCTATGTGCTGACTCCAAGTGAGTTTGACAATCTGATCTGCGGTGGGAATGCTGCTCCAAAGTGAGCTGAATTTAAATGGAATGGGCCCCAAGGGGCAGTGGGCCTCAAGGACTAGGACTGTAGGATAATGATCAGATGCCGAATAGGGAAGGACAATAGCATAAGCAGTGGAGTAAGCGGAAAGAAGAGAGACATTTATCATAATCCTGTCTAGCCGCTCCATAATGTTATCTTTGCCCAATCTGCGGTTGTTCCAAGTGAATCTGCGGTTTTTTGGAACAACGTCAACTAAATCGTGTTCCTGCATGATAATTTCCAGCTTTGTTCTGTGGGGATCATGGGTAAAAATACCTCCTCTCTTCTCATTGGAGTGGAGTATGAGATTGAGATCTCCGCCAAGAATAATATTACTATTATCTTCATCATCTATGTCTGTTTTGAGAGAAGCCCAACATTGCTCTTTATCTCTAAAGTGATTTGGTGCATAGATATTGTAGATGACTATCTGTTTGTTATCTGATTGATTCTCCAGAGTGACTTTAATCCAATACTGACTGATTGTATTGGATAAGCATGTCCAAGTACTTTGGTTCTAGATGGTGGTGATTCTGCCGGAGGCGCCCCTTGATTCACAAATGTAACCTTCATACTGCTTGAGCTGATCAATGATTCCTTTCATTTCTTGATGTCCTTGTTTTGTTTCTTGAAGCATTAAGATTCCTGGTTTCTCATGAGCTATCAGGTCTTTTAGGGCAGCAATTTTAGAGGGGTGCCCTAGTCCCTTGCTGTTCCAGGGTAGGACCTTCATCATTGAGTATGGGGTATATGGAGAGTTGCTCGCCCTACCTATTCCTTGTGTGCTACTTCTTTGCTGTTTTGCCCCAGAATGTAGGTTCTATGGGGTTTTGTGTACCCATGGTCTTTTTGGGCATTTTCATCCCTCTGCTTCTTTATGGATTTTCTACCTGGTCCTTGTTTTTTATGCGTTTCCAGATTTACACCGTGCTCTTTAGAGGAGCTCCTGGCTGTGCAGGTAAGGGGAGGGTCATGATATGAAGAGGGAGAAGTTTGCGAAAGGGGGATGGGGATGGGGGGCTCATTTTCAGGGAGGGAAAGGGCATCAAAGGGGTTAGATGATTGCAAAGGAGTCTCAGAGTGAGGAGTAGTGGCAGAAATGTTAAGGAGAGGATCCAGGGAGGAGGTGGAGGGGGGAGCTGAGTGATTAATCTTGGGAGGAGTAGCTTCAGGGTTTGCCTTAGGAATGGAGGTAGTCTTCTTTTTTTTACAGTTTCCCATTGCTCATCTTGTGTAGCGTTTTCAACATCAACTAACTTAGAGTAGCGGTTGGAAAAATGGCCATATTCGTGACATACCTTGCATTTAAATGGGATCTGTTCGTAGTCCAGCTACTGGATGTGAGTCCATTCATCCACTTTGAGCTTGATAGCTTCCGGAAGACCCTTGCCGAGATCAACTTCAACACAGATGCACACACAAGCTTGCATATTGTCCTTTGGCTTGCTGCGATCAATAAACTTCCCAACAACATTACTGATGGCTCAAATTGATTCATCTCCCCAACAATGGAGAGGGAGATGAGGAAGCCAGACCCAGACCGGGACTGCACTAGGGACATCAAGTTTGGGATCGAAGTCCGAAGTCCATTTGTTTAGATTCAATCCTCTGGAATCCATGAAATACAGTCCGTTCCTGAAGATTAGATCCTTGTCTTCTCTTGATTCAAAGTGGATGGTGAAGTATCCTTTCCCACAAAAGCAAATAGAGATTTTGCCGCTTATTTTGTCAGCCCAGTTTTGCTCGATCCATCTTTGTACTGTCTTCGGGGAGGGCCATAGGCCAGTGAATTGCTCGATGAGACCTCGTTCTGCTAGAGAAAGAGCCGCCATACGAGGAAGGGCAGGAGGAATAACTACTTCTTGCAATCCATCCAACTTCTTTATAAATTTTGAAATTGCAGGACAAGGACGCTGGGGTGGAAGGGATTTTACCAGGGCGAAGAAGGCCATTTGGGCAGCTGCCACCTCCGTGGTGGCATCCGAAGGGGCCATGGCAAACAGGAGGGTCGAAGGCCGCGAGTGAAGGAGGACGCAGACTCAGAGCAGAGCGGTGCGACCTAATTACGGCCTCCAAATTAATTAGTTTACTTGTTATATTATGATGTTGATTTGAACCTTTAATTGTACCCTTTCATTCTAATTATACATTTATTTCACACACATAACCCAAGCAACACTAGTATTAGGATCATCATATCT
Source organism: Pinus tabuliformis (assembly GCA_031772625.1). NCBI lineage: Eukaryota > Viridiplantae > Streptophyta > Pinopsida > Pinales > Pinaceae > Pinus > Pinus tabuliformis. Next base: position 1,030,892,199 of record CM062804.1, on the reverse strand, counting down.
CATCTCATAAATTGTATTCATTGTAAAAGGAGGTTTCACCCTTGAAGTGGACTATAATAATTGCTTTCTTTTCATTTCTTAGGCACATGGCTCATAACATTTGGTATAAGAGCATACAAACCTACAATTTTACTGCTTTAAACATATCATTGTGGTAATTTTGATATATTTTTTTTGGAGGAAGATTTGACCATGAAATTTTATGAAGATTGAGGTAATATCTTGAAGTAAATTTAATCAAAATTTCATATTCTAGTTCAGTTTACTTTCAGAAATACACCCTATGGAAGTTATGGTTTACGAATAGTTCTAAAATCAGTGTCAAACAAGTGATCTTTTCATTTTTTCGATAACACTGTTTTTGGGTCACTTCATAACATGAATTTTTTAAGAGAATGAAGGGAGATCTTAGGGTACATATGGTAAAATTTTTGGATTATGGTTCACGAGAAATACCCTGTAGAACTTAGGGTTTGTTAATTGTCTTGAAACCAATTTCAAATGAGAGATCTTGGAACTATTGTTGTAACTTTCTCTAAGAGAAGTTTCAGACTGTGAAAATTTCAAAGATCCAAGGAGACATAATGAGGTATCATAGTGTTGACAGTGTTGGACCCGCCAACATGTCAAGGGATATCCCTAGTAAGAAGTCCCAACTAGACCTCAGACCATTTGGTGTAGGAGTCCCAACTGTGGGTCGTAGGTATCGCCTTGCCCGCGGTTGCACATAGATGCAAGTAATATGTCCATGTTAGTAGAAAAGGTGTGACATATGCAACAAGTCAAGGAAGGTGCATGAACAATTCTAACACATGGAGGGTGAGGTGAGTGCGCCCATTGGAAAACTATGAAAGCACGGAGTTAAGAAGGGAACACACGAGTAAAGACACATCACAAACTGGAAGGCAAGTAAGCTAGCAATCCAAAGTGATGGTTAAACCAACAACACATTTCAGTAAGATTCATACATACATATACAGAAAGAGCTATACACACATGCATAAGAAAACATATACATATATCATTTAGAGTAAAAAAGATAGATGAAATACAATAGACATATGCATGAAATGTGCTAGCTTTGTTATATTAAGAAGTGAAAGTTTAAGTCATACAATACAACCATGACCAACCACTAGTTCCGACAATGGAACGTTATAGTCACTGTCGCCTACTCCTCCAAAGAGATATACTAGCTCCGCACAGTGGAGAAGCCAAGGCTCATTATAATACTCTCCAAGCTTTCTCTAAGATACTCCTATCGGAAGCTTGGCTGACCAAAAAGACTATACAATGAGTTATGAGGGACTATATATAGCAAAGGGTGGGGTGACCCTTGACATTCCCCTTTGTGAATGTTCATCTACCCTCATGACTCTTCAACTACTCTATGACTATTACATTCGATTATCGACACTTGGACTTCCACTTTACAAGATGTTACATCTAATTTGCACATGTACCAATGCGAGACAAAATAGGCTTGAGAAATACATGCAAGCTATCACTAACACTCGGATAGTTGTGGTGAGACCAACTCTTTGACATCCTTGTGATGATCAACGATGGCGAACTGATGCCAAGCTTGGTCGTCTATGATGGTGTCCATGTGCTCAATGGTGACATCCTGCTGAAAGCGAACTCTTGCCTCTGTTGCATCTGGGTACACTGATATGGCTCCTCTGTCCAACTCATCTGATAACATGCACATCATCATCTTGAGTGCAGTTGGACCAACAACACACTGATGCATAGTGTCTGTGCTGAATCAAAGTGTGTGCTAGTGACCATGTGCATCAACTTGTCAAAATACATGTTCAGCTCCAATCAGACATGCTTCTTGTCTTGTCTTTGGTGAGTGTCCAAAATGGGTGGGATCGCATGCGTGCACACAATGACATCCATGTTCTTGAATACCCTTGCATGCGATCGACACCACTGCTCACCCTGTCTACTCCATGCCAGTTGCTGGATGGGTCCATAACCTGTATGGGCACAATTTCATCAGTCTGTGCATGTTGCACCTCTTGCTGTGCCTGTTTCTGTTGCAACTCCTTCTCTCGTTTATGCAGCTCCTGTTCTTCCTTGAGTTGCTGCTTCAACACCCGCAAATCCTTCTCTATTTCTCTCCCTACCTTCTCACAATCCTCTCGTCGCGCCGTCGCCTCACAACCTCAATCTCCATAGATTCTTTCATCACAAGTGGATTTGCTTGAGCTTGCAACTTTGTTCCACCTTTGCGCTGTCAACAACCTTCCTCTTGCATTTGTCGCATGCAGGTGTGCTACCTTCTGCTGCTGTTGATGGTGTTGCTCGCTGTGACGCCGCTGCCATTTCATCTTGATATCCTTGTCCATGAACAACTTGATGTCTTCATAGATAGGCAAGTTCATAGACACTTGATCGATTGCATCCCTAGTTGTGCTCTGAACGGTGTCTTTGACTTTGCTCTCCTGGAAGCCATTGTACCTTTTCTACTGAGAGGTAGACGAACACCTGTGATACCTGGAGACATAGAAACACTCATGACAAGCAATCTATCAGTCAAAAACCAAAACAAACTAGAGGACTGACATGCAACATACCTGTGTGACTATTTGTGAAGATGCGCAATTTTCATCGGGAGGCTGGGAGACTGACTGCCAAAATTGCGCAAGGCACAATCTGGGCTGTTGGGAGGCTGACTGACTATTGGAGCTGTGTAACGCACAGTCCAGCCTAGCCTGTCGAGGACTGAAACTGCGCAATGTGCAAATTCAGTCAGCAATGACATGCAAACCAACAAACTGCATTGTGCAGTTTCTGGGGCCAGTAAGGCACTTCCTCCCAGAATTGCACAATGCAAGCCTAGAGGTCAGTGCTGGGCTAGAATTGTGAAATTTATGGAGGGAAGGCAGAGCCTTCACTCCCGAAAATGCACAATGCTAGCTAGGCAAAGCAAGGTTCAGGCTAAGGCAGCCCTGACCCGCCGACGGGCGACTGAAAACATGAGAAGTATGAATGCATGGTGATACTGAGTGTAAACAAGAGTGAATGATCATGCATGCAAATAGTAAGTGCAGGATTTAGAAAACGAGAAAGCATGCATGTGTGTGAAGTCGCCACAACGGCGACCGTCGGTGCAAAAATAGTGTCATGCAGCGACAACATTGAGATGCGAAAAAAAACTGAAATGGTGCTTCCACAAGCTAACATACATCAAAACAAAAATAAGCGCTCACTTAAATCAAGCAGACAACACTCACACAAGTTGAAACACAAGAAGTGACAGAAATGCAGCGCGAGACATGCAAAGCGAGCTTACCCTGAAACAACTGAGCTGAATGTGCTGATGACTTCTAGAAGTGATGTGAGATGTCAGAGCTACAAGATCGATGTGAGGAATGAGTTTTGCAGCGCCCGGTTCATAAGTTTTGATAAAATCGAGGTTATGATGCGTATGCCACAAATCTAGGAAAAGCGACACTTGGCGGGAGGTTTCTAAAATGAGAATTACATGTAACCTCCAATTTCTAAAAATAGATCCCTAAATCTAGGGATGCCTTTGCATGCTGCCTTGGGAAAAGTAGTCCATGCATGCAAATAAGTTTTGCTCGGTCTCGGAGGGAACCGGTCAACCTGAAGGCACATGCATCGGTCTACGAGCCTGGGATGAAAATTTGCGTAGTTCTTGGGCTGAGCTGGGCTAGTTTTCCCAGAGGGATTGCACAATTTCTGGGGTCAACAGGCGACTGCCTCCTAGAATTTCACAATTTCTAGGCTGAGAAACAATGCTGGGTCAGATTGTGCAGTTTTCTGGAGGAAGATTGCCTGATTTCTCTAACAATTCAGGAGTCGAGCAGGCTGCCAAGCTGATTTGCGTAGTTTCAGGAGTGAAGGCTGGTTCCCCTCTAGAATTGCACAATTTTCTAAGGGAAGCCTGACAGACTGATTTGCTCAATTCTTGAGCTCACCATGCTGGCTAGCTGATTTGCGCAATTTCTAGAGGGAAGGCTGGTTCCCCTCTAGAATTGCGTAATTTTCTGGGGGAGTTGCTTGGCCAGCACATGGTCTAAGTAGAGACAACCTGTGAGGGGAGTGAAGAAAACTAACATGCACAGGCTGACAAGACACTGAGAAACAACTGAAGCCTATATGCTTGACGGTGCAAGACATGCTGCTAAGGATGGTTGGTAGGGAGGCTCCAAAACGAAGCTAAGGAAAACTTTTGGAGGGTGTTTGTAGCCGCTACAACACAAGGTAAAATTTCAAAATCATATTTTAAACAATGGGCACATGGCACACCATACAAATTTTCTCTTAGGAAGAGGCTCAAAATCAACAAGTTTTGAGAAAGTTATCTTAACTTTCACTTGGCACACCAAATTTTGGTTAAGGCTTGTGGAATTGAGGAAAAACATATCAAAGTACTAAGAAACAAAATTTCATATTTAGAAGGGTGCAAATTTTAGAGATATATCAAGGCAAAGGCTAGTCATCCAGATAGTCTACAAATCAAGGTTTTGAAAGGTATTTAACTTACAATTGTCATAACTTTCGATAAGAAGATCTATTTTTGGTGATTGAAGATTTGTGATAAAGAGGAAATAGAGAAGCATTATTATGGCTCCTAAGGGCGCTTCAAAAGTTAATGCATTTCTTAAACACTAGAAAGCTCATCCATGACTCATGGAGAAATGGAAGACATGTAGTACCATGTTTGCGAGTTGGAGAGTCAAGTTAAGGAAATAAGTAATACTATGTGGCTGAATTTATAACGTTTTCAAGAATTGGTAAAAAGGAATATGGAATAAAATAAGGAAGAAATGGACAAACAGATAAAACATATGGAATAAGATATTACAAAAGAATTAAATGTGAGGCTCCTTAAAATTAATAATGTGTTTGAAGAAATTCATGAAATTAAAGGCAACATTCAAGTTGAACAAATTGCCAATAATAATGATTCCAACATAATAAGGTAGCATCAATTCCATCATGCTCACTATTTCTCACTTTCCAAACCAAATGATTCCCAATCACCGAAAAGGCTTAGACAAGAGTCTTCCTTTTTATTGAAACATTTTTTAATACTTTTTTCCAGACACCATGATCTAGTTCATCAAGGTCCTTGGCATTATTTATTTTCACTCTATATTTTTCCTCCATTGTCCTTTTGCAAGGATCCTCCACAAGGTTTTTTTACCAAATATTTTCCAAAAGGGTGAATAATTTATAAAACTCCATTCTCCTTCTTTGACCTAGCTATAAATTTCCATTTTACCCATAAAATTCCCTCATTCTCCTTCCTTCACAATCAAAGGACTTTAAAATGAAGTTTTTCTAATATTTTCTAAAACACTTTTTGGAATATAATGTATGCCAAAACTGTGAAAAACATAAGAGTGGTCTCCATAATTCACTTTACTAAAGTCAATCTCCACCAGGCTATAGAAAACCATGTATTACACCAATTATTTATCCTAGCTAAAAAAAATCCCCAATCTCTCTCCCTATAATCATTTGGCTTTAATAGAAACCATTCACAAAGTATGAAGATCTTAAAATGCTTATAACTTAAGCCTTAAGAATCTCCAATGACGAACATTTACAGCATGAGAAGCAACATCTTATAATTTTTTTTAAGGATAATGTGTACAAAGATTGGCAAATAGATAAAATCCATTTCAAAAAGTATAAAAACAAACAATGAATTGGAACTTAGAGGACTCATAGAGGTAGGGCATAAGGTTTTTCTCTCTCATCCATAAGGAACCACCAACAAAATTGTTAGGTTTGTAAAAAAAACTCACATGGAGATTACACCTTCTTCTCCTAACACTATTCACAAGCTACTTAGATCAATTAAAAAAATACATTCAGACCAAATAGTACAAGGAATTTATATTTTTTTTTAACATGCAATGAGTCTTACATTAATGAGATTGGCCATTCGATTCATATCAGATAATAGAATATAGATATGTACTTCAAAATTTTGGAAATTTGTCACAAGAATACATATTAACATTTTGTTTTCTTAAAATATACTAGGAGGTAATAAAACTACAACCCTTATTCAAAAAACATGAATTGAGATGATAACCTTACAAGGGCAATATAACAACTAACAAGATAGTGTATGTGTCATGATTATTGTTTGGGTTAGATTTTAATAAGGAATAACGTTTGTTAATTAACTATAAAAATGATGAAAATTGAACCTTGGGAAATATAAAAAGGCCTTCGTATAGGATTTAAAATCATTTTAGAAATAAATTTGTAAAGTTACCTTGAGTATTAGGATAACGTTAGGAAAGTTTCATCATAAAGTTATTTTCTTTTTTAGGCCATAGCCCCTTACAGTCCTTTAAGCAAGGTTTGAGAAGAGAATCCAAAATTATTTAGTATTGATTATGTATTTGGCTATTAGGTCCTCACAATGTCATGCATGGTTTTCTTTGAATAATTTTATTTTAAATCCAAGGGTATGACATGGGGTATTATGAATAGTTACAAGATGTAATATGGTAAAGAGTTATAATATAAGGATAAGGTTTCTATTAAGATGTATATGAATATTTAATATGTAAATAATAAATATCAATGACAAAGGGATGATAGGAATCATATTGATTATCCTCTATGAAATTCAAATAAATCTTTTGCTAATGGCTTAGTGAATATATTATCCAATTAATCACTCAATTTACAAGGTTCTAAATAAAATTTTCCATTGCTCGTAAGTTCTCTTATAAAATGATATCTTGCATCTATATGTTTTCTCTTGTGCTTCATATTCTTGATCTTCTTTTTGCCATATTTCTTGATAGCAAAATTTGATTTCTCCTTAATTCCATTGTTGAAATATTGTTTCAATTCTTTCTTATTCGTTTTCAAAACCTTCCATGTCCTTTCCTACATCTTTTTCTTCATATTCTCTTTCAGCTGGATTGCTATCTTGTTTACCTGCACACTCAAAATCAATGTTAAAAACAAATTCATTATGCTATATAGTGAGGCATTTATTCGCTTCTTGTTTCTTCTCTGCCTCCACCTTGTCTTCCTCTTTATTTTGTCTCTTCAAATGTATTGAGGCTATCTTCCATTTTTATGCAGTTAATGGATATTCTCATAAAAAATTCTTGAATCACTTTATCCTCTTCTTGATCATCATGTATTGCTAGATCACACACTACTTCATGAGCAGTTCCAACCTTTGCTTCATACCTTGCTGCTAAAATGGTAGCTTCAACCTTCAATTCTTCATCAAACATGGCACTTGCCAAATTTCCATGATCAATCCATGTTTCCAAAAATAGACCACAAATGCCATTAACATAATTTTCATCCACTCTATGGTGGGATATCCAAACATGCATGTGCATGATTAAGAATTTCAACTTCACCAAATTCATCAACTGTAGCTAAATTCACCAATTCACATCTCACTTTGCAGTCATCATCCACATGTGTCTCATCACAGTAAGATTCACTATCATCTACACCATCCATATTATAATGGAGTTCTTGAGCGTCTATAGGATCTTGTTCTGCTTCACACACAAAGGCTTCAACTTCTTTCTTTGCAATATTTTTTTGCATCTTCGTCATCCATATGCACATCTGCATAATGGGTTTCACTTTTACAATCTTTACAACCATCATCCATATTTGAGTTTATTTGCTATATTAGGATGTCCATTAGAACCTTTTAGTGTACCCTTTCAGTGTAATTATACATTTTATTTCACACATACACCCCAAGGAGCACTAGTCTTAGGATCATAATATCTTTTCTCATAAATTGTATTCATTGTAAAAGGAGGTTTCCCCCTTGAAATGAACTATAATTATTGATTTCTTGTCACTTCCTAGGCACATGGTTCATAACATTTGGTATCAGAGCATACAAACCTAGGCTTTTACTGCTTTAAACATATCATTCTACCATTTTCACTATAATTTTTTTCAAGGAAGCTTTGACCATGAAATTTTGTGAATATTGAGGAAATATATTGAAGTACATGTAGTTAAAGTTTCATATTTTGGTTCACTACACTTTCAAAAATACACCCTATGGTATTTAGGGTTTGTGAATGGTTCTAAAATCAGTTTCAAACAGGTGATCTTGCCTTTTTCGCCATAACATTGTTTCTGAGACACTTCAAACCCTGATTTTTTTAAGAGAATGAAGAGAGCTCTTAGGGTACACATGGTAAAACTTTTGGATTCTGGTTCACTACATGTTTGGAGAAATACCCCGTGGAAGTTAAGGGTTGTGAATAATTTTAAAATGAATTTCAAATGATTGATCTTGGAATTTTTGTTGTAACTTTCTCTAAGAAAAGTTTTAGACTATGAAATTTTCCAAGATCCAGGGAGACATAATGAGGTATCATAGGTAAAATTTCAAAATCATATTTTGAAAATTGGGCACATGGTACACCATACAACTTTTCTCTTGGGAAAAGGCTAAAAATAAACAAGTTTTGAGAAACTTACCATAACTTTCACATGGAACAACAAATTTTGATTATACTTGTAGGATTAAAGAAAATACATATCAAAGTACTAAGCTACATAATTTCACATTTAAAAGGGTTCAAATTTCAGAGATATATCAAGACAAAGGACGGTCATCCAGATAATATACAAATCAGTGTTTTGAAAGGTATATAACTTATAATTGTCATAAATTTCTTAGCCTCGAGGGTTAGCTCAATTGGTTGAGTCTATGTCGTTAAAGCACCTTTTCTATTGAGAGGTCATAGGTCTAATTCTCTTCACACCCTCGGGGTCAGGATCTGTGGTTGAGTTGACAAGAAGTGGTCCCTTTGGGTGGATTTTCCTTGTACAAATATTTTGCGGGTGTAGAAGTCACCAATCCTCGGGGTCCATGAAACACATTAAAAAAAAGTCATAACTTTTGATTAAAAGATATATTATTGATGATTCCAAATTTGTGATAAAGAGGAACTAGAGAAGCATTATTATGGATCCTAAGAGTGCTTCAAAATTTAGTTCACTTCTTAAACATCATAAATCTCATCCATGACTCATGAAGAAATGGAAGACATGTAGTACCATGTATCCAAGTTGGATATTGAAGTTAAGGAAATAAGTAATACTATATGGTTAATTTTGTCACATTTGCAAGAATTGGTTAAAAGGAATTTGGAAGAAATGGACAAACAAATGAAACACATGGAATAAAATATCATAGAAGAATTAAAAGTGAGGTGCCTTAAAATAGGTAACGTGTTTGAAGGAATTCACAAAAATAAAAATAATATTCAAGTTGAATAAATTGCCAATAATAAGAATTTATGAATGACATTCAACTCCAATTGTTGAGATACTCATGGATGGTTTCCTAAGGGAGTGAACCTTATAAGGTTGAATTAAGAAGTTTCATGCGACAAGGGTCTTTACCCAGGGGCACCAAATAGAGCAATATTTCAAATTGCTTAATATTATGGATGATAAGCAAAGGATTCACATAACAAATTTGAAATTTGAGATAAAACCATATGAATATGATCAATGGGTAGTTAAAAGAAAGTCCCATTCTTATAATTATACTTGGAGTTTATTTACAAGAGACTTAGAAGCACAATATGGAAAATCTTGGGAACAAGGCTACTTTAGTGAATTGACAAGAATCAAGTAATTTGGTGATATTGAAGACAATAATTCAGAATTTCATGTTTTTTCCACAAGGATGGATAACATAAGTGATAAAAATTTGTTGGAATATTACATGGGTGGCTTAAAAGAAGAATGTATCAAACATGAGCTTTTCCTAAAACATAAAAAAATGTTATGGAAGCTATGCCGTTTTCTTGTCATATTCAATCCAGGAATAAGATCACACACAAGTTTTCCATGGGAGCATACATAGGAAGTAGAGATCATTTTGTGCTTTATTGGACAATCCTACTTCTACATATTGGAATATCACAAAGGGAAATGCAAGAAAGTAGAGTAAAAACACTATGATTTAGTTGTAATAAAAAAGGCCAAAAGGGCATAAATGTCAAGAAACACAATTATTCACCTTGGAAAATAATTACAAAGAGGAAATGAAGGCATCTACACAAAGATATGAGGAAGAACTTGTAAACTTAAAAGAGTAAGAAATAGAGATGGAAGTTGTGTACAATGTTGATTTAGACGTGTGAGATTTATGTTCATGTATTAGCAAGGTTTTCAACTCTCTAAACCTTGAATATTGTTGGTTACTTAATAAGAAAAGGGTTATACTTTTTATTGACTCAGGTAGTACCCATAATTTCATTGGCAAAACAAATGAGACACTCTACTATGGGTACTACCTGAGTCGATAAAAATTATAACCCTTTTCTTATTAAGTAACCAACAATATTCAAGGTTACTACCTCTCTCATCCCTACCCACCTTTTATTTTATTTTATTTTTATTTGTTATTATTATTATTATTATTTTTTTTTTATTTGTTATTATTATTATTTTGTTTTTCATAGTTTTTACTCTCTTAGGTTTCCTTGAGTACAAAAATAAAAATAAAAATAAAAATATCATATATCTATTTTTCTTTAAAATCTTACACACACACACATACACTATCTATCTATCTATATATATATATATATATATATACACACTTAACTTTAATATATACTCTTCAAATTAATTCAATTTAATATATCTTTAATAAACTATTTTATTAATTATATAGTTCATTTTTACTAATTCACTGATCACATTTCATTATTACTTTTTTAATTCAACTTAACCTATAAATAATTTTAAAATACACCTCTCTATGGTTTATATTATTTATTCTTTATTTATATAGACACATATTTATATAAATATTGATATATTAATATCTATTATTATATTTACATTTCCATTAATCGGCTAAATCTTTTCCTTATAGCATGCCTATTCACTTTTTATTCTCACCCGCTCTTCATAACTTTTACATGTCTTGATAATGGACCTGGATATGTGATCCAAAATGTCAACAATAAAACTCACATCTATGAATCTTCCTGGATCAACAAATACCAAAATCATCATTTAGGATGAATTACCTATCCCAAATATTGATGAACTATTAGATGAGCTTGGCATAATGACTTATTTTACAAAGCTTGATCTTAAATCGGGATACCACCAGATCAAATTAAGAAAATAATACATCCCGAAAATAGATTTTAGAACACATGAAGGGCACTATGAGTTCTTGGTCATGCTTTTGGATTGAATAATGCCCCTTCTAATTTTTAAAGCCTAATGAAAAAAAAAATTCTACCCCATTTTAGAAAATATGTGTTGGTTTTCTTTGACGATATTATTATCTATATCAATCATGGGAATAACACATTAAACACGTGTATAAACCTCTACAAATTCTTGAGAATAATCAATTATATGTAAAAGGATCCAAATGTTCTTTTGGGAAATAAGAATTTGAGTATTTGGCTTGTGTTGTTTCAAAGGAAGGCATTAAGGTGGACCCTCAAAAGATCCAAGTTATTACAAAATGGGCTATTCTGAAAGAACATCAAGAGGCTTAGAATATTTTTGGGACTTAAAGGATATTATCACAAATTTGTTAAGAATTATGCACACATTTCAAGCCCACTCACATCTCACTTGAAGAAAAAATTGTTTGTATGGAATAATGAGACTACTTTGGCATTGTCTCTCTTAAATGATGGCATGTCTTCTACACCAGTGTCAGCAGCACGTGATTTTGGTAAAATATTTATAGTATAATTTGATGCATCAAGACAAGGAATGATGCAAGAAGGGAAGCCATTGGATTTTGAAAGCAAACAACTCAAGGGAAACTATTTAGTAACATAAACATATGAAAAAGGAATGGAAGAAATTCCACATGCAATTAGAAAATGGAAACAATATCTTATTGGGACACAATTTAAAATCATGATAGCTTAAAGTACTTTTTGGAGCAAATATTGTCATAAGAAGAAAAACATAAATGGGTAAGAAAAATGCAAGGGTTTGATTTTGAAACAATCTACAAGAAGGGGAAGGACAATGAGGTAGTGGAATCTCTTTCTAGAAGCCTCAAGTTTATATTCTATTACATCTTCTATTCCTATATGGATAGAACATGCCCACTATGAATGGAAAAATAACAACGATACTAAACAAAAAATACAATGCATAAAGGAAAGAATCAACTTTATAGAACATTGGTAATGAATATGGGATATAATTTTATACAAAATATTTTTTTGCCCTCAATCAAAGTTGAAGAAAAAAATATTGAGGGATCCCCATGACTCTTCAATGACAAGACATGTTGGGTTCCTTAAAAAATCAAATGATCAACAAAGTTTTTTTAGGGAAAGGAATGAAGAAATATATTTAAAATTTTGTAATAGAATGTCAGGTTATCCAAAAAAATAAATGCGAGACAATAAAATCTCCAGGGTTACTTCAACTATTATGTAAAATTCTGGGTTCCCCAGAAGGTGCTATTAACCTAGTTAATTATTTCCTATTACTTCTTCATGGAAAATTAATTATTTTGATGGAAGTAATGAATAAAAACATGAAAAACACCATTCACAAAATAATTTTTGTAACAGAAAATGCAAGAAACAAATCACACAATGAACATAAGTATTTTTGGACAAATGTCCCTGGAAAAACCCCATTTTGGGGAAAACCAATTTTCAGATCTAAGGGTTTATATTGACATATTCAGCAAAAAATATTATTGAGAAATTACAACTAATTTCCTAACACTAGCTAAGCTTTGACAAATTTTTTTATCTTCACTTCTAACCAAATCGAATTGAGAAATTTGTTGTCTCCCTCTGCAAGTCAACTCGACCCTTTCTGGCAATTCATACTACCCTTTGGAACTTACATTGTCAATCTCCAACAATTCACATTGGCAATCTAGCAAACTATGGAAATTCACACTACCCTTCATGGCAATTTTCACTGCCACTGGAAACTAAATCCGCCTTCCCGACAATTCTCATAGCCTCTGGGAATTCGATATGGCAATTTGGACTGGTAAACTGGCCAACTCAAACTGGAAAATTCAGCCTCCTTTTGTAGAAATAATTCAACCTCATTCTGTCACTTAGAACATGGAAACCACTGTAAAGAATAAACTCCAAAAAATTTATTCTCAATCATTGTTGTTGAAAACCTCCAGGTGTCTCTTCAAAAATTCACCCACTCGATGTGTCTCCAATGTTTCCCATCGATCTTCCTTTATAATCCTTCATTTACAAATGAACGACCATGATTAGAAGTTATGTTGATCCAATTGATGGCTAAGATCATCTTAGAAACTTTCTACAAGCTTATAGAGGCAAACCAATACTATCCCAACTAATGTCAATTAATTATCCACTTTCCCTATGTTTAGACTTAGGAAATATTTAAAAAAGATCACTAATTGACATAATTAAGATATTTTCCATAGTGAAACTTAGGAAAAATTACATGGGCTTGGAGATAATTAAATCCTCCATGTTAGCATTAATGACACCTCTTAAGACTAGAAAACTTGTTCGAGCTACAATATTTAACACTTCCTCTTAGCAAGGAAAGTGTTCTCCATAACACCCAACTTATCCTGAAGAAAACAGAATTTTCTTTACCCAAGGCCTCTGTTAGAATGTCCGCAACATGTTGATTTGTAGGAACATATTGTAGTTAAACTAATATACGTTGTACACAATCCTTGATGAATTGGTATCTGATGTCGATATGTTTCAACCTATCAGGAAATACTGGATTCTCAGATAACTTGCAACAACTCTGATTATCACAATGGATAATGGTAAACTCCATCTTCTGACCAAACAGTTCCACCAATATCTTCCGAAGCCATATGTCCTAACATATATCCATGCTCACTACTATATACTCTCCTTCCATAGAACTTAATACAACCAACTTTAGCTTCCTGTTGTACCTTGAGACAACCCCTGATCTAATGATGAAGCAACACCCTGAAGTGATTTTCCTATGCATTACATTACCTGCCTATTTTGAATCAATATATCACATCAACCTAACACCATCACCTTGAGTATATCTCAACCCATACTCAATTGTACCTAAAATATACCACAACACAAGCTTCACTACTATCTAATGCACCCTCTTTGTTTCCACCATGAAATGACTGAGAGAATTGACCGCAAAGAAAATGCCTGGCCTTGTGTTGACTAGATACATAGGACAGCCAATAAGTTGTATATACAAGGTGGGGACCACTACCTTCTGCTTCGATGCATCAATATTATTCCAATTGGTTATCATAGGTGTATACATGGGTATATATTCCAACATCCTAAATTTCTTCAAGATCTCCATAATATATCTCCCTTGACCAAGGAAGATCTCCCCATTTGTTTTCCACATCTCAAGTCCTAGAAAAAATGCAGCAACCCCAAGTCCTTCATCTCGAACTCTGTTGCTAATTTTCTCTTGTAGTCTTATATGAGCCCTGTTGACCCAGTCAAAAATAGACCATCCACATATAATACAAGAATAAGTGGCTCACCTCTAACCATAATATAGTAGAGGTTCGAATTTTCCTCACTCTTCACAAAGAAAATTTGTTGCAAGTATTTTCCAATTTGACCATACCATGCTCCGGGAGCTTGCTTGAGTCTGAATAACACTCTCTTCAACCTGCATATATGGGTTTCCATCCCATGCATCTCAAAACCCTCTAGCTATTCAATGTACACTTCCTCCTTTATGACTCCATTCAATAAAAGCGTCTTGACATCCATCTAGTGGATCTGCCATCCCATCTGTATTGCAAGTGAGATCACATAATTAATGGAAGTATACTTGGCCATGTGAACAAAGGTATCCTCATAATATATTCACTTTTTTGAGAGAAACCCTTAATTATGAACCTTGCATTTAACTTTTATACATTTCCATTTGTAGCGTGCTTATTCTTGTAGATCTAGTGGGAACCAACCAATACTCTATCCAATGGTCTAGGCACCACTTCCCATACATTGTTCAACATGATGGAGTTGTACTCCTCCATAACATCCTTCCACACCCGATGTTGTACAACCTCCTGATAACTAGAATGTTCACTGTCAATGAGCTCACTCATCAATGCCTTATACCCTGAATATCTCTCTAATGGTCTCCTGTCCTTGGTGCTTATTCTAGGAGCTACCAAAAACTCTTGTGCATCTCTCAACATCTAAAGCACCTCATGATTCCTTCTTGTTACACTAAATTTTGTCACCATGAATGTTGATTCAGATCTCTCGCCATCCGATGAGTGTCTTACGTGAATCCTCTATGAAGCTTGAAGTAAAAATATACTAGGGACAAAAGGAATTTTGGGTTGCACTGCTTAAAAACCATTTTTGAGTATCTGTGCAGTTTTCCTAGCCATTACCTGCACATGTGCAATTTTTTTACCATTGTGGCATGCACAATCATGCACACTGTCTTCCACTATAAACTGCACAATCCTTTTCACGCAATTAAAAATAAAAAAAGCAATTTTAGAGGCCTTGATGGAGGAACCTTATCCAAATTAGAAACCTCGAAATAATACATACATGCCTCACATCCCTCCTCATCTTAAGCATCATATCCCTTGAGAATAGGAATTAGAAACCTTCTCCTCTTGCCTATAAATTGAGCACAAGACTATAGGAATGTGAGAGACTTGGATTTGTAAAATTATATTGTTGATTGGGTCTGAAGAGCTTGTCATCAAGGGAAGGAATGAATACCATTTGAAGAGGCTTGTAACATCAAGGAAACTAGGTTGAAACCTTGTTCTCCTTTGAATTCAATGCAAAATAGTCGTTTTTCTTTCCTAATTGCGTCTATTTTAATGTTATTTGTGAGATTCATTGATCACTTGCATAGTTTATAACTGATTATTGATTCAACTATATGTTGCATGCTAAGTTAGGGATTTCATTTGCCTTTGATTTTACATGCAAGATGATTTGATCCCTTTGAATGATTTTGTATATGTAGATCTCTTTTGGAGCATCATGGAGAAGTTGTGGAAAGCATTGGGAAAGCCTCTAAGGAATTGAGTAAAAGCTGGCTATGGAAAGCACTGAAAGGAATTATACAAGCACATTGCTAATAGGTAAGTGATTCTTTGCATACTAATGTTTCATGTTTTAGTTATAGGATAATGAAAGGTAACAATTATTTTGATGTTTGTTACTAGGTTTTGTTGTAAATCTAGGGAGATCCTTCTTGTTTGCATAAAAATGGTCAACCATACTGGGGAACGAGAGTTCCTTTTATTGTGTCTTGCTATGACCCTTAACACCTTTAGACCCTTTTAAGAATTGAAATTTCTAGTTTGAGACCTTTATTTTTTTTTCTAAAATTTTCTCAGACATCACATTCTATCTTTAGAAACAGAGTGCATATTTGCACACTTAGTCCTTAGCACCAATGCATATGTGCATTCAATCAAACTGATGACCTGCACAACCCAATAATTTTTTTGAAAAATCTAGGTTTCTTTGATTTAAGTCCAAATTTTTTGTTTTTATGATTTCTTAAGCTTGTTTATAGTCTTATAGAGTCTTTGTCAATTTTATTGGGTGTTTTGAATTTTATTTTGAAGAAATTCTTAATTTTATTTCCTTTGGTCATTACTCTGAGGTTTGTCTTAGTTTCTTAACAATTTTTGCCTTCACTTTTGCAAAAATTCCCCCCCTCAATCGCCCGGGTGGGGGGGAGGGGGCTGAATTGTGTCTGAGTGGTAATCACGTTTGAGTGTCATCACTTTTTATCTTTGGAATTTTCACCCAATTTCCTTTACTTACACTTGATTGGTTCTTTAGTTACATTGGTGAAGGAAAATAGTCTTATTGTTCTTTCACTAATTTGGAATCATCTTGTGTTTGTTTTGAAGAATTCTCTTGCATAGATTACATTTTCATAGTTAGAATTCTCATTTTCATAACATGAACAGAAATTGTGCATAGATTACATTTTCATCGTTTTCAAGAAATTGTGCATAGATTACATTGCATGGTTTTCCACTTAGGGTTTTGAATTGCATTGGAAAATTAGAAGTGGTGCATTCTGGAGTTAATATTTTAAAGAAGAAACTCTCTCCTTACTTTAGCTAGAATTCATTGAAATGAAAAGATCACAATATCATGTTCGATTGCATTAAGGTTTTGAGTTAGGTCATAACACCATCAGTTTCACATCCATTTACCCATTGAGTAAGTAACAACTTAGAAAAAAAATAGCGCTAATAAAATCACTTAGAATTTTTATTATTTTAAGGTTCTTTCCACCTACATTAGATCAGGTTGTAGGGATTTGGAATAGGGAAGTGAGTTAACTTTCCAAAGTTGCAAACAAACACTAGAATCTTGCGATAGGGAGTAAATCCATTTATTATAGTTTGGCTCTGGGAAGCTCCTCTAACAACAAAGTTAAGCACGAGATCATATTGGACCCAGTGGAGTGATCAACCCCACTTCATTAGTTATGGTAGAGTGATTTACAGTATTACAAATGATGGCGAAAGGTGCTTCGGAGTCACTTGGAGGTAAACTTCAGATTAGCCATGTCGAGGAACTTTCAAGGGGATTGAGCTTTGTTACTCTGCCCTTGCGTGTACGTCTGATCTGCGACTCTACCCCTAGGTTAAATTGTCGTAAGTGGTAAATTTAGAGACCATAATCTTAGGGTTATTACCCAAGGTGGCGACGGAGGGGAAGTCTCTGCTGTACCTAGAAAAGACGTTGCCTAGACTCACTTGGACCTTTTTGGAGGGTATTCTTCACTCGAGATGGCATAAGTGAAGTTACTTGCACCAAATCATGTTCATTAAGCAAATTGTTAGTGTAACTGGTTCCACCCACTCTATCTTTATTCACATTTCACATTGATCTCTGTGACATTGGATTTCATCACCAACTAGTGTTTTTGCTGTGAAAATTTTGTTTTCATGTTTTGACTCAGATTTACTAGCATGTGTTATTTGCTTGTTTTTACTTTTTACATACCTTAGGTGTGGATTGTGAATATTATTTAAATTCTTAATAAAACTTATTTGAGTTGAATCTAATGGAAACAATTCTGGAAGTTACCGATCAAGGAATCCCTCTTAATGAGAATCCTAGTCCTTTTCCTTGTTTTGGATATGTCGATCCTCCTTATATGGCTATGTTGTCACTTCCTGGATTCATGATACATTTATTGGTGTGGTTGTTTTCAACTTCTTTAGTCCCAAATACTCAAATTGTACCACCTCAACCAAGTTTTCCACCTAAACTAATTTCTCTGTCTCAACAACACCAACCGTTGGTTAACCCTTTACCTTCTTCACCCGGAATGTCTTCCTCCCTTTCTTCTTCTTCGCTTGGTAAAAGCCTTGATGCTAGTAACTAGGTGGTTAAGAAGAAGAAGAAAGGGAAGAAGAAGGAAAATAAGCAAGGTAAGAGAGAAGTCAACCAACCAACTTTGAGTATGAAAAATGTTGAGGAACTGTACAAAAGAAACCAAAAGCTCAAATTCCCTTGAAAAATTTGTAGCAGTGACCACATTCTTATTGATTGTCCTGGTATTCCAAAGGTGTTAGAAGTGTTTTCTAAAAATTATTATCAACTTACTATTGATCCATCGACCAATGATTGTGAGGTTCCTGGGAAAAAGGGTAAAGTTAGGTTTCCTTGTAGGTTATGCAAAGGGATTCATCATAGTCACCTTTTCCCTCATATGGATGAAGCCTCAAAATTGTTGGAAAAAATTACTATTTCACAACAACAACTTCCAACTACTTACCGTAAAATTTCTCCCAACCTATCGTGAGTTGACGTAGTGATTGATATAATTCCAAGTACAGTCAATCCCACTATTCCATTGGAGAGTGAAACACATATCACTTAGGTTGATGAACCATTGGTTGATCAAGTGGTCGACTTGATTCCACATTCATTCAATCCCATTCTCCCTTTAGAGAGTGAAATTAATACCGCTAAGTTTCTTCTTGTTACCTTAGATTCTTCTACACATGGGGGAATTTCACCTGTTTCCATTGAACCCCCTCCAAGTAATGAGGCTATTTCCTTTGATTGGAGTAGACTGACAGAGCCTCGTCTTCCTTCTTCCACCCCTTTCCAAATCATTGTGAAGGCTTATGATAAGAATGTGTGCCGCACAAATGTATATGAAAGTACTTCTGTCAGTATTTTATCCTCAACTACTTGGCAAGCTTTCGGTTCCCCTAAGCTTGTACTTATTACATAGAATCTGTTATCTTTTAACAGAACCATTAGTGAAACTGAAGGGATCCTTCCTGAGTTACCTATTACTCTGGAAGGAAAAATTGTCTGTATTGATCTTATGGTAGTCTAAGGCCCCTTGGATTTCAATTTTCTCCTTGGGCAAGACTATGTCTATGTCATGAAATCTGTCATGTACACACTCTTTCGAGTGATGTCTTTCCATCACAATGGAAACATTGTGACTATTGACCAACTTTCATTTGTTGGTCTTGATTCGACTACCAACCATCTGACATGCCTTAATGTTCCTTACATGCAAGTGGTATCTACCCCACCACGAGTTAATTATGTGGTAGCCTGTCCCATGCATTCAGTTACTGATGCAAGTGATATTCTCACTGTTTTCTCGACTTCTTTTGACTCAAATCCGGTAATTGACATGGTGAACCCTTCAATGGGGACATTTGAACCCGATCTTTCTATCCCTATTGAGTCCCTTGACATGTGTTGCTTCTATAAAAATGTTCTTCGTTCTAATGAATACCTCTTCGAAGCATTGATAAATATGTGTCCCTTGGCATGTGTTCCTTCCACTTGGAATCCATGAAACATGTCCCCATGAGGATAGTTCTTTTACTGTGTCAACCTCATTAAAAAATGAAACAAGTCCTTTTTAGGATAGTTCTTTTAATGTTTCAACCTCGTTAAAAATGAAACAGGTCCTTATGAGGATAATTATTTTACTGTGTCAGCCTCGTTAAAAAATGGAACATGTCTCTATGGAGCATAGTTTCATTTCTTGAGTCAAGCTCGTTAAAAAATGAAACAAGGTCCCATGAGCATAGTTCTTTGCCTATGTCAAGATTTTAAAAGATGAAACAAATCCTCCTCTAATTAAGTCGAGTCTTTCACATGATCTTGTAAATGAACCTTAATTTCATCCACCTATTAGTAACCAATAGTCTACTCAGGCGAATGAAATGAAGCTTGGGGGCATGTTCCTATGTCGGTATGCTGGGGGCATGAAAACTTATCTTGAGCACAGTTTCCTCTTCGTTTCAAGCTTGTGTAAAAATGAAATCACTCTCAAGCATGATTTCCTCTTTGTTTCAAGTTTGTGTAAAAATGAAACCACTCTCAAGCATAGTTTTTCTCTGTTTCAAGTTTGTATAAAAATGAAACCTATCTTGAGTACATTTTGGTTAATATTTTCAAGACTCATTAAATTCATGAAAATCCCAAGCATCTTTTTCTATCTTTTCATGCTTGTAAAACGTACATGAAAATGCCAATTTCTTTCCACCTTTCCCTTCTCGTTAATCAAATTGAAAGTTGGTGATACGAGTATACTTTGGTAACTTTTTGGGATTCGTTAAAACTTATGAAAAAGTGAAACCCTAGAATTAACTTTAAGTTTTTTTTTTGACTCTCGAAATATGAAAATATTGCTGAGTATACTTGTTTATTTCTAACCTGTTGGAAATAATACTGAGAGGGGGGGTGAATCAGTATTATCAGATCAATCAATCTTTTCAATTTCATACTCAGAAACATATACGCTACTTAAATTAAGTGAACCCGCGTGTACACGCTACTGTGTCTAATGAAACTCGCGTATACCCAGAGATCTTATAATTCAGTTAGCTTAATCTTCAGTAAATGCATCAGATCATTATTAAGCATATTAACAGTAAACAGGTGCAGAATAACAGAACAGAGCATCACACAAGAGCCACACACATGAACACAAAGATATAAGGTGGAAACCCAATGTGGGTGAAAACCACCTGCTGCAAGTCATCTCAATCTTCTTCTTAATAAGAAAATCCTTTTACAATATTTGTACTGGTGCAGTCTTATACCAGTACGCAGGCTACAACCTGCAGAAGGCTTCAACCTTCTCTCGTTCTCCAAACTTCCTTGGAAGGGAGCTCCAACCCCCTTTGCTCTTGTACTAGCCGATCCATTTACTAGTACGCAGGCTGCTACCTGCTACAATGCTCCAAAGATCTCCTTTAGCTTTTGTACTAGCTTAGATACTAGTACGTAGGTGCTTGCCTACAATCTTCTCACCTCCAGGTACCACGTTTCATACATTTTCAGACTTGAATATTCCTGAAGCACAACATTACAATCTGAAGACCACAATTCATTCAATTTCCACAACAGATCATTGAAGCATAAAACAACCAAACTCTGAATCACTGAACCACTGAACCCTGTCAATCACCAGTTATCAGAACACAGAGCAGACTACAGAACTCTGCAATAACTGTCAGACCCCACTGTAAACCCAAAAACAAGCTTCAAAAGATATACGCTACTTCAAGGAGCCAAACCCGCGTATACACGCTCTTTTACCGAAGCCAACCTGCGTACAGATCTAAAAATAAACTTTCTCAATTTGCAGCTGTACCAGACATTAGTTAGACCCAGAACATAGCATTGCGACAATATGCAGATCTAGAAATAAGCATAATCAACCATATCATGATAGTGCATTTCAAACCATTAGATCCCGATCTATCCTTAGATCTAGTCTTCCATCAACCAATGTGATCTCTCCTTGGCTTAGATCAAGCAACCCAGCACCTGCAAATCAGATCTCTTTCACTCTTAGATATTCAAGCCCTTGTCGAAAGATGATCTTGCCTAATGATCTTCTTCTCCTTATATAGTCTTAGGCCTAGCTCAATACCAAGAGCCAAAACCATAGTAACATAATACCATCAACTTCAAAACTAGGGATCGACACGCCCGTCGAGACACAATGGTCCGAAATCATAGGCACAACTTCCAAGGACTAACCACCATGGACCAAAGGAACCTTTCCACATACACGCGCTTTTGCTGAAGCCAACCTGCGTGTACACGCGACTTGGGCTTAACGAACCTGCGTGTATAAACTTTCTCTTCTTCTTATAGTCTGATCATCAATTCCTTGCTGCTGACCTTCTGTCTGATCATCAATTCCTTGTTGCTGACCTTCTGTACTATGAGTTGTCATCAGTGAGGTTTGCCATCAAGGACAACACTTATCTCATAATGCCAACAATCTCCCCCTTTGGACTTGATGGCAAAGCTAACTTTGTCATACTTAGAACTATCATCTGATTCCTTTGAGCTGTCCTCCATCAGTCACATCTGATATCTCTTCTGAAGATTCATCATCTGATTCCTTTGAGCTGTCCTCCATCAGTCATATCTGATATCTCTTCTGAAGATTCACCCAGTTATACTTAAGTGAGATATTCTTCTATGAGAGGGTTGCCATCAAGTACAACACATGCATCATAATGCCAACAATCTCCCCCTTTGGACTTGATGGCAACAACACCAAATCACTCTCCCCCTTTGACATCAAGGGCAAAGGGTGGACCAAGATATTCTCTTCCTTTGCTGAATCATTCCTCTGTCCATACTCCCCCTGAGTACCTGCTGAAATCTCTGAATAAACTCCCCCTTTGTATATGCCAAGGTGTACCAATCTGTCCATGCTCCCTCTGAGTACATGCTGAATCTCTGTGCCGCTGAAGTGTGCTGTTCATGCTCTTCCTGACAGTAGGCAAGATCTGCAAAAGATGTTCTTCAAGAAGAACATGACTCTATACATCATAAAAGACCTTCCTATCACCAAAGACTCATACATACATTCATCTCTCAACTAAGTGAGGATATACAAAAATTGGCTCATCCACCCAACCAAGTGGGGATATATCAAAAGTTTACATATGACAACCAATCATATTGCATTAATCATCCCAGGCATAGTGGGGAAACCAAAATAGGTCGTTACATGACCTTGACACCATGAAAGAGATACCACAAAAGAGATATATGACATAGAGATTAGACCAAGACTTATGAAAGTCACCAGCAGCATCTGATAATCACCATTCAGATCAGCAACCAAGAGATCCTTCTGTTCTCCTTTCGCCTTTGTTCCTCCTGAAATCAACACCAAATGTGAACTAGAACCAAAAGATTTAAGATAATGCCAACAATGCATTATTGGAAGATTATCTGCTCCCTCTGAACCTGTGCCAGATGATCTCTGTCAGATCCATATCAGACTTTCTGCAACCAACATCTGTCCCTGCTGATTTCCTTCAAAAACTCCATATACGCGTCTGCATCCACATAAACAAGCGTATATACGCAGATATCCCTTACGCAACACGCGTACACCATATACGCGACTATCCCCTTGTAAAACGGCGTATGCACGCGGATATCCTTTAAACAACACGCGTACACAAATTTTCATATCAGCAACCTGTAAATGTCCTGTAGAGAATAGGTCATCAACCTATAACAAGGTATGTCTGCATCAATTTATCCCTTTGAACAGAATTCAGAGTCATTCACATTGTTTCATGTGTGAAACCACCATAGCCATTTCATCAAGCTCTACATGATCCAAGTATCATTACTTGGGAACATCTGCATCAATTAACATATGTAAGGATCAACCTATCATCATATAGATAAGAACTCATCACCATGTCTTCAATAAAGCAACTTTGAGTAGTCATCCATGTGTCAGCACTATGTATCTTGAGCTCAAGCTCATTTGACAAAACTTCTTGATATCATCAACAGCAACAATCCTTATCCACATGAGTGCCTGCATCATAACTGTATGATCTTTATGTATATGACAACAGCAGTATATAAGTGACTCATCATCAAGTGAGGAAGATGTGAATTCAAGCTTTGTACTTCTCCTTGTTCTTATGAAGATCACCATGTAAGCACCATACATGCATCATCAAAGAATCAACCATAAATCTGATCTGAACATCTTCTATGTAACTCCAAGAATCATATGAGAGTTTATCATAGACAACTCACAATAGCAAGATATATCATTTAGCCATATAAGAATCATCACCAAGGATTATTAACCATAATGCCAACATTGAATTGCTAAAGGCATATGCTCCCCCTCAACCTGTGCCATCTGTTAGATCTGATTATGTATATATCAGCAATAAGCACCAAAACATCATCATCCTCAAGTTAGGATCAAAAACACTTCTAGACATCATACAGGTAACAAGACATTTCCACACATCCTCAGCAGACTGTAACCAATAGAGCAAATAATAGACTGAATCATATCAGATCCTTTTTCTGATCCTGCCCCCACTGCTTTTCCTCAGACTGACATATACGCGACTTTGCAGTGTCTAACTCGCGTATACACGCGACTTCCATTTAAGGAACTTGCGTATGAGATTCAGAACACTGAAGTTTTACACCTTCAGCTCCCCCTGAGTCTGATATGTCTGTGCTGTGCTGTGTCTCAGTACATTGTGCTGACTG
The DNA here is from genome assembly GCA_031772625.1 of Pinus tabuliformis. Classification (NCBI taxonomy): domain Eukaryota; kingdom Viridiplantae; phylum Streptophyta; class Pinopsida; order Pinales; family Pinaceae; genus Pinus; species Pinus tabuliformis. The sequence continues at coordinate 1,030,867,639 of CM062804.1, read as the reverse complement.
TACTTCCTTCTTCCTCCATATCTTCAAGTGTGATGAGGTTTTCTTCTTTTGGTGTGATGTCCATCCTTTGTTCCTGCATTCCTTTGCTATATGTCCAGGCTTGTTGCATGTATAACATCTTACATGTTTCATATTCCTCCTGTAGCAATCAGCAGCTTTGTGACCATACATATTGCAAGCAAAGCAATATCCATTAAAGTACCTTGATTGAGATGACCTGTCCGCATAATAGTCTTGAACTCTTCTTCTTCTACATCTAGCTGCAACATGTCCAAGATTGTGACATACATAACATTCAACATTATTCATAGGAGGAGTAAAAGATTTTCTTTGAAGACTTTCTTTCCTTGGTTGATGATGAGATTGACCTTTCATCTCCTTGTTGATCATTTTGGATTTCTCTTTAGAGTTCCTTGCCTCACCTTGTGAACTAGATTCACCTTCAACAGATTCATGGAAACCAAGACCAGTCTTGATAGCAGGAGACCTTTGACTACTAAGAATATCATCCAAGACTTTAGAACTATCTTGAAATCGTAAAAGCTTATCCTTTTCTTCTATTTTACCTTTCAAGATATTTACCTCAACTTGAAGTTGTTCCTCCTTTTCTAGACATTGCTTCTTCATGTCTTCTCCATCTTTCCTTCCTTCTTCCAACTGATGCCTCAATTTGAGAATCTCCTTTTCTTGTTCTTCATTCAGATCCTGCTGCATTTCACGAACTCGGAAAGCACATTCTAGTTGAGATTTTAAGCTGGTGACTTCATTTTCTTGTTTTGCAATAGCTTGGAGTAGATCTGTATTCTGCTTCTTTGATTCTTCAAGATCTCCTTTTAGTGAGGGGATTGTAGCTTCAAGATTTTCATAGTAGCTGGATCTATCTTTGAGTTTCTTGATGGTTGTGCTTCTTTCGTTGACTTCTTTTCTTAATGATGTCACTTCATGCTGCAATTTTTGACATTGGTCTTCCTTGTCCTTGAGAAGCTTTCTTACCTTGTTTCCTTCTTCTAGTTGGGCCTTTAGTTCGGTAACTTCTTCTTTGAAAGCACATTCCCTTTTGTTCAATAGATCTTGTTGATCTTTAACTTTGTCTGTAAGCCTTCTAAATAATGCCTCTATATGATACTTTTCTTGCTCACCCATAAAAGCATGTTCAGTAGTTTCACTATCACTTCCATCACTTTCACAAGGAAATATAGCAGGAACATCAGAGGATAATACATTCATACCTGATAATGATTCTGAATCTGATTCTGAATCTGAAGAGCTTCTTATACCTAATCCCCAATCGACTCTCCCACTGTCATAGATCTCTTGAGATGTCTTCTTCTTTTTATGAGCTTTCTTTTTAAGCTTCTTTCCCATTGTTCCATGGATCTCCTTCAAGCGATCAAGCTTCTGTCAAAGGACCTGCTCTGATACCAATTGTTGGAAATAATACTGAGAGGGGGGGTGAATCAGTATTATCAGATCAATCAATCTTTTCAATTTCATACTCAGAAACATATACGCTACTTAAATTAAGTGAACCCGCGTGTACACGCTACTGTGTCTAATGAAACTCGCGTATACCCAGAGATCTTATAATTCAGTTAGCTTAATCTTCAGTAAATGCATCAGATCATTATTAAGCATATTAACAGTAAACAGGTGCAGAATAACAGAACAGAGCATCACACAAGAGCCACACACATGAACACAAAGATATAAGGTGGAAACCCAATGTGGGTGAAAACCACCTGCTGCAAGTCATCTCAATCTTCTTCTTAATAAGAAAATCCTTTTACAATATTTGTACTGGTGCAGTCTTATACCAGTACGCAGGCTACAACCTGCAGAAGGCTTCAACCTTCTCTCGTTCTCCAAACTTCCTTGGAAGGGAGCTCCAACCCCCTTTGCTCTTGTACTAGCCGATCCATTTACTAGTACGCAGGCTGCTACCTGCTACAATGCTCCAAAGATCTCCTTTAGCTTTTGTACTAGCTTAGATACTAGTACGTAGGTGCTTGCCTACAATCTTCTCACCTCCAGGTACCACGTTTCATACATTTTCAGACTTGAATATTCCTGAAGCACAACATTACAATCTGAAGACCACAATTCATTCAATTTCCACAACAGATCATTGAAGCATAAAACAACCAAACTCTGAATCACTGAACCACTGAACCCTGTCAATCACCAGTTATCAGAACACAGAGCAGACTACAGAACTCTGCAATAACTGTCAGACCCCACTGTAAACCCAAAAACAAGCTTCAAAAGATATACGCTACTTCAAGGAGCCAAACCCGCGTATACACGCTCTTTTACCGAAGCCAACCTGCGTACAGATCTAAAAATAAACTTTCTCAATTTGCAGCTGTACCAGACATTAGTTAGACCCAGAACATAGCATTGCGACAATATGCAGATCTAGAAATAAGCATAATCAACCATATCATGATAGTGCATTTCAAACCATTAGATCCCGATCTATCCTTAGATCTAGTCTTCCATCAACCAATGTGATCTCTCCTTGGCTTAGATCAAGCAACCCAGCACCTGCAAATCAGATCTCTTTCACTCTTAGATATTCAAGCCCTTGTCGAAAGATGATCTTGCCTAATGATCTTCTTCTCCTTATATAGTCTTAGGCCTAGCTCAATACCAAGAGCCAAAACCATAGTAACATAATACCATCAACTTCAAAACTAGGGATCGACACGCCCGTCGAGACACAATGGTCCGAAATCATAGGCACAACTTCCAAGGACTAACCACCATGGACCAAAGGAACCTTTCCACATACACGCGCTTTTGCTGAAGCCAACCTGCGTGTACACGCGACTTGGGCTTAACGAACCTGCGTGTATAAACTTTCTCTTCTTCTTATAGTCTGATCATCAATTCCTTGCTGCTGACCTTCTGTCTGATCATCAATTCCTTGTTGCTGACCTTCTGTACTATGAGTTGTCATCAGTGAGGTTTGCCATCAAGGACAACACTTATCTCATAATGCCAACAATCTCCCCCTTTGGACTTGATGGCAAAGCTAACTTTGTCATACTTAGAACTATCATCTGATTCCTTTGAGCTGTCCTCCATCAGTCACATCTGATATCTCTTCTGAAGATTCATCATCTGATTCCTTTGAGCTGTCCTCCATCAGTCATATCTGATATCTCTTCTGAAGATTCACCCAGTTATACTTAAGTGAGATATTCTTCTATGAGAGGGTTGCCATCAAGTACAACACATGCATCATAATGCCAACAATCTCCCCCTTTGGACTTGATGGCAACAACACCAAATCACTCTCCCCCTTTGACATCAAGGGCAAAGGGTGGACCAAGATATTCTCTTCCTTTGCTGAATCATTCCTCTGTCCATACTCCCCCTGAGTACCTGCTGAAATCTCTGAATAAACTCCCCCTTTGTATATGCCAAGGTGTACCAATCTGTCCATGCTCCCTCTGAGTACATGCTGAATCTCTGTGCCGCTGAAGTGTGCTGTTCATGCTCTTCCTGACAGTAGGCAAGATCTGCAAAAGATGTTCTTCAAGAAGAACATGACTCTATACATCATAAAAGACCTTCCTATCACCAAAGACTCATACATACATTCATCTCTCAACTAAGTGAGGATATACAAAAATTGGCTCATCCACCCAACCAAGTGGGGATATATCAAAAGTTTACATATGACAACCAATCATATTGCATTAATCATCCCAGGCATAGTGGGGAAACCAAAATAGGTCGTTACATGACCTTGACACCATGAAAGAGATACCACAAAAGAGATATATGACATAGAGATTAGACCAAGACTTATGAAAGTCACCAGCAGCATCTGATAATCACCATTCAGATCAGCAACCAAGAGATCCTTCTGTTCTCCTTTCGCCTTTGTTCCTCCTGAAATCAACACCAAATGTGAACTAGAACCAAAAGATTTAAGATAATGCCAACAATGCATCATTGGAAGATTATCTGCTCCCTCTGAACCTGTGCCAGATGATCTCTGTCAGATCCATATCAGACTTTCTGCAACCAACATCTGTCCCTGCTGATTTCCTTCAAAAACTCCATATACGCGTCTGCATCCACATAAACAAGCGTATATACGCAGATATCCCTTACGCAACACGCGTACACCATATACGCGACTATCCCCTTGTAAAACGACGTATGCACGCGGATATCCTTTAAACAACACGCGTACACAAATTTCCATATCAGCAACCTGTAAATGTCCTGTAGAGAATAGGTCATCAACCTATAACAAGGTATGTCTGCATCAATTTATCCCTTTGAACAGAATTCAGAGTCATTCACATTGTTTCATGTGTGAAACCACCATAGCCATTTCATCAAGCTCTACATGATCCAAGTATCATTACTTGGGAACATCTGCATCAATTAACATATGTAAGGATCAACCTATCATCATATAGATAAGAACTCATCACCATGTCTTCAATAAAGCAACTTTGAGTAGTCATCCATGTGTCAGCACTATGTATCTTGAGCTCAAGCTCATTTGACAAAACTTCTTGATATCATCAACAGCAACAATCCTTATCCACATGAGTGCCTGCATCATAACTGTATGATCTTTATGTATATGACAACAGCAGTATATAAGTGACTCATCATCAAGTGAGGAAGATGTGAATTCAAGCTTTGTACTTCTCCTTGTTCTTATGAAGATCACCATGTAAGCACCATACATGCATCATCAAAGAATCAACCATAAATCTGATCTGAACATCTTCTATGTAACTCCAAGAATCATATGAGAGTTTATCATAGACAACTCACAATAGCAAGATATATCATTTAGCCATATAAGAATCATCACCAAGGATTATTAACCATAATGCCAACATTGAATTGCTAAAGGCATATGCTCCCCCTCAACCTGTGCCATCTGTTAGATCTGATTATGTATATATCAGCAATAAGCACCAAAACATCATCATCCTCAAGTTAGGATCAAAAACACTTCTAGACATCATACAGGTAACAAGACATTTCCACACATCCTCAGCAGACTGTAACCAATAGAGCAAATAATAGACTGAATCATATCAGATCCTTTTTCTGATCCTGCCCCCACTGCTTTTCCTCAGACTGACATATACGCGACTTTGCAGTGTCTAACTCGCGTATACACGCGACTTCCATTTAAGGAACTTGCGTATGAGATTCAGAACACTGAAGTTTTACACCTTCAGCTCCCCCTGAGTCTGATATGTCTGTGCTGTGCTGTGTCTCAGTACATTGTGCTGACTGTACTTCCTTCTTCCTCCATATCTTCAAGTGTGATGAGGTTTTCTTCTTTTGGTGTGATGTCCATCCTTTGTTCCTGCATTCCTTTGCTATATGTCCAGGCTTGTTGCATGTATAACATCTTACATGTTTCATATTCCTCCTGTAGCAATCAGCAGCTTTGTGACCATACATATTGCAAGCAAAGCAATATCCATTAAAGTACCTTGATTGAGATGACCTGTCCGCATAATAGTCTTGAACTCTTCTTCTTCTACATCTAGCTGCAACATGTCCAAGATTGTGACATACATAACATTCAACATTATTCATAGGAGGAGTAAAAGATTTTCTTTGAAGACTTTCTTTCCTTGGTTGATGATGAGATTGACCTTTCATCTCCTTGTTGATCATTTTGGATTTCTCTTTAGAGTTCCTTGCCTCACCTTGTGAACTAGATTCACCTTCAACAGATTCATGGAAACCAAGACCAGTCTTGATAGCAGGAGACCTTTGACTACTAAGAATATCATCCAAGACTTTAGAACTATCTTGAAATCGTAAAAGCTTATCCTTTTCTTCTATTTTACCTTTCAAGATATTTACCTCAACTTGAAGTTGTTCCTCCTTTTCTAGACATTGCTTCTTCATGTCTTCTCCATCTTTCCTTCCTTCTTCCAACTGATGCCTCAATTTGAGAATCTCCTTTTCTTGTTCTTCATTCAGATCCTGCTGCATTTCACGAACTCGGAAAGCACATTCTAGTTGAGATTTTAAGCTGGTGACTTCATTTTCTTGTTTTGCAATAGCTTGGAGTAGATCTGTATTCTGCTTCTTTGATTCTTCAAGATCTCCTTTTAGTGAGGGGATTGTAGCTTCAAGATTTTCATAGTAGCTGGATCTATCTTTGAGTTTCTTGATGGTTGTGCTTCTTTCGTTGACTTCTTTTCTTAATGATGTCACTTCATGCTGCAATTTTTGACATTGGTCTTCCTTGTCCTTGAGAAGCTTTCTTACCTTGTTTCCTTCTTCTAGTTGGGCCTTTAGTTCGGTAACTTCTTCTTTGAAAGCACATTCCCTTTTGTTCAATAGATCTTGTTGATCTTTAACTTTGTCTGTAAGCCTTCTAAATAATGCCTCTATATGATACTTTTCTTGCTCACCCATAAAAGCATGTTCAGTAGTTTCACTATCACTTCCATCACTTTCACAAGGAAATATAGCAGGAACATCAGAGGATAATACATTCATACCTGATAATGATTCTGAATCTGATTCTGAATCTGAAGAGCTTCTTATACCTAATCCCCAATCGACTCTCCCACTGTCATAGATCTCTTGAGATGTCTTCTTCTTCTTATGAGCTTTCTTTTTAAGCTTCTTTCCCATTGTTCCATGGATCTCCTTCAAGCGATCAAGCTTCTGTCAAAGGACCTGCTCTGATACCAATTGTTGGAAATAATACTGAGAGGGGGGGTGAATCAGTATTATCAGATCAATCAATCTTTTCAATTTCATACTCAGAAACATATACGCTACTTAAATTAAGTGAACCCGCGTGTACACGCTACTGTGTCTAATGAAACTCGCGTATACCCAGAGATCTTATAATTCAGTTAGCTTAATCTTCAGTAAATGCATCAGATCATTATTAAGCATATTAACAGTAAACAGGTGCAGAATAACAGAACAGAGCATCACACAAGAGCCACACACATGAACACAAAGATATAAGGTGGAAACCCAATGTGGGTGAAAACCACCTGCTGCAAGTCATCTCAATCTTCTTCTTAATAAGAAAATCCTTTTACAATATTTGTACTGGTGCAGTCTTATACCAGTACGCAGGCTACAACCTGCAGAAGGCTTCAACCTTCTCTCGTTCTCCAAACTTCCTTGGAAGGGAGCTCCAACCCCCTTTGCTCTTGTACTAGCCGATCCATTTACTAGTACGCAGGCTGCTACCTGCTACAATGCTCCAAAGATCTCCTTTAGCTTTTGTACTAGCTTAGATACTAGTACGTAGGTGCTTGCCTACAATCTTCTCACCTCCAGGTACCACGTTTCATACATTTTCAGACTTGAATATTCCTGAAGCACAACATTACAATCTGAAGACCACAATTCATTCAATTTCCACAACAGATCATTGAAGCATAAAACAACCAAACTCTGAATCACTGAACCACTGAACCCTGTCAATCACCAGTTATCAGAACACAGAGCAGACTACAGAACTCTGCAATAACTGTCAGACCCCACTGTAAACCCAAAAACAAGCTTCAAAAGATATACGCTACTTCAAGGAGCCAAACCCGCGTATACACGCTCTTTTACCGAAGCCAACCTGCGTACAGATCTAAAAATAAACTTTCTCAATTTGCAGCTGTACCAGACATTAGTTAGACCCAGAACATAGCATTGCGACAATATGCAGATCTAGAAATAAGCATAATCAACCATATCATGATAGTGCATTTCAAACCATTAGATCCCGATCTATCCTTAGATCTAGTCTTCCATCAACCAATGTGATCTCTCCTTGGCTTAGATCAAGCAACCCAGCACCTGCAAATCAGATCTCTTTCACTCTTAGATATTCAAGCCCTTGTCGAAAGATGATCTTGCCTAATGATCTTCTTCTCCTTATATAGTCTTAGGCCTAGCTCAATACCAAGAGCCAAAACCATAGTAACATAATACCATCAACTTCAAAACTAGGGATCGACACGCCCGTCGAGACACAATGGTCCGAAATCATAGGCACAACTTCCAAGGACTAACCACCATGGACCAAAGGAACCTTTCCACATACACGCGCTTTTGCTGAAGCCAACCTGCGTGTACACGCGACTTGGGCTTAACGAACCTGCGTGTATAAACTTTCTCTTCTTCTTATAGTCTGATCATCAATTCCTTGCTGCTGACCTTCTGTCTGATCATCAATTCCTTGTTGCTGACCTTCTGTACTATGAGTTGTCATCAGTGAGGTTTGCCATCAAGGACAACACTTATCTCATAATGCCAACATAACCCTTTAAAGTTCTACTTGATATAAGTTTACCTCTTTTACGGATCATGTGAATATTTATGAAAAAGGTATAGTTTGACTAATCATGGTCAAAAGAGTTATCTCCTGCATTATTATACCCTTTTTTGGGCCTAAGAGACTTGGATTTGTAAACTTATGCTGCTGATTTTGGGTTTGAAGAGCTTGTCATCAAGGGAAGGAATGAAGACCATTGGAAGAAGCTCGTGACATTAAGGCAACCAGGGTGTAAGATATTTATCCTTTGAATTTAATACAAAGTAGTCGTTCTTTCCTAATTGCGTATATTTTGATGTTATTTGCTAGATTCCTTAATCACTTGCATGGTTTATAACTGATTATTGATTCAACTATATGGTTTATGTTAAGTTAGAGATTTCATTTACCTTTGATTTTATATGCTATATGCTTTGATACCTTCAAACGTTTTTGTCTATGCAAATCTCCTTTGGAGCATCAAGGAGAAGCTGTGGAAAGCATTGGGAAAGCCTCTAAGGCACTGAGTAAAAGCTGGCTATGGAAAGAACTAAAAGGACTTCTACAAGCACATTTCTAATTGGTAAGTGATTCTTCGCATGCTATATGTTTCATGTTTTAGTTATAGGCTAAGGAAAGCTAGAAATTATTTTGATGTTTGTTACTAGGTTTTTTTGGAAATCCAGGGAGATCCTTCTTGTCCACCTAATAAATTGGTGACTTCACTAGGAATTGGACCCAAAAGCTTTGGTTTCCCATGAGGATGGTTCTTTTACTTTGTCAACCTCGCTAAAAAATTAAATAGGTCATTATGATATGGTTCTTTTACTGTGTCAACCTCGTTAAAAAATGAAACAGGTCATTATGAGGATGTTTCTTTTACTGGGTCAATCTCGTGAAAAAATGAAACAAGTCATTATGAGGATAGTTCTTTCACTGTGTCAACATCGTTAAAGAATGAAACAAGTTCCATGAGGATAGTTCTTTTACTGTGTCAACCTCGTTAATAAATGAAACAGGTCCCCATGAGGATGGTTCTTTTAGTTTGTCAACCTCATTTAAAAATGAAACATGTCATTATGAGGTGGTTCTTTTACTGTGTCAACCTTGTTAAAAAATGAAACAAGTCATTATGAGGATGATTCCTTTACTGTGTTAACCTTGTTAAAAAATGAAACAGGTTCCTATGAGGATGGTTCTTTTATGGTGTCAACCTCGTTAAAAATGAAACAGGTCCCCATGAGGATGATTCTTTTACTATGTCAACCTCGTTAAAAAATGAAACAGGTCCCTATGAGGATGGTTCTTTTACAGTGTCAACCTCGTTAAAAAATGAAAAAACATCTGTGAGGATGGTTCTTTTACTGCGTCAACCTCGTTAAAAAATGAAACAAGTCATTATGAGGATAGTTATTATACTGTGTCAACCTCATTAAAAAATGAAATAGGTCGCTATGAGGATGGTTCTTTTACAGTGTCAACCTTGTTAAAAAATGAAACAGGTCATTATGAGGATAGTTATTTTACTATGTCAACCTCATTAAAAAATGAAACAGGTCCGCATGAGCATAGTTATTTTCCTATGTCAAGCTCGTTAAAAAATGAAACAACACCCATGAGCATAGTTCCTTTTCTTGTGTCAAGCTCGTTAAAAAATGAAACAAGGTTCCATGAGCATAGTTCCTTTTGTTGTATCAAGCTCGTTAGAAAAATAAACAAGGTTCCATGAGCATAGTTCTTTCTTATGTTAAGCTCGTTAAAAAATGAAACAAATCCTCCCCTAATTAAATCTACTTTTAATTTGATCTCGTAAATGAACCTTCATTTCATCCGCCTATTAGTAACCAATAGTCTACTCAGGTGAATGAAACGAAGCTTGCGGGGCATGTGCCTATGTCATTATGCTGGGGGCATGAAAAATTATCTCAAGCATAGTTTTTCTTTGTTTCAAGCTTGTGTAAAAATGAAACCACTCTCAAGCATGATTTTTCTCTATTTCAAGCTTGTATAAAAATAAAACCTATCTCGAGTCCATTTCAGTTATTATTTTCAAGACTCATTAAACTCATGAAAATCCCAAGCTTCTTTTGCTATATTTTCATGCTTGTAAAATGTACATGAAAATGCCGAGTTCTTTCCGTCTTTTCCTTCTTGTTAATTAAATTGAAAAGTCAGTGATATGAGTACACTTTTATCACTTTTTCAGACTCGTTAAAACTTATGAACAAGCAAAATACTTGAGTCGCCTTTAAGCTCTTTTATGATTCTCGAAACATGAAAATATTGCCGAGTTTGCTTGTTTTCTTCGAACTCGTTAAAAAAAACGAAAAAACATTTGCTTGATATAAGTTTACCCCTTTTACGGATCATGTGAAATATTTACGAAAAATGTATACTTTGACTAATCATAGTCAAAAGAGTTAATTTAATCTCTCAAGCCTGGTAAAAGGGTAAAAATAATGCAGGAGAGAACGCTTTTGACCATGATTAGTAAAAATATACCTTTTTTATAAATAGTCTACATGATCCATAAAAGGGGTACACTCATATCAAGCAAACATTTTTTCTTTTTCTTTAACGATTTCAAAATAAACAAGCATACTCAACAATCTTTTCATATTTCAGGAGTCAGAAAAGAGCTTAAAGGTAACTTCAGGGTTTCACTTTTTTGTAATTTTTAAAGAGTTTGAAAAAGTGACAAAAGTATACTCATATCACTGATTTTCAATTTAATTAACAAGCAAGAAAAGACGAAAAGAACTCGACATTTTCATGTATGTTTTACGAGCATGAAAATATAGCAAAAGAAGCTCGAGATTTTCATGAGTTTAATGAGTCTTGAAAATAATAACCGAAATGGACTCGAGGTAGGTTTCATTTTTATACAAGCTTGAAATAGAGAAAAACTATGCTTGAGAGTGGTTTCATTTTTACACAAGCTTGAAACAAAGAAAAACTATGCTTGAGATAAGTTTTCATGCCCCCAACATAAAGACATAGGCACATGCCCCCAAAGATTTGTTTCATTCGCCTGAGTAGAATGTTGGTTTCTAATAGGCACATGAAATCAAGTTTCATTTACGAGATCAAGTGAAAGACTTGAGTTAATTAGGGGAGGATTTGTTTCATTTTTTAACGAGCTTGACACAGGAAAAGAACTATGCTAATAGGGACCTGTTTCATTTTTTAAATGAGGTTGAAACAATAAAAGAACCATCCTCACATGCACTTGTTTCATTTTTTAACGAGGTTTACATAGGAAAAGAATTATCCTCATAGTGACTTGTTTCATTTTTTAATGAGCTTAACACAGTAAACAACCATCCTCATGGTGACTTGTTTAATTTTTTAACGCGGTTGACAGAGTAAAAGAACCATCCTCATAATGACTTGTTTCATATTTTAACGAGGTTGACAAAGTAAAAGAACAATCCTCATGGGGACCTGTTTAATTTTTTAACGAGTTTGACAAGGTAAAAGAACCATCCTCATGGGGACCTATTTCATTTTTTAACGAGGTTGACACAGTAAAAGAACCATCCTCATAATGACATGCTTCATTTTTTAACGAGGTTGACATAGTAATAAAACCATCCTCATGGGGACCTGTTTCATTTTTTAACGAGGTTGACACAATAAGAAAGCCATCCTCATAATGAGATATTCCATTTTTTAGCGAGGTTGGCACAGTAAAAGAACCATCCTCATATGGACCTGTTTCATTTTTTAACGAGGTTGACATAGTAAAAGAACCATCCTCATAGGGACCTGTTTCATTTTTTAACGAGATTGACATAGTAAAAGAGCCATCCTCATAGGGACCTTGTTTCATTTTTTAACAAGGTTGACACAGTAAAAGAATATCCTCATAACGACCTGTTTCATTTTTTAACGAGGTTGGAACAGTAAAAGAACCATCCTCAGATGTGTTGTTTCATTTTTTTAACGAGGTTGACACAATAAAATAACCATCCTCATAGGGGACATGTTTCATTTTTTAATGAGGTTGACATAGTAAAAGAGCCATCCTCATAGGGATCTGTTTCATTTTTTAAGGAGGCTGACACAGTAAAAGAACCATCCTCATATGGACCTATTTCATTTTTTTAATGAGGTTGACACTGTAAAAGACTTGTTAAACTCATGAAAATCCCAAGATTCTTTTGCTACCTTTTCATGCTTGTAAAACGTACATGAAAATGCCGAGTTATTTCCGTCTTTTCCTGCTCGTTAATTAAATTGAAAGTCGGTGATATGAGTACACTTTTATCACTTTTTTAGATTTGTTAAAAATTATGAAAAGGAGAAATACTGGAGTCACCTTTAAGCTCTTTTCTGACTCTCTAAACATGAAAATATTTACGAGTATGCTTGTTTGCTTCGAACTGTTTAAAGAAAATGAAAAAAATGTTTGCTTGATATAAGCTTACCTGTTTTACAGATCATGTGGAATATTTATGAAAAATGTATACTTTGACTAATCATAGTCAAAAGAGTTCTCTCCTGCATTATTTTACCCTTTTCCAAGCTTGAGAGACTAAATTTACGAAAAAGGACATTTCAGAGTTTACTTATGTTTTTCTCCTAACTCCCTAAAAATGAAAAACACCGAGCTTTACTTTCTTCGGGCTCATTAAAACTTTATGTTGAAGGAACTGCATGAGTTTCCTTTTTGTGTCTTTTCAAACTCTTTAAATGTGAAAACAACATCGAGTTAACCCTTCACTGGACTCATAAAATGTAAATAGTGCAAGACTCTTTAGTCATGATAAGGCCAAACCACTCCTTACTAGGGTTCGTTAAAAATGCTATGAAGGACTCAACCAAAGGAATAGCTTATATGACAAGCATATGTTATCCTCCTCAAGCTTGTGTAAAAATAAAGAGGTACTTGCTAGTAATGGTGGGGGAAAATTGGGAAGAAACACTTGTTTTTATATTGTAAAAGGTAGTATGTCGCTCTTGAAACATGACACTCCATCACCTTTGTGTCTGGGTTGGGAAATCCATTTGTCTCTCAGTTGATCATACCCCATTGAAAGTCTTTAGTTGGTTTTGGGTCTTATTATTTAGTCAAATTCTACTAAGTTGTCAAAATTTCGGGTCACTAATATGTTTAGGAGAAGTTCAACCTCAGTTAAAATTACCTTGCAAATCATAACCTTCAATCGTGTCGGTCATCCCCGAGTCAGTCCTAGATCACTCCAAATTTGTTCTTCAAAACTTGACATGAGTTTCGTGTCGTAGGCCCTCTTATGACATATTAATTCCTATCGACTTCAACTCATTATCTAGGAAGTTGATCTAGAAACATTCTTCAGTACCTTGGAGCTTGTATGCCTTAACAATAGGTTTCTCGCCTTCAATGATAGGTTCTCATCAATGAACTTCGATTGAATGATTCTATAAGTGTTCGATTTCAAGGCATTTAATCACACTTCATAATTGTACTCGAGTACCTTGAGAGCCATTGTTATTATTGGTGGTTTCTCTCGCACCTGTTAACAATTTACATCATTGACTGTTAATTAGGTTGTTTCTACCATGTTTGACTTCAAGGAATTTACTCGCATGGTTAGATTCGTACATCGAGATATGGAGATCAAGACCTTGGATCTAGTTTCATCCATCTAGGATGCGTGGAGTTATTAAATATTCATGATTGTAAACATAGATCCATTGATGGCTGCATCCATATTGTGTCTTCTATTGACATGGATCTTCAGATGTATTTCCATACTGATTCTTTGAGATACTTGTACTTTGAGTATGGGAATGCCTACCTCAGTGATGTTTATATGAAATCATGATATGGTAATCCTTGATTGTTTGTTTCAGGTCTTCAACCAATTGGTCTCTGATCCAAACCTTTGACATGATAAAGTGCTTCAGTCATCAAACATATTTTCTGGCTTTGCACTTTAAGGGGAATCTGTTACACTAAATTTTGTCACCATGACTGTCGATTCATATCTCTTGTCGTTTGATGAGTGTCTCGAGTGAATCCATTATGAAGCTTGAAGTAAAACAATACCAGGGACAAGAGGAATTTTGGGTTGCACTACTTGAAAACCAATTTTGAGTATCTGCACAGTTTTCCTAGACATTACCTGTGCATGTGAAATTTTTACCATTGTGGCATGCATAATTCTGCGCACTGTCTTCCACTATAAACTGCACAATCCTATTCATGCAAGTAAAAATAAAAAATCAAATTCTAGAAGATTTGATGGAGGAATCTTATCCAAATTAGAAACCTCGAAATACTACATACTTGTGCCTCATCCCATGGTTCATGGAACTAATCTCGTCCCCTTATGCATCATATCCCTTGAGAAGAGGAACTAGAAACATCCTCTTCTTGCCTATAAATTGAGCACAATACTAGAGGAAGGGGAGAGACTTAAGTTTGTAAACTTATGCTACTGATTTTGGGTCTGAAGAGCTTGTCATCAAGGGAAGGAACAAAGACCATTGGAAGAGGCTTGTGATATCAAGGTAACTAGGTTGTAAGTTTTTTCTCCTTTGAATTCAATACAAAGTAGTTGTTCTTTCCTAATTGCATCTATTTTTATGTTATTTGCGAGATTCCTTGATCACTCGCATAGTTTATAACTGATTATTGATTCAACTATATGTTGTATGTTAAGTTAGGGATTTCATTTACCTTTGATTTTATATGTGAGATGCTTTGATCCCTTTAAATGTTTTTGTCTATGCAGATCTCTTTTGGAGCATCATGAAGAAGCTATGGAAAGAATTGGGAAAGTATCTAAGGCATTGAGTAAAAGTTGGTTGTGGAAAGCACTGAAAGGGATTCTACAAGCACATCGCTAATAGGTAAGTGATTCTTCGCATACTACATGTTTTATGTTTTGGTTATAGTCTAAGGAAAGGTAGCAATTCTTTTGATGTTTGTTACTAGGTTTTGTTGGAAATCTGGGGAGATCCTTCTTGTCCGTAAGAAGTGATTTGTCCACCCAACACTTCTCCCACTCGTCGTGGATGGAACTTCAAGCTCCTCATCCTGTTTCTTCTCCACATGATGTGAACTCTCATCACCACCTATAGCTATGCCCATACTAGTCACTATATTGGTACTTGTGCCGTGAGCCTAAGATTCTTATTCAACCATTGGAGCTTCTGCTGGCTGAATCCGATCAACTATTGAAAACTCACGAGATCTCTTGAAGGATTTCACCTCTTGAAAATTTACTTGTTGTCTCATGATGATCTTCCTATTCATTGGAATATAGATCTTGTATGCCTTAGATCTATCCTTGTACCCAATGAAATATCCCTTCTCTGCAACTACATCTAGATTGGTGCATTTTTCATCTGGAATGTGACAATATGTGATACTGCCAAAAATCCTTGTGTGTGATCCTATTATAAATATAAACTGTTGTGCTATATGCCTCTACCAAAATATACTTAGACATATCCTGATCATATAGCATGACCCTTGCTACTCAGACTATTTTTATGTTCTTTCTTTTTGGAACCCCATTTTGTTGCGAGTTGTATGTAGTTGTCCACTCTGTCTTAATGCCCCCCTTGGTGCAAAAATCCTTGAAGGATTTCTCATTATAGTCACTCCCATTATCTGTCAGAAGAACCTTAATCTTCTTGCATGTCGAATTCTCCACAAGAGCCTTAAACTCTTGGAAGTGACTGAATATTTTCTCATGCGCCTTTAAGAATTAAATCTATGTCTTCCTGGAGAAGTCATAAATAAAGGTCACAAAATGCTCATAACCCCTGAGACAATTTATGTACATTGGACCAAAAATATCAGACTGTATCAAGCCTAGAACACCCTTGGCTCTACTATCACTCCTTGGAAATGTTTCCTTTGCACCCTTTACACATGTCATCATATTCTGTACTCACCTCTGGAACACCCATCACAGTCTCTCTAAGAAACTTAAGTTCTTTATGATGGATATGACCCATCCTCCTATGCCATAACTCTCCCATATCATTATTACCGCTACTATTAACTAGCGTCTTTGGAGCGTCCAAATACAACATGTACAACTTGTTGCTTCTCACCCCAATATCCTTTACTGACTTCCAATCCTAGTGTTTTATGTACACCTTTTATCCTTGAAAGTATAAACCATACCCCTTATTGTAAAGAGAAGAAAATGAAATCAGATTCATTCCCAAACCTGGAACATGCAACACATTTGTAACATGAATACTCTTTCCTGAGTCCCTCTAAAATGTGTCTATCCCTCTCCCAACTAGAGTAAACTTGAATTTATTTCCTATTTGAATCTGGAATCCTATCTCCTCTACTTTATAGTTGGATAAATACTCTCTAACTATTGTGAAATGACATGATTCCCCACTGTTAATATACCATACTCCTGTGGTGGTTGAGCTAGATAGATAAGCTATGAGATCAAATTCATCTTCTAGTCTTGAAGGCTATTCATTAATATCCATTGAAGTTGTTATTTGTTGCTTCTTCTTCTTATTACCCTTTCTTGTTTAGACATTGAATGACATAGTGTCCATGTTGACCGCATCTAAAACACTCGATTTTACTCAATTATTTCTTATTCTTTTCTCCCTTGGAGTTAGGCCCTCTTCTTGGGCCTTTCTTGGTTTTTCCCTTACCTACAAGAGCAACATTTTTTTTTGTAAGCTTGGTAGGACTACATCTTCATCATGTCCAACTTCTCACCTCGATCAAGGGGGATAGCATAATATTTGAGCCCAAGACTTCCGGTTTGGCAAGAATTCATTTCTACGACCATTGCCGATTGAGCTACCCCAAGTGGACACAAGAGCAACATTTTCATTATACTCACACTTTTATATTTTAGTGTTGCTTCCACTAACAAGGCTCAACCTAGGCTCTTCCTGAGTGAAGTCACTCCACAAATAACCCCAATAAGGTAGGACTTGTCATCCATTGATCATTTAAACAAACATGTACCATTTATTTAAGAACCCATTTAGAGTAGTTCTCATGAGCTTATCATCATCTATTTTCTCTCCAACAACAACTAACTTGTCCTTAACAGGTCTGATCTTGGTGAGATAACCAACCACACCTTCTCCCTTTTTCTATTTGGTTTTCCTTAGCTTCTCTCTAAGGATCAATTTCCTATTTATAGTATCATTCTTGAACAACTTTAGGATGAGACCTGATCCAAAATGGATCTAGAATAGACTTCTAAGTCTAAAAATATTCTTCACAGAGGAAAATGAGTCAAAGGATGCTCCTGGAAATAGTATCATTGCAGAGATCTCTTAATTTTGAATCTAATGCAATTTGAATGGACCAAAACAGACTCCGGATGAAGGAGTTATTGTAAAATGAAAATTGTCTAATGTCCTTAGAAAAGGAGACAATTTCATTAATCTTCAAACTATATTGAAAATGTTGATTTTTGGTATAGGCTCACAGGTAAATCCACAACTGACACATGGCAGGCCGGGATTGGGCCACGTGGCCTTGTTTGATTGGTCAAAAAGGAAATCGGGCAATATTATATCGCATCACAAAAAGCCAAAGGGAAGGCCTTAACACAGGCATGAAGGCTTTCAGCGGACCTGAAAAACTATATTCCGCAGCCTAGAACCCTTATTGGATCCATAAGACATATCGGATTGGATCTTTGAAGGGAAAGAGGCCTGGCTCGAGGATTTGTGATATGCGATGTGCGATCGCATATCGACCGTCGGATTGAGGAGCAGATCAACGACCAGGAATAGATCGCTAATCGCATTTCGGAGGTGCTAATTGGCGATCATCATCGACGATATATATCGGATCGACGATATATATATCGGCCGACACATTCCATTGGGTTGTTGCGATTGCAATATGCGATGTGCCGATATGGCGATCGACGATCAGCGATCAACGATCATAATCACATAAAGGGCCGTTGACACATGCTTGCAATGATTGCGATTTGCGATCAGGGCGCGGACGCGATAGAGTTATAGACACGATTGCATATTATTTGAAGTCCAGATTTTCATATTTTCAATGTATTCCTATGTATGTGGTGTTTGGCCATAGGCAATGTGATTTGCGATGAGCAATTAAGAACACATACCCGATAGGTTTATAGGGGCGATTCTATATTATTTGAGTTCCGGAAAAACACTCCATGATGTGTTTTTCATCAGTTTTCCTATGTATTGTGTTATGTGTTCGAACGTGGTATTTCTGTAGGAGGAAGGCCAACGACCAAGTTTCCTGCCCGTCGGTTTCTTTCTAATTGCAAACTGATTCTTGTGATGAAACATTCGAGTTCTTCAATGATGAAGGACTGTAACCGATGTGTTACAAAAACACAGAGAGCTCAATTGACAGGGGGGCTGAAGGTTGCTGAGATTCGCTTGGAGGTCGAGCGAAGCACTGATAACACAGAGAGGCAGAGTTATGATCAGGAGAAGCACAGAGAAGCCCAAGAGGCTCAGAGATGCTTGAATGATAAGTGCAAGCCCAAAGGAGGCAATTTGCGGAGTCGGGGTGACTCAAAAGCAGAGGGTCGCTTGGAGGTCAAGCAAAACCAGAAGCTCGCAAGAGCCAGAGCTGAGAGCCAGAGCCAGAGCTGAGAGCCAGAGCGAGAGCCAAGAGCCAGAGCCAGAGTCGAGAGCGAGAGCCAAGAGCGAGAGCCAAGAGCGAGAGCCAGAGTCAGAGCTAAGAGTCGAGAGCCAGAGGGCCAAATGACCAGGGATAAAATGGTATTCTAAACCCATAGGTTCAGTTGTAAACCAATGGAGTTGAGTGTGGAACTAGTAAAAGAAAGATTACGATAATCCCAAAGAGCTTGGTCAAGTTGATTAGAGCTCAAGGAGACGTAGCCCAAGATATCAAGGTGAACTCCATATTATATTGTTGTCTTATGTGTTTGTTCATTTGCTACATTTTACTGTTATGTGTGTTTTACATCAGCATAAGCAAATGTACCTAAGCACTTGAATAGTCTAAAAACAAACACAAGCACACACCTATTTCAAGTTCTTTTAATTCCGCATTTATCAATCATAAGCAAGATCTTGGGAATATATAAGCTTTGGAGTGGGGGAGGTTCTTGTAAGCTGACAAGAAGCCTTTAGTGCCCCATTTCAGAGCAACACCCCACATCTTCTTACATGTATCTAATTCTGTAATATGGGGTATGATATGTTCCTTGAACCTGTCCTGAATAATATGCCTAGATTTGACATCCTTCTTGTGGTAGGTAGCTAATTGCATCAAATATGTTGGCACAACCAAAACACACGTTGCATATTCCTTTAGACCATGCTCCTCCAAAAATAATAAAATTATGGATTTCTAGATACCAAATTTCGATGCACCATAAAGTCTGTCCTAATTTCTGAAACCCTCGAAAAATAAACTCCAATAAATATGAAGAGATATGTTTGCATTAAAACCTTTGATTTTTCCTTCGAAAGCCTCATGCTCAGATAAAAATAGCCACAACATTGCTGCTGTTCTAATACCATGCAAAATTCTTAGTTACCCAAAAGGTGCTATTAACCTTGTTAATTACTTTCTAATACTTTTTCATGGAAAATTAATTCTTTTGTTAGAAGTAATGAATAATAGCATGAGAAACACCATTCACAAAAAAAATTACAACAAAAAATGCAAGAAACCAATCACAAAAATGAACACAATTATTTTTGGACAAATGTCCATAGAAAAACCCTAATGTGGGTAAAAATCATTTTTAGATCCAAGGGTTTATATTAATATCTTCAAAAAAAACTTCTATTGAGATATTACAACTTCTTTCCTGACATTGGCTAAGCTCCGATTTATTTTTATCTTCACTTATGACCAAATAAAAATAGGAAATTTAATTGTCTCCCTCTATAGATCAACTCAGTTGTTTCTAGAAAATTCACACTATCCTCTGGAACTCACCCTGGTAGCCTCCAGTGATTTACATTGGAAATCTGACAGTGTTTGGAAATTCGCACTACCTTCCTGGAAATTTGCAATGCCACTGAAAACTTGGTCAGCCATTCTTGAAACTCACATTTCCTCTAGGAATTTGATTTGGAAATTTACACTAGTAAACTGGCAAAATCAAACTAGCAAATTTGGTCTCCTTATAAAAAAAAAATTCAACTTCCTTCTATCACTCAGAAATTGGAAAAATTTGTGAAGAATAAACTCCAACAAATTTATTCTCAATCAATATTGTTGAAACCATCCTGGTGTCTCTTTGAAAATTCACCCACTTGAAGTGTCTCTAATGTTTCCCATCCATCTTTCTTTATAATATTCCATTCACAAATGAATGGACATGACTATAAGTTCACTTGATCCAATCAATGGCTAAGATCATGTTATAAACTTTCTATAAGCTTGTAGAAGCAAATATATCTTATCCCAAATAATATAAAAAATTATCCACTTTCCCTAAGTTTAGACTTAGGGAATATTTAAAAATAATCACTATTTGGCATAATTAAGATATTTTCCTTCGTTGAAACTTAGGAAAAATTACATGGGCTTGGAGAGAATTTAATCCTCCATGTTCCTAGCCTCAATGACACCTCTCAAGGCTAGAACACTTGTCCGAGCTACAATATTTAACATATTACACATACCTAATAAAATATGGAAAGAGATATTAGTGAACTTCATTACATGATTACTAAAATATGAAGGTAAATATTATATTTTGTGCTCGTTGATAGACTCAAAAAATATACACATTTTTACTGCATTCAAAGTACATACATAGAAATTTGAGTGGAAAAAATGTTCATGAAGGAAATCCATAGACTTCATGTTCTTCTCAAGGTAATAATAAGTGACAAAGATCCAAATTTCAAAGGATTTTTTTGGAAATATTTATTGCATATGAGTGGAAAAACACTAGTGATGAGTTTGTAATATCATCCAAAAACAAAAGTAAAATAGAAATAGTTAACAAAGGTTTACAAGGTTATCTACAATGTTACTCTTCAAAGAAGGAATCTCAATGGATGAAGTGGATTCCTCTAGCAGAATGGTGGTATAATAGTACCTATGATACATATACTAAAATGGCCCCATTTGGGGCTCTTAATGGATATCCAACTCCTAGTACCTCATAATTTTTTCAAGATAAGTCTAAAGTATAGGTAATAGAGTCACATATGGAGAAGGCTAAAAAAAATTGAAATTTCTTAAGGAAAACCTTCAAATGGTGCAAAGCATGATGGTTAAAAAATTAGACCAACATTGATGTGAAAGACAATTGGAGGAGGGTGATTGGGAATTTCTATGACTACAACCTTATAAGCACTCTACACATAAGAAAAAGAAGAATCATAAATTAGCTCCATAATTTTATGGATCCTACAAGATTATGCACAAGATTTGATAAGTGTCATATGAGTTTGAATTTGATGAAGAATGGAAGTTAATTCTTGAACCAAAAAACATTATGGGTCAACATTGTATATCTCTTCAAAATAGAACCATTATGGAATACCTAATCAAGTGGAAGAATATGCCTCTAGAAGAAGCTAAATGGGAAAATGAGCGGTTCATCAAGAAACACCCTCATTTACAAGCTTTGAGGGCTGAAGAAACACCCTCATTTACAAGATTTGAGGGCAAAGTTTTTTTTTTTGGGTATATATTAAGGCCCTAATAAGCATTCATTAAGTTAATTTGATTATATTAGGAGGTCAACTAGAACCTTTTTTTGTACCCTTTCATTGTAATTGTATCCTTTCTCTCTCTTTTGTGTGTGTGTGTGTGTGTATATATATATATATACGCACCAAGGAGAGATACTCTTAGGATCATTATATATTGTCTCATACACTGTATTCATTGTATAAGTAGATTTCCCCCTCGAAGTGGACTATAATTACTTCCTTCTTATCATTTTTTAGATGCATGGTTCATAACACTTAAGTGTTATTATAGCAAGAACCATACAATTTAATAAAACATGGATAACCATAAATATTAATATGGTTTTATTAGAAAAGTAGCATAGGGATTATAGGGGTTCTATGGATAATTAACATGAGAGGAAAATGGGTCATTAATATGGGGTCCATATGGGTTTATGGGCTACTAAGATGGGGATCATGTGTCAAAAATAATTTTATAAGGGATATTAGCATAAGTTCAAGGACCATAAGCCTTATACCAGACATGAGGAATAATATCACTATGACTATATGGGTTATTAACACAAATACTATAGAGCTTATAGGGATTGTGGGGGTTAGATGGGTTGTCAAGATATGGACCATAATAGTTACTAGCTAATTCATATTGAATCATTATATTATTTTTCATCCATATTGATGCTTTTAGAGTGGAAAATAATAGAAATAAGTTTGTAGAAGTAGTTTTAGAGACAAGCTTGTAGAAATTACGATGTAGATTTGCAACATCTCATGAAGTTTTAATCAAAATCACAAGACACAATTCTACTCTACTGCTATGCGGACATTAATTCACAATCTAGAACAAAATTTTTAGACATGCAATAAGAAATAACACACATGCAACAAGTATTTTTCTTGGGGAAAGAAAACTGCTAAAAACCCCAATTCTTGCTTGCATTAAATCAAAAGAATAGAGATGTATTACAATTTCTTTTCTCAACTGAGCACACCTTGCAAGTGCATAACCTATCTCTCTGCTCACTGAAAGGCTCTGACCCAGAATTAGTCAAATTTTCCTCTACTTGAGCTCCTGTTTCCTTGCATTGTTCCTTGAGAAATTAGGCCCTTATTATTTATGAAATTACTCAAATTGATTGGACAATTCCTTTAGGCTGATCCTTTGATTGCATGCAACACTTGTACACTCAAGACTAGTTTACAACTGATGTTACACTGCCTTGGAATATCCACCTCAACTGCGTAACTCAAATTCTCTGCATGCATTAGCTATTTTGGGTTGATTGATTAGTTAACTAGATTATCACTGAGTTTGACTGAAGTCCCATAGCTTAACTGACCTTCCACTAGTTCCTCCAAAAGTTGGAGCTAGTTTATTTGAAAACAACCTAAGATCACTGACCTTGATTGCTACAAATTAGTAATCACACATGCTGAACTGAACTCTAACTCCTCTAACTTGAATTTACTGAGTAAACTGGGTGACACAAGCCATGTCACACAAGTTAACACAATCCAAGTTGTTTGCTGATGTGGAAATTCGATTTTTCTCAATTTAATCAAGGAAAAATCAAATTGAGAAATTCTTGCTGCATTTTTTAACAATCCTTCTCAGCAAGAAAGGGATTATCAAACACCCCTCTCCTGCACCTGTAGAACTAGAACTTCTCTCTTTACAATTCATTTTTTAAAATGTCAACATCTTTTTCCTCTGTTGAAATGTATTGCAACAACATTATTCGCCTTTGCACATAGTCCGTAAATGGTGATACCAAATATCTATATGCTTGGATCGAACATGAAAAACATGATTCTCAAAGAGCTTGTTGCAACTATGATTATCATAGTAGATCATAATTGGATCCATCATTTGACCAAACAATCCAACAAGTATCTTTCTCATCCAGATCTCCTCAAATGTTGCTTGACTTGCAACCATGTTTTCTGCTTTTTCCTAGCTGAGTGCCACAAATATTTACTTCCTGCTATACCAGGAAACCATTGTGGACCCAAAAATGAAAATTCCACTTGATGTACTCTTTCGTTCTGATGGAATTCCTGCCCAATCTACATCTCTAAAGCCATACAACTTCACTCTGTCTGTCTGTCTATACCATAGTCTAAACTGGGCAGTGCCTCTGAGGTACCATAAAACAGGTGCCCTCCAAAATAATTTGGTTGGCCTAACCATAACTTGGCTCAGTTGGTTGACTGCATAACACATATCTGGTCTTGTGTTCACAAGATACATAAGTGAAACCACTAACTTCCGATAAATGGTAGAATCCACTTTTCACCTGGAGTGGCATCCTCCTTCCTCTAGTTGGTTGCTAGAGGTGTCTCCATGGATTTTCAACTTTCTGTAGGTTTTAACCCTGTACAGAAATTACCTGCATATGAATTCTAAAACACAGAAAATAAATAATGCGAGAGCATAACGCATAAAACACATATACAGAGAGATTTTCCCCTGGATCCCAAAACTAGGACTACCAGCTTGATTTTTCATTATGTTCCTTTCAATGTTATAATACATATTTATACATGCCGAAGCATCCAATACCATGGACCAAAAACCATTGCGTCCAAAACCATGGACCGAAAACCATCACATCCAAAATCATGTGCGAAAATCATGCACAAAACCATAGGTAGGTCCGCCCAACCTAACATAGGGTCTAAAACCAAAATTTTGAGTGTGGTTACTTGCAACCCTCAAACCCCCTGTGACTCCCCTTGTTACAAAATTAGTGCAACGAAGGGGGGGATCTGCCCCCCGGTTAACTACGTGGGCTAGTCATGGAAAGAATATAACACAACCCAACATTCTCCCACTTGTTGTTTTATTTCCACAGGGGGCCACAAGAGAGCTTAGTCATTTATCCAGCCCTGCAACGCCCATTGTTTCTCTACACCAAGAGAACTTCTCAGAGTTCACAGATTTTGTCAATGCATCTGCAGTATTCTTCAAAGTGTCCACCTTTACCAGCAACACCCTTTTGTCTTCTATCATATCCCTCACAAAGTGATACTGAACATCAATGTGCTTTGTCTTTGAATGCTATGCAGGGTTCTTTGCCAAGAAAATTGCACTTTCGCTGTCATAGTCTATCCTTATAACTCCCTGTACTAACCCCATACTTGAACACAATCTCTGTAACCAAACTGCTTCCTTGCTTGCATGAGTGGCTGCCATGTATTCTGCCTCTGTAGTTGATAGTGCAACTATAGATTGTTTCTTACTCATCCAACTGATTGCACCTCCAAACAGGTTAAACACATACCCACTTGTAGATCTTCTCTGATCCAGATCTCCAGCCCAGTCTGCATCAACAAAGCCACAAATATCCAACACTCTATCCAATCCCGGTCTTCCTTGGTAGCACAAACCATAATCATTAGTGCCACGCAAATACCTGAAAACCCACTTCACTGCTGTCCAATGCTCCTTCCCTGGTTTTGACATAAACCTGCTCAATGCTCCCACTACATGTGCAATGTCTGGTCTAGTACAGACCATCGCATACATTAGGCTACTGACTGCACTTGCATATGGAACATGGGACATGTTGTCTTCCTCTTCTCGTGTCTTGGGACACTGTTCAACAGATAACTTTACACCTACAGGAATATGAACCTTCACCGGTTTACTATCGTGCATATTAAACCTCCGCAATATTATCTCGACATACTTCCTTTGGTTTAAATAGAGCTTCCTCTTTGTCCAATCTCTTTTAATTTCGATGCCCAAAATATAGTTTGCAGCACCAAGATCTTTCATGTCGAATTTGGAGGAAAAATAGGTCTTCAAATCTTGGATAATTTCGTTGTCATTTCCAACCAGCAACATATCATCCACATACAAGACCAGATAAATAACACGGTCACCAATTAATTTAAAATACACACAGTGATCTGCTTTCACTACAACAAAACAGGAAATTTGCGCCAGATTTAGCACCAGATTCTAGTGCATTTTTTTCTCAATTGGGATGAGCAACCTGGCGCTAAATCTGGCTCTATTGTACAATTTTTAAAACGTCCCTTTTTGCACCAAATTTTGCATCTTTTTTACGCCAAATTTTCCATCATTTTCTGCATCATATTTTGCACCAAGATTTTCATTTGGTTTTACAACAGGTTTTGCTTCTAGTTTTGTGCCTTTTTTTGCATCTATTTTTGCATCATTTTTTGCTTCCTCTTTTGTGGAATTCTTTGCTTCTATTTTTGTGTCATAATTTGCATCGATTTTTACACCATCTTTGACATCTTATTTAGCGCCTTTTTTTACATCCAATTTGTGCCAATTTTTGCATCTGGTCTTATGCCATCTTTTGCTTCTAATTTTGTACTTATTTTTACATCTATTTTTGTGCCAATTTTTGTGCCTTTTTTTACACCATCTTTTCCATCCAATTTTGCACCATATGTTGAATCTGATTTAGTGCCAAATTTCGCATGCATTTTTGCACCATTTTTTGCATCCACTTTTGCATTTTATTTATCTCCCTTTTTTGCATCCTATTTTGCACCATATTTTGCATTTAATTTTGCATCATTTGTTGCATCCAATTTAGCATCATTTTTAACACCATTTCTTGCATCCAATTTTTCATCCTTTTGAGCATCTAAATTTGCATCCTATGTTGAACCATATATTGCATCCACCTTTGCATCCCATTTTGTGTCTATTGTTACGTTCACTTTTGAGCCATTTTTTCGTCTACTTTTGCATTTGTTTTTGCACCAAGTTTTGAATGATTTGTTGCATCATTTTACATCCAATGTTGCATCTCAATTTGCATCCAAAATTGAGCCATTTTTATGCCCATTTTTGCACCATTTTTTCTTCTTTTGTTTCCAATTTTGCACCATTTTTTATGTCCAAATTTGCATCCTTTTTGGTATCTAGTTTTTCATCCTTTTTGGCTTCCAAATTTGCATCCTTTTTTCTGCCACATTTTGTGTCCACATTTGCATCTCATTTTGCACCTACATTTTAGTTGGAATTTTCATCTAGTTATGCATCATCTTTGACATCCTTGGTTTCACCATTTTTTAGTCCCATTTTGCATCTTGTTTTGTTTCTTTTCTTACATCCTTTTTGCATCCTAAGTTTACACCATTCTTTGCATCCTCATTTTGGTGTCCATTTTTGCATTCTTGTTTTCACCCAATTCGGTATCCTTTCATATGCCCTATTTTGTTCCCTTCTTTGTGTCTAGTGTTGCACCCTTTTTAAATTTTACTTTAAAAACCTTTTTGTGTCATTGTTTGCATATTGTTTTGATGGCTAGTTTAACATCCAATTCTACTCCCAATTTTTCATCCATGGTTAAATCCACTTTTGGCTTCTTGTTTAGAGTTTTACTTTTATTTCCATTTATGACCACCTCTATGGGTTCATTTTACTAAGTTCATTTACATAGTGAAATATATTAAATTTTCTAAATATCATTTTGCTGTAGGATTTAATGCATGGTTAGATGAAAACAAAACCCTCTCAGTTTATCTCAGAAACCTAGGACAAACCAATTAAGAGAAAGGTTGTTCTAAGGCTTAGGATTCTTAGCAGATCAAGATGTAGAGTATAGATTAAGAAAAAGAGAATGAATTCTTGTGAGTCCTCGCATGCAGGTCTTCTTGGAGTTTTTCGTATAGCCAAGAAGCGCTCCTAGCTAGCTCCAAAGCTTGGTCCTACACATAAGAGAGAGAATAAAGCAACCTTCACAACATAATATCTTAATAATCAAAACTATAAAAAACATATAAATATTATTGAATAAATAAATATAAACCAAAAACCCATGCATACATTAGTTAAATAGAAGAAGTAAAGAATGAATAGAAACATATGGAAGGAAGAACAACTGATCTATATGAATAAAGGAGTTGGAGGAAAGTTACAACAATCAGATATAGTTGCAACATCACCTCCCCCAACTCATAGCTCCAAAACTCTCCCTCTCAAGACAGATCTCAAGAGCGTGACAATACAAAATTCCCATCATTTTTTCAATGGCCAAGCCTCTAATATATAGGAAAGTGGAGGCTATGAAGATTTCCAAAATTCCTCATTAGTTCAATTTGGGAAAAATCTTTTGGGTGAATAATGTTTCCTCATATAAAAAAGGAATTTTCCACTTTTTAGATGTTTTTGTGCTTAGGAAAAAGATTCCCCATGCTTTATGGCTCTTTCCCACTTTTGTATGCTTTTATTTTTTAGGAAAAAGCTAAAGATGAGGATAAAGAGATTACATTCCACCATATGTTTCCAAAAGTGACCAAGAATGTCAAATTCAAATTCTAGTTTGCTTATGTTTTAGTTTTTTTTTAAATATATATTTAGTTTTAGTATATTTTTTTTTCTAGAAAAATATATTTAGTTTTTGGTATATTTTTCTATAAGAAAAATTATATTTTGTTTTTATAAAAATGGATTTTAAACATTCCATTCATGCTAAATTTGTGATTTTATGATAGGAGTTTAAATTATATATAGTAAAGTAACTTAATGTCATGTGTCGTGTTGCTGAGATGGGTGTTATACATCTCTTTCTTGCTAAGTTATAGAATGTGCTTGGGTTTTCTTAATGCAATAAAACTAATTATGTTCTTCATGATATCTTGAAATGTTCATCTTGAACCAGGCTAATAAAACAATAAAGTTAAAATAGGTTTTCCTTTGTCCTTTATAGATCTTTGTCCCCATTAATCTTGGTCTTAATAGATTAATTGTCTATGACTCCAATATCGCAAATGGAAAACCTCTATTTCTCAATTCTATTTCTAACACAAGTAATTTATACTCCCCATCTCCATGGATTGTTGGGAGTGACTTCAATATTATAAGTGTCTCGAGGAAAAGAAAGAATGAATCGAAATGTTTAACAAGATATTTTGTAAGCTATACCATTAAAGCCACAAAGTAGTCTCCACTAAAGTTGTCAAGAAATGAGTCTCCAACCCACACATGTGGATCAATGAGATGTAATACATGTGTGTGTGGTTACGAACTCAGTACACCTCTATAATAACTCCACAAACTTATGTATTTCACTCTGTCACATAAATTGACAGTAGTGTGACATAAGTAAACCAAGAGTAGACATGAAAGCCTTAGGAAACAAACATTCCTTATATCCTCAATTAGGTGCTTAAATGATGAAGTGAAAATGCAAGGAGATAAGAAGAATTCATGATTTAACCATCACATACATGTGATCAAGTGTGACTAGGAGTGTATATATTCATATATTTTCCAAAGAGGGAGTGAATACATGAGTTACCATTTATTGGCCCTTATTTTTCTTTCTTTTTCATTTTCTTATATATAGGACTTAGGGAATAAGGTTTTCATAAGTTTGGCACAACTCATAGATATAAGATTTACATGAATTTTCACTTCAACCTTAGAGTTTAGACTTAGATAAATCAATATAGTGTATGTTTAATGATTTTGGCTTTCACTTTTTTATTGTATTTCATCACAAATACAAAAGGGGAAATATTTTGCCACAAATCTATGAATGCTTAATCATAAAGTCGTCATGTGATGAAAAAAAATTAATGATGTTATTCTCTACGAAAATGATGGGTATTCTTGAGAAAATCTTATGCTTGTGGATGTTTCCTCCCTGGTTGAGAGGGAGTGAGGGTAGACACCATGTTATCCATGTGTCATGTACTATGGCTAGGATTAACAATCGTAAGCCTAGTAAAGGCACTAGTAGGGATAATGGTGGATTGGATAAACATCTGGGACCAATATTCTTTGAGAATTTGGACATTGACTAGGACTAATCGCCATAAGTCAAGTACATTAATCCAAGATAAGAATAGTCATGAGGATTGAGATTTTCTGGTGTCAAATATTATGATAGTGGATTAGGAAATGATCATGTGAGGACATACCTGGTAAACATCTTGGTGGGGTAAGTGCCTTGAAAGGCAGTGGTGTCCAAATTTATGCCTCCCAACATTGTGCTCTGATCTAATGGAGAGATAAACTTGTTAGTCAAGGCCTTACTATTTTGAAAATTTTGGCTATGATGATGTAAATCATCATTGATGCTTATCAATCTAGATCCCTTCTTATATGAATATTTCAACTTGAGAGTACTTTTTGTCTCATTATGAGTACCTCGCTAGTTTAGAGGGAGGGTCATCATCTTCATTATTGCCATCATCACCACCATCAATGTGATCATTATTGTCATCATAATCACCATTCATGTCTTCTTCATGATCATCATCATCCTCATGATTTTGTATATTGTCGTCAATTGTTCATAATTATAGGTATCATAAGAAATATCACCAACCTTAGGACACATGATATATGAAAGAAAAATAACCACTTTATTTTTTAGAAATGATTGATGATCATCAACATCACTACCATTATCATCGTCATTATAATTGTCATCATCCCCATCATCATAACTAATATAAGTTTTATCATAATTTTTTTCATCTTCATCATGAACATCATAATCATCATTCATGCCATTATTGTTCTTGATTATGACCAAGATGAAAATAATGATAACGATGATCAAATGATGATGACTTGGAAGATGACGCCAAAGATAATTATTATGATTTTTACCATGATAACATTTAAAAATTGGGAGGAATGGCCAAGGTCATTAGCATCATCATCATTGTCATTGTAACTCCCATCGCCTTTATCATCATTGTCATTATCATAACAATCGCAATTCATGTCATCGTCATCATCTTCATTATCATCATCGTTATAATTATTGACATTGTCATCAGTTGTTCATAATTTTCAATGTCATAAGAAATATAATCAATGCAAAAGATATGATGTGTGTTGGAAAATGGATGCAAAAGTAAACAAAAAAATGGGGGTAAAAATAGACGTAAATTTGGATGAAGAGTGGACACAACATAAGTAGATGCAGAACAAGACAGAAAAATTGAACAAAAGTGGATGAAAAAGTAGATGCAATAGTTCATACAAACTTGAACACAAAATAGGACTCAAACATGGATGAAAAAGTGGAAGAAAACATGGGGACAATAGTAGGCATAAAACTTAGCATGAATTGTGGTGAAACAAATGTGGATACTCCTATGAATGTAAAAAAAAAGGGACACAAACTTGAATGCAAAAAGGAGGAAAACTTGGATGAAAAAAGGGATGTAAACATGGCCCAAACATGGGTGCAATAGTGAACACAAAATTAGTTGCAAAACTAGACAAATCAAAAGTGGAAGTAAAAGTAAATTCAAAATGGGATGCAAAAAACATAAACAATATTTGATGCAAACTTGGACACAAAAGAGGATGCAAATATGGATGCAATAGTGGAAGAAAATGTGGGTTGCAATGATAGGCATATGATATGGCACAAATAATAGCACAAAAAAGGTGGATGTAATAATAGACACAAAAAAATATGCAAACTTAGATGCAAGACAAGATGCTATAAGGGATGTAAAAGTGGATGCAAACATGGGTGCAACATGAGAAACAAAATTGGATGCAAAATATGGATGAAATGGAAGTACATGCAAAAGAAGATACAAAATGAGATGCAAAACCCAACACAAAAGTGGATGCAAAAATAGATGAAATATTTTATGCAAAAGAGGATGTGAAGATGGATGCAAAATTGGAAGCAAACGTGGGTACAACAGTATGTGCAAAACATGGAACAAATTTTGTCACAAAAAAAGTAGATGTAATGATAGATGCAAAAAAAGAAGCAAATGAAGATGAAAAATAGGATGCAAAAAGGGATGTAAAAGTGGGTGTAAACATGGGTGCGACAATGGATGTAAAATAGCTTTTGCAACTTATTTGAAAGAGCAATTTTGTCCCAACAATTAGACTTGTAGCATAAAGAACATGGTTAATACATATGATTCGACCAAAAACTAGTTACTACCAAAATTTAACCAAAAAAAATATTACTGCATAAAAATAGAATTAAAAACAAAAAAAATAAAAACAAAAATTTCCCAAATTAAAAATAAATAAATGATAAACTTTTTTTTACCAAAATTTAGTGATTTTTTTAGTGCTAATACTAACATCACCATTACAACAAGATATTTTTTTAGTGCTAATACTGCCATTACAACAAGATATAAGAGGGATATAATGCAAAAAGTTTAATAATAATATGTATGTAGAAGATGGTATTCAGACTGGTGAATTCATGATAATCAATGGGACTACAGTCAAAATAATTGGATGTTATTTACTTTTTTACATAGATTGTCAAAATAATTGCATAAATCGATTTTTTTTAACCAAAATTTAACAAAAACTTTGCTAGTGCTAACATTAGAACCACCATTACAACAAGATATCTTTCTAGTGTTGACAACACCATTATAGTAAGATACCTCAAGAGAGACAAAAAATTTAAAAAGTATGATAGTAATATGTATCCAGAAGATGGTAGTGAAACTAGTAATTGTTCATTCTCATTATCATAATCATTGTCATCATCATCACCATCATCCTTGTCATCGTTATTTCCATCATTACATTATCATCATAATCACCATTCATGCCATCATCATCAACTCCATCATCATCATCATTATGGACATTGTTTGCAATTGTTTATAATTATAGACGTTGTAAGAAATATCATCAACCCAAAAAATGTGATTAGTGCTAGAAAAGGGTTGTTTAGGACACATTGATATACGTAAGAGAAATAACAACTCTATTTTTGAGAGATGATCGATGATCATCATCATCACCACCATTATCATCGTCATTGTCATTTTTATCATCCCCATCATCATCATTAATGTAATTTCTATCAACATTGTTGTAATCATCATCATCATTCATGCCATTATTGTTTTTGATGATGCCCTAGATGAAAATGATGATGATGACACCAAAGATAATGCTTATGATTATGACAATGACAACATCTAAAATTGGGAAGATTCGCCAAGGTCATTAGCGTCGTCATCATCATAATCATTGCCATCATCATCATTAATGTCATTGTAACCACTATCGTCTTTATCATCATAATCACAATTCATGTCATCGCCATCATCTTCATTTTCATCATTGTCAATATTATTGACATTGTCATCAATTGTTCATAATTGTTAATGCAATAAGGAATATCATCAATGCAGAAAATATGATGAGTGTTGGAAAAGGGATGCAAAAGCGAACATAGAAATGGGGGCAACAATAGAAGTAAAATTGGATGAAAAGTGGATACAACATAAGTAGATGCACAACAACATGAAAAACCTAACACAAAAGTGGATGCAAAAGTAGATGCAGTTGTCAATGTAAACTTGGATGCAAACATGAAGGCAAAAGTGGAAGCAAACATGGGTCCAATGGTAGGTGTAAAACTTGGCACAAACTGTGGTGAAACAAATGTGGATGCAACAACAGACACAAAAGTAGATGCAAAAATGGATGAAACAAAAGTGGATACAATAGGGGATGCAAAAACATACACAATATCTGATGCAAACTTGAACACAAAAGAGGATGCAAATGTGGATGCAAACGTGGAAGCAAATGTGGTTGCAATGGTAGGCGCAAGATATGGTGCAACAAAAGTGGATGTAACAATAAACAAAAAATATGCAAAATAAGATGCAAAAATGGATGTAAAAGTGGAAGCAAACATTGATGCAACAGGAAAACAAAATTGGATGAAAAAAATGGATACAATGGAAGTAGATGCAAAAGTAGATACAAAACGAGATGCAAAACCCAATGCATAAACCTGACACAAAAGTGGATGCAAAAATAGATGCAATATTTGATGCAAAAGAGGATGTGAACATGGATGCAAAATTGGAAGCAAACGTGGATACAATAGTGAGTGCAAAACATGGTGCAAATTATGGCATAACAAAAGTGGATGTAATGATAGATGAAAAAAAAGAATCAAAGTATGATGCAAATGAAGATGTAAAAAGGGATGCAAAAAGTGAAATTTAAAATGGGTGTAACAGTGGATGCAAAATTGTATGCAAAAGTGGATGCAATAGAAGTCGATGCAAAAGTAGATGCAAAACGAGACACAAAACCCGATGCAAATCCTGGTCCAAAATTGGATACAAAAAGGGATGCAAAAATAGATGTAGTAGTTGATGAAAACCTAGATGCAAATGAGGATGCAAACGTGGATGCAAAATTATAATCAAAAGTGGGTGCAAAAGGAGGTGCCAAACTAGGCGCCAATTGTGGCACAAAAATATTAGATGCAATAGTGGGTACAATAATAGATGCAAAAGAGGATGTAAATATGGATGCCAAACAAGATGGAAAAGTGGATGCAACAAAAGTAGATGCAAAATTATATGCAAAACTAGACACAAAACTCGATGTAAAATGTGGCGCAAAAGTGATGCACAAATGGATGAAAAAATGGATGCAAAAAATGATTTAAAAAAGGATGCAAAAAAGGATGCAAAAGTCGATGCAAAAGTTGATGCAAGTGTAGGTGAAAAAAGTGGATTCAAATGAGGATGAAAAAGTATGTCAAACAAAAATAGATGCCAAAATTGATGCAAAAACTGGAACAAAACCTGGTGCAAAGGATGACACAAAACTTGGCATAAAATTTGGTGCAAAACGTGGTGCAAAACCTATTGCAATACCTGGTGCTAAACTTGGTGTAAGATTTGGTGCAAAACTTGATGCAAATTTTGTGTCACGTTTTGCACCATATTTGATAAATGGATGCAAATAGCACCAAAAATGGGCTCTAGATGCAAAAAAAGAAGTAAAAAGGGACGCTAATCGCTAGTTTTGTTGTAGTGTTTGCTTCTAGTGAAGCCAAGTCCTCGTATAAATGTATCAAATTTCTGATACCACATCCTTGGTGATTGTTTTAACCCATACAAAGACTTCTTTAACTTGCATACCAGTTCTTTCTTGCCCTTCACCGCAAAGCCTTCAGGTTGCTTAATGTAGATCTCCTCTTCCAAATCCCCGTGAAGAAAAGTTGTCTTCACATCCATCTATTCTACCTCAAAATCAAAAGCAGCAACAACAAATAAAAGTAATCTAATAGAAGTTACCTTGGAAACAGGAGAAAAAATATCACCAAAATCAATTCCCGACACTTGTGAATAACCCTTTTCTACCAACCGAGCTTTATATTTCTCCACCTTTCCTTCTGCATTTATCTTCTTCTTGAACACCCATTTTCTGCCAATGGGTTTCCTTCCAGCCAGAAACTCCACCAGATCCCAAGCCTCATTTTTATGCAAAGATGCCATTTCATCAACCATGGCCTCTTTCCAGAGTTTTCCATCCTCTAAATCTACCGCTTCCTTCACAGTTCTAGGATCATCAGAAGTAATAGATAAAGAAAAATTTGAACAGAAAGTAGATGGACTATACCTTTCTAGCTACCTTCTTTCTCAAACTGATCTTCTCACACCCGGAGTTTGTGGCTCTTCATCTTCTGATTCCTCCTTTGCTGTAGAGTCTGATTCTTCCTCCTTTAGCTCAAACTCTATCTTCTCAGGTTCCTTTGGTTGGACTTCATGTTTAACAACATCTTTCACCTCTCTGAACACCACATCTTGGCTGTACACAACCTTCCTTGTTACTACGTTCCAAAGCTTATAACCCTTTAAACCATCCTTATACACAATAAAGATGCACTTTTCAGATTTACTATCCAACTTGGTTCCTTTCTCCTTTGGAACATGTACATATGCATCACATCCAAATACCATCAGATGTGAAAGAGAGGGTTTCTTACCAGTCCATACCTCTTGTGGAATCTTATCCTCCAACGCTGATGAAGGTGATATATTGACCAGGTAACATGCTGTCCCCACTGCCTCTGCTCAGAATTCCTGTCCTAACCCGGCATCACTGAGCACGCTTCTTGCCCTTTCCATCAACGTATTGTTCATTCTTTCTGCAACTCCATTTTGCTGAGGTGTATATGGAGTAGCCTTTCTTACATAATTCTTTCTTACATAATTCTTCAAATTCCTTACTACAAAACTCTCCACCGTTATCTGTCCTCAACACCTTTATCTTCTTCTCTATCTAGTTTTTCACCAGAGCCTTAAATTATTTAAACCTGTCAAAGACTTCAGATTTCTTCTTAAGGAAATATATCCATGTATTCCTTGGGAAGTCATCTATAAATGATACATAGTACACAGACTTACCCAGTGATGGAACCTTCACAGGTCCAAACACATCACTGTGCACAAGTTTTAATTTCTGTTCCGTCCTCTTACCACCAGAGGGTAAACTCACCCGATTTTGCTTCCCATATACAAAATTTTCACAGAAATCAAAATCCAGAGAGCTATTAATCATACCTTCTACCATACTTTACCATGAAGTATTCGAAGGCCCTTCTATCCAATATGTCCAAACCTTTGATGCCACAACATGGTCTTCTCTCCAGATACCACTAGATTTTCTACTCCACTTTCAGGAACCACAGAGCTGTTGCACCCATCAAAAGCAATGCTACCTTACAGCTTGTACAGAGTTCCAATTCGAACTCCCCGCATCAATACCAGTGCTCCCTAAACCATCTTGCAGGTATCCTTCTCGAACACTGTTTTTACACCTGCATCATCTAACTTGCTTACAGAAACCAGATTTCTGGCTAATGTAGGAATATGCAGAACACCCAGAAGTGTTCTAACCCTTCCACCTTGCAACTTCAACTTTACTTTTCCGTGACCAACGATTCTAGCCTTCCTGTCATCCCCCAAGAAGACATCACCACCATCATATTTCTCATACTCGCAGAACCACTCTCTATGAGGAGTAAAGTGAAAGGATGCACTCGAGTCAATCAACCATGCCTCGTGATCTACATGTGTACTTGAAGAAGCCAAGTACACATCCCCACCTTCATCTGAGGTGGTTTTCGCCTCTGCAGAAGGAGCATCATCAGATCCCTTTCGTTTATCAGTAGCTTTAGATTTACAGTCCCTTTTGTAGTGCCCTTCCTTTTCGCATTTCCAACACACCACCTTTACACGTTTTCTTTGAGATTTACATCTAACACTAGATTTAGATCTCCCACTCGATGACTTATTTTTGTTTCTGTTATGGGACCATCCTTGTATAGACAAGGCATCACCATTCTGGCTCTCCATATTTTTCCATCTCATCTCCTCTGTTAGCAAGGATGAGACTATTTCATCAAATTGCAAGGCAGTTGCATTGCTACCTATTGCAATAACTAGACTATCCCACGAATCTGGTGGAGAACACAAAAAACTGATGCACTTATCTTCATCTGAAATTTTAATATCAATAGATAATAATTGACTTACCACAATATTAAATGTGTTCAGATGTTCTGTCACTGAGTCTCCATCTTTCATCCTCAGGTTATACAACTTTTTCCGTAGGAACAGTTTATTCACCAGAGACTTAGATTGGTACAAAGTCCCTAACTTGTCCCACAAAGCCTTCGTCGTAGCTTCCCCTGATACATTCAACAATACTGAATCCGAGACACACAATTGTATTGTGCTCTTAGCCTTCCGATCCTTCCATTCTTCATCGGACACTCTCGTTGGTTTAGTACCCGAATCTGCCATGATCCACTGATCTTTATCCACCAACAAATCCTCCATCTTGAGTTTCCATAACTCAAAAATCTGGCCATTAAATTTCTTGATCTCTATCTTTCCACTGCTCACCATCTTCTTTCACCACCAGATTCGATCCCACAGACCTCCCAATGAACAGGGTCTACCACAGGCCTGAGCAAAACCCCTCAACAACAAAGGCGTCCCCTTGAAGCCAAAACAACTCTGATACCAAATGTAGGTTTTAATCCCATACAGAAATTACCTGCATACGAATTCTAAAACACAGAAAATAAATAATGCGAGAGCATAACACATAAAACACATATACACAGAGATTTTCCCCTGGATCCCAAAACTGGGACTACCAGCTTGATTTTTAATTATGTTCCTTTCAATGTTACAATACATATTTATACATGCCGAAGTATCCAATACGGTGGACCGAAAACCATCGCATCCAAAACCATGGATCAAAAACCATCGCGTCCAAAACCATGTGCGAAAATCGTGCACAAAATCATAGGTAGGTCCGCCCAACCTAACATAGGGTCCAAAACCAAAATTTTCCGGGGCGCTTCCATGGACCCCATAGAGTGGGGTTACCTTCACCCCTCAAACCCCCTGTGACTACCCCTGCTACGCAATTGGTGCAACGAAGGGAGGGATCTGCCCCCCTTCTAACCCCCCGATTAACTACGTGGGCTAGTCGTGGAAAGAATATAACACAAGCCAACACTTTCCATGTAGAACCTTTGTAGTATCTCATTTGCATACTTGCCTTGAGAGACAAATAGTTCCCCGTCACCTTTCCATACTTCCAACCTGAGGAAGTATTGCATGAGACCCATGTCCTTCATTTAAAATTCCCTTGCAAGGTCCTCCTTGCAAGATCTGATCAACTGCTCATTACTAGTGAAAATAAAATCATCAACATATAAGACAATAATGAGCAATTTACATTCTACCAAAATATGATAGAGGTTTGCATCTGCTTCACTTTTGGTGAAGCCCAAACCAGTGAGATATCTATTGATCTTGGTGTACCAGGAATGAGGTGCTTTTTTGAGATTGTACAATGCTCGCTTGAGTCTGCAAACATGATACTCTCGATCAAAAGTCTCGAAGCCTTCTGGTTGCTTGATGTACACCTCCTCCTCAATAACTGTATTGAAGAATGTTGCTTTTACATCCATCTGGTGGATTTTCCATCCCATCTACGCAGCCAAAGAAAGAATTGATCTAAAGGATGAGTACCTTGTTATAGGAGAAAAGGTCTCCTCATAGTCAATCCCTTCAACTTGAGAGTACCCCTTGGCCACAAATCTAGCCTTGTACTTCTCTATTATTCTGTCTACTGCTTACTTCACCTCGAAGATCCATCTCGAACCCACAACTGATTTATGTGCTAGTCTTGGGACCACTTCCAAAACACTGTTCTTTACAATGGATTCATATTCCTCCACCATTGCATCAACCCAAAAAGGTTGCTATACTAATTCCTTGAAAGAGGAAGGCTCATTATCTACAAGCTTAGTCATTAGAGCCATGTAGCCAGTGTACTGATCTAGTGACTTCTCTTCATGCGCTGAATTGAAGGAGCACCCAAATTCTCCCTCACATCCTGCACAAGTCCCTCAGCTTCCCTGGTCCTTTTTCTACCTTCTCTGGATGGTTATGCTTGAGTGGTTTTCTCCACTATCTTCTCCTCAATTTTTGGCTACTCCACAACTTCTTGAGGTTACTCCTTTGGAGCTAAAATCTCCTCCTCTGGTGGGATCTAAATCTCCCTCTCAAGAGAGAATCACATGGATTTATCCTCATAAAGTTTTACACCCCTTCGCACACCTCTCACTCTAAGGGATGACAAGTACACACAATAGTTGTGGGGAGTTTATGTGTAACCCATAAATTGCCCCAATGCTGCTGTCGGATTTAACTTCTTCCTTGATTCTTTGGGGACATGGCAGTAAAGAGAGGCTCTAAAAATATTGAAGTGTGACACATCTAGATTCCACCCCAAGAAAGCCTTCTTTGATGCAATCATGCCAAGAATCCGATGAGGACTCCATTTCTACAAATAGATTGTTGTGTTGCATGCCTCAGCCCACAAGTTCAGAGGTAGGCCTTGGTCATGCAACATTGCCCTCGCTACTCCAACAATGCTACTGTTCTTTCTCCCCAGCCACCCCATTTTGCTGTGGGTTGTGGGGTGCTGTCAACCCTCCTCGAATGCCTTCTTTTACATAGAAATTTTTAAATTCATTTGATACATATTCACCTCCATTATCGCTCCTCACAGACTTCACCTTCTTGCCGGTTTCTTTCTCAACCAGTGCCTTGAATTATATGAACTTATAGAATGTCTCATCTTTCTTCCACATGTAGAAGATCCAACACTTCCTTGAGAAGTAATCAATAAAAAAGAAAGAATATTTGTGTATGGCAGTGAAGGTTGTCGAGAAAGGTCCACAAACATCAGAGTGGATCCTTTCAAGGATTGCATGTGCTTTTCTTTCCTAATCATGGAATGTGGATTTTGGGTACTTCCTCATAGTACATCCTTTGCATACGTCCTACTGATCAAGTGCTCCTTTGGGGAGGAATGTGGTTATCTGTTGCATGATCT
Source organism: Pinus tabuliformis (assembly GCA_031772625.1). Classification (NCBI taxonomy): domain Eukaryota; kingdom Viridiplantae; phylum Streptophyta; class Pinopsida; order Pinales; family Pinaceae; genus Pinus; species Pinus tabuliformis. The sequence continues at coordinate 1,030,827,536 of CM062804.1, read as the reverse complement.
TTAGGGCACCATGATGCAAATGGACAAGTCTTTTGTGCCAAATTTCACCGACATCTTGGCTCTGCACATTCTCTACCTTTGTGCTTAATGCAACATAATGTTCCACATCTAGCTGATACAGGTCCTTCACATGAACCCTGATCTGCTTCACCCATCCCATCACCATGTGTCTGAGGAATAATTTTCCGTTGTTGAAGATCACATCATAATCACGTTCTTCCAAAATTGTAACAAAGACAAGATTTTTCTTTAGGCTCAGAATGAACCAGACATCCTTGAGCTTGAGGGGGGAGATCAAATCCCTCTGAAAGGTGACTATACCAATATTGGTCATGCTATACCTTCCTTTGTCCCCCATCTAGATGTGCATCTACAAATCTATTTCTTCCAGGTCATTGAAAAAGTCTCTATACTCTGTCATGTGGAACAATGGACTTGAGTCCAATTACCACACGCTCCCTATCACTGTGCTGGTCATCCATGCAATGAGGGTAATGTTAAGATCCAACTATGAAGCCAAGGCTTCACCTAATGCTCCTACTGAGGTCTTCTTTCTTTCCTTCTTGTGTGAATATTTCGTAGCATAGTGCTTGAATTCATGACTATGGAAGCATTTTATTTTGGACAAATCTTTCTTCTTGCCCCTTTGACTAGATTCTAGTTTGGATTGATATTTCTTCCCTTTTTCCTTATTTTCCTTTACATCCAATGCAAAGTTTTCATCATTCTTTCCCTTGGATGAAGCCCTATATTTGGTATTCTGCCTTATTTCCCCCGTACCAAATCAGACCATAAGCGCTCCCAATTTGGTAGATTCTCCCTCCCATTCATCGAATCTTAATAACTATGCGAGCTCTTGGGAAGGCCCGGAAGGGATAGGATTACCAAGTATTCTTTAGGAACATTAACACTTCCCCCATCAAGTTCATCACGGCATTGTGCAAAATTACTTAGATGCCACAGAATTGTGTCATTCTTCTGCATCTTGATGCTTTAACGTTTATCCTTGAGCACCAACTTCCCATGGTCACTATTATTCTCGAAAACCTCTGTTAGTGTTTTCCAAATTGTGAAAAAAGTTTCTTTTCGGTGGAGATTTGAGACAATGTGATCCCTTACTCCCTCTAATATTATTCTCCTCACCTTGGCTACATCTTTCTTCCACTGAGCAAGGTTCTGGGCATCAAATGCTAGTGGTTTTGTAACATCTGGCTTGATGTATTCTAGAAATCCATTGTCATCCAATAATGCCTCCATGCGATCCTTCCATGCAAAAAAATTAGAGGTGCCTTCCAAGGCATACTCTAGCCTTAGTCCATTGAAGGCCATCTTCTCAGATCTGAAGAGATCCTGCTGCATTGAGCTCCAAAATAGAACCTCATGAGAACAAATTCGAATTCCTACTCTAATGTGAATCCTGCTATGATACCATGTAGAAATTTCGATGTAGATTTGTAACTGCTCATGAAGTTTTAATCTAAATCACAAGGAACAAACCTAGTCTACTTCTCCGCGGACATTAATTCACAATCTAGAACAAAAACTTTAGACATGTAATAAGAAATATCACACATGCAACAAGTATTTTTCCTAGGGAAAGAAAATTGCTTAAAACCCCAATGTATGCTTGCATTAAATCAAAATAATATAGATGTATTACAATTGCTTTTCTCAACTGAGCACACCCTACAAGTGCATAACTTATCTCTATGCTCACTGAAAGGCTCTGACCCAAACTTAGTCAAATATTTCCTTTGCTTGAGCTCTTATTTCATTGCATTGTTACTTGAGAAATTAGGCCCATATTATTTAGGAAATTCCTCAAATTGATTGTGAAATTCCTTTAGGATGATCCTCTAATTGCATGCAACACCTGTACACTCGAGGCTAGCACACAACTGATGTTGCACTACCTTGCAATATTCACCTCAAATGGGTAACTCAAATTATTTGTATGCAATAGCTATTTTGGGCTGATTGATCAATTAACTGGATGATCACTAAGTTTGAATGAAGTCCTACTACTTAACTAACCTTCCACTAGTTCCTCCAAAAGTTGGAACTAGTTTAACTGAAACAACTTGAGATAACTGAACTTGATTGCTACAAATTAGCAATCACACATGCTGAACTGAACTCTAACTCCTCCAACTCAAATTTACTTATTAAATTGGGTGACACAAGCCATGTCACACAAGATAACATCATCCAAGTTGTTTGCTGAGGTTGAAATTCGAATTTTCTCAATTTAATCAAGTAAAAATCAAATTGAGAATTTCTTGTTGCATTTTTCAACAAAACCCAGTCTGGAGAATTTGGGTCAAACCTTCCTCGACTAGTGTGAGGCCTTAAATGACGTTTTTTTGGGAGTAAAAACATTTTGATTAAGTACAACAACACTTGGAACTATTCTAGACATGAATACCTTCTTAAGTTACCGTGCAAGAATCACATCAATCAAAGTTTAGATGCAAAAGTTACGCCTCTCAGAAGTTGATTTATTGTGATTGACCACCATAATTAAAGATAATTCCATGTAAACCCTCATTTCTCATGGCAAAGGGGCTAGCCACATGGGACATATGAAGAAGACTCTATAAGGGTAAAGTTGTAATTCATATTGAGGGTTGAATGGGTCAAATTGAACCACTAGTTGGCTATCACGCTGTGTTATAATCGTGCCACTAGGAGGAAAATAGTTTTCATTATATTTTCCTACATTTTGTTCCATAGTAGAGTAGAGTGGATCAGTGTGGATAGTGAGAGAGCATAACATAGGGATTTTTGTGTCTGTAGTATCCCACGGGCTATAATATTAGGAAACTCCATTGAGAGTGCCCTCCTATTTGTACCTGCATAATTTATATTCCAGAAAAAAGAGAGGAGACTCACCTTCCATTGGTGTTTTCTCCCAAAAGGGTTTCCGAGGTCATATCTTGGGGTTATTGTGGTTTGTGAGTAATTTTTTATTATCTATTCTCTATTTTTCATATTTTATATATTGCACGCATAATAAAAAAACAATAACCTAATAAATCCATAAACATAAGGAAAATTAACCCTTATAGTATAGATTTCAAATTTTAGTATGTTTTCCTTGGATTTATTGTGACAAATTGTCCAATGGAATATGCATAGAAGTTTGTGGATCACTAGCACGAAGACCATATAAGTATTATGAACACAAGTTTCATTACGGATATAAGGGTTTCAGATCAGAGGCTTTTGTGATAAGAGTAATTATGTTGAGGCATTTTCAGATTACTCACATCAGACAATCAAGTTTGATATGAGTAATCCAAAAATGCTTGAACATGATATAAGGGTTATTAAGTTGAGGACCATAAGCATTATGGGGGATGTTAGGTCCTTATAATACTAGTATAGCCTCCATATTTTTATTTTTGTGCCCCATGTAGCCCCCATATTGTTATTGTTGTGCCCCATAGAAGCCCACTGTTGTTATTTTTGTGCCCTTACATTATTATTGTTATGTAGGCCTTGATAATATTGTGACCCTTTAGACTCTTATCTATATACCAAGGAGGTCTTGTCATTTGTATCATCCAAGAATTTTTCATCTATATGATGTAAAATGAGGTTTCCCCCTCGAAGATGATTATTTTCAAGTCATTGATCTATCTTTCCTTCTATTTTGTGATATGGTTACATAATATTTGGTATCAAAGCTCTGGACGCTAGGGTTTGCTTCTTCAAACACGCCATCTTGGAATTTTTGATATATATATATATATATATATATATATATATATATATATATATATATATATATATATATATATATATATATATATAGTTTTTTATTATTTATTTTTATTTTTATTTTTTTGCGAGGCTTCAAAATATGAAACTTCAATCACATGGAGACAAAACCTCGATTAACATCATGTAAAAATTTCAGAGCTTGGTTCACTATATTTTTGGATATATTGTCCAACGAAGTAAGGGGTTCTGCATGCTCCAGAATTCTATCTCAAACAGGCGTTCCGAGGAAAATCGTTATAACTTTCTCTTCATGGATAGGATTTAAATTTCATAAAAAGTGTCTGAAAGTGCATGGAATATAGTTTCACGTGTATCATTTTCAAGGCCAAATATTAAAACAGGGACAGATGGAATCCCGTACAAGATCACTCTACTGAATCAGAGTATAATCAGGTCATCTTGGAAAAATTGGCATAACTTTACCTTGAAGAATCCAATCTTGGTATAAATTGTGGGGTTGGAAAGAAAACATAGAGGGATACCACAAAACAAAATTTCAGACTTTGGAGAGTCGAATCACAAAGATACAATAGTTGCAAGGTCAACCTTATCAACAAGCTCAAAATCAAGTTCTAAAAGGTGTGCATTTTTAAATTTGCATAATTTTTATTTGAAAAATTAATTTGAAGTTACTCAAAGGGCATAGTGAAGCATATACACAATTAATTGGTTCCAAAATTCCTCCCAAACAAAAAAATTATACACCCATTAAGCCCTCAGAAATCTCTTCTATGAAACACGGGGAAGAAGAAATGCAACATGATATTACCAAAATTACATGAACATTTTTCGCTCTCGCAAGGAGAAACCAAACATGAATTGGGAGACATGAATATTAAGATGGATGGTTTAGAAGAAAAAATAAAAGGGGACATGGATGGTTTAAAATGGGACATGTAAGGTTTGACAAATTCGCTGCAGGAAAGAATTCCTAATGGTGATAAAGTAGTCCATGAAACTCAAGATGAGAAAAAAAGGAATATGAATCATGATTTTAGAGACTCTAAGGGCTGAAGATCAACCATATTTCAAAGATTTACACGTGGAAGTTTGATGGAAAGGATACAAAAACATGGAATCTATATATGGATCAACCATTTTATCTACATGATGTGCCACACACACAAAAGGTACTCATTGCATCTTTATATTTAGAAACCAATCAATTTGTGTGGTATCGATGGATTTTTTCTCATAAATCAATTGTCACTTGGACAACTTTAATGTTGGAAATGATGTTAGGATATTTCGACACATAGGAAATAATTAAGTATAACTTGGTCTAGTGTATAGTTAGATAAAGTGTGTTTATTTCGTATGTACTTTTTGTAACTTACAATCCGATGGTCACGATATGTTCTACACATGAAGCGATTTGACAGTTCATTCTCTCCTCAGTATTACCGACACTTGATCCGTGGTTTAACACCCGATTGGTCCATGATATCTATTTAAAGAGCATGGAGGGTCATTTGTTAGGTGACCGTTCATGAGAGAAGCTTACGTAAAATTTCTTTCTTTTACATTAATAAATTGCCTAAAGTGGCCGCATTGGCTCAGGTCGTGGACTGTTTCCCTCTTTGAGGGTTTTAACCATGTCAAGAATACTGGTGTACTGATCTGTGATCTGTTTGTGAGCGGTGTCTTTTGGTGGTCTATCTAAGGAACTTACCCTGTAAATTCCTACAATTGATAACACATTATGAGGATACAAAGAGAAATACATTCTTTAGCCAATTGATAAATCTCAAACAAAAGGGTTCAATGGCGGAGTACATTTAGGACTTCCAAAGATTGGATATCAAAGTAACTAAAATTCTAGAGGAGTATATGATTGATGTCTTGATAGAGACTTTAAAGGATAATCCAACATGAGGTTAACATTTGGGAACCTAATTCATTGGAAAATGCATTCAAGGTGGCAAGAAAATTCGATAGAAAAATTATGGCAACATGGAGGCCTACCACTCAAAATTAGAAATATGGAAGTGTTGCTCCTAGCTTCCCTCAACCTACAGGGTTGACACCACAAAAACATGAGGAAAAAGAGAAAAAGGGATTTGTTATAGTTTTGATAGAAAATACACTAAAGGTCATAAGTGTGCTGAGAAGAAATTATTTTACATAGATTGTAAAGAGGAGGAAGAAAATGTACAAGAAACATCAAAAGAAGAGGATATACACCAAGAACCAACCTCAGAGAACGAATAAATGAATATGTAAATATCTTGTAATACATTGTCAAGAATTACCACTCCTAAAACTCTCAAGATAGAAGAATATATGAAGAAGGAAAATATAATAGTACAGAGTGATTCAAGTAGTACCCACAAGTTTATTCATTGTAAGATAGCTAAGTAATTGAATTGATTTCTATATCCAACACCAAAGTGTTAAGTGATGGTTCCAAATGGAGGAACTAAAAATTGCTCAAGGAAGTGCCATAATATCAAGCTAACCATGGGGGAATATATATTGAATAGTCCAATGATTTCCATTCCAATGGGTGGTGTTAATTTTGTATCAGGAGTCCAATGGTTACAATCTTTGGGGATGGTAGATTTTAATTTTCAAGAACATTTCTTGAATTTTTTATAGGAAGGAAAGGAAATTGAATTGAGGGGTATCGCAAGGAAACCAAGGAAAATCTTTTGAAGAAAGGACAATAAGGTGTAATTGAACAATTATGCTCACACGATGTTCAAACATCGAAATCATCCATTTCTCCAGATCTCCAAAGAGCCTTGGGTAATCATTCCAAGGTATTTGAGACTCCCAAGGGCCTCCCACCTATTTGTGATCATGATCATGCTATTCACTTGATTCTAGTAAGTGTTATGCCAAACATTAGACCTTACAAATATCTATATGCCCAAAATAGTGAAATTGAACGTATTGTTGCAGAAATGCTAGAGGCAGGTATAATTCAACCTACACAAAGTTATTTCTCTTCTCAAATAGTATTGGTGCACAAGAAGGATGGATCATGGCATATCTATCTAGATCATAGAGAGATAAATAAGCTCACTATTAAAGATAAATTTAACTCACCAAGTTGGATCTTCTTTCTAGTTATCATCAAATTAGGATGAAGACAAAAGACATTCCAAAAAAAACATTCAGAACTTATGAAGGTCATTATGAATTTTTGGTCATGCATTTTGGCCTTACTAATGCACCTTCCACGTTTCAAGTTTGATGAATTCCACGTTTAAGACCTTTCTTAGAAAATTTGTGTTAGTATTTTTTGATGATATACTAAACTACAACAAATCTTGGAAAGATCATGTGCAACATGTTGACATGGTGCTTCAACTATTGGAGGAGAAACAATTGTATGCAAAACCCTCCAAATGTTTCTTTGGGGTACAGGAGGTGGAATATTTGGGTCATATTGTATCTCATGAGGGTTTTAAGGTAGACCCTAACAAAATTAAAGCCATCAAGGAATGGAAAATCCCCACAACCCTAAAAGCATCTTTGAGGATTTATTGGGTTAACATGGTATTATCGCATATTTGTTAATAATTATGGGAAAATAGCAGCACCTCTAACAACATTACTGAATAAAGATGCATTGTTTTGGATTCCAGAAGCAACTAAGGACTTTGAACATCTTAAAAAGGCAACGTGCCAAGCTCCAGTCTTAGCTACACTAGACTTCACAAAAACCTTTATTGTGGAATGTGATGCCTCAAGAAATGGAATTGGTATTGTTTTAATGGAAGAATGAAGACCCATTACTTTTGAAAGTCATCCAATCAAGGGAAAGTATTTACACAACCCTATTTATGAGAAGGAAATGTTGGCAATACTACATGCCTTGAAGCAATTGCACCCTTACCTAATGGGAAGGAAATTCAAGGTAAAAACATATCATGATAGTCTTAAATATTTTTTGGAACAAATATTATATTTAGAAGAGTCACAAAAATGGGTCAATAAGATGTTGGGTTATGACTTTGAAATCATATACAAAAAAGAGAAGCAAATGTTGTTGTAGATGCACTCTAAAGAAGGGATGAGGATGTGGAAGCATTGTTCCATGCCATTTCTTTTATCCAACCTGATTGGATAACTAAAGCAAGGGACGAATGGAAGAATGACAAATAAGTGTAGATACTCATTCAAAAGTTGCAGAAATATCCTAGTTCATATGATACATTTATATGGAAAAATAATTCATTGTGGTACAAAGATTGCTTATATCTATGTAAAAACTGCAAACTCAGACAAAATATTCTTTTAGAATTGCACACCTCTCCTTTAGGAGGGCACTCAGGATTTTTAAAAACTTACCACAAGGTCAAGAAGGAATTTTTTTGGGATGGACATAAATCTGAGGTTCAAAATTTTGCGGCAAGATGTTTGGCTTGCCAACAAAATAAAGCCGAGACAATTAAAACACTTGGTTTGTTACAGCCTTTAGCCATTCCAAGTCAACATTGGGAGGATGTCTCAATGGATTTTATAATAGGTTTAACTAAGTTTGAAATAAAGAGTTTCATCATGGTGGTAGTTGATAGACTTACCAAGTATGCACACTTTTGTGCACTATATCATCCTTTCAAAGTCAATACAATAGCTACTGCATTTATGGAAATAGTTCAAAAGCTACATGGAAACCAAAGGATTATTGTAATTGACAAAGATCCCATTTTCACTGGAAATTTTTGGACACAATTATTCTATTGCCTTGATACTCAATTAGCTCATAGCTCATCTTATCATCCTCAATCTAACGAGCAAACTGAAATAGTGGACACATTTTTGGAAGGATATCTTCGTTTGTTTGTATATGATAAAAAAATACAATGGGTCAAGTGGTTACTTCTGGAAGAATTGTGGTATAACACTTCCTTCTATACCACAACAAAAATGACCCCATTTATGACACTTTATGTATATCACCCAACTTCCATCACATCATATTTAAGAGAAAATTCTAAAGTTCAAGTAGTGGAAGATCACATCGAGCATCAACAACAATTTCTTCAACTCTTAAAGGATAACCTGACTCCGACGCAAAATCGAATGAAACGAAAGGTATATCAACATCATAGTGAAATAAGTTTTGATGTAGGAGATTGAGTATTTTTACGGCTACAACCACACAAACAAATGTCCCTCAAGTAGGCTAAGAAAGATAATAAATTCTCACCCAAGTACGATGGTCCTTACAAGGTGTTGCAAAATATTGGTACTATGGCATACAAATTGGAGTTGTCTGCATCTTCCTAAGTACACCCAGTTTTCCATGTTTCATGCTTCAAGAAGGTTACAGGTGACAAGCTTCTAGTTAAAAAAATATTGACAGAACTTGACGAGGAAGGAAAAATCATATTGGAGCCTGAAGCAGTCACAGAAACAAGAACCTGAAAACTATGGAATCAATTAATTTCACAATATCTCATTAAGTGGAAGAACTTACCTGCTGAATATTACACATGGGAGGATGAGTATTTTATACAAAAGCATTCAAAACTACTCAAGCATTGAGGACAATAGTTTTTGGAAGGAGAGGGGCATGTTAGGTCCCTATAATACTAATATATCCCCCATATTATTATTATTGTGCCCCATAAAAGCCCACTATTGTTATTGTTGTGCCCTTACATTTTTATTGTTATGTATGCCTTGATTATATTGTGACCCTTTTGTTTCCCATATATACCAAGGAGGTATTTTCATTTGTATCACCCAAGAATTATTCACTTATGTGATGTAAAAGGAGGTTTCCCCCTCAAAGAGGCTTATTTTCAGGTCACTGATCTATTTTTTCTTATGTTTTATGATTTGGTTACATAACAGGGGATATAATGACCATTAGAATAAAGGAAATATGAGTTGTCAACATGAAGATGACATGGATTATAGGGGCTAATGAAAATTTATGGGAACCATAATTATTATTAGTAGGGATAGTAGCTATAATGGTTATTGGGCCTGATTTATAAGGGTTGCTGACACATGGATGATAATAATTATAAGGGATATTTACATAAGGACCATAAAGCTTATAGGTCTATAGAGATTATTTATACGAGGACTATTAGGATTGAAAGGGTTATATGTATTACAACACCAAGACCATATAGATCATTAACCTGGTGTCCATAAGAGTAATTAACATGGTAACTATCTATGTTATATGCAATATTACTAGGATTATTAACATAAGGATCATATGGTGTATTACACCAAAGGAACAAATAGTACTAAAATATATTAATGTGGTGATCATAATAGTTATTAGCATGAAGAAAACAAAGGTTATATATGTTATTAACATAGATAACATAGGGGTTATTAGTGAAGGGACCATAAAGAATATTAACATGGGAACTATAATGGTTATAATAAATGTTATCAAAAGAACTATCATATGGCTTATAACAATTATGTACATGGGAACTATAGTAGTTATTTGGATTATTAACATAGGACATAACAAATACAAGGGTTATTAACATAGAGACCATATAGTTATTCGTACGAGGAACAAATGAATTAATTATTATCATATAAATTTTATCTAGACCAAACTAATCTCAATTTGTTCATACATTATTTTGTATTTAATAACAACTAACTTTGAGTATTATAATTTTTGCTTCAATATTTGTACATTTTTATTTTATATAATTCATTTTAAGTGATAGATGAAAATAAAGTTAAAACATTACAAAATTATTTATTTAAAGAATACATAAATTACAAAATATATATTAATTTTGTATAATTTTCTTTATATCTATTTAAATTTTATCTATATATTATTTTTATATTAAATTATTTTCAATATTTTCTTTTTTATATTTTCCTAATTTGATAAATAATGATATCTAATAATAATATATGATTTGAATACTATAACCTATAATTTTTTGTTGTTATTGTCAGTAAATATACTTTCATTAGTTCTTCAAAATAAAAGATACATCAGTCCCATTCTTGCCTCTCCTCCCTGCACTACGACCAGATTTGTTAGGGAGGAGAGGGCTTATCAAAAGAGAAAGAAAATCTCTAACATATTTGCACGAAACCTTCAATTCATAGTCTACCAGGTGGAAAGAAAGCCAAAAAAACCAAAAAACTACTATTATTATTATTTATTTTTATTTTTTTTATATTTATTTATTTATTATTATTATTATTATTATTATTATCATTTTCCAGGCATTTCAAGGTGGCAGATGGGTGGGAGAGTTAGATGCTCCTGACAACTCTTGTCCAAAAATAACATGGTATTCCAGATGAATGATTCTTCCCTCCAGATCATGAAGACACTCTATGATTCTTATTTGGCTTCTTTTCACACATAGAAAACGATCCAGTACCTCTTCCTGGTTACTTTGGAATTCATTAATATATGCCACCAGTTCAGCTCTGTCCTGATACCATTGATGATGGAGACTTTCCACCGATGCTATAATCCCTTCTAGCTATTCCATAAATAAACTCAATGACAGGGCCTATTCCACATGACCTTCCTCCAAATTTACTTCTTGGTTCTCCTCTAGCTCACCACCTTCTTCTATTCCCATGTCATCGTCATCCTCCGGGCATGGGAAACCCTCCTGAATATCACACATGGATCCTCCTCGACGGGCCCTTCCATGTTGTCTCAAAATTTTATCCACCCAAATACAACCACCACAGTCCATCACACATGTGTCCCTTTGTCTACCACACTAGAGATGTTGTTATGAAACCAGCTCAAGAAAAGATAGAAAAGAAAGATCAACGCCTTAGAATTCAGCCTCTTCGAGGGGGCAACCTCCTTTACATTACATAAATGAACAATTCTTGGATGATACAAATGACAAAACCTCCTTTCTATATATAGGAGTCTAAGGAGTCACAATATAATCCAGCCGACCTAACAACAATAATAATATAAAGCCACAAAAATAACAATAGAGGGATTCTATGGGGCACAGAAATAACAATATGGGGGTAATAGGGGCACAACAATATAAATAAGGGGTATAACTACAATAGTAATGGGGTAATCACTAGTATTATAGGGACCCAACATGCCCCTCTCCTTCAAAAAAGTGTTGTCCTCAACGCTTGAGTAGTTCTGGATACTTCTGCATAAAATTCTCATCCTCCCATGTGGAATCTTCAGCGGATAAGTTCTTCCACTTGATAAGATACTCTGAAATTGATCGATTTCGTAGCTGTCGAGTTCTTGTTTCTGTGACTGCTTCCGGTTCCAATATAATTTTTCCTTCCTCGTCAAGTTCTGGCAATATTGTTTGAACTGGGAGCTTGTCGCCTATAACCTTCTTTAAACATGAAACATGGAAAACTGGGTGCAATCGAGAAGCTGCAGGAAGCTCCAATTTGTATGCCATAGTACCAATCTTTTCCAACACCTTGTACGGACCATAATACTTTGGTGATAATTTATTATCCTTCTTAGCTTGCTTTAGGGACATTTGCTTATATGGTTGTAGCCGTAGGAATACCCAATCACCTACATCAAAACTTCTTTCACTGCGATGTTGATCTGCCTGTTGTTTCATTCTATTTTGTGCCAACACGAGGTTATCCTTTAAGAGTTGGAGGACTTGTTGTTGATGTTCGATGTGATGTTCCACTGCCTGAACCTTAGAATTTTCTCTTAAATATGATGTGATTGATGGTGGTTGATACCCATAAAGTGCCATAAATGGGGTCATTTTTGTTGCTGTATGGAAGGAAGTGTTATACCACCATTCAGCCAGAGGCAACCATTTGACCCATTGTGTCTGTTTATCAGATACAAAGCAACGAAGATATCCTTCCAAACATTTGTTTACTATCTCAGTTTGCCCATCAGATTGAGGATGAGCTAACTGAGTACCAAGACAAGAAAATAATTTTGTCCAAAAATTTCCAGTGAAAATGGGATCTCTGTCACTTACAATAATCTTTGGGTTTCCATGTAGCTTTTGAACTGTTTCCATAAATGCAGTAGAAACTGTACTGGCTTTAAATGGATGTGATAATGCACAAAAGTGTGCATACTTGGTAAGTCTGTCAACTACCACCATGATGACACTCTTTCCCTCAGACTTGGGTAAACCTGTGATAAAATCCATTGAAACCTCCTCCCAACGTTGGCTTGGAATGGATAAAGGTTGTAATAGACCCGGTGTCTTAATTGTTTCAACTTTATTTTGTTGGCAAACCAAACATTCCGCCACAAACTTTTGAATATCTGATTTAAGGCCATCCCAAAAAAATTCCTTCTTAACCCTGTGGTAAGTTTTTAAAAATCCTGAGTGCCCTCCTAAGGGAGAAGTGTGCAATTCCATAAGAATCTTTTGTTTTAGCTGGGAATTCTTACAGAGGTATAAGCGATCTTTGTACCATAACGAATCATTTTTCCAGCTAAATGTATCAGAAGTACTGGAATCTTGTTGTAGCTTTCGAATAAGTGCCCACACTTCTTCGTCATTCTTCCATTCCTCCTTTGCTTCGTTTATCCAATCTGGTTGGATAATAGAAATGGCACACAACAATGCTTCCACATCCTCATCCTTTCTTGAGAGTGCATCTGCCACCACATTTTGCTTCCCTTTTTTGTAGATGATTTCAAAGTCATAACCCAACATCTTTGTGACCCACTTTTGTTGCTCTTCAGAGGATAATCTTTGTTCTAAAAAGTATTTAAGGCTATCATGATCCGTTTTTACCTTGAAGTGTCTTCCCATTAGGTAGGGTCGCCATTTCTTAAGTGCATGGAGTATTGCCAACATTTCCTTCTCATAAATAGCTTTGCTTAAAAACTTTCCCTTGATTGGACGACTTTCAAAAGCAATGGGTCTTTCATCTTGCATTAGAACAGCACCAATTCCATTTCCTGAAGCATCACATTCCACAATAAAGGTTTTTGTGAAGTCCGGTGTAGCTAAGACCGGTGCTTGGCACATTGCCTCTTTAAGATGTTTAAAGGCCTTTGTTGCTTCCGAGTCCATGAAAATGAATCTTTCTTCAATAATGTTGTTAGAGGTGCTGCTATTCTCCCATAATTCTTAACAAACTTGCGATAATACCCTGTCAACCCAAGAAATCCTCGCAGATGCTTTATGGATGTGGGGATTTTCCATTCCTTAATGGCTTTAATTTTGCTAGGGTCTACCTTAACTCCTTCATGAGATACAATATGACCCAAATATTCCACCTCCTGGACTCCAAAGAAACATTTGGATCTTTTTGCATATAATTGTTTCTCCTCCAATAGTTGTAGCACCTTGTCAACATGTTCAACATGATCCTTCCAAGACTTGCTGTAGATTAGTATATCATCAAAAAATACTAACACAAATTTTCTAAGGAATGGTTTGAAAATTGAATTCATCAAACCTTGAAATGTTGAAGGTGCATTGGTAAGGCCAAAAGGCATGACCAAAAATTCATAATGACCCTCATGAGTTCTAAATGCCGTTTTCGGAATGTCTTCAATCTTCATTCTGATTTGATGATATCCCGAACGAAGATCCAACTTGGTGAAGTAAATTGATCCATGCAATTCATCCAGTAATTCATCAATGACAGGAATGGGGAACTTATCTTTAATAGTGAGCTTGTTGAGCTCCCTATAATCTGGACACATGCGCCATGATCCATCCTTCTTGTGCACCAATACTACTGGAGCTGAGAAAGAACTTTGACTTGGTTGAATTATACCAGCCTCTAGCATTTCTGCAACCATACGTTCAATTTCACTTTTTTGGACATATGGATATCTGTACGGCCTGATGTTTGGAGGAACACTTCCTGGAATCAGATGAATAGCATGATCATGATCACGCATAGGTGGGAGACCTTTGGGAGTCTCAAATACCTTGGAATGATTGTCCAGGACTTTTTGGAGATCTGGAGAAATAGATGATTCCAATGTGGAAACATCTAGCGAACATAATTGTGCAATTACACCTCTTTGCTCCTTTTTTAGAAGCTTTGTCATGCCATTAGAGCTGATTATCTTTCCTGGTTTCCCTGCAATACCCCTTAATTCAACTTCCTTTCCTTCCACAGAAAATTTCATGAAAAGTTCTTGAAAATTAAAAGCTATTGTACCCAAGGATTGTAGCCATTGGACTCCTAGTACAACATCAGCACCTCCCATTGGAATGGAAAGCATTGGGCTAGTCAATACATATTCTCCCATGGATAGCTTGATATTATGGCACTTTCCAGAACAATTTATTGTTCCTCCATTTGCAATCATCACTTGACACTCTGGTGCTGGATATAGGAAGCAATTCAATTCTTTTGCTACCCTACAATGAATAAAATTGTGGGTGCTTCCTGAATCAATCAACACTATTACCTTTTTCTTCTTGATTTGTCCTTCTATCTTGATGGTTTGAGGAGTGGTAATTCCCGCCAATGCATTACAAGATATGGTCGGATTTATTTGTTCTTCATCTAGGCTTTGTTCCTGGAATATATCCTCTTCTTTTGACCTTTCTTGCTCCTTTTCTTCTTCCTCTTCACAATCTATGTAGAATAATTTCTTCTCAGCACACTTATGACCTTTTGTGTATTTGCTATCACAATTGTAACAAAGCCCTTTTGCTCTTTTTTCTTCCAATTGTTGTGGTGTCAACCTTGTAGGTTGTGGAAGACTATGGGCAACAACACTTCCGTCTTTATAGTTGTGAATGGTATGCTTCCTAGTTGCCATAATTTTGCTTTCCATTTTTCTTGCTAACCTGAATGCCTTCTCTAATGAATCAGGTTCCCAAAGGCGCACATCATGTTGGATATTATCCTTTAAAGACCCTATGAACACATCAATCCTATGCTCCTCTGGAATATCTTTTACCCTTATGTTCAATTTTTGGAACTCCTCAATGTGCTCCATTATTGAACCCTTTTGTTTGAGACTTATCAATTGGCTAAAAAAAGTGTTGCTTTTTGTATCCTCATAATGTGCTATCAATTCTTCCGTAAAAATTGCCCAAGTGATAAATTGTTTACGAGAACAAAGCCATTGATACCATACAAACTGATTTGGTTCCAAATATAAAGTTGCCATACGTACCTTTTGTGTGTTTTGCACATTATTGAGATCGAAGAATTGCTCCATCTGTAATATCCATGTGGCGGGATCCTTGCCATCAAACTTCCTCATATCGATTTTTGGAACATGGTGAGTCTTCGATCCAACATTAGAGTCTATGGAATCATGATTAACATTTCTTTTGTTCTCATCATGAGTTTCCTTTAGTACTCTTTCACCCTTAGTGACCATTTCTTGTAGCAACTTATTCATATTTATCTTCAATTCTTCCATCTTATCATCCATGCCATCAATTTTAGCGTCCATGCCTTTCACCTTAGCTTCCATGCCATCCATCTTAGCTTCTATACCTTTCTTTAAACAGTCCATCTTAGCTTCTACACCTTTCTTTAAACCATCCATCTTAGATTCTATTCCTTTTTGTGCAAGGGACAGTTGTTGCACTTGGTCTTGTAATTTTGATATATCATGTTGCATTTCTTCCTCTTCTTCATGAGTCATGCTAGAGCTTTCAGGTTCCTTACTAGGTGTTTGCATTTTCTTTCCTCGGGGCATCAGTTACCGATAATAATGCTCTACTATGCCCTTTGAATTCCTTCAAAATAAATTTTCAAACCAAGCTTAAGCAAAAATTTTAAAAAATCTACACACCTTTTTTTCACTTTGTAGGAGCTTGATATTGCCTCTGATGTATCTCTGTACTCTCCAATCATCTAGTTCTGAAATTGTGACCTGTAGTAGCTCTCTGTGTCCTCTTTCCAATGCCACCAGTCTGATCCAAATTGGATTCTCCAAGAAAGAGTTATGCCCAATCTCCCAAGATGACCTGATTATAGACCTTTCCAAAAGAGTGAACTTGTATGAAGTGCCACGTGTACAATTTTCGACCTTTGGTTCTGAAAAAGATATACAAGAAACTACAGTCCGTCCTCTTTCTGTACCTTCTTACGAAATTTCAATCCGATCCCCAGAGAGAAAGTTATGACAATTTTCCCTAGGTCACCTGTTTTGAATGTAATTCAGGAGTCTGTAAAAATACCAACTTCCTCAGATCATATCTCCGCAAATATCGCGCGAAAAGATCTAAAATTCTGACCCAAGGTTCAGCGCGATTTCTTCTCAAATGGGTTTTTTTTGTGACTTCTGAAACGTCACAGAAAAAAAGTTATAGCGAAAATTCCACGATGACCTGTTTGGAGCAGCGAAACCCTAGAATCCAAAGCTCTGATACCAAATGTTATGAAACCAGCTCAAGAAAAGATAGAAAAGAAAGATCAACGCCTTAGAATTCAGCCTCTTCGAGGGGGAAACCTCCTTTACATTACATAAATGAACAATTCTTGGATGATACAAATGACAAAACCTCCTTTCTATATATAAGAGTCTAAGGAGTCACAATATAATCCAGCCGACCTAACAACAATAATAATATAAAGCCACAAAAATAACAATAGAGGGATTCTATGGGGCACAAAAATAACAATATGGGGGTAATGGGGGCACAACAATATAAATAAGGGGTATAACTACAATAGTAATGGGGTAATCACTAGTATTATAGGGACCCAACAGATGTAAATCAAAACTAGAATGTGAACATTGCAAACTCGAAACATAGGTATGACACCAATAGACCAACCTCCATTCCAGGGCCCTATACTTAGTAGATAACCACTTTAATTTAATCGTCTTCAAATATCTAGGACCCTAGAACACCTTTCTACCCAAAAAACTTACCACTATCACCCCTGCCAGACGCTCACTGCCACTCCTATGAATTGACCAAGGAATGAGGACCTCCCAGAACAGGGCCTCTTTGACTTCAACTGAAACTACAAGCATATTAGTAGCAATAACGACCACCAGGTGAACTGGATAATCCATTTTGACATACACCCTCCCCTTACAACAAACTGAACCACAAAAGCCAAGAAAAATTTTAGATGGCCCTCGACCCCAGTGGCTCTAATAAAAGTTGTTTCACAACCTCGGGTCACCAAAGAATGCTCACTGCCCATCACATTAATAGTTAGAGACAAAGGGGACCAAAGATCCTAACTCCAAAATCAGAAATATATTCTAACCAGGCTTCCAAATCCTCCATTCAAAAAATACCAACACTTAATAACTTTACTAATCGTTCCATAGGAAGGGGATAACCCTCTTACCTCATTGGTCTCAAAGTCGACGAAGAACCCTGCTGACTGTTGCTTCTTCCACCAACTACATGTCCAGAATGGGATTCCCTTTGAAATTTCATCACCTTCCTTCTCCAGAGAGGGAATTGGATAGACTCCCCCCTTATCTCTAGACCCAGGGTCCCAAATTAGTGATTGAGGATTCTACGAAGGACTAAAGACACCATTCAAACACAACTTCTTCTCCCAGTTTTCCCACAAAAAAAACCACACCACAAGAGCCCTCCTACGAAGGTCTCCTTGCTCTCCCAAGGATCAACGACTGCACATCCTCCTACATTCATCTCCTAGATAACACAACAATACCAAAAGGTTACCACACTCAACTTGAAAAACATTTGGCGCTTTGGATCCATCCGTTTCGTTCTGTACACCTACCACTTGCCCATCACATAAGGCTTGAATGCAATGCGAGGATAGTACATTACCTATATTCCCATTTTATTTTCCATTTATCATCCCCATCAAGGTAACTTATTGTCAGGCCAAGAGTAACTCCACGAATTTGATTGATTTTTTCATTAAGATATAATATGGATATATACATGGAGAGGGAGACTATTGGGTTTCATCTCCCAATGTCTCTTCATCTTCCAATTCCCTTTATTTTTATATTTACAATATTTACATGGATTTACCTAATCCCAAAGATTAGGTGTCAACAACCAACCCCCCCGTTAATCTCAAGGGATGTTGGTGAGATCAAGCATCATTTTGAAATTTTTAAACTTTTCCCTTCCAAGTGCTTTGGTGAAGATGTCTGCAATCTACTCATTTGTGGAAAAATGTCATAGGTGGATTATTTTGGCCTTAACATGATGTCAAATTAGATGGTATTTTGTATTGATGTGCTTGGTTCAATCATGGAACTTTGGGTCCTTGGCCAACTTTATTGCAGAAGTGTTGTTAATCAAAACATGAGTTGAATGCACTTGTTTCTTCTGCAAATATTCTATAATTTTCTTGAACCACACAATTTCCTTCGTTGCTTCAGTGAATGCCACATATTTTGCCTCAGGTGTGGAATCTGCTGGAACTGATTGTTTATGTGACCTCTAGGAGACAACTCCTGATCAAGGAACCATAACATAACCTGAAGTAGATACTCTAGTTTCTTTACTCCATCGAAGTCTGAATCACAATATCCAATCAAGATGAAGTCATCCACCTGTGTATACTTGAGTCCAAAGTGTTGAGTTCCCTTCAACAGGTTTCCAATGTACTTCTTCTGAGAGAGGAATATAAACTTCAGATGTTGGGTTACTTCAATACTAAGATAGTAGTGAACATAGCCCAAATCTTTCATTTCAAAACCTTTCCTTCGTTCATTATTTATGGATGCAATGTAGCTCTCATTGTTCCATGTAATTAGAAGATCATCTACATACACTACAAAATATACAACTATTTTTCCAACTTCCTTGACAAAAAAATTTTCATCATTAAGATCATAATGTTTCAAATTCAACTTCAGAAGATGCTCAGTCAAATTCCCGTACCAGGCTCATGGTGCTTGCTTGAGGCCATACAAGAATTTTATAAATTTGCATACTTTATGTTTATGACCCTTCACAACAAATCCTTCTGGTTGGGATATGAAAGCAATTTTTACATCCATTTGATGGACTTTCCAACCACACTGAGTTGCTAAGGGAAAGAGTGTCCCAATGGTAGCCCATTTTGCTATGGGGTCAAAATTCTCCTAATAATCGACCCCTTCCTTTTGTGCAAAACCTTTTGCCACAAGCTTGGCATTGTGCTTTTCAAGTGAGTCATTTGCTTTATACTTGTTCTTGAAGACCCACTTTCAGTCTACTGGTTTGGTTCCTAATGGAGGATCAACCAGCTTCCAGGTGCCATTCTTTATCAAAGAATAATTTTCTTTTTGCATCACTTCTTTCCATTCATAATGAGAAGTGACTTATTTAAAGGAAGTTGGTTCAAAATCTGTAGACAAATTTAGTTCACAATCATACGAAACATCCATATCAACTGGTGTATTAGGATTGTCTACATTGCCTCCATTTTTTCTGTTTGAGCTTCTTGTTCCTGTCTTTCCAACCTCATTAGGAAGAAAATTTCAAGTGTATTTTTCATCCATTTTGGAGGACATTTCTGATATGTACTAGGTTTCTTAATTGAACGAGATGGGGCTGAATCAAGATTTAGTCTCCCAATTTTGTCAATCACATCACTCAAAGTGTCATCAGTGGCTGGAGCTTCATGTGGGGGAGAGAGTGCTTCAGAAGAAGATTCCAAAGATTGATTCGATATAGGAATTCCCCCTTCAAGATGTGGAATCTCATTATCAAACTCTTGAAAAGACTTTGCATGTCCGAATCTATCCAAGCAATCAAGCTGCCACTCAACAACATTGTTAGTGTTGGAAGATTCAAGAAATATCACATCTCTAGATATTATAAACTTCTTATTCACTTCATTATAGATATGGTACGCTTTGGAGGTATTTGAGTAGCAAAAGAAGATACATTTGTGACTCATTGTGCCGAGTTTATTTCTATGTTCGTTAGGTATCAAGGCATAATAGGTGGAACCAAAAACCTTGAGATGCCTCTCGAAGGAATGTGGCCATACAACATTTCATAGGGAATCTTGTTTTTGATAGCATTAGATGGACACCTATTCTTTATATACACAACACATAGAAATGCATTAGCCCAAAACATCAGTTTAACATTCTTGAAAAACATCATCGAACGTAAATATTTAAGATTGTCCTGTTCATTCGTTCATCTACTCCTTTCCGTTTGGGATTATAAGGAATGATTGTTTGATGTTTGATACCATGTTGGGAAATATAGTTTTCAAATTAATTTTATGTATATTGTTTTCCATGATCAGTACGAATAGATCTAATATGAGATTATGCATCATTTTCAATCCATGCATGAAA
The DNA here is from genome assembly GCA_031772625.1 of Pinus tabuliformis. NCBI lineage: Eukaryota > Viridiplantae > Streptophyta > Pinopsida > Pinales > Pinaceae > Pinus > Pinus tabuliformis. The sequence goes on along the minus strand of CM062804.1, from coordinate 1,030,806,613 downwards.
GTTCTTGAATTTTTCAAAAGCTTCATATTTGTTCTTCAGTTATAAACCCAACACATTCTAGTGTAGTTATCAATAAATGCCATCATATATTTATTATCATTTGCAGAAGGAACAAGAATTGGGCCACATAAATCAAAATGAATGAGTTCAAGTTTTCTAGTTGCTCTGGAATGAGAATCATGAAAATACTATTTGCTGTGATTTCCTAAGATACAATCATTACATTATTTAAGTTTCTGTTGATGCCTCGAAAATCGCTGCAACAACATTGGGGAAAACCACCCGGTCCGAACCTTAATACAACTCCTTTTCCGTTTGGAATAGTGGCTCCGACTGGGGATAATGGGATCAGTTTCCCAAAAACTATAGGTAAACGGGATGGATGAGTGACTTATAGAATATGCTGGCGATAAGCGAATAACTAAAACTATCAGCAAAAATATAATAACTATGATCTACCCCGGGGACTTATCGATTTCTAAAGCGTAGCGTTTGATGATCTGTGCTTTTAGACAGGCATATAGATGACTCCATCTCTAAAACATAGATATTAAATCATTCAAGACTGCTGTGCATAAATAGTTACGCAAAGCGATAACAGCGAAATTACCACACTTTATCATTTATATCATTGTTACATGCATGATTAAAGGAAAAGGCATATCACAAAACATCCAATAGTGGAATGAGATAGAGATTTGCTGTTACAGCGCATACATGTATTCAAAAATAGCAAGAATAATTGCATAACAATTCATATAAAAGGAATGAATACAGATGCAGATAAAAGTACCATATAAGCTGCTTAACACTCCCATATATCAATCGCTATGTCGCAGTTCTTCCTTCAACACAGAAAACATCCCCAACAACACACAATAGTGCGCAATTGCATAAAGAAGCTTTCTCGTTAAATTAAGAACAATTGGTCGAGTTTCATAAAAGAATATAGGCTGAAGCACAGTAGTGCAAACTTCAGTCTTTAAGTCTATTACAAAATTTTACGACCCTTTCTAAAAACATGAAAGGGTCTATAAATACTAAACTAATCTAAATATCTAAGAAACTGAAATGCTATTAAGTTGGCATCAATAAATATTTCTCCTATCTTCCTCAACGATCTGGCAATTGGTGGCAATGATTCATCAGGTAGGCTCTTTGCCTTTAACCTGAGCTGACATATCGCTAGCATTGGCTCTACTTCAGGCGGTTTGTTGAGGCACGAACTGAGTTGAGCAGCGTATGTGGCATCTTGAATATCGGGAATTATACAACCGAGTGCATCAGTTAAACACTTGAGGGCCGACCTTTGTGTATGTGGCTTGATCAGAAAGAGCCAATATGCATCGAAAGTCAAAGTATTAACTCCAGCGATTAACCTCCCCTTCTCCTCCAAGTCAGGATAACTTGATTGCTCAATCATATTTGCTGTTGTTATGCTTCCAGGTGTACACTGGGAGATCATGTTCGCCAAGTAGAGGGTGTTGTTGACCAGATCAACCATATTGCTGGCAGTTAATTTGCATCTCGAAGCCGCCCTTTCTGCTTTCATCACCTGAGTGTGCCATTCTGTGAAGAGTATGTCCTTGTATGTTTCCTGGATTCTGGGCAAATTCGCTACTTTTCCCACATCAGAATCTTGCCAATCAAGATATGCGATTATGGTTTCTTCAGCTTGGTCTAACTCACTCCTGGCCTTCTCTACCTGCTGACATACTGATGTAGTTAGCTCGCACAATGGTTCTGCCTCAGTGAGTTGATGGCATAGGAGCCTAATCTGTGATATTAATGCACTGTTTATTTGCGATGCCTCTGCTCTGAAATCCTCCACTTTTTGGGTGCCCTTTATGACTTCGAGCTGTGCCGACAATTGAGCTATTTGCTCGTCTTTCGTTTTCATCATCAGCTCATTCGCTGTCCTCAACTGTGCCAACGCCTCCGATAATTCCTTTTGTTTCTGGATCGCGCTTTGGTCGATCCTCTGCCTCTCTGTTTGCAACTGCTGGGTTAATGAATTGTTCGTCTGCTGTTGTGCCAGCAACTGCTCTTCTGCTTGCGCTGCCTTCTGCTTTGCCTCGGTCACTTCTGCCTGTAGTGCAAAAATTTCTTGGTCCTTAGTCTTCAATAGAAGACTTACCTCCGATGCCTTATCAATAGTCACTGCAGAATAAGCTCCTGCATACTGTGACAGCTTTGTTAGGTCATCAGAGGGGTCCAATTCCTCCTTCCATACTACATTACCCGTGACTGTTTGCTCTGGAAAGATAGAAGGTTGATCAGTCCTTCGTCTTTTCCTTGATCGCTTTACAACGGCTCTATGCCTTGGGCTGTAGAAAACATCCAGGGGAGGAATATCTTCCACCTGGAGAACGATTTGATCGGAAGGGTCTTTAGGAATTACCTCAACATCCTTAGAAATGGGTGGGCCGCTGGTTCCACTTAGAACCTGAGGAGAAGTGATGTCCGGTGTGTCATTTGTTTTGGAGGTGTCCGTATCTTTGGAACCTTCCTTTCCACTGATAATAGAGTCAAATTGCTTCCACTGCTGGAGCAATTCGGGATCAATGGTGGTTTGTTTCTGCTTTTCGGCTTGGGACTCGCTCCGTTCTTTTTCCTGCTCTTTCCTCTGCTGCTCCTCTTGTTCTCTCCTCTGTTTTTCTTCTTGTTCCCTTTTCTGCCTATCTGCCAGTTCTTTTTTCTGTTTCTCCTCTTGTTCCCTCTTCTGCTGTTCCTCTACCTCTTTCTTCTTTCTCTCTTCTTGTTCCATTTGTGCTCTCTGCTGTTTTTCTGCTTGTTCTTTCTTTTGCCTTTCCGCTTGTTCTTTTCTCTGCCTTTCTGCCTGTTGCTTCTTTTGCCTTTCCTCCTGTTGCTTCTTCTGATCTTTTGTTGTAACAGGACGCTGGCTTGATTGTTGCCGACCAGGCTCGCTTGAAGAAGTCGCCGGGGTTGTTGCCAGTAAATCTAGACGCAGAATTTGCAACCTCTGCTCTCTAAGCTTATTGAACTCAGTTAACCCTTCATCATTATATTTCATCCTAGCGAGTTCTCTAGCCTGACCTATTGACTCGGAGGCAACGAACATGTCGTCAAACATATCTTCTTGATGATCAATTTTAGTCAATTTGGCCTGTTCTAATGTAGTATAGGCAACTTTCTTTGGATCATATAGCCTATTTGGGATAGTGGCCAGAGTTAAGGACTGAATCTTTGTGGCTTCCTTTTATGCATGTTTGAGATCATGCAGAGTATAGACACCAATTCTCAAGGGAAAAGAGGGCCAGCCCCTCTTCTTTTCTTTCTTGAGAGTCTGTGTAGTACTCTCGGCCATAATCTGATAGGCGATTTCTCTAGCTAGCAGTTTATCTGGAATATACAAAGGGAGAACATGCGGATTGGCTTGGCTCCCGAAAACCCTAATGTAGGTAAACCTCTCTTCTCCAAACCAACTTGCTACCGCCGGTAAATCAAAGGAGGCTAGATAGGAGATTTTGGGAATGGGCTTATCAAAAATAGAATAATGAATGGGAACCATAAAGCCATTGCAGATTTGGTACAAATGGTGCTTGTAAGAAGACTTCCACAATTTCTGGTGGTATATATGAATGGGTGAGGGGTCTTGGGCAGTCCACCTCCAACCGAGGACGAGAAACTCAGAATTGAAACATAATGTATCTAAAATATATGCACTGTAATAAAACGGGGGAATTTTCCTTTCAGTGACAACAAAATTGGCTCTAAAATCACGAACAGCTACGGCTAGCTTATCCAAGAGAATAGTGGCCCAATCCATGATTATGCTGTTTACTGCTGCTTCCATTAGAGGAACCATCTCTATGGTGAAGTTAGCAGAGTCATGTAATCCCCATAGCCTACACATCATTATCCCCGCATAGCAATAGGGAGAAGCCAAAGAATTGACTGAGTACTTACCGGAAGTCTCGTGCTTGTGTTTGGCCGGATTCTGCCTCCAATCCCGGATGGGTTCGGATTCCACTTCATTATCAGCTGCAAATTTCTCCAGGAACGTCTTGTTATACACTTTCTCTGGCTCAGGCAAATGATACATTTGCCTTAGATGCTCTGGCTTGAATGATCCGAAAATCCTCCCATCTCTGGTGCTAAAAGTCCTGTCGAGGATTGGAATTTCCTCAATTGCCCATCTCACGACGTCTGTGTAGGGGAGAATCTGTTCTCTGGCCACTATCCTGTGAAGGAAAGAGTCGGCCAAATCTTTGAGAGTAGAATCAGACTTCTTGAGTAAGTCCACACTAGCTTCCATCACTGTTACCACTGGTTGTTCGGCCTGTAGCAGATTATATGTGCCTTGCCATGTAGCTCTGGTGAGACCCGTGCATGTGGTATCCGATATTAAGCCCTTCTTTTTATCTGTGGCAGCTTGTCCTGCAACTGATGTAGCAGCGGAACCCGCGGTCTTCATAGATTTCTTTCCCATCTTGCTCAGGCTTCTCTCGAAAGATGAATTCTACACAAGGCAAGAAAAACCGTAACATAGAAACATAACAACAAAAATCTATAGTGGGAGAGATATATCAATCAAAGCGTGCCGAGAGATTAACTCTAAAAAATGGCTGCGGATCCAATCACTGGGAAGATCTTACAGATACATTAAATGGCAGTTTAAGGCCTGCTACTCCTTAAATGCTTATTACACCGTTATCCGGCTGAATGACCCCCTTAAGCGTGCAATGGATATTTTGGCGGTTGAGCGTAGGTGATCGTTAATCGAAGGGGCAAAACTTTAAATACGAATGCATCACCTTATCCTGGTGCCTTTCGAGTGAAGTGCCGATTCTCCGATCGCCGATATCGCATCGCATCGGGGGTAAGAGCTGGTGTGCATGGGATGTTGCCAATTGCCGATTGCGAAATTGCATCGGATCAGGGTAAATAACTTAAAGTGCTTTGGACTACATATGAAGTATCGCCGATAGCCGATCGCCGATTGCGCATCGCGTCGGAGCTTATGTTATGTGCGTTTTTTAAGATGTGTATGGAGTATTGCCGATCGCCGATAGCGAAATCGCATCGGCGGAGACCAATGTGCCACTTAAATGTGTTTTCCATGTCATTGCGATATGCGATCTTGCGATCGCTTTATCGCAATAATAAAATATTGTTTTATTTGTTGAGAAATGGTTGTTCTCAAGGTTTAAATAGATGAGCTCATTTGATTATTGAACCTTTTTGAACAATAGAAATATTGATACCAATTAAACTTTCAAAGGGACCCATTCCATATGTTAACCTTTATAAATAAAAATGATATGAAATGGGGGGTTGTTGTAGAGCACAACAATTGGCGATTCGCTGGAAGAACCAGTTATCTCTGGAGCTGATAAAAACACTTAAGCTTTTTCAAATAGAGTCTCAATCAGAAGGGGAAAATTCTAATATAACTAGATATCTATGCATTCTGAACAAAGTGAAACTATTTTGTTAACTTCCTCCCTTTTTTAAAGAAAATAAATGCATTCCAAGTTTTAAAATAGGCCTTTGTTGGTTTATAATGATAAAACAGAAAACTTTTCCAAATCAGCTTTTAAAATTAACCCCTCTGTCATAGGTAGAGCCTCTGTTGCCAGCAAACGTTTATAGTCTCGACAGGGATACCTTTTAACCATGCTATTGTCAATTGTTCCATTCACTTAAGAGTGTGACTAATCAGAATGAATCCAAAACATGTTTTCATATTTTGTATTTCATTTCCTTTTTCTTCTTTGTTATTAATAAGATAAAAAGCCATTGTCCTGGTTTGGTGGCCAGCTATTGACAATGCCATTCACTGGTAGTAATCTAACTGAACAAGCTGGCTCGTGATGAGACCCCTTGTCTTGTAATTTCAAGCCATTACCCTGTTTTGATATGCAGTATTGGTAATGTCAGTTAAATTATTTTCCTATGAGCATGGTAAGCAGGCTTGTAATAAGACCTCTTATCTTTAATCTCTTATATTTTAGAATTACACTCTGAGTAATCATAAACTTTAGTGAATGGGGTGAACAATCTTCTCCTTAAGAGCAAATGGATGATAGGTCAAGAGTTGAAGGTGCTGGAAATGGATTAGCTTCTATCCTAATATGGATAACCTTTGGAGAACAATTTTGAAAACAGAAAATGATTCACAGAACTTCTATGTTTTGAGATGAGTTTACAAAAGTTGGACTATGGTTTCAGAATACAAAGATATCTAATTTCCTAGAAATTATCCCTTTTGGGTAAAAGTTCTATTATTTAAAAGCAAATATTCATATTACTCTTGTGAGACAACTTCTTCAAACACGGCAAAAGGTCAATGGAAGATATCCTACAACTTTATTTTCTGCAAATCCTACAAACTACAAAAAATCTACCAAACTTTAAAAAAGAAGGGGTTACCTCCTCAATTAAAGAATTTCTTCAAGATCAGGCCATTAACAGGGAGAGAATCTCTCAACCCTGATAAGTCTTGTAGTACAAAGGTCGAATGGCCTATCTTTTCACAGATCTGAAATGGTCCAAGCCACATCTTCTGGAACTTGGTGTGCTTTCCTTTATCTTCATGGGCTTTGTCCCATTTCAAAACTAAGTCACCGACTTGAAATTGTTTTGAACCGGATGAGACTGAGTCAAAAGCTGCTTTAATGATTTGCTGATGTTTGGCATGAGTGATTCTAGCTTTTTCTCTCTCCTCTTCTAATTTGAGAATTTGATCATGTCTAAGCTGGATAGAAGAAGAAGAAGTCTCCTCAATGTACTGTACTAGGGCCAAAGAGGGGAGAACAAGATTTGTAGGCAATACTGCTTCTTTTCCATATACCAGATTAAATGGGGAAGATCCTATAGAAGCTTTTTGCGTTATTCTATCAGCCCATAATGCAAACATCAAAGATTTGTGCCAGTTCCTATGATTCTGTTCAATAGTTCGCTTAATGATTTTGATCAAATTCTTATTAGTAGATTCGGCTAAGCCATTTCCCTGGGGATAATAATTAGCAGAATACTTCAGTTTAAACCCCCTCTTAATAGCAAAATCATACATAGCATTGCCTGAGAAATAGGAAGCATTATAAAAAACAAGAGCGTTTGGGACACCAAACCTGGTAATGATGAATTGGTCTATGAATTCAATGACTGCCTCTGAATTTGCTGTCTTCAAAGGAATAGCCTCCACCCACTTAGTAAAATAATCAATAGCAGTGAGGATATACCTATGTTGTTTGGAAGATGGCGGAGTAATCTCCCCAATGATATCTAATCCCCATTGTTCAAATGGTTGATCAATGTTGACTGGTTGCAGAGGGAAGGCTGATTTACGTTGTCTTCCACTAGAAGTCTAGCAGTTGAAACATTTCCTTACATATTCGTGGGCATCTCTAAACAGAGTAGGCCAATAATACCCAGCATGAATAACTTTGTGAGCTGTTGTGTCTGCTCCAAAATGTCCTCCTGCTGGTCCATCATGTAGCTCCTGCAAAACCTTTTGAGCTTCAGGTTTCTCAAGGCATCTTAACAAGATAGAATCATAATTCCGCTTAAAAAGCACATCATCAATAAGAGTGAAATTCTTTGCTTTTAACCTAATGACCCTTTTGTTTTTGTAGGACAAATGTGTGGGGGCATAGCCATTCTTTAAGAAAAAGATTAAATCTGCATATTGTGATTGAGAATCAGTGGCACTTAGCTGATTGATTTCTTCAATTTGACTTGTATCTCCTGATTCTGGAAGGTTGGATGCTCCTGCCAATATCCTGCAAAAACCTTGACCTCTAACAATCTTTGTTGGTTTAATTTCTAAGTCATATTCTTGAAGCGCTGTGACCCAATTTGCTCTTTTTTCACCCAGCTCCCTTTGGATTAATAGTTGCCTAACTGCTGGGAAAGGAACTATAACTTTTGTGTGGGTTTTCAAAAGGAAGGGTCTGTAATGCTTGACTGCTTTAAATACTGCAAAGGCTTGTTTTTCTACGTCAGAGTAATTCAATTCAGCACCCTGAAGATTAGAGCTAAAGAATGAGATAGGTGCTTCCAAATTGTCATCATTTAATTGCGTGAGTACTGCAGCATAAGATAAGTCGGATGCAATGGTATACAATGTAAAGTGATTGGAAAAATTTGGAGTACTTAAGGCTGGGGCACTGATTATCGATTGCTTGATTAGATCAAAAGCTTCCTTTTCAGCTGATCCCCACTTAAAGACTGAATTCTTCTTAATCATTGTTTGAAGTGGCAAAACAATCTGAGAAAAATCTGGAACAAATCTTTTAACGAAATTGATCTGGCCTAAAAACGACTGCATCGATTTTTTATTGTGAGGGAATGGGATTTCAGAGATTTCTTTGATCCGATTAGGATCAATATAAATGCCATTTTTGGACACAATAAAGCCCAAGAGCTTTCCTTGATCAAGAGAAAAAAATGACTTTTTAGGGTTCAGAGAAATACCATACCTTTTGCATCGCTGAAAAATTTGAGTTAAGTCATGCAAATGATTAGACCTCTCTTTAGAGAATACAGTTATATCATCTAAATAGACGACCACTGTTTTATTAATCAAACCTCTAAAAGCTGTATCCATAGCTCTTTGGAATGTCGCTCCTGCATTTATAAGTCCAAAAGGCATTTTCTGATATGCATATGTTCCCCATTTTATCCTAAATGTGGTTTTGAGTTGGTCATCAGGATGAACCAGAACTTGGTTGTATCCTGAAAAACCATCCAGAAAGGACATCAATTCAGAGCCTGCCACTGATTGAAGTATTTGCTCCATAGTGGGTAATGGGAAATTGTCTTTCAAGCTTGCTTTGTTCAGGTTCCTGAAATCAATACAAATTCAAATGTTGCCATTTTTCTTTCTGACTGGCACCATATTAGAGACCCAATTTGAATGTCGAACTGGAAAAATAATCTTGGCTTTCAGAAGTTTGTTAAGTTCTGACTTTATTTGGCTCTCTAAATTTGGGTGTATTTTTCTTAACTTCTGCTGGATTGGTTTTTGATCGGGAAGCATAGGAATGGTGTGTTGGATAATAGATGTGTCATAGGTCTTCAAATCATCATATTTCCAATCAAAAATTTGTTTGTTTTTCTTTAACAATCTAATGAATGCCTCCTTTTCATTTGAAGAAAGTCCTAATCCTAAATTGATATTTTGAGGAGCTTGCTCAGTACCTAAATTTATCAATTCAAACCTTAGGGTAGAACTTTGGAGCTTTGTATTAATTACATGTCTAAACTTGTCTTTAATATCATAAAGATCTTCTAGCTTTACTACAGGCTTAGGAATTGCATTTTCTTGAGGTGATTCTTTCATTTGTGAGTCATGCTCATTTTCTTCAATGATTTGATTATCATAGGACTTTTCAGAGGTTAAGAATTGTAAAATATCCTCATCATGGTTGAATACTCTCCAGTTAGTGATATTATCAGGAACTGAAGGCCTAAAAATCAATTCTACAGAAAATCTATCAAGGCTGTAGTCTTCAGAAGGCAGAAGCTTGGAAGCTACGTTGGCTAGTAGGTCAGCTGCTGAATTTTGTGACCTAGGAATTGAGGAAATGTTGAATGCTGAAAAATGTGAGGTAAGATCTTGCACTAGCGATTGATAATGCTTGAGGTGATTTGAGAGACAATGAATTGCATTCCTCACCTGTTTAACAATTATTTCAGAATCGCCAAATACTTTAAGGTATTTTACCTTAAGGCCGATTGCTTTATATAATCCCTGGACTAAGGCTTCATATTCAGCCGTATTGTTAGTGCATTCAAATTCTAATCTACAAGACAGCATTGTTTTCTCCCCATATGGGCTAACCAAAACACATCCTGCACCTGAGCCTTCGCTTGACTTGGAGCCATCAAAATACAAAGACCAAAATAAAGGAAAATTAGGAGTCATATTTACAGTTTTCTCATCATCATTGAAACATCTAGATTTATCTGTTTGTGAAAAATTCTCAATCTGAGATGAAAAATGATTAACTGAGAAAGGTGAGGGTTGGGCAACAAAGTTGCCAAAGAATGATTCTGATGAATAATTCCCCAAAATGTTGTTATTGAATGCCACGGGCGAGTTTTCTTGTTCAAATTCAGTAACTGTGTGGGTCATATGTTTTTCTCGATCGATCCTTATTTGATTTGGCTTACCCTTATAGGGAAGCCACATGTGTGACCAATCGGTGGAAATATACCCATGTAATTTTTCGGACCAATCCCTACTTAAAATTAAACCATAAAACTCAGGTATATCAGCTATTAAGATATCAATTCTTTGTACTATCCTGGGATCAGCTGACAACCTGATAGTTACGGAATTAATTTCTCCCACAACCTGTACTTTAGTTTTGTCCAACTATACAATATGGATGGCAGACTTCTGGGGTTCAATGTTCAGTTTAGAGCAAACTGAAGCAGGCATTATGTTAGATGATGCCCCTGAGTCGATTAAACAGTTGTGCAAGTTTCGATTATAGATCTCATAGGTTAGAAGGAATGGTGGAGTATGAGAGTTTGATCTATCTCCAATCAGAACTGAATCGGTAGCTTCAACCATACTCGGAGGAGGTTGGCCTGAATCATTAGCAGCTTTAGCACTGGGAAGAGGAGTAGAAGGAACGGCATTCAATTCTTTAAAAAGTAATTTTTGCTGATGTTTTAATTTACTAAGTTCAAACATGGTTATGTTTGCTTTAGTTTTCTTCATGTCATCAACAATATTGTATTCCATTGAATCGGATACCACCAACGTTTTAGATGTTGAAGGAGAATTAGAAGTTGAAGGCTGGTTTTGGGGACTTACTACAGGTGATTTCTTTGGAGGCATTTTTTCCTTTGACGTGGCAGCACCTGCACTCCTTTTCTTCGAAGTGGCCTGGATAGGGTCAGGAGTACTTCTACTTCTTGTAGTGACAAGGAAGGCTTCTTCTTCGTCATCGGTATCAGAGTTAGGGAGTATAAAATCCCACATTCCATGGCATTCAACTACTTCTTCTTCATCATCATTTTGTGAGGTTGTTTCCTCCTCCTCTTCTTCTTGCTCTGAATCTGCGTTAGATATGACATTCGGTGGCTTTGATTCAGTTCTCTTATAGGTCCTAAACGGTCTTTTGGTTGAGGTTTCGGCTACCTGTTTCTTTATGTCAACCATTTCGTTAGACAAAGTTTTCAAGACCTTTTGCAAGCCCTCCATGTCATATGGGTCCTTTGGGGTTTTCTTCTTAAAATCCTCTTTAAAAGAGACTTTTTTGGCTTTTCTGTTTTCCAGAGCAGCTTTCTTCTCTAGAGCATTGATGCGCTTTTCCACAGCAAGTGCTTCTTTCATGTTTTCGGCTAAGGTTGGTTTCCCAGCCCTGTCTACAAAAATGGCTATATTGGCAGGCAAAGCGGTTATATACCATTCACTTCGAATTTGTTCACTTGGTTTGGAAGCTGTAGGGATTTTGTTTAGGAGCTTATTGAATCTAGCATTAAATTCCTTTATTGGTTCCCTATGCTCTATTCTCAGACTGGAGAGATCATTTATTAAAGTAGCCAAAGACCTATCATCTCCATATTTGGTAAGAAATTGCTCTTGGCAAGTATTCCAACTGGTAATGGAACCAGAGGGTAGAGAAAAATACCAGGATCCTGCTGATCCTTGCAAGGTATAAGGGAAAAGCCTAACAACAACATCTTCTTCTGTTACTCCTTTCAAGTTGACTGCCAACATGAAATTGTTGATATGTTCCTTAGCTTGGGTCCCATTATCTGGATTAAACTTGGGCAACCATTTTTTAGGAAGATCTGGTAATGGATGCAATGGTGCAGGCATATTGACTGCACCAGGTCTTGTCCATGGGTCTGCCATTATAATAGCATTAGTAGACGATACTACCGCTGAAATTCCAGATGCCTGGGAAGGAAACAATATTGAGGAGTGAGCAGGTTGGGATGCTACAGCACCTAGTCCCTGGTGAACATTGCTATGTGATGGGGGAGTGGATGGTTGACTTTGCAGATGAGAAGATGAGATGGAGGATATGGATGAAAGCTCTTCACTATCAGATCTTTCAACATTTTTCTTTGCTTTTTTCCTTTTCGGTAAAGGGAACTCAGTAGGTTCAATACCGAGTTTTTCGCTCTGAAGTCTGGTGAGAGGATGGGGTAATTTGAACTGCGAAGTCGCACTGCTGTGTGATACCTCAGATCTCTGTGGCAAAATCGAGAAACTCTGAAGTTTATGGATAAGAGACTGAACTTCAGGTGATTCAAGACTTAATTGTTCTGAAGTATGATGGGCTTGAGCAGTGGTAGTTGATTCCTCTTCTTCTTGTTCGGATACTGGTGAACCAGCATGCGAATGAGAAGTCCGAGGGGATTTGGAGGGAGAATTACTGTTAGAATGGCTTGCAGATTTAGGTTTGTTTGCCATTCACAGTCGGGCCCTCCTTCTAGCGCCAAAAATGTTGATGCCTCGAAAATCGCTGCAACAACATTGGGGAAACCACCCGGTCCGGACCTTAATACAACTCCTTTTCCGTTTGGAATAGTGGCTCCGACTGGGGATAATGGGACCAGTTTCCCAAAAACTATAGGTAAACGGGATGGATGAGTGACTTATAGAATATGCTGGCGATAAGCGAATAACTAAAACTATCAGCAAAAATATAATAACTATGATCTACCCCGGGGACTTATCGATTTCTAAAGCGTAGCATTTGATGATCTGTGCTTTTAGACAGGCATATAGATGACTCCATCTCTAAAACATAGATATTAAATCATTCAAGACTGCTGTGCATAAATAGTTACGCAAAGCGATAACAACGAAATTACCACACTTTATCATTTATATCATTGTTACATGCATGATTAAAGGAAAAGGCATATCACAAAACATCCAATAGTGGAATGAGATAGAGATTTGTTGTTACAACGCATACATGTATTCAACAATAGCAAGAATAATTGCATAACAATTCATATAAAAGGAATGAATACAGATGCAGATAAAAGTACCATATAAGCTGCTTAACACTCCCATATATCAATCGCTATGTCGCAGTTCTTCCTTCAACACAGAAAACATCCCCAACAACACACAATAGTGCGCAATTGCATAAAGAAGCTTTCTCGTTAAATTAAGAACAATTGGTCGAGTTTCATAAAAGAATATAGGCTGAAGCACAGTAGTGCAAACTTCAGTCTTTAAGTCTATTACAAAATTTTACGACCCTTTCTAAAAACATGAAAGGGTCTATAAATACTAAACTAATCTAAATATCTAAGAAACTGAAATGCTATTAAGTTGGCATCAATAAATATTTCTCCTATCTTCCTCAGCGATTTGGCAATTGGTGGCAATGATTCATCAGGTAGGCTCTTTGCCTTTAACCTGAGCTGACATATCGCTAGCATTGGCTCTCCTTCAGGCGGTTTGTTGAGGCGCGAACTGAGTTGAGCAGCGTATGTGGCATCTTGAATATCGAGAATTATACAACCGAGTGCATCAGTTAAACACTTGAGGGCCGACCTTTGTGTATGTGGCTTGATCAGAAAGAGCCAATATGCATCGAAAGTCAAAGTATTAACTCCAGCGATTAACCTCCCCTTCTCCTCCAAGTCAGGATAACTTGATTGCTCAATCATATTTGCTGTTGTTATGCTTCCAGGTGTACACTGGGAGATCATGTTCGCCAAGTAGAGGGTGTTGTTGACCAGATCAACCATATTGCTGGCAGTTAATTTGTATCTCGAAGCCGCCCTTTCTGCTTTCATCACCTGAGTGTGCCATTCTGTGAAGAGTATGTCCTTGTATGTTTCCTGGATTATGGGCAAATTCGCTGCTTTTCCCACATCAAAATCTTGCCAATCAAGATATGCGATTATGGTTTCTTCAGCTTGGTCTAACTCACTCCTGGCCTTCTCTACCTGCTGACATACTGATGTAGTTAGCTCGCACAATGGTTCTGCCTCAGTGAGTTGATGGCATAGGAGCCTAATCTGTGATATTAATGCATTGTTTATTTGCGATGCCTCTGCTCTGAAATCCTCCACTTTTTGGGTGCCTTTTATGACTTCGAGCTGTGCCGACAATTGAGCTATTTGCTCGTCTTTCGTTTTCATCATCAGCTCATTTGTTGTCCTCAACTGCGCCAACGCCTCCGATAATTCCTTTTGTTTATGGATCGCGCTTTGGTCGATCCTCTGCCTCTCTGTTTGCAACTGCTGGGTTAATGAATTGTTCATCTGCTGTTGTGCCAGCAACTGCTCTTCTGCTTGCGCTGCCTTCTGCTTTGCCTCGGTCACTTCTGCCTGTAGTGCAAAAATTTCTTGGTCCTTAGTCTTCAATAGAAGACTTACCTCCGATGCCTTATCAATAGTCGCTGCAGAATAAGCTCCTGCATACTATGACAGCTTTGTTAGGTCATCGGAGGGGTCCAATTCCTCCTTCCATACTACATTACCCGTGACTGTTTGCTCTGGAAAGATAGAAGGTTGATCAGTCCTTCGTCTTTTCCTTGATCGCTTTACAACTGCTCTATGCCTTGGGCTGTAGAAAACATCCAGGGGAGGAATATCTTCCACCTGGAGAACGATTTGATCGGAAGGGTCTTTAGGAATTACCTCAACATCCTTAGAAATGGGTGGGCCGCTGGTTCCACTTAGAACCTGAGGAGAAGTGATGTCCGGTGTGTCATTTGTTTTGGAGGTGTCCGTATCTTTGGAACCTTCCTTTCCACTGATAATAGAGTCAAATTGCTCCACTGCTGGAGCAATTCGGGATCAATGGTGGTTTGTTTCTGCTTTTCGGCTTGGGACTCGCTTCGTTCTTTTTCCTGCTCTTTCCTCTGCTGCTCCTCTTGTTCTCTCCTCTGTTTTTCTTCTTGTTCCCTTTTCTTCCTATCTGCCAGTTCATTTTTCTGTTTCTCCTCTTGTTCCCTCTTCTGCTGTTCCTCTACCTCTTTCTTCTTTCTCTCTTCTTGTTCCATTTGTGCTCTCTGCTGTTTTTCTGCTTGTTCTTTCTTTTGCCTTTCCGCTTGTTCTTTTCTCTACCTTTCTGCCTGTTGCTTCTTTTGCCTTTCCTCTTGTTGCTTCTTCTGATCTTTTGTTGTAACATGAAGCTGGCTTGATTGTTGCCGACCAGGCTCGCTTGAAGAAGTCGCCGGGGTTGTTGCCAGTAAATCTAGAGGCAGAATTTGCAACCTCTGCTCTCTAAGCTTATTGAATTCAGTTAACCCTTCATCATTATATTTCATCCTAGCGAGTTCTCTAGCCTGACCTATTGACTCGGAGGCAACGAACATGTCGTCAAACATATCTTCTTGATGATCAATTTTAGTCAATTTGGCCTGTTCTAATGCAGTATAGGCAACTTTCTTTGGATCATATAGCCTATTTGGGATAGTGGCCAGAGTTAAGGACTGAATCTTTGTGGCTTCCTTTTCTGCATGTTTGAGATCATGCAGAGTATAGACACCAATTCTCAAGGGAAAAGAGGGCCATCCCCTCTTCTTTTCTTTCTTGAGAGTCTGTGTAGTACTCTCGGCCATAATCTGATAGGCGATTTCTCTAGCTAGCAGTTTATCTGGAATATACAAAGGGAGAACATGCGGATTGGCTTGGCTCCCGAAAACCCTAATGTAGGTAAACCTCTCTTCTCCAAACCAACTTGCTACCGCCGGTAAATCAAAGGAGGCTAGATAGGAGATTTTGGGAATGGGCTTATCAAAAATAGAATAATGAATGGGAACCATAAAGCCATTGCAGATTTGGTACAAATGGTGCTTGTAAGAAGACTTCCACAATTTCTGGTGGTATATATGAATGGGTGAGGGGTCTTGGGCAGTCCACCTCCAACCGAGGACGGGAAACTCAGAATTGAAACATAATGTATCTAAAATATATGCATTGTAATAAAACGGGGGAATTTTCCTTTCAGTGACAACAGAATTGGCTCTAAAATCACGAACAACTACGGCTAGCTTATCAGAGAGAATAGTGGTCCAATCCATGATTATGCTGTTTATTGCTGCTTCCATTAGAGGAACCATCTCTATGGTGAAGTTAGCAGAGTCATGTAATCCCCATAGCCTACCCATCATTATCCCCGCATAGCAATAGGGAGAAGCCAAAGAATCGACTGAGTACTTACCGGAAGTCTCGTGCTTGTGTTTGGCCGGATTCTGCCTCCAATCCCGGATGGGTTCGGATTCCACTTCATTATCAGCTGCAAATTTCTCCAGGAACGTCTTGTTATACACTTTCTCTGGCTCAGGCAAATGATACATTTGCCTTAGATGCTCTGGCTTGAACGATCCGAAAATCCTCCCATCTCTGGTGCTAAAAGTCCTGTCGAGGATTGGAATTTCCTCAATTGCCCATCTCACGACGTCTGTGTAGGGGAGAATCTGTTCTCTGGCCGCTATCCTGTGAAGGAAAGAGTCGGCCAAATCTTTGAGAGTAGAATCAGACTTCTTGAGTAAGTCCACACTAGCTTCCGTCACTGTTACCACTGGTTGTTCGGCCTCTAGCAGATTATAAGTGCCTTGCCATGTAGCTCTGGTGAGACCCGTGCATGTGGTATCCGATATTAAGCCCTTCTTTTTATCTGTGGCAGCTTGTCCTGCAACTGATGTAGCAGCGGAACCCGCGGTCTTCTTAGATTTCTTTCCCATCTTGCTCAGGCTTCTCTCGAAAGATGAATTCTACACAAAGGCAAGCAAAACCGTAACATAGAAACATAACAACAAAAATCTATAGTGGGAGAGATATATCAATCAAAGCGTGCCGAGAGATTAACTCTCAAAAATGGTTGCGGATCCAATCACTGGGAAGATCTTACAGATACATTAAATGGCAGTTTAAGGCCTGCTACTCCTTAAATGCTTATTACACCGTTATCCGGCTGAATGACCCCCTTAAGCGTGCAATGGATATTTTGGCGGTTGAGCGCAGGTGATCGTTAATCGAAGGGGCAAAACTTTAAATACGAATGCATCACCTTATCCTGGTGCCTTTAGAGTGAAGTGCCGATTCTCCGATCGCCGATATCGCATCGCATCGGGGGTAAGAGCTGGGCGCCTTATTAATGTGCATGGGATGTTGCCGATTTCCGATTGCGAAATTGCATCGGATCGGGGTAAATAACTTAAAGTGCTTTGGACTTCATATGAAGTATCGCCGATAGCTGATCGCCGATTGCGCATCGCGTCAGAGCTTATGTTATGTGCGTTTTTTAAGATGTGTATGGAGTATTGCCGATCGCCGATAGCGAAATCGCATCGGCGGAGACCAATGTGCCACTTAAATGTGTTTTCCATGTCATTGCGATATGCGATCTTGCGATCGCTTTATTGCAATAATAAAAGATTGTTTTATTTGTTGAGAAATGGTTGTTCTCAAGGTTTAAATAGATGAGCTCATTTGATTATCGAACTTTTTTGAACAATAGAAATATTGATACCAATTAAACTTTCAAAGGGACCCATTCCATATGTTAACCTTTATAAATAAAAATGATATGAAATGGGGGGTTGTTGTAGAGCACAACAGTTTCCTAGGAATTGTAGGCAAACCAATAACACCATTTTTATTCAACAATCGAAGGTTGCCATAGTTCAGGTATCCAAATCTAGCATTCCATAAAAGACTTGATGGAAATGTACCTTCATAATAGTGAGAACTGTATGAAAAGTTCTGTGCATGAGCAAAGGTTCTTTGGAACTTCATAATTCTTTCTTCTTATATCATAGTCATGACAAGTGAGTGATCTGATTCTTTTATGACCTCAACCTTGCTATCAAATATGTGAATGGAGTGTCCTTGCTGGCAGATGTGGATCAAAGACAACAAGTTTCTCCTCAACTTCGGGAGGTATTGAACATCATGTAGAAGAAAGTATAAAAGTGTAGGCAATTTGAGCCTGATGGTTCCAAGACCCGATGGCTTGCGTTTCGACTTGGCTACAAAGTTTACTACTCCATCAACATTGTCGGTGAATTATTCAAATAAATCTCTTCTGAAATTCACGTGGCAAGTTGCTCTTGAATAAAGCAACCAATCATCTCTCCATGAAGCAAGTGAAGCATTGAATAAGTCTTCAATTACTCCAATGTTGCAATGTGCCACAACATAATGATCAGACTCAGGTGGTTTTCCTTTCCCTTTGTCAAGTGTTTTACCTTTTCCTTCATTTCTTTCTTGCTCAATTCTGTCCCAAGGAAGCTTACATGTGGAAGCATCATGTCCATCTATATTGCATCATATGCAGTGAAGATCAGACCCTTTCTCCTTAGAAATGTCTGCCCCCCTGCCTCTAAAATTCTTCCTTCTGCTTCCTCTTCGACCACCTCTTCCTCTAGAAGAATCTTGTGCATGATTCTTCTCTTTCTGTCCAAGGAACACAACTTCTTCTGAAGATTTAAGAGTTGTCTTCTTCTCAAAATCCTTCTTTTTTCAACAAACTTCTTCTCAAGGGAGTCAAAGGTAATCTCCTTAAGGTTTCCACTTTCTTGCAATGACTCAAGATAATGTGAATAGGTGGGATATAGTTCCTTGACATAAGTTATGGGAGAAATATCTATTTCAACACCAATGGATTTTATGCCATGCATAATGGATCTTACTTCTGATGCTAAGGCAAGAAGGTCATCATTTTTCAACTTAAGATTGAACAACTTGATTATCAATTGAACAACTTCAATTTTAGAGTGTGAGTCATACAATTCTTTCAATTTATTTAAGGCTTCAAAGGAATTTGGAAATGGAGAAATATGACGACTCACTTCTTCATTTACTAATGCTGAAATCAAGGCATAAGCCTTAATTTTCTTATTTTCTCAAATGGAAAGCTCCCTATCTGAAGAAGGCTTTTCAGGTGCATTGTATCCTTCTCTTTCGCAAATTCCTTTTCACAATTGATTGAAAATATGAGTGTGTTTTGTCTTCTTGGACCACTCATGATAGTTCTCTTTTCCCAAAAAACTATTCCCACAATAGAAATGAGTAAATGCATCATAAAAATTAAACTGAACCCAAAATACTTACAATAAAACTAATATATCTCTACAACTAATTAGTTAACTAATTAGTTTTCAGATAGAAATAAATACAAGCTCTAAACTATATACTATCATATAATACCATACCACTCACACTTCCTTTAAAATAACTCATCTTCTTTAATATACCACTCACGCCTTTATAGAGTACTCCATACGCTTTATGATTTTTCTCAAAAAATAAATTGACACAAAGCATATTATATAAGTTACTAATGAACCATACGGCCCCTTTTAAAACTCAACGTATATAAAATGGTATTTTAAGAGCTACCATATGCATACATTAAAAGGTATTTAAAACTTCAACATACACCATCACCAACCATACATATAACAATGTACCATCCAATATATTCCATACTCACATATAAAAAACAATGGCCTTCATGGAACACATCTTTTAAGACATTCACACCATATATCAAAATGTACTCAACACATGTCAGCGTTTCAACCATGAGAAGTGCACATAATTCAATACCGTACTTCATATAATTCAATACCGTACAACACTCACTAAGGCAGGAGAACACGCTATAAAAAACATACAGCCATTCACACTGTCAACATTTCTCAGATGTCAAGAACTTCCGGACATTGCTGATTACACCTTGGCTAGAATTCAGTCGGTTTATTTGTAGCGGCCCGAGCAGAAACAACGACAACCACGTAAAGGCACACCAAAGGCCTCAACCTAAGCGAAGATGGTAGAGCTTTTCCTCTTGGCTGCGGATTTCACTAGGGAGCAAGAAGCTACGGAAGCAGTCGAGCTAGTGGTCGATATGGAATTGGAAAATGGAGATCCAACAAGAAAATTGAACCAACTGTATATGGAACAAGGAAGAGAGATGGAAGTGCAAACATCCTTTCATAACTGTAAGCAGCAATAAATTAAAGATAATAGTAAACATAGAATTGGTAGAAATGGCAGATTGCAGCACTACACATTTGCAGAAGGGATTTACGTGGATTTACGTGGACAGAAGGATTAAATTGGGAGTTGGCTCTAATACCATGTTAGGAGTAACTCCACGAATTTGATTGATTTTTTCATCGAGATATAACATGGATATATATATGGAGAGGATGACTATTGCTTTCATTTCCCAATATCTCTTTGTTTTCCAATTCCCTTTATTTTTCTATTTACAATATTTACATAAATTTACCTAATCCCAAAATTTAGGTGTCAACACTTGTAACTTTTTTTTTTTTAATATCTACATAAATTTTAACTTATATATTTAGTATTAAATTACACATGAAAATAAGATTAAAAATACTACAAAATTATAATTAAAAAAGGAAAAAATGAAAATATAATATAAAATTCAAACATTTTGTAGTAAATTGGAAGTCCTTTTTATTTATTTAAAAAATTAGGTCAAATATGAGCTATTCTTGTAGTGAAAGAATTGTCTATTGTTGACGTTCATAAACACAGATGGACTAACAATGTGAGGTTGTTGGAGTTCTTGTAGAGCTACACACTAATTTGAATATTTCCAACATAGATAATTATGAAGAATGAGATAATTAAATTTAAAATATGTCAAAGATATGTACTAGTGCAACAAAGATTTAGTTTAAGTTATAAAGAATTTAGCGTAAGCTATAAAGATATGTAGGAAAATGATATGTCAAATTAGCAACGCCTAACCCCAAGAGCAAGGAGATTTGACCTCATCACCTAACCCCAAGAGCAAGGAGAATTGACCTCATCACCTAACCCCAAGAGCAAGGAGAATTGACCTCATCACCTATTGATAGACAAGGTATTTAGCAACAAGAACTCGACCAATTGAGCTATCTCTTAGGTCTTCTAAAATATTAGAATAATCTTGAAGAATGAGACAATTAAACTTAAAATACATGAAAGATATGTCCTAATGCAATAAAGATTTAGCTTAAGTTACAAAGCTTTTATAAAGTTTTGCCTTTAAGATAAAGTTTCACTAAATGATATCATACTTATAATAATTCTTATAAGGTATTTACTTATTTAAAGGTAATTAACTATTTATCTTGGAAAATTTGATAAGAGAGAAATTATTAAGGGACTTGCATAATAATAGATTAGAGAAAATTTTGGCATCATTAATCATGTTGTGTTGGAGAGATATTTCTATATAAACAATAGGCTCTGCTCAGACTATTTAACATGCTAAGCTGGATCTGTTTCTTCAACTTGTCCTGACGATGAACCACACTGGTTGGTTCGAAATGCGTCGACAAATGGTATTTCATGTGATTTTCGCCGAAAAATCTCTCACAAACTTGATATGGATCATAGAAGCCTAAACTCTATAATAAAAAAGAATTTTAAAGCATTGAATTTTTTTTCAACCAAAAAAATAATTGAGTAGAGAATAAAAGTGTATACATTGTTTTCAATTTTGAAGACGATTTAGAAAGATACCATTATGGATTTTTCACTTGGGATTAATAAGAACATAACACATATATGATGTAATTATTTTTGTGGTTGATGAGATTTCTAATGTGGCACACTTTTTACTTTGTAGGAAGGCATTTGATGCAAATTATTGTACATAGTGTTTTTCTTAATATATAGTGTGATTCATGGATTTTCAAAGAAAATAGCATCATACAAGGACTTTGCATTTAAGTAATTGGAAATATGTTATGGAATAATAGAAAAAAAATTGTCATCTAATTCAACATATCACTATGATGGTCATACATGCCTCTATTAACATAGACCCTACCACTATAGGATTCATTGTATCACACCGCCTTTTTATTGAATCCACTAAATTTTTTTTTTTTCCTTCACACGTGGCTGTCATATTATGTACCTTGTGCTCTCCTGTGCATCACTAATTAGTTTTGGTTTTCTTTTACATGTTTAAATTTTACTGTTTACCTTTATTGTATTGTTGCATAGAAATTTGGTCAGGCCATTATATTACATGTCATCATAAAAAAATAATTGTAAATACTACTATTATGCCATTTTTTTTTTTAAGTCACCTCTCCCACCTCTTAATTTGACTTAACTTATGGATGTCATTCGGTATCTTCTCTCTCATGCAACCAATACAGGTTGTGCTCAAAGGTCCTTTAATATCTCCATCACATTTTGTTACCACCTTTATTTTATGAATGTATAAACAAAAAAAAGTATTAACGAGATAAGAATATTAAATGTATATTCCATTCATGTATTTGTCATAGAAAAAGAAATTTTAATTATATAGAAAAAGAATTCCCAATATAGTTTAGTTATTATCTAACTTATAATAAATGTGCTAATGTGTAATTTGTCTGAACTCTCATGATACCACTAACTAACATTTAGCTAAGATCTAACCTATAATTAACTTATCAATGTGTATTTTGTCTTAAGTTCTCACACTATTGACTACCATGTAGGGATAAAGTCAACAATTAAACCTAACATTTATTACACATATATCAAATCAATGTTATCATATCCTTACAAATATTGAAATTTTTTTATTTGGGCTCCAACTTGATTCCTTCCTTTGCTTCGACACTCCTTTTGCTTCCCAAGTATATGCAAGGAATGGGAAAGAAAAAGATGTGGTGAAGAACCCATATGTATAACCAAGCAAAGTATAATCTATGACTCAAAATGTCACCATTTTAGAAACTAAATAGTCAAACATACTTATTTTTTGGAACAAATCTAATTAGTAAAAACCAATAAAGGATTCTCGGTTACTAGATTTCCAATAGGAGGA
Organism: Pinus tabuliformis; assembly: GCA_031772625.1. Lineage (NCBI taxonomy): Eukaryota > Viridiplantae > Streptophyta > Pinopsida > Pinales > Pinaceae > Pinus > Pinus tabuliformis. The sequence continues at coordinate 1,030,783,845 of CM062804.1, read as the reverse complement.
AAAAACATTGCATTAGACATTATCCAACCAATTCCCATCCATCATCACTGGAGGGACAATACTTATTATTGACATTACACCTAAATCTTTAAACTTTCTCCATAAGCGAAGTGGTTGGAAGTAACCTTTTGAATTTTATTGGGGATGTACATTTGTTATTAACATGGAGTTCAAGTTGAGAAGGACAATCTTTAACAAATTAAACCATATGTGTTTGATTCATAAAATATTGTTCATAAGAAGTAGATAGTTGAAGTTTTTAATTGAATGGCCAATATGAGGGAATAAAATGTCTAGTACAGGGCTAATCCACATATATAACCTTTTGGTTTAGTCTTGGTTTAATGCTTATCTATTTGGAAAATACTATGGATTCATGAAACGTACTGCCTTTTGATTTTGGTCCTGGTTTAGTGCTAGTCTATCTTTTTATTTCGGAAAGTACCCCGGATTCATGGAACCAGTGCTGTTTCTATTAAGTGATATCTCGTAGTTCAATTGCTTCTTCCTCATGTTAGTAATGGAAAAGATTTCAACACTCCTATGTGAAGACTAGGATGTTGCGTTTGAAGACTAATTGGATTATGTCTTTATTTTAGCAATACATGATGAGATATAGATAAATAAAAAATGTGTAATGTACCTAGAGAGGTAGCCAAGGGGATAATGGAGATAGTTTGACCATAATACTGGAATTGGCCCAATATGTAGTTCAAGGACATAATATAATAATAATGGGTAATTGGCATAGAACTCAAGGAATACTCATCAGAAAGTATAGGGTTGAACTATTCAAAGTATTTTTGAAGCTTGGTAACATTATCGGTGTCAAGATTTAAATAGTTAACTGATAGTACTCCTCAACCAATCACCACAAAGTGAGTTGTAATATGCACTCATTTTATATCACCAATGTCAAGAGAAAATTATGTTTGCTTTTAGAATTGTAGGCAAATGAGGATATTAATCTAATCTAATGGTTCGATTAGTGACTTCAAATATGAAGTTACAACACTATCAAATCTTGACCAATAAAACCATGCTGATTAGATCAAAAAATTCTCAATTGAGTGTTAGCTTTTAACTTTGAATACTTATAACATTTTCTTACTTATAATATGGGTTTCTAACTCTCTACAACAATTGTTTTATATAAGAAAAATATATTTCTATTTAAATGTAAAGACAAATGTTTTGTACAAATTATAGATACTAGGAGCTATAATTGGGTACTATATAGCTAAAGAATTAGCAAATAATATTGATAATGTTTTATGTATATACCTCATTAAGAACTCAAATCAACTTAAGTTTTATACATTAGTGATCATCTAATGTTTGTCTTGACATATAGATCCCTTTTGCTTTTCCTATAGGCATTTATGACATTGTAGCCTTATACCAATCCCTTTTTTTAGCATGTCTCAAGTAGCACAACAACCATTGTTATAATTATTTCTTCATATTATTTTGTGGTAAATATGGAATAACGATAGATTCAATGTTCTTTATCATCTTTCCAACTAGGATTATCTTAGAGTTTGTGTGTTAAAGCCCTAAAAATATATAAGCAACATCTATGTCACACCTTATGAACCCCTTTTTCATTATTATTTCCATATATATAGTATTCATGAAAAATCCTTCATGGTGTTATTTCATAATGTGATATGATGAGATTTCGTTTTAGAACACTAGATACTTTGTTTTTAATAAATTGAAAGAATGCTACTTTGTTTTTTATTTAATGTAATGTGAGTGTACATTTTTTTAATTGTAACCTTTATCTCACAATGTGTAATTTCCTTTTCGTTAATTCTCTAACTAAATGATCCAATATTGCTCTGATACTAGCATTATCCAAGATATTTTGTTTGGTTGATGTTAACAGAATTGCATGAAAGAGCATGTAAAAACCATATGTGCAAACAATTAAATAAGAAGTAGCATAAAGGAAACCATAAAGACAATGCACACAAAAGCTTGATAATATAGTTCGTCCAGTGTGGACTATGTCTCTAGGTATTCTTCAATAGTGGGGAGATCACTTCATTCATCTCAGCAAAATAAAAATGAGTACATGGAAAAATACATCATTATACCTCCAATCCTAGGAGTGACTTGAAATTAGACTACTCAAAACAAAGCAATAACAACACTAGCAAATTCATCTCCTCCTCCTGAAACTTTTGACTATAAACATGACCCACTTTTGAAAGGTGCATTATTGTCTCGAACTTTGTGCCCAACAATGAATGGAAAAGGCAGGTTTCTGCCATGACCCCTGAAATCCACTGCTCAAATGCAAAAAAAGACTATACCATTTCAATCCTTGTGAAATTTTGGTTAAATGAGTATAAACTTGGCTATATTCTGCCACCTACAATTCTGGCCCCTCAAGGTTAAATTCCTCACAGATTCTGCATGAAAATATTATGGGAATATTCCTCCACTGGAACCACATCGTCAAGGTTTCTCCGTGCCTGGTAGGATTTCACCGTCACCATTCCATTTAACCTCTGCTCAATGTTCTTCTCCCCCATTGGATTGCAATGACAAAGATTTAAATCACTAGTACAAATGGGGCCAAAATCCAACGACTATTAGTTGGATATGCGACTTATTAGCATTGGCTATCTGACACATTGGTGCTTATCAAATTGTCATTGGAATTCTGTCAAATAGTCGATAATTTAGTTATCGTTAGATAATTGACGAAACATATGTTGATTATCCAACACATGAAAAGGCCTAAATGGTCATTAAAAAACCGACGTTTATAAGTCAGTTTTGAGATGCTACGAAGTGTCATATATTTGACGGAAAGAACGTCGAATATCTGACAGGTCGCGCACTCGTTTGTAGTTGGATATTCAACACATAGGTCGTTTTATCCAATGGAAGAAACCAATTTTGAGGTGTCGGGTAATCAACAACATAAGTAAATTGTGGGACAGAAGTGTTGTCACTTCGACGCTTTCAAGTAGACAGTGAAGCGTGAAATATGCGACGGATATTCGACAAATAGGTTGATTTATCTGACAGATTAAACTGACATTAAGGCATGTGGTAATCGATGAAATAAGTAAATTGTGTGACAGAAGTGTTGTCACTTCAACGCTTTCAAGCCGTTAGTGAAGTGTTAGATATGTGATGAACAAGAGTGTTAAGGTATTGACGCTTCCATTCGTCGAGTATCCAATGAATAGTTCAACTGACATTCGTCGAATACTAGATGGTCTGTCTCTGCTGTCGAATATTTGATGGAGATACACGTTTAAAAAAATAAATATAATACATAGTAGCTAATCCTAGTCTTGGGTTTCCTTTGGGTTAGCACTATCCTCTTTCTACTCAACCATTGAAAGAAAGGATTAGGGTCAAAGCCTTGGTTAAGGGTTCAAGGAGGGGAGAGAAGTCACAACAAGGCTTTTCCACAAATCCATAGCAAGTGAAAAATTCGGGAAACCATCCTAAAAAAGTAGTGAGCCAAATGTGTTGCCTTCCATTACATACAATTAGGGGAATGGAACTCTTGGGATATGAATGAACCACAATAGCAACAACATAGAACTGATCATATTATATATTCTATTTTCTATAGTTCTTGATATCTTATCTATAGTTCTTTATATATTATCGATATTGTATTTCTTGGATCCTTAGTAGCACGTATTCAATCAGTTACATAGTATGCTTCACACATAGCAGGGTAGAGTCAAGCCTTACACACTCATCATGACACTTGATCACTTATTTGGTCGGTGGGGGACAACAACTTAAATATCCCACAAAGACACAACACTCTCCACCTGACACATCATAGCTCTCATTCATAATCTACGTACCACTTAGACACCGAACACACCAAACACTCTCAAGGCCAACATCAATACCATAGCTCTACATCCAGTGCACAATTTTCTAGCTCTTACTATCTACTCATACATTTCTTCATATTGTTGATCACCTAGAGTTGAAGCTAGAGGATATTATGGCTTATAGAGTTATGGTTATCAACAACAATTAGAAGAGATAGAATTTTGTGTGATGGAGAAATACTCTAGAATAGGAGAATGCGTAATAACTCTTTTCCCATAAAAACCCATGTATATAAACCTAGTTATGTAAATTATTTATTTTTGAAAACAAATTTATGACTAGCTTGAATGGAGGGACATACAAATCCAAAGTTATAAGAGGGAAATCCTATGGTGGGTTGTTGCATGGACATTAAATGCGTGTTGCATATTGGTTGGTTTCCTTATGGCGTGTCGTGAGTAGGCCCATACAAACTGCCCTTAATTGTCATAACTATCTTCCTAATGAAGTACTAGCCTACACTGACAAGCATTAAAGTCGGAGTGGGAAGCCTGAGTGGAGGATGACATCATACGACCTCCTCTCCTTATAAAATGTGAACAAAGAGAAAGAAGGAAGTGGGTAGAAAAGGGCATGAGTGTGAAGGAAGAAGGATTGAGAAACTTTAGTTTTATGGCATTGTGGAAAGGAGTATGGTCAAAGTGTGCAGAGAAGGCATAGAGAAATTGGTGCAAAAATTTTACTATGAAGAGAGCACTTAGACAAGTTGAGTATGAGAACAACTATTTATAATCATGCCTCACATCATGAATTGGTTAATGAGTTTGGGTGAGCACACCATAACATAAATTAGCATGTGCGACGAGTGGGTGTTGTTCGTTAAAGGCAAACGAAACTTGAGTTAATGGTTATGTATATTGCATGGAGGAGATGTGCATCGACCAAAGAATTTTGGTGAGTCAACTTGCATGGGTGTTGTGTGTCAACCCCATAGGACTTGAAGGGACATGACCCTTTGATCTCCATACACCCCATATATATAGCCAAGCGTGTGGAGAGGAGAAGGCATAAGAACTTGGTGGATCACATCAAATTGCATGATTGGTTCATGGTGAAGAAGGATTCATATTATCTTGTAACAAATCAAACTTTGTCGTGGGGATAGTTTTAGAGTTTTTTTGGGATAGTCGATGGATGTGGCTACTATTGTATCACTAATGATGGGGAAAATCCACATAGGATGAACCCATAGAGTGTTACATGGAAACATAAATGGATACTGACACGTCACTAGTGATGTGGCATTTTGGATAGGATTTGGTGTCATGGTGTGTTGATGTGGCATGCTGATAGGGAATTCAATATTTCATAGATTTGACTCAATGATGGATGCCATATAATGGACATACTTATGTCAAATGGAAATAGTTAATTGGGACATCAACCATTGGGAGGACTAATATTTTCTTCAAAAACTTAGGGTTGGTCCAATTAATGGATCACTAGGCCATCAAAAAGTTTAAAGAAAGGTATCAGATGACCTAAGGCTGGTCTAGTTAAGGGACCTCCCCATTCGTCATGCTCTTCTGGATTCTTGGATACTAGATACATTTTTAATCATACATTACATCAAAATCCTAGTCAAAACAAAAGGATTATATTTTTTTTAATCCATATTATATATGTGTGTCGAATACCTATCAAGCTTCATATACCTACATAGATGCCTAAGTGTGGATTTAAATTTTATCCTATATTAAATGGAAGTGTCATATAATTTTGAATTTTGACATTAATCCACCTTAGGCAAAGTAACTGAAATTGATTTCTATTGCTTCAAAATATTTAACCACCAAACTTAAGTTAACATTGATTCTAAGAAGTAATTTTCTGGTTCCACTTTTCTTTGGTAAAATCTTCTCTTGATTTTTCTACACTGTTAGCTAAAATTATTTAAATTGGGATAAGATTCCTATATAATTTTGTTATGAATTTGACTTGTAAAGGGAATTTAAGAAGAGGAAAGGATAAACAACCCAAATCCATTGAACTTAATAAAAAATGGAAGAAAACAATGACTGAAGATCTTAAGGATAAGGAATACAATGAAGAGTAGAACCCAAACACAGTTTGTTTGTTTGTTTTTTCATTCATACACCACCTACAAGGCAAGGTTAAATAACTATCCAGATTGCCAAGAAATTTATGAGTTTTTAAAAACTAGTAATTTTGTAGAAGAGTACAGTTAGGTGGGACATCCAAACTTTTGAAAATAATCCAAATTTATATTTATTCTCATATTTCAATACTAAAGTTCCAACCTCAAGGTTTTGGTTATAAGCCATTATGTAAAAGCTTGATCTAGTATCCATTATTTTGATCAAGGAGAGAGACAATCTTTTCTAGATTATCTAAATACCCAATTTAAGGTTCCATTTAGACTTCCACATCAAAGGAGTAACAGAGGATGAGAAATAGATCTGGACTTCATAAAAAAATTAACTCAAAGTGAAAACCCAAATTATCCAAATTTCCACACTGAACGTTCCACTTCATGATTCTATCCACAACTAAACACTTAAAAGGTATGAAATGTGGTCCCCACATCCCATTCAATAATCCAATTGTAAAGAAATAAGCATAGATGTGGAGGTGACATGAGATCCAAATGTCTTAAAACTTTTGTCATCTAGATCTAATCTTCATCGATAATTTTGGATATAAGAAATTTCAGTATTTAAATTCCCAAATACATTTATTTTGTACAAGTTATCTGGATCAAGTATCTAGATCCCGTATTAAAAGGGAAACCCCATATTAATTTTTTTTGGATATATTTAGTAATATACTAAAGTAACTACAAAGGTTACAAAAAGGAAAAATCCTACATTTGGATTTTGTCTAGTGATGTGAGAGGCTATGCATGCTTGAGGAGGTTTCAAGAATTTGCATCAACCTAAGGATTTGTTGACTCCACAATGGGAAAGTTGGGTGCTCTTGAAATGAGGGCTTGGATGAACGTATACTAATACAAATGGGGTAGCATATCATATTTTTAAAATACATCTCCTATGAAGGAACACTAAGTATAGTTTATGTTTATCAATTCAGACTCCTATACCAACTAGACACCAACCACAATTGTAATTTGTAGAGACCATAAATGTGCCATGATTCCTCCTACAATCCATAAATGGAATGATTTCCAAGGAAAAATAGGGGGTAAACATGAATTGTTATCCCATCATGGGCTCATTCAACTACTAGTTTTCCATACTTTCGATAAGTTGGAGCACATCTTCTTTTGGATTGATTTTGGGCTTATACATTTTTCCCCTCTCTTTCCTATCAACATCAAGGGACTAACTAATGGTATGGTTCTGTGTAAAATCTAATAGGCTATATGTCTATAAATATCCATAGCTTTTCCCCTACATCACCCCTAGGAGCATGTGCTTATTCCATATACCTATTTTGAGATCATTGCTTCACATTTCATTCATGGTACCCCAAGGGTGGTTCCAGTCAATCCAATAAGAATTCATTCATGCAAAGGAATTCTACATGATAACATTCTAAGACATATGTGGTCATCATCTAAATCTGTATATTGCTTTAAAACTTTCCAATATTTTGTTTCATCTTTAAGTTCATTATGATTTTTTTATAGCATTGATTACAAGATTAATAAAGAAATATTTTGGAACCTCTCCTTAAGTAAGCAATGTGATCAAACGCCTTGAAATGGATGTTGTGCTCAACTTATATCTTGTTCCACAACTTTCCAAGGAGTTGATATTGATCCAGGTGGCTCCAGAAATGCTCATAATTCAGAAGTGGATCAGAATAGCTAAAAAATCAAAGTCATTGTATTGGAGTGAAACTAGGACCATATTGTAGTGCTCGTCGTCCTGATTCCGACGACGTGGAAGACACTCAAATCTGAATTCGTATGCTCAAGATATTCACAGTCAAGGTTTTGGTCAAACTAGGCCAAGTGACAGTCACTAACGAGGCAACAATTTGGCAAGGGGTCAGTGCACAGAATCCGACGGTCGGGATGGGCGAATTTGTCACCTCTTTAATTTTTCTAGTGATCCTTAAAATCCGGTAAAAAAATGTGGCTAGCTTGTTTATAAGAAACAAAAAAATTATTGAAATGGGGTGGCAGGTTGCCACCCCTACCACCCCTGCCATGACATTGTTATATATATCAAATAAAAATTAAAATACGTGGTGGGAGGGCCACCTGCCGACAGGCCCTCCCCCACCAACCAACAAAGATATATATAATATATATTGGCCAATGATCGTGAACCACCAAGTTGGGGCCGATGGGACTTGAACCTGGGCCAACCGACAGCTGACCCACCCCAAGCAACAACCCCACATCACATTAAACACCAAAAAACAAACACTAACAAGTTGTCGGTCCAACATGTGATTTCTGCAAATAAAATGGTTAAAAACTCAAACAAACCGCCAATTTTAGTAACAAAAAATATATAAACCACCTTTTCTTTTATGTGCCAAACAGAACGAGCGGAGAAGAGGCCAAGCAGAGGAGCATGAATTTTAATGCAGTGGAACCTTGACACAGTGGCCGAGGCAAAACCATGCCTAGCACATTTTTCGAGACAAAATCTTTGCAAGAATATTCTTTGATGCTGAGGAATCTAAAAGATTCCATGGAGGGAAATTTTTCCGAGTGACAGAATCATGTCAACTTTATACTCAAATGAACCAGAGTTTCACAGGGAACATGATTTTGTGGTTCTTTTTCCTCATTTGAGTAGAAAAATTTTGGGCAGTTAGCAGTGAGGAATCTTTACAGAATCTTGAGGAATCTAAAAGATTCCCTTAGAGGCTGATTTTTTACAGAGGCAGAATGATGCCAAGTTTATAGTCATTTTTCACAGAATTTCGCAAGGAGCACAGTGGTGTGCTCAAAATTTTCATCCAAGCATCGAATTTTTCACCCATCTCTAGGATGGAATCTTTGGGGGAATCTTCAAGATTCTCGAGGGCCCATATTTTGATAGTGTCAGAAAGGGGTCAAGTTTATAGTCGTTTGACACAATTTCACGCCATGAATTCAATGGTGTAGTCCATTTCATCAACAGAGCTTCACATTTTCAGGCCATCCCCGAAAGTGGAGATAAATGATGTAGCGATGCCATGTCTTTCTTATGATTTGCTGAGATGATGTTTTTTTTGTTGAGATACTTGTTACCGTTATGTTGAAGGATACTTATATGCCACATCATGTGATAATTTATTAGCTTGTCATGCTGAAGGAGGAACCATTTGAGTGAGAGTTCCTATAGGAGAACGTCTCATGGAGAGACATGACACTTTGGTTGAGGGAAGTTATCCTTGTAATGACCAAGAATGTACTATGTACACATTATCATCTTGCAACATTTAATGAAGCAACCACCCTACTCTTGACACCGGGCCCGGAGACATAACCCACACTGGATGAAATCCGTTATCAATGTGTGTGTTCTTTGATTTGATGGTCGTCATTATGTTTCATCTTCTTTAAAACATGCACATGTGATTTTTCATACTCTTTCATATGAAATTATGCTAACAACACAAAATTAAAAAATCTTGGTTAATTCTGGTAGTTGAAGAGATTTGGATCAAGTTTGGTATCAGAGAGGTCTTCTTGCTGATGCGAATTGCGAGTGTGAATACTAGAGACTAAACGTGAAACAAGAAGAGAAATGGAGAACAACATAAATCTCTATGAGGACCTCCTCAAGATGGCACACATGGTAGACATAATGTATGCAAATTATGAGGAGAAGATTGCAAGAGAGGAATAAGAGAAAGAAAGAGCAGAGGACGATGCTCCATCTACCCCCTCGAGTGAACATTCATCTTCTCATCATTCAGATGAGGAGATCAATTAGAGCCTTCAAGCAAAGAATGATGAATTGAGGAGACTTCTACGAGAAGAAAAAGAAGAGAAGCAAAGGCCACAACTTTAGTTACGAGCCACAGAATAGGCCTTAGAAAAATTGAAGTGCAACGCCGGCTTAGTGAAGCCATCATCACCTGCTTTAGAATCGACAACTGAGGTAAACAATGTTGATAGTTCTTCAATTTCACTTGACATTATTTCTGTTGGAAACATGGAGGTACCCATTTCAGGAATTGACATGCGACTCCTAAACAAGATGGTGTGTAAAGGAGGAGGAATTGTTGTTAATGGCCAAGAAATGACTCAGCCATTGGAGGTTGTACAAAGACCTTGATTTGCAGATTTGTGATACATTGAAGGAGAGTGCTCAAAGGTATCAGAAGCTTCCAAGACATTCTCGAAACCATCAAGGAAAGAAGATGATGGGAACACATCACAATCCTCCCATGACCGTGCACATTGCAGAGGAAGAACTAAGGCAAGCACTCATCGCCAAGATCGCACTAGATATAATCAAGAGAGGTATTAAAGTCTCAGTATTATAAAGTTCATTTTGATTACAAGCATGTTAATGATGAGCATAAATCATGGCATAGAAAACCATGTAGTTTTTTGGTTTGCATAACCATGTGGTTGCTTAGTGCTTGAAGAGAATTTAGTAAGAAAGAGGATGAGACATGAAAGGCCTTCTCCACATCAGGGAAGGAAGAAGGTAAAGCAGGTATGGAGGAAGAAGAATTTTGGTAGTCATTGTAACAGAGGTGGACATCAAAGAGCCATGTGTTGGAGTCTCCACCCAGAGAAGCGTCTCAAGGACCAAGCACCATTAAAGAAGACCAAGCATTGTTAAAGAAACCAATTGGTGAATATGTTCAGTGGTTCACTTTGTTGAGTAAGAGATGGTTTTCCTAGATATGGTAGCTTGTCATGACCGCATTTTGTAAATCATGTGTTGTGAATAATTATAAAAGTGATGATGTGTTTTCCATCGCTTGTTAAAACAACGATGATGTTTTGGCCATTTATTGATAGCTAGGGTCTTGGTTTCTATTATGATGTAAACTTGATCAAAGAATGTGTGTTAAAAACTCTTGGCAAGTATGGAAATCATTGGATCATGATTGGTCATGTAATTGAGCATATAGTTTGCAAAGATTGTACTACAGGTTTTCAGAGCATGCAGGTGTCGGTTCATCACTTATGGCTATGAAGAACAAGGGTGAAGGAGAAGGAAGTGTGACCTTTCTGGACACTTGTCAAGAAGACAATGTAACAAAGAAGTTGCAAATTATTTTCATGCTTTTGGTGGACCAAAATATCCATGGGGGGAGGAATGATGCAGGTGACTCTAAAAATGCTCAAAATTCAAAAGTGGCTCAGAATAGCTCAAAAATCAAAGTCATTTGATTGAAGTGAAACCAAGACTAGAGTGTAGTGCTCGTCATCCTGATTCCAACACTGTGGAGGACACTCAAATCCAAGTTCATATGCTCAAGATATTCATTGTCAAAGTTTTGGTCAAACTAGGGAAAGTGGTAGTCACTAACGAGACAACAATTTGGCAAAGGGTCGGTGCATGGAATTAGATGTTCGGAACAAGTGAATTTGTCACCTCTTTAATTTTTCTAGTGACCCTTAAAATATAGATGGAAAAAAATGGCTATTTTTTTTATAAAAAACAAAAAAAATATTGAAATGGGGTGGTGGGCTTCCACCCTTGCCACAACATTGTTATATATATCAAATACAAATCAAAATACGAGGTGGCCGGGCCAGCTGCCGGCAGAACCGCCCCCACCAACCAACAAACATATATATAATATATATCAGCCAACGATTGTGGACCACCAAACCAGGGACGACGGACTTGAACCCACGCCGGACAATTGCTGGCCCATACCATGCGGTTGCCCCACATCACATTAAAAACCAAACAACAAACACTAACAAATCGTCATTCTAACATGTGATTGCCGCCAAGAAAACGGTTAAAAACTCAAACAAATCACCACTTTTATTAATGCACCAATACAAAAAATGGGGTCCCATGAGATTTGACCCCGAGACCCCCCAACTACTAATGCCTTTAATGAAATTCACCAACCAAAAAAGCCCAAGTGGGCCTTTGGAAAATTTGTCCAATAAAAACTATATAAACCACCTTTTCTTTCATGCGCCGAATAGAACGAGTGGAGGAGAGGCTAAGCGGAGGAGCATGAAGTTCGATGTGGTAGAAACTTGACAAAATAGCCAAGGCAGAACCACATTTGACATGTTTTCAACACAAAATCTTTGTAGGAATATTCTTTGACACTGAGGAATCTAAAAGATTCCTTGGAGGGCAATTTTTCACAGTCACAGAATCATGCCAACATTATACTCAAACAAACCAGAATTTCATAGGGAACATGATCGTGTGGTTTGTTTCCTCATATGAGCAGTAGAATTTCAGGCATTCAACAGTGATGAATCTTTACAAAATCTTGAGGAATCTAAAATATTCCCTTGGAGGCTGATTTTTGATAGAGGTGGAATGATGTCGAATTTATAGTCATTTTTCTGAATAAAATGTTGCAAGGAGTGCAGTGGTGTGCTCAAAAGTTTCATCCAAGCATCAGATTTTTCACCCATCTCCAAGAAGGAATCTTTGGGGGAATCTTTGAGATTCCCGAGGGCCCAGATTTTGATGGTGTCAGAAAGGGGTCAAGTTTATAGTCGTTTGACACAATTTCATGCCACGAATTCAACGGTGTAGTCCATTTCCTCAACAAAGCTTCACATTTTCAGGCCATCCCTAAAGGTGGAGGTAAATGATGTAGTGATGCCATGTATTTCTTTTGATTTGTTGAGATGATGTTTTTATCGTTGAGATCCTTGTTACCATTATGTTGAAGGATACTTGTATGCCATGTCATGTGAGAATTTATTATGTTGTCATGATGAAGGAGAGCCCATTTGAGTGAGAGTTCCTATAGGAGAACGTATCTTGGAGAGACATGCTACTCTAGTTAAGGGAAGTTATCCTTGTAATGACAAAAAATGTGCTATGCACTCATCATCATCTTGTAGCATTTAATGAAGTGACTTCCCCACTCTTGACACTCGGTCTGGAGACGTAAGCCACACTGGGTGAACTCCATTATCAATGTGTGTGTGTGCTTTGATTTGATGGTCGTCATTATGTTTCATCTTCTTTAAAACATGCACATGTGGTTTTTCATGCCCTTTCATATGCAATTTTGCTAACATCACAAAAGCAAAAGTTATTGGTTAATTCTGGTAGCTGAAGAGATCTAGATCAGATACTTGGGTAACGAACATAATTTTGATCTCTTTCAACTTTTATCACCGACTCTTAGAAATGGATTGTTTTACATGGAAATTTTTTGTTAACAAGAAATGTTCCTTTGATTAAATAGCCATTATATAAAATAAAACATTGAATGAGAAAGGGGAAGGCCTCTAAAATCTAATTGCTTAAATGTTTTCCTTCAAATACATTTTTTTGGAATTGTGAAGCCAAATTTTTGTTGAGTCAATGCCAAAGTTGTTTTTGTAAGAGACCCTTCTTGGGCTCCTTAAGGTCAAGAAAAGAGTAATGTTTTTATGTCTAAATATCTCCTCCACCAAATCGGTTCCTTCTCCCAAAAGGATTATCTTTCATCCTTCAAAGTTGGCCTCCAAATAGAAGATAATCAATTAGCCCTTCATTAGAATCCTACAAGTCGGGTTCAAGTCAAATTTTTTATGTCGGCTCAAATGCACAGTGACCAATAAGTACAAATAGCATACTATTTCACAATTTGAAGGAGAGAAGTGAAGCATTCATCCACTAAGTAAGAGAAACTATTATAGACTGGGAAATGGAGAGGAAGCAGAGAATCTTAAAAGAATATTATAGAGAGGAAGCCAAAAATGTGAATTGCAAAAAAAATTATAGGTAGGCCGAAATTCCTTGTTGCAAAGATGATTATAGAAAGGGATGTGACTATTGCAGATGGAAGGATGAGATTTCTGAAGCAGGAAGGCCGAGATTTCTAAAGTAGGAGGGTCAAGACTATTGCAGAAGGAGGGTCAAAATTTTGAAGTTGAAATAGAAGGAGCCAAGAACCATGATTATAGAGAAAATTGTAGGAGGAACTAGTCTAGTGGTTGGAGTAAGTCTATTTCTTTAGTCAAAGGGTCAAGTGTGTCTCAACCTGATTTAATCTACTAGAGAAAGAGTTGACTAGGTTTTCTCCTTCATAGGGGTTTTTCCCTGGCTGTGCACTTACATCTTGTGTTCTTGTATTTTTGATCTTCATGTTGGAATTTATTTGATGAAAGGAAAACTAACATAATAAACATATAATTTCACAAGTAAATGTCAAGATAAGAGAAATCCAATTGAAGAATCTAACTCACATAATGCTCTATATTTCTCAATAAATAAGAGATATTGAACCTCATTTGAGTCACACATGTAATTCGGTCTCTTTAAGAAGTCTGAGCCAAATTCAGAGCGAGAAAGAGCTGAAGGATAGTGAGGAAAGAAAGAAGGTCTATTTGTTGGGATTGTGCATCAATTCTTTGTTTGGAAAGCTTGCACGTATGGGAAGAAAGTTTTCTTTGTTCAAATTTCAAGCTAGAGAAGAGAAACATACCGAGTAATAGAGAGAGGAATTTTTGTTTGGGTGGTTGACCTATCACTTGGTGAGTTTCCTTGATCAAAGGTCTTGGAATATTCATTTAATTTCTATAAGAAGAGAATTTTTTGGGTTTTCCCCCTATGGAGGGGTTTTTCCCTGGCCTGGAGCCTATTTCTAGTGTTCTTGTTTGTAGTGTGATCTTCTTTATTAGCATTGTCTTGATGATGAACGCAAAATAATAATGATGCTGATGAACTAACATTATATCACAAGAATTGTCAATATAAAAAGAGAAAACATAATAAAAGAAACCCTAAATTTGTTTGCCCTAGTTTTTATCAACAGTTGAAAATGCAGCCAAAAAAGTCTCAATTTGATTTTTTCCTTAATTAAATTGAGAAAATTCGAAATTCCATATTAGCATACAACTTGGAGGAGTTAAGTAAGGTGACATGGAACTTGTCACTCAGTCAAGAACACTCAATTAAATTTAATGAATTGAAGTTTAGTTTTCTTGAGTTGATTCCTAAAAAATAGGAGTCTAACTCAGTTAATTCGAGTAAGGGACATGAATTTCAGTTGTGTGCAGCGGGTTCCTAAATATTAGGATCCTAGGTTGAGTTAAATTTAGATGTAACAATTTAATTTCATTAAATTGAGTTATGGTCAGTTAAACTAGTTCTAACTGTTGGAGGTGTTGATCAGTGGTTCTCATTGATGTCAACCCAAGCAGCACCAGGGGCTACCCCGATCTTGCATGGGAATTTTGACTTGAAAAATTACTCTATTCTGAGTCAAGGATATTCTAGATGGATTCTACTCGTCGAGATGTTTCCATTGATATATGACACGCCACATAATTCTTCACGGTTTGAGAGATATTCGTGTTTGAAGTTAGTAACCCCAGTTAGTGGGCTAAAACCCTATGGGGTTGTGGCATGGCACTCATAATTGGTTGTGGTCATTGAATAGTCAATAATTAATAATTTTTTTTATCTCCTAAAATACCTCCAACATTCACTTGTTGAGGACTCTCTCAACTCAAGATATTCATATAAATAATGACCCTCATATCCTTCTCTAGTAGGAATTTTGTGGCTTCAAATAGGTCATCATGGAATTTTTGCCACAACCTTTTTTATGTGAAGCTTCAGAACCTAAAATTAAAACCCATTTGAAAAAAAATCTTAATGAACCTCATGACCGAATTTCAAATCTTGGTTCACTATATTCTCAGATATATGATCTGAGGAAGTTAGGGTTTTTGCAGGCTCCTGAATTCCATGTCAAACAAGTGACATTGGGAAAGTCATCATAACTTTCTCTTTGAGCATTGGATTCAAATTTAGTAAATAGTGACAGAATAGGACGTACTGTAGTTTTTTGGGTATCATTTTCAGGGCCGAATGTCACAACAATGACATGTGTCACTTCGTACAAGTTCGCTCTATAATCAGGTCATCGTGAGTGATTGGGAATAACTCTTTCTTGAAGAATCCAATCTTGATCAAACCTATGGGGTTAGAAAGAGGACTCAGAGGGTTCCCACAGGATGAATTTGCAGACCTTGGAGATCCAAAATTACATAGATACAACATATTCGATATCGAACTCCTAGAAGCCAAGAAAAATCATGCATTCAAGGATCATTGCAGTAAGGACCACACATAAACAGTCAAGGGTGAGTCTCCTACAACAAGGTGTGTATGATTAGTGTTTACATTAGAATTTTGAGTATCATCTCTAGCATATGTTTTTGCAAGACAACGTAAGTATATACAGGGTCTTGGTTATATCTCTATGTCTCTATATGTCACAGTTAGTTTTTCGGATGTCCTATTCTTGATACTACACATTTGATGCTACACCAAGTCTGATAAATCTATATGATGTTGTGAGTTCACGTTACTTGCATTGTCATAGTTGATAGAATGGTCTCTATTGTTGTACTTAGAACTTGGTCCATCACAAGTCTAGGGTTTGTCATCAGTTTTTATTGTATATATCTTTAGGTCAGTTTTGGATATAGTCTTGCATAGAGGCTAGGCCTATATGAAGAGTGGGAGTCTTTGTCTAATGTTGCAACAAGTAAAACGAAAAAGTGACGAGCACACTTTAGGTAAACATTGTAATTTTAATTTGTATTTATTCGTTATTATGCACTTACATGTGTTTTGAAAGCAGAGGTAAGTTGAATGGTATTTTGTTTTGTTTTGGGATTGGTTTCACTGGGCAAATTTTGCATGCATGTAGAAGAAGATTCAAGTATAACATCAAACAAGAATTCAAGAGCAGAAGTATCAAATCAAAGGAAGCATTGTAGCGAGACATCCTTGAAGACATGACAACCATCTAGATATCGTGAAGTATTGTTAAGGCCAAGAGTCATCATTGTAAAGTTGTAAAAGAGTCATCATTGTAAAAGAGTCATTTGTAAAAGAGTCATCATTTTAAAGTTGTAAAAGAGTCATCATTGTAAAGAATGTAAAAGAGTCGTTTGTGAAAGAGGCATTCTGCCTAGAGTCGAAGAGGAAGCATTGGGAGGTATAGGAGTCACTGTTGGGATGATGTCATGGTTGGGTTGCAGGTCATAGAGTGATTGGGTATTTGGTCAAGTACACAAAAATCATTGTACATCTTATTGTATCGTGGATTGTTGTCCCTAGTTTGGGAATCCACAGTCTTGTCTTATTTCAGTCATTATAGGTGGCAAGGAGGTGATAGGCAGGTGTATGAAGTCACTTACAGGTTGGAGCCTATGAACACTTCAGGGTGGTAGGGTGGTGCTAGGGCGAGTTATGGCTCGCTAGGTTGTTAGGGCATCCATTCAGTTGATTACTGAAGAAACTAGGGTGTTGGGCATCCTTCCAGTGGGAGCTGGAGAAGAATTCTTTTCGAGAATTCTAGGAAGTTGTTGCTTTCATTTTAGTTGGGCCTGGAGATTAAAGAATTTATTAGAAAAGAATTTAGTGGTTTTTAACCTGGAGGGGGTTTTCCACCTAAAATTCTTGTGCCTACTATGTTCTTTTATTTACCGTTATTATTGCATAAACATTAATAATAATTGAAGGTTAACTAATGTTATGAAAATATTTAAAAGTGCTAATTCCTAGGGAATACTAATTTCCCCCCCTCTCAGTATTTCCAACAATTGGAATCAGGGTTTGGTTCCTTTAATAACGATCTAACAACTAGAAGGAAATCATGGAGTATACTAAGAATAGAGTTCCTTTGTTCAATGGAAATAACTATGCACTTTGAAGTGAAAGAATGTAGGTTCATTTACTGGCGCAAGGATACAAAATATGGGAAATCATTGACAAAGGCTTCACACTGACTGAGGATGAACAAGGTAAGAAAAATATGGTATATGATGCAAAGGATAAATATATTATTATTAGTAGGCTTATTTAATATATTTATCTTAAGGTATTGAGTTGCAAAACTGCTAAAGAGGTATGGGGCAAGCTTGAAAATATATATGCGGGTGACTCAAAGGTGAAAGAAGCAAAGCTTCAAAATTTCAGGGAAAAATTTGAGCAACTCAAAATGAGGGAAGATGAATATATTACTGCATACTTTCAGCATGTTGATAAAACAAAAAATACATTGGAAGGTTTGAGAGAACCTGTTGAAATGAAAATTTTTGTCTGAAAGATCCTCATAAACTTGCCAACAAGATTTAACCTTAAGGTATTTGTCTTGGAAGATAGATCAAATCTAAACAATCTCAGCATAGATGAATTTCATGGAATTCTTATGGCATATGAAATGAGGATTGAAGAAGAGGATGGCACATCTCACTTAGAAAGAACATTTTTTGCATCCAAGAAGAATAGTAAGGACAAGTAGACTTCGAAAGCAAAAACTTGCAATTGTAAGGATGAGGAAAAGTAATAAGATGAAGAAGAATTATTAGATAAAGAATTTTCCTACTTCACGCAGAAAATGAGAATAGGTACGGGAAAATTCAAAGGTAAACTTCCATTAATATGTTTTCATTGTGGTGAGGTTGGGCATTTTGCAGCCAAATGTCCTCACAAAAATGAGGGTGTTACGAAAGTGAAGAAAATTCCTAAGAAGTTCAACAAGCAAGGAAAGAAGAAATGGTTTAAGAAAAAAAATTTCTCCAAAGAAGGTAGCTCCTCTTCCAAAGAAGACATTGGTAATGAAGAAGAATTCAACAGAAGAGTATTATTTATGGGCAAGCACAATAAACAAGAGGCACTTGATGAAGAAGGAGATGAAGAAGAAGAAATGGCTGAAGTCAAATTTCAAAACAAAGTAATCAGGGTTATCAAAGAGCTCAAGGCCGAAAAGAAGCAGGTTAACACTCTTGAAGAAGAATTGAAGATAGAAAGGGAACAAGTCATCAATCATAAAGTCAAGTTTGAAGAATACAAATGAATTGAAGAATCACTCAGGAAAGAAGTAAAGGAAAGCAACAACGAGAGAGAAGCATTGGAAGCTGAAATAGTTTCTCTGTGAAAGGAAGTAAAAAGTGTAAAAGATCTTCAAGACTACACCAATAGTTCAAAGGCTTTGGAAGAATTCATCAACAACCAATGATCATATAGTGACAAGACTAGTCTTGGTTACAAATAAAAATTAGAAAAGAAGTCAAGTCCTTCTATGACAATTAAAGAAGATGGATACGCAAAATCTACCAAGCAGATAGATCTCTTAGTTAAATGAAGAGATTAAGACTCGCAGGAAGAACCTTGGAAGACAATTCCTCGAAGAATATTTCCTCCCAGGTACCAACCTATCTTTTATGGTCATTTTTATTCATGTGGAAGGTTTGGACATAGAGCTGCAGAATGTCGCATGTATGTTTGGAATGAATACAATTCCAAGAGATCCTTCAGAAATGAATATTCCAAAACTCAGCATAATATCAACGAATTTGATCATTTGAGAGATGATGTCGAATGTTACAAATGTAACAATTTTGGACATATGGCTAGGGATTGTGAAGTTCCAGACATGTACAAATATTATTGGCAAAACCCTAGAAGCAAATTTGCAGGATCACGAGATAGACACCAAATGGAATCTTCTAAGAATAACATCGAATGTTACAAATGTCATAACTATGGACACATAGCTCGTAACTTCAGGTACAAGATGGAATCAACCATGAACAAGAATCTTGACGAAGAGAATAAGGAGGTTTGGAAAGGAAAACAGGTACAGGATGAACAAGTACAAGACAAGCAAGAAAAGAAAGAAGGCAATAAGGTCCCAACAGTTATGATTTCATGATTCGTATCAGATTATGAGGAATCAAAATCTACTTCAGTTAATGACTTGAGTCAAGGCAGTTCGTTAAATGACACACTATTCTAAATAATTCAACTTATCAACTCCTAGAAATTTTAAGATGAGGAGTCTATGAAACAGTAGTTTGAACAGGTAGTTTGAGCAGGTAGTTTGAGCAGGTAGTTTGAACAAGATGGAAATTTCATTACATGTTTAGGGGGAGAAGAATGTTGAAGTATTGCAACTTCAACAAAGGAAGCGTTGACAAGCAATCTCTATGTGAAAGTGGATCAAGACAATCTAACGATTATCGAGATATCTCAACAGGATAAAGGAATATTCATATATCAAATCAAGTACATCAAGGAAATGCTCAAGAAATTCAAGATGGAATATTGCAAGCCTATCCTTACCCCCATGGTAATAGGTTACAAGAAGATTCATCAACGAATGTGGACCAAAGGTTGTATAGATCCATGATTGGTAGTATCTTATATGTGACAGTCTCCCTCCCAGATGTGAGGCAGGTAGTCAGACAAGTAGCACGATTCCAAGAAACACCAAAATAATCTCATATTATTGGTGTCGACATAATTCTTCGTTACATTAAGGGTACAATAGAATATGGTCTCTGGTATCCCAAAGGAAATGATCTGCTCATCCAATCTTATACAGATGCAGATTGGGCAGGAAGTGTTGATGATCGTAAGAGTACCAGTGGAGCAAAGTTCTACCTAGGGGGTTGCCTTGTCTCATGGTTAAGTAAAAAAACTGTCTTCAATCTCGTTTTCCACAACGGAAGCAGAATACATTGCGACAAAAACTTGTTGTACTCAAGTTCTTTAGATGAAGCAAACCTTGCAAGATATTCAAGTTAGTTTGATTAGCCTATTCCCATCTTCTGCGATAACACAATTGCGATCAGTATCTCCAAAAATCCTGTGATGCATTAAAAAAAAAGCACATTCCAATCAAATATCATTTCGTTAGAGAGAAGGTCACCGGTCACCGAAAAGAATATCAACCTTGAATATGGTGGCACAAAGGAACAAATTCCTAACATATTTACCAAACCATTACCTCGTGAAGCATTTGAGTATCTTCACCAAAATCTTGGGATTCTCCCAAGTTCTCATTAGAATATTTCTCTTATCTAACTAAGTAGAAATGGGGAGTGGAGGTGTGTATAGGTCCGCAGGATGACAGTTTGTCAGGGGGAGTTACCCTTTGCCATTGATGACAAAGGGGGAGAGAAGGCAGTAGGAAGAGGTGTCATGATTGTAGGGGGAGTACTTGTGTTGCCATCAATCCTAAAGGGGGAGATTGTTGATCAGTGGTTGTCATTGATGTCAACCCAAGAAGCACCAGGGGCTACCCCGATCTTGCATGGGAATTTTGACTTGACAAATTACTCTATTTCGAGTCAAGGATCTTCTAGATGGATTCTACTCATCGAGATGTTTCTGTTGATATATGGTACACCACGTAATTGTTCATTGTTTGAGATATATTCATGTTTGACGTTAGTAACCCCAGTTGGTGGGCTAAAACCCTATGGGATTGTGGCATGACACTCATAATTGGTTGTGGTCATCAAATAGTCAATAATTAATCATGTTTTTTTTGCTCCTAAAATCCCTCCAATGTTCACTTGTTGAGAACCCTCTCAACTCAAGATATTCATATAAATAGTGACCTTCATATCCTCCTCTAGTAGGGATTTTGTGGCTTCAAACATGTCATTGTGGAATTTTCACTATAATTTTTTCTTTTGCGAATCTTTAGAAGCTGAAATTAAAACCCATTTGAGACGAAATATTGATGAACCTCATGACCAAATTTCAGATCTTGGTTCGCTATATTTTCGAAGATATGATATGAGGAAGTTAGGGTTTTTGCAGGCTCCCAAATTCCATGTCAAATAGGTGACGTTGGGAAAATCATCATAAATTTCTCTCTGAGAATTTGATTCAAATTTCATAAATAGTGGCAGAAAGAGGAAAATTTTCATTTTGTTGGGTATTCAGGGCCGAAGGTCGCAACAGTGACCTGTGGCATTTCATACAAGTTTTCTCTACTGAACCAATCTATAATCAGGTCATCGTGGGAGATTGGGCATAAATCTTTCTTGAAGAATCCAATCTCTATCAGACATGTGGGGTTGGAAAGAGGACTTAGAGGGTTACCACAGGATGAAATTTTAGACCATGGAGATCTGAAATTACATAGATACAATAGATTCAATATCGAGCTCCTAAAAGGCAAGAAAAAACATGCATTCAAGGATCACTGCAGTAAGGACCACACATTAGCAGTCATGGGTAAGTATCATACAACAAGGTATGTATGATTAGTGTTTACATTTGAATTTTTAGTATCATCTCTGACATATGTTTTTGCAGGACAACGTAAATATATACAGGGGTCTCGGTTATATCTCTATGTCTCTATATGTCATAGTTAGTTTTTCGGATGTCCTATTCTTGATACTACACATTTGATGCTACACTAAGTCTGATAAATCTATATGATGTTATAAGTTCATGTTAGTTGTTGTGTCATATTTTATAGAATGGTCTCTTTTGTTTTACTTAGAAGTTGGTCCATCACAAGTCTAAGGTCTGTCAACATATTTTATTGTATATATCTTTAGGTCAGTTTTGGATATAATCTTGCATAGAGTCGAGGCCTATCAAAAGTGGGAGTCTTTGTCTACTGTTGCAACAAGTCAACAACAAAAGTGACAAGCACATGTCAGGTACACATTGTAATTTAAATTTGTATTTTTTCATTGTTATGCACTTACATGTGTTTTGCAGGCAGAGGTAAGTTGAAGGGTATTTTGTTTTGTTTTAGGATTGGTTTCGCCAGGCAAATTTTGCATTCAAGTAGAAGAAGATTCAAGTACAAAATCAAGATAATTCAAGAGCAGGAGTATCAAATCAAAGGAAGCATTGCAGCGGGACATCCTTGAAGACATGACATACATCCATATATCATGAAGTACTGTTAAGGCTAAGAGTCATCATTGTAAAGTTGTAAAAGGGTCATTTATAAAAGAGTCATCATTGTAAAAGAGTCATCAGTGTAAAGTTGTAAAAGAGTCATCATTGTAAAGTTGTAAAAGAGTCATCATTGTAAAGATTGTAAAAGAGTCATTTTACCTAGAGTCGAAGAGGCAATGTTGGGAGGTATAGGAGTCACTATTGGGATGATGTCATGGTTGGGTTGCAGGTCATAGAGTGATTGGGTATTTGTTCAAGTACACAAAAATCATTGTACATCTTATTGTATCATGGATTGTTGTCCCTGGTTTGGGAATCCATAGTCTTGTCTTATTTCAGTCATTATAGGGTGGCAGGGAGGTGCTAGGTAGGTGTATGAAGTCGCCTACAGGTTGGAGCTTGTGAACACTTCAAGGTGGTAGGGTGGTGCTAGGGCGAGTTGTGGCTCGCTAGGGTGTTGGGGCATCCATTCAGTTGATTACCGAAGAAACTAGGGCATCGGGGCATCCTTTGAGTGGGAGCTGGAGAAGAATGATTTTCTAGAATTCTAGGAAGTTTTTGCTTTCATTTCAGTTGGGGCTGAAGATTAAAGAATTTATTAGAAAAGCATCCAGTGGTTTTTGACCCGAAGGGGGTTTTCCAACTAAAATTATTGTGCCTACTGTGTTCTTTTATTTATTTTTATTACTGCATAAACATAAATAATAATTGAAGATTAACTAATGCTCTGAAAAGATTTAAAAGTGCTTATTGCTAAGGAATATTGATTCACCCCCCTCTCAGTATTTCCAAAAGGAGGAACTAGTGGAAGGTCAAGTTGTCGCAGTGGAATTTCAACCACGCTTAATGATCATCTAGATAACTAATCAATCAACCTAAACTATCTCATGCATGTAGATAATTCGAGTTACCAAATTGAGATGGAGATTCCAAGGAAATATACTATCATTGTAGACTATTTCAATGTGTACAAGTGGTGCATGCAGTCTGAGGAAGGAACTAAAGGAATTACGCAATCAGATGAGAAAATTTCCTAATTAATAGGGGCCTAATTACTCAAGGAAACAACGCAAGGAATTAGGATCTTGGAGGGCTTAAAAATTGGCTAAGTGTTGGCCAGAGACATTTAGTGAGGAAGAGGGATAGACTATACACTTGCAGGGTGTGCTCAAGCTTGAGCAAGCATATGCATTTCTTCTCTATTTGCTGATTAATGAATACATATAGTAAGGGGTTCTGAGAAGTTTCTTTCCCCTAGATACATCTCTGTGTATGTGTAATGTTTCCTTTTGCATGCCAATGATTCTTGTTTTAGATGGTGAATTAACTTTCACAAATGAGTAGAGTAGCTTCAAGCCTTGTGATTTAGTAAATTTCATGAGCAGTATTGGATCTACACATTAATTTCTACATGGTATCAAAGCATGATTCACATTATAACTAGTCCTTGAAGTCCTCATGTACAATTATCATTGAAGAACTAATGAGTTGTTAAGTGGTAGAGTTATGGAGCCCTAGTTGAGGGCAGATCCAGAGGACCCTATGTGTAGAATTCTTAATGGAGCTAGAAGACTGCTAGTGGGCAAATCGGTGAGCCAATGTTTAGTGACACAAAAAGAAGTTTTGATCATTGATATTGGTAGATTGAGGAGTAGCTAGATTTCCCACAGGGAGATCAAAACTCAGATGGAGTCTAGTTTCAGAGGGAGCAACCCTATGGAAGCTAGTATTTCAAGATATGGGGAGATCATACTCATTATTGCAGTGGTTGCAGCAGCAGAGCTGGAGTAGCATCAAAGCAATAGAAACAACATTATGAGTAGATCATATTTCACCATGCATGCAGCTATACCTCCATGAGTGAGGTGGGGTGATGTGAAGCCCTAGTCCAAGATTTGTAGAAATTTTGGAAATATCCATTGAAATATTCTCCTCGTATATCATTAACTTGCTACAGGGGCGCATAGTATTCAGTAGAAGGAGGATTAGTGTCAGTTGGCTATTGAGGAGTGCAAAGGAGTGTTGAAAAAAAAGCAAGAGGCTCAGTAGCAGAGTCAACAACATCAAAATTTTCCCACTAGATAGTTGCAAACACAGTTGATTTAGTTTTTTTTGTATGCTTCTTAGTTATAGGTGTTGCGAGAGCAACAACAACAATGAGAGGTGTTGCATGCAGTACACTCCACAGGTGCAAGATAGGGGTGGTTGATAATCCCTTTCTTGCTGAGAGTGAATGTTAAAAATGTAGCAAGAAAAGTATCAATTTGATTTTTTCCTTAATTGAATTGAGGAAATTTGAAATTCCATATCAACAGACAACTTGGAGGAGTTAATTGAGGTGACATGGCACTTGTCACTCAGTTAAGAACACTCAATTCGAGTTAATGAGTTGAATTTCAATTTTCTTGAGTTGATTCCTATAAAATAGGAGTATAACTCAGTTAATTCAAGTTAGAAACATAAAGTTCAGTTGTGTGTAGTGGGTTCCTAAAGTTTACGAGCTTAGGTTGAGTTAATTTCAGTTGTAGAAATTTAATTTAGTTAAATTGAGTTATGATTAGTTAAACTAGTTCTAAGTGTTTGAGGAACTAGTGGAAGGTCAAGTTGTGAAAGTGGAATTTCAACCACACTCAATGATCATCTAGATAACTAATCAATCAGTCAGTTAGTTAGTCAGGTGGAGGGATAGACGATACATTTTTAGGGTGCGCTAAAGCTTGAGCAAGCATATGTATATCTTCTCTTTTCTCTGATTAATGCAATACAGATAGTAAGGGGGTTTAACCGGTTTCTTTCCCTTAGATAAATCTCTGTGTATGTGTGATGTTTCCTTCTTCATGTCAATGGTTCTTGTTTTAGATGGTGAATTAACTTCCGCATATGAGTAGAGTAGCTTCAAGTGTTGTGATTTAGTAAATTTCATGAGTAGTATTGAATCTACACATTAATTTCTACATCAACATCTATGGTCTTGGAAGATTTGAAATATAGAAATAAGAAATTGCTTGAAATCAAATGCAACACAAAATTAGTTCATGCACCTAGTAGCCAAGCACTTGGTGGGCTAAAGTTGAGCAGTACTTCGATGATTTCTTTTCATGTATATGACTCCAACTATAGTTAATCTTTCAAATCCAGATATACGAATGAAAGTACCTACAAAACAAAGGAAGAATGAGAAGTAAGATGCAATAAATAATTAATAAAATAGAATAAAAATCTTACCAGTGCCTTATGCCCAATTAATAGAGTAAGAGTTTCTCCTACTGCTCTGCATGAAAAATGATAGTTTATGGTCTTTCAATCAAATAAAAACACAATTGTCAAAGAAAGACAAATACTAAATAGATCTTTTTCATGGAAAAGTTTGCTATTTCTTATAAAACTTTATGTAATTTCCAGTCGTCCAATAAATACAAGAGAAATATCAAACAAATTTGTTGTCTCACCTAAACCCTTATCATTTTGAGCTATTTTCTTAGATAGTTATTCCACTTCAACATCTGAATTGAAACTAGTTTCCCTACACATATTGACGAGACCAATGAGGCGAACTTAGATTAAATTTGACCAAATATTAAATTTAATTACATGAATAAATAATAATTAAAAAGACTTGCCTGTATGAATACCCGAATGAGCTCCTCTTGGTTTCGTGAATAAATTGTTGGAGTAATTTAATATTGGAGCAAACCTCCCTCCACTCAATG
The DNA here is from genome assembly GCA_031772625.1 of Pinus tabuliformis. Taxonomy (NCBI): domain Eukaryota; kingdom Viridiplantae; phylum Streptophyta; class Pinopsida; order Pinales; family Pinaceae; genus Pinus; species Pinus tabuliformis. Next base: position 1,030,757,486 of record CM062804.1, on the reverse strand, counting down.
AAGTAGTGATGAAGTCAACATTGAATTTGTTGTTGCTTTATTGGATTGAGGATGTTTTTCTCCAAGATTATCCAAATATTAATTTATTCTCTACTAAACAAGGCCAACCACATGAAGGTGGAAGCTCTCATGGCCCCTCCTCCCCCTCACATCACTTTCAATTCCTCGGTACCCAATCTATCTACTATATAGGAAATAGTTGAAAACAAGACATTAAGATACATAAAAAACCAAATATCAAACATTCATTCATTCATAAATATACAATATATTTCAGCTCAATAAATTTTATCATTACATAATATGAAACAACTTCATGCACATAAAGAGAGCTATAACAATTATTCATCAACATATAACATTCATTCATTAATCATAAACACAAAATACTTCATCTCCAAAATTTTAATCATCAAAAATATGTTTTCATAATATGGTACGTGATGTTTCTAACGGTCGTGTACTCATGACATTGTCGAGGCTACCGCAAGAGGGGTGGATCATCAGTTGTAACAAAAAAGAAATGTTAAATTGATATTTTCTGTTATTATTCATTAATAAAAATAACATTAGATTTTCCTTTACCTCGTGCACTAGTAGACACTCTAATTTAAAAAAGGAAACAATTACCACAATATCAAAACATAAAAGTGTACTTTTGTAGATACTTCTGATATAGAGCATCGATATTGGTTAGAGAAACCAATATTTCCTCCCATATTCACTAGTAGCATGTATGGCATCTATGCAGGAGTATGTTTGGAATTCATAGATGCCCAAACACTACTGGTGAAGACAGGAGGAAATATTGGCTGTCTTGTTCAATATTGACTCTTTGTTTGAGAAGTATCTGCAGAATTGTACTTTTCCAATTTGATATTATGGTAATTGTTTCCTTTTTTAAAGTTTAAAGATCAGTTCTAGGTTTTGTTAACGTTTTTCATTTTGTTTTTAAACATGAATCACTAATGGATTATGGAGATGCTACAATGGTTGAATGTTGTATTTGCCAAGAAGAGGACAACAAAGGAAATATGGAGATTCTCATATGGACAATATGAAACAAAATCGTTCTAATATGGAGATTCTAATATATACAATATGAATACCTGAATGAGCTCCTCTTGGTTTCGAGAATAAATTGTTGGAGTAATTTAATCTTGGTCGAGCAAACCTCCTTCCACTCGACGAAGCAACAAAGAAGTCAACATTGACTTTGTTGTTTCTCTGTTGGATTGAGGGCGTTTTGCTCCAAGATTATCCAAATCCTAATTTATTCTCTACTAAACAGGGCTGACCATGCGAAGGTGGAAGCTCTCACCCCCCCGCCTTCATCACATCACTCTTAATTCCCTAGTACCCACTCTATCTACTATATAGGAAACAATTTAAAGCAAGACATTAAGATACATACAAAAAAATTAGAAAACATTCATTCGTTCATTCGTAAATCTACAAAATATTTCATCTTAATAAATTTTATCATAAAAAATATGTTTACGTAATTTGAAACAACGTCATGTACATAAATATACATATAACAATGGTTCAGTAACATATAACATTCATTCATTAATCATAGACACAAAATGCTTATGGGTTTATGGGAATACATAAGAGGGGTTTACATAAAATATTAAGGGAAGAGTGTAGTCGATGATGTTTTTAGATGCTTAAAATGAGAAATTTAATAGCATTGGAAAATTAATAATTGCACATTTATCCTTCAATAGATTAGGTCTCATCCAAACGACATGCATGGGAATTTTTTTTTAAAATTAGGCATCTGAGTTGTTACACCATTTCAAAACTCCAGGAACAAATATTGATCATGATTAAAGACTGAAATTCACTTTTTGAACAAGGTATCTGTATTAATTTTGAAAACACATTGTTAAAATATCAGACCTAGTTCGAAAACTACAATTACCGTGCTTGAATAAGACAAAGTAGTCTTGCACATACATATATAAGATTTGAAGTTTGAATAAGACTATAGAAGCCGAGACCTATGTTCGATGCATAGATCTTAATGATTAATATTAAATAGTGGAATATGTGTATGTGTGTGTGTGTGTGTGTGTGTGTGTGTGTGTTATAAGAATGAGACTTCTAATATCAATAAAAATAAGAAAATAGAGACTATGAATAACCTACAGGGGCCCATACCTATGATGAAATGTTTGCAAGATCTTCTGAATATGGATTAAGGACAGTAAACTACCTTAATTAAACATATACTAATTAACCTAGACTTAGTGTACCACTTGAATCTAGAGAGCCGTGCAAATAGGTGAAGGATACAAGTTTTTTAAATTGCTAGAATTTGAATATTATGACATTCAATGATTACTGGGATAAAGGATGAGACGAGTCGATACATCATCCCATGAAGCATCAAGATTAGTCTCAATATAGACTAGTTGACATTGTTGGAATGGATGCTAGATTAATTTATGACTATACTTATTGTAACTAATCTATATATTGGTTGCACGTTCTAATCTATATTAGTCTAACAAAATTCTAACATATATTACTTGTTTATTCACAACAATTTTTTATTATGATGACAATTTAAGTACACATGAGTGTAATGTCCATGATGGGATGTATGAATTGTTCTCCACAGATTGCCCATCAATGACTATAACCTTGAATAGGCTAGCGGTGGTTTGTTATCACCATCTCAAAATGACATGAAAGATGAAAATTAACCATGTTTGTAATAATCACTTCACATTGTCTCATAAATGACCCTTTCTACAAATTATATGCATGAATTTCTAGCATATCATCCCCTCCACCTAGCCTGTGATTGATTGTGAGAATATGTGAAAAAAGTACAATTTATAAGTAGGGATCTTGTCAACAAAGATCCGTCAATTGTCCTTTATTCACTTGCTGTCACAATTAATCATAGGATAGGTAGAGGGGATGACCTTCCATAAATTCATGCATATAATCTATAGAAAGGGTCATCCATGAGATAACGTGAAGTGATGATGACAAACATGGTAAATTTTCATTTGTTGGGTCATTCGGAGATGATGATGATAGACCAATGTTAACCTATTCAAGGTTATTATAATCTTTGACAGGAAATTTGGGGACAACAATTCATACGTCCCACCATGGACATTACAAACATATTTACTTAAATTGTCATCATAATCACAAATTGTTGTGATTAGGCATTAAATCAGGAGTAGCTAAAACCTACGAGTGTGGTAGTGTATGGTGGAGTGGGATAGGTATACTTAGTAGATGGTTGACTTATCATGGGCATTGATTGTGTTAAGGCTTAGTTTAACACTGATCCAGGTGGATTTTGGTGGCCACCCACCTATCCCATTTGGACCCCCACAACTGTCTCTTTCAGCTTTTTCAGTTTCCTAAATTGTAGCACAGTTTACTATTTTTAGCAGTTTTTCGGGTCTTGAACTTTCGAAGCCGTTTTGAGGCCCTAAACGACGTTTTTGGGAAATCTGGTAGTGCTCGGATAGATCTTTCTAACGAGCTATTGTACGCGTCAAACAGAGATCATATGCCAAAGTTACGACCCCGAGAAATTGATGTACCAATTTACCCAAACAGGGCCCACAATTTGGCATTTCATCTTCTAGGGTTAGGTTTTGGAATGTTAAGGGTTTTCCATTGTTTCTCAACAATAAATAGGCCTTCGAGCCACATTGTAACACAGTTCAGAGGCATGTAGCTGCCACATCTCTTCTCAGAGATAAGCTACCATTGCCCTAGCTGATTTATTTCCATTTCTGTTTGTTAGCACATTTCAGTATTTTACAGTAATGAAATGAAGTATTATTTCCGCTGCATCTCAGTATTTATGGTTATCTCATCTCTGTATTTATGGTTATCTCTATAATTTGTTGCATTCCTGTTTAAATCCGGATCAGTGGTATCAGAGCGGTCTGCTTTTTCTCTGTTTTTCTTTGCATGTCCCCAACGAGGTCAGGATATAAGGAGTTAGGGCTTGAACTGGTCGAACCTTTGCAAGACCAGCCTCGAAAATCCCGACGACCTCCCATGGCGGATGAGAAGAAAGATGAGGGGGCAGGAGATCCTATCAAAATCTTGCTCGAAGAAGCGCTCGAGCGGCAAAGGAACGCGATGATGGATAGCTTTGTGTAGATCCTTCAGCGGCTACCCAGAGGTGACGCATCGGCTTCCAACAGCTACTCTGGAAATGCCACACCGTTTAAGGTACAAGTTAATTTTGAAATCCCCATCTTCGAGGGTCAAATAGACGCAGATGTCGTAGATAAATGGTTAAATTTGCTAGATGGGTATTTTTCTGTTCACGAATTTTCAAGTCGGGAAAAGATTGTTTTCGCTCTTCTCAAAGCAGCCCCCCATGTCAAGGACTGGTGGGAAACCTAGTACGAGCAGAAGGATGAAAGTACAGGCTCATTATTTTCAGCTGCACCCACTTGGAATGACTTCCGGGATGCCATCAAGGAGCAGTACTACCCTGTCGGAAGCTATGAGGACAAATACATCAAATGGACCACACTGCAGCAGGGACGAGACCAATATGTGTCAGAGTTCACAAACATTTTTCATACCCTTCGCACACAGTTGGGTATCAAAGATACTGAGCTGCATCTAGTACTCAAATACCGCGGCTGCCTACACAGATACATCCAGGAAGAGATGAGGTTCTTGAACATCTCCTCACTCGGCACAACATACTTATACGCTGTCAAAATCGAGCAAAAGTTCAAACAGAAGAAGCGAGACTTTGGATCTGCAATTCCAAAGCCCAAAGGACAAAGCCAAGGCGGGGTGACCCAAGATAACCCGTCGAAGCCGCAAGAAAAGAACAATACCACGAAGCCGAAGAAGGACATAGGAAAGTGGTGTGAGTTCCACAAGAGTCCCACTCATAACACAAGTGAGTGTCGGACCAAGCAGTTGCTGGTGGCCGAGTTGAAGGCTTCCGAATCAGATGCATGTTCTGACCCTGAGCCAGAACCTGACAAGGGGAATGGCAAAGGGAAGCAGATCATTGATGCAGATCCCAGCGCCACTGTTGCCACTGCCAAGATCCAGAAGAATGAACCTACAGATCCAGAAGAGGGGGAGCGTCTTTTCCACTCACAGATGTGGGTGAAGGATTCACCGCTGTAATTCATTGTCGACAGTGGCAACCAAAAGAACCTCATTTCAGCAGAGGTCGTGAAGCGGTTGGGCCTACCGACTACACCGCACCCACAGCCGTACAGTATCGGGTGGCTTCACGAAGGACGAGATCTGAAAGTTTTCCAGCAGTGCCGCCTTCCCTACAGCATCAAACCCTTCACAGACGAGGTATTGTGTGATGTTACACCTCTGGATGTTTGTGATGTATTATTAGGCCAGCCATACTTGTGGAGGCGACATGCTGTGTATGAGTCCAGGCCTCGTGCTGTCATTATTTCTTTGAATAATTCATTATACAGGATACCGGAGGTAGCCCCACCTACCGCCACATCTTTGATCACCGCTAAGAAAGGCAGCAAGCTCATCTCCCAGACTAGGAAATTCATCTATCTGGTTCACTCCCGAAGTAAGGGGAAGATTGTCATCACATCCATGACCCCCGCAAAGGGTCCCTCCATGCAGCAGCAATAGCAAAGGGATACAGTCATGACAAGACATAGGAACAACTTCTCCTCACCCACAGGGGTACCACACAAGTTTCAGGTGGGCGACAAAGTTTGGTTGCATCTACAGAGAGAACGCCTTACCAGAACCCATCAAAAACTTAGACCACTCCGACATGGCCCTTACACCAGTACCAAGGCTACAGGTAACAATGCTTTGAAGCATAGCATTCCTCCATTCCTTCGCTTTCACCAAGTGATCAATGTGGACCGTCGTCGACCATGCTTCCCACCATTTCTGAACACATCAGAGATTGCAGAACAGCTCACCAGGGACCAAGTTCAGCAGATGGAGGAACTCAATGCAATGGGGACCATTGCTTCCTAAGGGGGGATGAATGATCAAGGTGGATGTTGGTGGCCACCCACCTATCACATTTGGACCCCCACAACTGTCTCTTTCAGCTTTTTCAGTTTCCTAAATTGTAGCACAGTTTACTATTTTTAGCAGTTTTTCGGGTCCTGAACTTCTAAAGCCGTTTTGAGGTCCTAAACGACGTTTTTTGGGAAATCTAGAGCAACATGGGTCCATGGACCCATGTTGCCTCCCAAAGTGGTAGTGCTCGGATATATCTTTCTAATGAGCTATTGTACGCATCAAACGAAGATCATATGCCAAAGTTACAACCCCAAGAAATTGATGTACCAATTTACCCAAACGGGGCCCACAATTTGGCGTTTCATCTTCTAGGGTTAGGTTTTGGAATGTTAAGGGTTTTCCATTGTTTCTCAACAATAAATAGGCCTTCGAGCCTCATTGTAACACAGTTCAGAGGCATGTAGCCACCACATCTCTTCTCAGAGATAAGCTACCATCGCCCTAGCTGATTTATTTCCATTTCTGTTTGTTAGCACATTTCAGTATTTTACAGTAATGAAATGAAGTATTATTTCCGCTGCATCTCAGTATTTATGGTTATCTCTTCTCTGTATTTATGGTTATCTCTATAATTTGTTGCGTTCCTGTTTAAATCCAGATCAAACACGAGAATATGATTATAGGCTCTTGGTGATCGTAATAGAGTTAATTAACTTATACAACAAATTTAACAAATATATGGTATTATACACCCTCCTTGTATCACAAAAAATATGTTTACATAATATGAAACAAAACCACTAATTTTTTGCAATGGAAAAATCACAACTTTTTATTAAGATAGTCCAAAGTTACATGTGCACATGCCATGATGCATTCAACCTCTCAGTAAAAATGTGGTACTAAAAAAAAACTCTAAATAAACAAGTTCATTCATTTTTTTATCAACTTTATTTCTCTTTTTTAACAAGTAATTAGTGAGGATGTCTTGATCTTGGCCCCCTTCAGTTGTTATGGTCTCTGGTGTAATATGTCTTGTTGCTGACCTGGTCCTACGAATATGTTGCTGCAAGTGTGGTTGAGCATAAACTGCAATAAGAAAGAAATGTTAAATTCATATTTATAGTTATTATTATTACAAATGTTTTATTAATAAAAAGAGTAGTATAGTGTTTTTTACTTGCTTTGGTAGTGGAGGGAAGCGAAATACTTTTGGATGTGACCACATGTTCCTCCTCTTCTCTTGCCACATCCTGTACATGCTCTGGTGTAGAAACATTGAAGTTTATAATTAATACACCACTTGAATTTAAATATTTTTAATTGTATTCCATACTAGAATTTTTTATAGCACATGAAATACCTCCACTACCGAGCTGAACATCAGTCTCAAGATCAGACACTCCACCGTTAGTAGGCTCATGTGTTGTATGTACATTGCATACCTACTTTTTACAATCAGGCACATTACTTTATGACAAAAAATAATAACCAATAGATTGTACAAGTAATGATTTATAATGCTATTCATTGCTTTTATTTGCGTGAGTGTTGTGTTTGATGCTAGAAGACTGTGAAGACACCAAGCTTGTCCTCCGTTCAACCACCACTTGATAGCTATACTTGAAAGCACGATTTAGGTCTTACTCCATGGAAGCCTCTTTGAATTGTGTCCCTTCTATTTTTCATTAGAACATGATTTTTTATTTTTTGGTGATGTTAAATTAAAATTGTTAACAATTTATAATTTGAATGCAAATTATTTTCTTATATACTTACAATTTTTGTGGCCAATTTTGAGTAACCACCCAGGCCAAGACGATGTTGCTCATGTTTGGCTATTCTAGCCTATGTGGCTTTGGAAGTATCTGGGATCTTATGTTTAAAACATTGAAAAACTTAATTATATGTCACAATGATGATAAATCATCATAATTACATTATTAAATGTGCCTCATACCTTCCTGGTCCAGGTGGAGTCTTCCCTGCTTTTCAAAGTGATTTTCAAACATGCCTCATGCCTTCCTGGTCTGGGTGGAGTGAACCATCGAAATGCTCTTTGGCAGAGCTTTGATACAGTTGTCATGCTTTGGACAATATTTTTCCGGCAGGGCATAAGCCCTAACTAGATTGCATTCAGCCAACTCCTATCCAACCTTCACAATGTAACCCCCACACTGGATGATTGAAAACTTCTCATGACACGTACAAAATCTAGACTTCCACATGCGGAGTAGCAGACATTCGATAGTTCTATGCACCTCTATGCAACTAATGAATCTATTGCACTTCATAATAAAGCCATGATAAAAAAAATGAACATGCCAATTGCACGTTGTTATGCCCAAAAAAGGAAACAAATGGCCTCTGCCACTCAAGAGGATGACCAACTTGCTGCAAAAGTGTTTCTATGCATTAGACAACAAGTAATTCTAACAAGCAACTTGTGGGTTGAAGTAGGACTTGTTAATGGGCCAGTTAGAAAAGTTATTTTTATTTCCTATGCATCTAGTTCTCAGCTCACGAAACTCCCATTATTTTTTGCTGTTGATTTCATTCACTACAAAGGTCCACCATGGGATTTTTTGAATCCAAATTGTGTGTCAATTTCCCCTATAACAAGGGGTTCTCTCACACAAATGCTCCTTCACATGGCAAGGGCCCTAACAATCCACAAATGGAAAGGTATGACCCTTCAAAAGTCAACAATCAAAATTGGCAACATTGTTCGGCAAGGCCTAACATTCACAACCATATCTAGAGTTAGATCAATGAATAACATTTTCATCTCTCCCACTTTCTCTTTCTCGCACTACTCATGCATGCAAGACAATCCTTACGTGATACACATGAAAAAAGGAGAAGCATACCTCACCTCCATATCTATGCATCAAGCTCCTTGAAGACATTCTCAATTTGGTAACTTGAATTCCTTGGCAATGCACTTGCAAAAGTTTCATCTCCTCTGTTATTTAAAAAACTTTTGCAATTGTGTGTTTTTTTAACTGCTCTATTTTTAATGTGCTTTCTCTTTCAATGGTTGCTACTACTTGTCTTCTATGCTTTACTTTTCAATTAGTCATTTATAAATGTTTACTTATATCCTTTTATTTTGCTTGAAAAAACAGATGGATATACAATATGCTTCCCAAGTCTACTAATTTTGCCATGAAATACATGAACAAGAAGTTGCTCTTTTAGATATACAATCATGGTTCTGGCTCTCGCCTAATTTGTCTTTGTATTGAATGCGGCCAACTCTCCAACTACTGAAAAGGATTAAGGCTTTCATGCATGTCCACATCCATATACATGAAAAAGATGCAAACATGCAGCTCTACTCAACCGTGTCCCAACTCTTAATCTCAAATGATGTAGATGCCACACATCAACTTGTATTTACAAGTAATTTTTTTTCTTGCAACAAAAAACAATTCCCTTTGATTTATCCACTTCAAATAGTTTATTTCCTATTCCATTGCATGCATCTTCTTTCATAGCAAACACTTAATCAATTATGTTGAATATATCATAATTGCAATTTCTTCATGAACATTATTGATATTTTATAAAAAATGCGGTAATTTGACAATTTTTTTTTGTTAACCTCACAACATCACGCTCTTTCTTTTCACTTTCTGCTTTTCAGAGCAAGGGCATTGAAACAAAGTGAATATGAGGTTTGTGTATGCAATTGAAAGTCAGATATTGATATATTGGATTCAATTGAATATATTATATTTGCACAAGTAGAAGCTTGTTCAGAACGTTCATTTGTGGTTGCTATGAGTGACTGGTTCCACAGTAAATAGAATCCAATTTTATTGATGATAGTGGATTCAATTGGATATATTATATTTGCACAAGTAGAAGCTTCTTCAAAACGTTCATTTGTGATTGCTATGAATTACTTGTTCCACAACAGATAGAATCCAATTTTCTTGATACATAAATGCCACGTAGAGGAAGGATCGGATATTCATGGAGTCGATGCTTTTGGCAAACATTTGAAGTGTACTTGATTTCGGGAGTGGGGTTCAAGTTCGTTGAACGCTGGACGGGATTTGTTTATTTATTTTATGATAAATCTTAAACGGAGCACCTGGAGTTGCTTGTTCTAGCAGCCCTAGGTGTAATCTCGGATGTTGCAGATAGAAGTAGATGTTCAGAACGGATTTGCGGAGGATGCCTTGATGCTTTTCAATGAATGCTGAGGAACATGGGGCCAGACTCAATCATCATGGGTATGTTCAGAATGGATTTGTTGAGGATGCCCTGATGCTTTTCATCGAATGCGGCTGAGGAACATGGGGTCAGACTCAATCACCATGGTGAGTGCAATCGAGGCATGTGTGCTTTACAATCTCTCCCTGTCCAGAATGTTTATAATCCATGCACAGACTTCAGGCTCAGAATTGGACAGTGGTGGTGTGTCTTTGAGGTCTACTGTTGCTGTTTTACATGCCTCTGAGAACCCTGTTTCGAATCCTCAGAACTCACAAGTTCTGGAACAGTTCTCTCCCTCCTATCACCGGAAAAATAACACGGTGATCGTCACACCATTTCTGGCATTACAACAATTTTCAAGAAGCTCTTTGGAAATTGAGTCTGACGTCCATCCTTTATTCGACTTGTGCCAACTTATCATCATATCCATGGAATATCTTTTTTACATCATTTTGGCAGCCAGCTGCTAGCTCCAATTAATGTACATTACATCCTCTAACATCCTCCCCTGAATTGGAAACTCCTATTTCATAGATCATAGAAAAGTAAATGCTGCTTGACATGCAAGGCAGATAGCTTTCGCCCTCTCTCTCTAGACTGCTATCTCGATTCGTGTGCTGTCACTCAGAGGGCGAAAGCTATTTACCTTGCATGTCAGGCAGCATTTACTTTTCTATGGTTTATGAAATAGGAGTTTCCCCCTGAATTAATCAATCCAGAACTGTCCTTCCTCCGTTTACTTTCGTTTTCTCGATCATTCTTTATACCCTTTCACTGTCAGAACAAATCCATCTCATATCCAGGCAATTACTCTATCCGGGCCTTTTCTTCTGACGGATGTCAATGAGTTTTTTTACGGTACTTAACCGGATCTTCCTCTCTGATAAAAATCTCCTCGATCCCCCGGGAAGATTTTAATGGACGACAGGTTGGATGCCGATGCCACGGAGGCATTAATTAAAGCCACCTTGGAGGCTGAGAAGGCGCGGAACATTGCCACGTTCCCGGGGAGCTGGCAATCAACTTTAGACGAGGTATTGGTATTACCAACCTCAATCAATGCCGACAGGATAAGAAAACATTCATCCTCCTTGAAAGATGACAAGGTGGCTGCGCAGAAGGCTCCTCACCCTCTCCCGAATCGTTACAATAGGTCGAAGAATCCTGTCAAAACTGCGGCCCCGCCCTCAGCAATTAAGCTTGACAGCGCCTTCCTAACAGAAAGGATTGAAAGTCTACAAAATCTAGCTCTGATCGGGAGGTGGCATTTCCCTGAGATGAACGACACAGAGATGAGGAAATGGCTCACATCTCACTGGAAACCGGTCATAGGCTACACCCCTGTCATCTCCAGCCTCATGAAGGAGTGGTATTGCTTCCACTTCCTTCATCCTGCTGATCTCGAGGCCATTCTAAAAGGTCCATGGGTTTTTAATCGGAGTTTTCTTGCTTTATATAGATGGTATATCGGATATGACCCATTAAAAAACACCCCCTCAAACAATCTCATTTGGGTAAAGCTCCCAAATCTCCCGCTTGAGCTCTGGTCAAAGGAAACCCTCGAGGTGATAGGAAACTCTATTGGTCGATTTATCTATGTCGACCCATGGTGCTTGGGTGAAAAGGACAAGAGGATAGCTTGGATCCTCATTGAGAAGACCTATAAAGGAGGATACCCAGACCATATAGAAATAGCCTGGCGGAACCAGTCCATAAAGCAACGGTTAGACTTCTGGGGAATTCCGTTCAGGTGTGCTGCTTGTCACAAAACGGGCCATCTCATCAAAAACTGCCCTCATAAAAGGTATCTAAAGAGCAGACTCTTCAGCCGCAAAGATAGGAATCCATCCTCAACAGCCAGCATCTCTGCCACCGAGCTGCTCGATGAACAGTTTCACGCTGCTTCTCCCCCGCGGGACATTTCTCATAATCTTTCCCAGCGTTCAGGATCAAAACCTGGAATCCCAGACTTTTCTTTCGAAGTTCCGAGCAGCAGCCCTCCAGTTTTTCATTGCCCTCATGTTCCGGAGCCAGAAGATGACAAGGATGTTCCTTCCCCCGCCCCTCTTCGAGTTGAGAATTTCTCTATAGGCTCTCATCCCATCCCCATTTTGTCCTCCCCCTGACAAACCCCCCTTATCCCATAATAAGGGCAAACAACCTTGTGAGTCGATCACCCCGGTCAACTCTCCTACAACTTCACCGGCCAACCCATACGACTCTGACCTAGATTTCCTTCTCAGCAGAAAATCTCTAGAATTGGAACCTTTAACTATTCACAAGCCTCGGCTCCAAGCTTCCCCCCTCATAAGCCCGGATTCTGCTAAAAACATTACTGTCCGAAAAAAGAGTAAAGGTGGAAGCAGACACTTCAGAGGAAGGACTACTATGACAGATAAAGGGATTCAGAACCTTTCTTTGGTTGAAGTTCCTATCCATGGAATGCCGGAATCACAGCCTCTTAGAGCAAGTACGGCTGGACAGCCTTCTAAATGACCCTCATTATTTCCATGAACATCAGGGGCCTTGGCGTTGACCCCAAGTTCATAACGCTGAAGGATCTATTCTACTCCTCTAACCCGGGAATAATTCTCATCCAAGAGACCATGCATAGCAGTGAGGCTTCTATCTCCTACTTTAGGAAAATGCTCCCTTCGTGGTATATGGTGGCCACTGGAGCAAAAGGTCTGTCAGGAGGCTTAGCGACTCTATGGGATCCTCTCAGAATCAGAGCCAAAGCCTACAGGTGTTTTGCAGGAATCATCATTGCGGCCTCCATCAGGGGCAAAAAACACCCAATCAACATTCTAAATTTGTACGTGCCATATAGAAATAGAGCTCCCTTCTGGGATAGATTTTTTGCATCAGATATATTTGATATTGAAAATCTGATGATTGCAGGAGATTTGAATCTAACGCTGAGTCCAGATGAATGTTGGGGAAACTGTAAAAAAATCGATCCTCTTGCAGAAAAAATTAAACTCCAGCTTCTAAATAACAATTTGATAGACATCGCCCCAGCAAAAATGAAGCCAACATGGACAAATGGCCGCTCTGATAATGCCTATATAGCAAAAAGAATCGATCGGTTCCTTATGCACATCAGCATCATTGATAATATGGGAATGCCTTCTTCTTCAGTTGGAAACACACATGTTTCGGATCATAGGCCCATATTACTCTCCTGGCAAGACAAGAGAATCAAAACTGGATATCCTTTCAAGTTCAACAGAACTCTTCTTCAGGATCCAATCTTCAATGAATACATCTCAAAAGCTTGGAAAGAGCTATCCACAGGTCCAGGCTCCTATCTATTGCTTTTTAGAGATAAAATGGAAGTCATAAGGAAAATGGTTAAGAAATGGCAGACTGAAAAAAGGAAAAAGGACAGGATGGAACTCTTACAAGTACAAAAAGAGTTGGACGACATTCAAAGGATCTCGGACAATGGCAAATGCACGCTCAGCATGAAATGCAACAAAATGGAACTTGAAAAGAAAAGACTAAAACTCCTAAAGCAAGAGGAATTATTTTGGAGACTCAAAAGCAGAGCCTTATGGCTCAAAGAAGGCGACAAGAACACGAAGTTCTTCCATAATTATGCTAATGCCAGACGAGAGAAAAATGCCATCTGGAAGATAAAGAATGGAAACGGGGACTTGTTGGTTTCCCAACAGGATATCACAAAAGAGGTAGTAGAATATTTCAAAAAACAGTACAGCAGGAAGCCAGATGCTGCCATCCAGGGTATTCTCTCGGGCATTGAGATGGCTCCACAGATGTTCGATGATGAAAAAAATGAAGCACTATTCAGTCCGATTACTGAAGAGGAACTCCATCGAACTATTAAGTCTTTTAAGCCAGACAAAAGCCCCGGCATTGATGGCTGGTCGATTGAATTCTTCTCCCATTTTTTCGATCTCATCAAGCTCGACCTACTAAAGATGGTGGAGGCAACTAGAATGACGGGTAGTATTCACAACCTCACCTCTTCCACTCTGATTGCCTTAATTCCAAAAACGAGTGAGGCGGAATCTTTCAGCGACTTCAGACCTATTTCTTTATGCAATATCTCATTTAAGATCATTACAAAGGTCATCGCAGAAAGAATTAAAGGCACTCTGGCTTCATTTTTAACAAAGGACCAATATGCTTTTTTGAAGAGCCGTAATATCATGGACGTTGTTGCAAATACATAGGAATGCCTTTATTCCATGTCTACAAACAATATTGAGGCGGCTATCATGAAGTTAGACCTGCAGAAAGCCTTCGACTGCCTCGATTGGGGATTTATCAAATGCCTACTTGCCAAGATCGGACTGCGGGCTTGTGCCATTCGATGGATCATGGCGTGCGTGGAGAACGTGAATTACGCAGTTATCATTAATGGAACCCCCTCCCATTTCTTCCAGGCCGAAAGGGGCTTGCACCAGGGCTGCCCCCTTTCTCCACTTATTTTCATCTTAGCCATGAATACTCTTAGTATTCACATCAACAAAGCAGTTGCAGACAACAGATGTATGCCTATAAAGATTTGCAGACAAGTAGATATCTCGCATAATCTCTTCGTTGATGACGTACTCCTTTTCGCAATGCTCTATAATCAACATGGACCAGCTTGAAGTGCATTTTGGACAGATTTCAAAAGGCCACAGGACTATATATCAACAAAGGGAAATCCACTCTTTATTATAATTCTGACAACATGGAAATGGTAAAAATGATATCAGAATTATTTGGCATCGAATCCAAACCCATAAACGAGGGATTCAAATATCTAGGTTTTCACCTCAAGGCAAAGGGCTATTCTAAGCTAGACTGGCTCTGGTTAACCGCAAGATATTATAAAAAGATTGCAGCCTGGGAACATCGAAGCTTATCTTTAGCAGGCAGGGTCATTTTATCCCAATCAGTATTGCTGCAGATGGCCGTTTATTGGGCGCACCTCTTTTTTCTCCCGGCAAGTATTATTCACGAGCTAAACAGAATCACGGCCAATTTCATCTGGGGTGGTAAGTCGGAGAGATCGAAAATCCACCTTTCCAAACTGGAATACATCTCCTTGCCTAAACGCCTGGGCGGGTGGGGGTTAATGGACCTGAGATCTTTTGAAAAGGCCCTTTTATGCAAAACGTTATGGCGTGGGACTTTTGGAGAAAGTCCATGGAGTGACACTATCAAATTTAAATATTTAAAAGGGAAAAATCTTGAATTCTGGTACAGAGCCAGATCCATCAGCTCCAAACAGGGATCAGCCATCTGGTTAAGTCTCCGAAAAATTCAGAGTCTCTTCCTTAATAATCTCAAGTGGAAGATTCATTCAGGTCATCGTATCTTTAAAGGTATTGACCCCATTGCACACTGTTGGGGATCCTTTTCTTTCCCTGAACCTCTCTTATTTGCTCTACACAGAAAAGGAATCTTTACTTGGAACCATCTCATCTCTGATTGGCATGGCTCTGTTCCCCAATGGAAGGACGCGGATGACCTTCTTCTCCCCGATGACCTCTGCTCTTCATGGATCGCCGTCCAATCTTCTCTTACAGGTAGCGGAATCCGTAGACATGGCACATCTGATTGCCTTGTTTGGTCAAGCGCCCAGGATCCTGCTCGCGTGAAGGAGATATATCTCGGCCTCATCTCTTCAAGGGCAATGCAAGCGACCCCAATCTTTCCCCCGTCCTACTGGAAAACAAGATGCCCCCCCAGGATGATCTTCTTCGCATGGCTGGTCTACTACAACAAGAATCTCTCATGGGATAATCTGAGGAAAAGAGGATGGCAAGGCCCCAGCCGATGCACGATGTGTGAATCCGACGAAGAAACAAATCTTCATATGTTTGTCCAATGCAGATCTTCACAACATATTTGGTATGATTTAGCTATTTATTTTGGCTTTCCACATATTGTTTTTGACTCTATTCATGCAGCTTTCGCCTGGTGGAGCTCCCAACAAAAGCCAATGAGTTTTCTTTTCATCATCATGACATGGTGCGCCTGGATCTGGAGGAACCACAATATCTTCCGGGATTCAAAAGCTCCCTTTTCTAATATTTTCCTCTGCATCATTGCGTTATATGAATCAATCTCAACATAGCTATTTTTCTGCCCATCCAAACAGTTTTTTGCTTTTTGTATATTGGTATTTCTGATCCAGGATGTGGCTGCATATATGCCCCTTAGTTTTTGTTAAAATCTCATGCCAATCTGCTTTATGAAGTTCGTTTTTGGACTATCTGTTTCCAGATCATGCTCTATATCATAGACTGTGGCTACAAAAGCCACCTTTATGTATTTCTCATGAAGACAGTTATATTATCTTAATATAATAAAATCTCGCTTTTTTCCTCTGAAAAATGCCACGTGCATTTAATGAGTATTATGATTCCCATAGCGTCACTTAATTGCATGACAGTAAAATACAATCAATGTGAGTTATATACATCAATTTGTGTTCTTAGTAACCATAAGAGCCTCTTTTTTTCTTTTTTTTCTTTCTGGGTTGTATTTCTTTTGAATTCATTTTTTCAAGTGAGTACATGGCAATTTACTTCGGATGATTTAAAAATTTAAAGTGTGTTTGATTATTAGGAATACAGGAACATTTACATGGATATAATTTGTTGTTTCTTTGCATCATATAATCAGTATGGATTTTGTGCATGCGTATGAAAAAAATAAAACTAAACTGTAATGGGCTTGGTGTATCTTTGTTTAACGTTAGAAACGGTGAATCCTTTCGCACGGATAACATGGTTCTATTAATTGATTTTATTTTTTTGAAAAAATAAGTTAGGGTGTTGCCACAGAAGGTTACATTTTCTTGCAGAGAGGGTCCCTTTTATAATTCGTTTGATAATATTATGATTCGAAAAAAAAAAGAAATTGGTTGATAATATTCACAGAACGAGGTTCTACACTACCCTTTATAATATATTGTGAAATTAATGTTCTACACTACATAATCATATAATATATTTGAAGTATTCAACCAAGATTTTGGCTTTAAAATTTAAAATAAGATTTTGGCTTTAAAAAAAAAAACAAAAAAAACAAAACTTTGGCCTGAATTCAGTAGGGCTAAACTAGAGATTTTCAAAACTATCGTACCAAATATTCGATGGGTTGATTTTGAAGCATGAATTTGTTTTAATGCTAAGTTTACTAATAACGTATTAGGTTAACTATATTGATTTAATATTAGGTTTACTAATACATTGTAATGATATTAAGTTTAAATTTTTTAATATTCAATTTTATAATATTTAGTTTATTTTTAATAATATCATAATAATATTAATTTAGGTTATATTTAATATTATTACAGTTGTAATATTAATTTTAATAATATTAGGTTTAAAACTTTAAGTTTAAATTTTTTAATATTAAATTATATATTCAATTTAATAATATTAAGTTTAGTTTTAATAATATCATAATAATATTAATTTAGGTTATATTTAATATTATTACATTTGTAATATTAATTTTAATATTATTAAGTTTAAGTTTTAGTAATATTAAATTTATTTTTAATAATAACATAATAATATTATTTTAAGTTTATAATAATATTAGGTTTGTATAGTAATATTTGATAACGTTATTATATATTATTTTTAATAATTTTTAATATACTTACAAGCCATATTATTTTTAATAATTTTTAATATACTTACAAGCCATATTAATAAATTTTATAAGTGTTTATTAATAGTTTATAATTATATTAAATATAGTTTAAATATGATTTCTATTATAAATGATTCTATAAATTTAATATTTTATATGTTGTAATTTCTCTCTTCTCTATATCTTATGTTTTTATTTTGATTTTATTTTAACTTTTTTTTTACTTAATTAAATCAATTATTCAAATTCTAATTGCTTTATTGAATTTGTACTACGCACTGCTCTGCGGGCTTGACCTAGCCGCGCGCCCTCCTCCCCGAGCTGCCTCCTGCGGCCGCCCCGCCTGGCAGCCTCCAGCTGCTGGGCTCGCCTGCCCCTGCCTCCCCCCTGAGATCCCTCCTCGCATCAGCCTGATCGACTCTCCTCCTTGCTGTGCGTTTTGTGCAGCTGCGCCTGGCCATGGCTCCCCCTGGGGGCCCGGATCCTTTGGAACCTCCTCTGGCCCCTCCCTGGAAGTATCAGCATTCAAAGCAATGATCGCTTCGAGCGGCAAGAGAGCGCCCTCTGTCAACCAGCAGAAGTTCGTCAAGAAGTTGGATTCCATCCCCACGGTAGCCCTCCCTGAAGAAGAAACCTGCAAAGCAGCCTTGAATCTTGCTGAGAGAGGCCTCATAGGCCAGTTCACGGGCCTCTGGCCTTCGCCCAAGTCGGTGGAGGACTGGACACAAAGGAACTGGAAGCCGTTAATCAAAGAGGGTATAAAAAGCTACTTCGTAGGCAAAGGTTTTTTCATCTTTGTATTTGAAAGTGCAGAGGACAGAAGCCTAATCTTCAGAAATGGACCTTATTTTATGGGCCCCCAAGGTCTATACTTAAATAAATGGTCACCAGACTTTGATCCAACCCAGGATGTCCCTTCAGCTGTACCGGTGTGGGTGCGGCTCCCTCATCTTCCCTTACACTGTTGGAACCAGAAGTCACTCCAGATCATCGGCAATGGATTAGGGAAATACATAGACCAGGCGGTAAGGAAAGACCAATATTCATGTGCACGCATCTGTGTCGAAGTCGATCTGGAAGAGGGCTTGCCGGAAGCCATAAAACTCACAGTCGCAGGCTGGACGCATGTCCAAGAGCTGGACTATGAACAACTGCCATTTAAATGCAGACACTGCCATGAATACGGGCATTTCGCCAAACACTGTAAGAAGAAGTCTGAAGAACAATCAGACAAACAGAATGGCGAGCAATGGATCCAAGTACAAAAATCCACTAACCAGAAGAAAGGCAACGGGAAAGGCACCCAGAAAGAGACTCCAAGCAGCTCCAACCCCACTCAAGAAAAGAACTCAAATGACAAAGAAAAGATCCAGAGCAAGACAGTCACAGCAACCCCAGAAAATGTGGACCAGATCGACCCTCCCAGCAACAACACAGAAGATGCAGAAACGGAACACATGGAAGCCCCCCAAAGAAGCCCCTCCAACCCTTCATACGCAGAAGTAGCAAGGAAAAAACCAGCTGAAAGCTCTGACTCCTCGGATGAGGAAACCTTCGAGCAACCTACAAGAAAAGTTGGAAGGAAATCTTGCAGAGAAGCAAGGGAAGAGGAGGCGGAAAGGCTCAAAACTCAAGGGAGCCAGCCTACAATAGAGATGTCAATCGGGAGAAACCCCAGGAACAGGCCCCCAAAGGGGGGATCCCACCCCACCCCTGGTAAATAATGCGCCTCATCTCTTGGAACTGTAGAGGTCTGGGAAACCCCTCGAAAGCAGAAGCGGTCAAGGATCTCCTTAAAATAGAACCCTCAGACATTCTAATGCTCCAAGAGACTAAGATAGAGGGGAAAGCCCTGCTAGACATCAGCAAGAAGAAATGGAAGAAAAGTACAGGAATAGCAGTCAGCGCAAGAGGATCATCTGGAGGGCTGGCAACTCTCTGGACAGAAGATCTCTTCCAGCTGAACAAATACCATGAGACCCAGCACTGGATCTACACGGAACTTACGCACTGCACAAGTAAGTTAACCTTCTCCCTTTTCAACCTTTATGTACCTGTTCTGTATTCAGAAAAGAGGGATTGTTGGAAATCTCTCACTGAATTCCTTGAGCAGCACTCCCCCAGTAACATCATTCTTGCTGGGGATCTAAATATAGTTTTAACAGCAAAAGAAAAAAAGGGAGGCACTAACAACAGAGACCCCATGCTCCCCATAGTGGAAGACCTCATCCAGCAGTGGGATCTCCTCGATTTCACTCCGGTCAAAGGGTCCTTCACTTGGTCCAACAACAGAGTTGGCGAGGACCATATCGCTGCTCGATTGGATCGTTTTCTAGTCCAAGGCACTTTGATGATGCATAAGAAGATAATCACCACCAAAATATTGCCCAAACTGACTTTAGATCATAAGCCCATCCAGCTAACCCTGGAAGAAGAAGAAAACCTCGGCCCAATCCCCTTTCAATTCAGCTCTCTTTGGATAGAAAAGGATGGCTTTATAGAAACAGTGAAAACCGCATGGGCAAAACCTGTCACAGGATCCTCCAGTTATGTATGGGAACAAAAGCTCAAAGCCACAAAGCAAGCCTTGAAGGATTGGATTAAAAAACCGGTCCCAAATCCAACCAATGAAAGAAAAGAAAATGTACAGCTCCTTGAGGCCCTGCAAGCAGAAATGGAAAAAGGAGAAATAACCCCAATGCTCCTTGACAAAGAAGTCAAAAATCAATGCTCAACATATCGATCTTTCCGGAGGGAGGAAGAATACTGGCGAACTAAGTCTCGAAGTTTGTGGCTGAAAGCTGGCGACCGGAACACCACTTTCTTTCACCGCCAATATCGAGCAAGACTCTCCAGAAATCATATCTCTGAAATAACAACCACTGAGGGGCAGATCTGCAAAGGGTTCAGTCAGATAAAAGAAGCAGCCGTTGACCACTTCAGGCAGCTCTACGCTGCAGATAATCATACAAATGAGGAGGAAACAGCCGATCTCCTTTCCAATATCCCCCATCTGGTCAGCCCTGAAGACAATTCCGTTCTCATCAGCCCCATCACTGAAGAAGAAGTCAGCAATGTCATCTGGTCTATGGATCCGGACAAGGCCCCGGGGCCAGACGGATTCACTATCCACTTCTACAAGATCTGCTGGGACATTATTAAAATTGATTTGCTAAAAATGGTGAAAGGCTTCATGGGAAAAGCCAAGGTAGGGGGAGGAACCAACTCCACTTACCTCGCCCTTATCCCTAAAGAAACCAACCCAGAGACTTTCTCCAGATTCAGGCCAATATCGCTTTGTAACGTCTCATACAAAATTCTGGCGAAGCTGCTAGCTAACAGGATCAAGCCACTGCTCAACAAGCTGATATCTAACAATCAAGGTGGCTTTGTAGAAGGCAGGCACATTTTAGACAATGTCATCCAGGTGCAGGAGATTATCCACTCAAGCAACCAGCGCAAAGAAAAAGGCATGTTGATAAAACTTGACATGGCCAATGCCTTTGACCGTGTCAATCGCCCCTTCCTCTATAAAGTCCTCCTCTCCTTTGGCTTTTCCCCGCATTTTGTCAATCTTATCTCTGCCTGCACCCACAACCCCTGGATAGCTCCTCTTGTTAATGGCCGACCCTCCTCCTTTTTTCAAGCCCAGAGAGGCCTCAGGCAAGGATGCCCGCTCTCTCCCTTTCTTTACATCCTGCTGGCAGACTCCCTCAGTAGAAAGCTTGCTGCAGAAATGGCCTCTGGCTCCCTCCCTGGCCTCAAACCCTCTCTATCCTCCCCAGCTCTAAACCATGCTCTTTTCGCGGATGACTCCCTCCTCCTGGGAGGAGCCACAGCCAGAATAGCCAAAGCCTTTGATTCCGTTCTCAATTGCTATTGCAGGGTCTCGGGTGCTTCTATCAACAGGAACAAAAGTGAAGTCTACGGATGGAACATTGGGCAGCAGGAACTCTCAAGCATCTCCAACCTGATAGGCTTCAAAGGTCACGCTCAATGGGAAAAGTTCAACTACCTTGGCCTCCCCATCACAAACGGTGTCAACAAGAGGTCGTTGTGGACTGGAATCATCAGCAAAATAAAAACTAAAATTACAGGTTGGGGAGGACACTGGCTCACAAAAGCAGGCAAACTCATCCTGATTAAGACTGTCCTGTCGGCGCTCCCTATCTACCAAGCAACCTTCCTTCTCGCTCCCAAAAGCGTAACAGATCAAATCTCCAAAATTATTAGGGAATTCCTCTGGAAGGGTGGGAAAGGAAATCAAAACAAGCTTCATTTAGTGAAATGGGACGTGGTCAAGCGGCCATTCTCTGAAGGAGGCCTCCAGATTCGCGACCCAGCATCAGCGAACTTGGCATTGGGAGGCAAGATCATTTGGAAACTCTTCAAAGAGCCCAACCATCCTGTTAGCGACATGCTGAAAACAAAATATGCGCACAACACCCATCTCAGGAACATTCAGACAGCGCATCCAAATCAATGCTCCCAGGTATG
This sequence comes from Pinus tabuliformis, assembly GCA_031772625.1. Lineage (NCBI taxonomy): Eukaryota > Viridiplantae > Streptophyta > Pinopsida > Pinales > Pinaceae > Pinus > Pinus tabuliformis. Next base: position 1,030,735,145 of record CM062804.1, on the reverse strand, counting down.
GAAACTTTGCAGCAAAACAATGACTTTCTTCATGCGCAGCGTGTACAGGATCCCAGGAAGCGGCAAACACACGAATCTGTGGCAAGACAGAATCATGAATCGTGACCCCCTTGGGGAAAATGTCGAAATTACAGAGTTAAAAAGCTGGCTAGAACGCGCAGGTGTAAAAAGCCTCTACGACTTGTCAAATTGGGATTGTCACGATAACTGGAAAAGTTGGGATTTCTTTGGAATTCCAGAACGTTTATATCAGCAGAAAAGTGTCTTAGAAGACCTGTTAGAAGACGCAGCCCCAGTGAACAGAAAGCTAAAGGATAGCTGGGGATGGGGGCGCTCAGGTATTTACACAACAGCCGCAGCCTACAATTCCCTTCAAACCAATAGAAACAGCAGTAAACCGCCAGAGTTTTGGAAGAAAGTATGGGAACCATTAGCGCTCCCCAAAGTAAACTTTTTCTTCTGGACACTGGTCCACAACAAGTTGCTAACTGGAGACAATTTGATGAAGAAAAGCATAGCAGGGCCGCATAGATGCGAGCTGTGTAGAAGGAGCCCAAAAACAGCCCAACATCTCTTTATGGAATGCCAATTTGCCAAAGAAGTTTGGGGACTCATTCTCCAAGAGTTACATATCCTAACCCCTCTTATAATTCTGTTGCTGATCTTTTCAACTCTTGGAATCAAAGCTATCCCAGCAAAATACCAAGCAAGTCCATCTGGAGAAAAGTCTGGAATGCTATCCCCAAGTTTGTTTGCTGGCAGATTTGGTTGACCCGGAACGACTTAATATTCAATGACAAGCTGCAAACTCCTTTCAAGGCAGCGGCAAAGGCCAAATCCCTTCTACTTGAAGCAGTCCACCAACAACATTCTCCAGAAGACTCCTTGCTCCTCCCTGAAGAAGAGAGGTGGTTGGGCCCCCTATCCCCTCAACCTTGGAAGCAGTTAACAGCTCGACATTCAGTGAACCCGGAATGGCGTAGAAGGGACTCCGAATCCAACTTCCATGAATGGTGGCGGCAACAAAAAATAACCACGATTTTTTTTATAGAGCCTCCAAAGGCAACCCCGGGACAGCAGGAGCCAGAGGGGTCATCTATGCCCCGGATGGCACTAAAAGGGACAGTTTTTGCTGGGGCATCGGGCAGAAAACCAACAATCAGGCAGAGATCCAAGGCCTCCTTATAGCTTGTCAAATAGCTAGAGACAGAGGTGACAAAGAATTCCAAGCATTTGGAGACTCAGAGATCTTAATAAAGAATTTAAATACGGGCAACCTGTTCAACAATGCAGGCCTCAATAAATCTCTAAACAGACTAAAGAGCGTCCTGCTCGACTTTGCCTCCTACAAATTCTTTCACATTCTCAGAAGCCTGAATAGTGAAGCAGACTTGATGGCAAACAAAGGCTGCAAGCTGGGGAAAGGACAACTCCTCATAAATGGCGAAAGCTCTTATCATCCATGTAATCCATGAGGTTCCTGAATATAGAATCAACATAAGAAACAGAAATGGATGTAATGTAAAGATGGTTGCGATGGCGTGAGCCCAATCTATTTCTCATATTAATAAAACATACCCGTTTTGGTGAAAAAAAAAAAATCTAATTGCTTCAATAGTATATAGATTTATACCTCTTTGTATCTATTTTTAACACTTATTATTAATGAGTATTCTTAGCAATATATTATTCCTTAATGCTATTGTATAACTAAATTTATAATATTAATTAGTTCCCAACTTTTTTAGATTAACCTTATTCGTTACTTTTGAGATTATGCTAGATTTAAATTTCTTAACCTAATTATTATTTAGTACTACATAGGAGCCATTTTTAACTTCTTCTCAAACCAACCTTATAGCTTTATTATCATTTAATAACACTATTTTATTAATTACTTATTCTTAACAACACCCCCGCCCCCCCAAACTTATTAATTTTCTTAACAATATCTATACTTCTAACTTCTACTTTATAACTATATATATATATATATATATATATATATATCTAATTTTAGAATATTAAATTTAAAAATATTAAATCTACCTTTTTAAATAAAAAATTTACTTGTTTGACTATTCTCCAGCAGCTAGTTCTCAATGGCTAGTTTTCAACCGCTAACTTTGAGCAATGATACATCCTTACTATTTATTCATGAAGATTGTATGATTTTTTCACCTTGTCCTGAGGATAAATCACATTGGTTGGTTCGAAACGTCGACCAAATCCTAATGATGTGATTAATCCGAAAGACATTTTATCTACAATATGGATCACAAAAGTCTCAGATCTAACAAAATGATAACTTATAAATTATAATTAGTAATTATAATTATTATAAAGTGTTTGAATTATAATTTAAAAACCAAAGAGACTAATAAACACTTATAAATTTTAATATTTACATCAGTATGTTTAATAATATAATAATCTCTTGAGTTTATCAAGTCCTTGCATTTGTAATTCCTAGGGTTTATAATATTTATCCTCTCAGTGTATAATATTAATCCCTTGGGTTTATAATATTAATCTCCATCAGTTTTAATCCCTAGGGTTTATAATATTAGTCCCTTTGGTTTCTAATTCTTATGGTTTATAATATTGATCCCTTGAGTTTATTAGTCCATCAAGTTTATAGTATTAATCTCTTGGGTTAAAATTTATTATTGATATTACTATTAATTAATTAACTAGCACAACCACATTGATAAATGTGGTTGATATTCATGTGTATCAATAATTATTATTAATGTTAGATTTTAAGCTTTTGTGGCCTTCTTTTGGAAAAATATGGTTCGGATTATCCACAGTATTATATACATCTTGTCGACATTTCGAATCCCAAAGGGGATCCATCTTTAGGACATAAAGTGAGTGATGGATCCCCTTTGGGATTCGTAACGTTAACAAGATATATATAACATTGTTAATCCGAACCATATTTTTTCAAATTATAGTTAATAATTATTATTAGAAATAATCATTATTCTGATTAATAATAATAATTATTAATTATTATTGGTAATTATTAATAATTATCAATAATTAATTATTATTATTATCAATTTTATTATTAAGAAAAGTCTTCAGTAGAAATCACATAAGAGAATTTTTTGGCCGATGCATTCCGAACCAACAAGTGTGGTTCACAAAAGCCTAAATTTAAAAATATTATTATTATTATTATACTTATTAATTATTATTTTTATTAATTATTATACTAATTAATTATTATTATATCAAAATTGTTATTAACAAGTATTATTAATATTACTATTAATTAATTAGTTAATTATTATTATTATTATCATTTTTATTCTTTTGAGATTTTATTCTGTTTGGTTTTTAATATGAATAATCCCTTAGGTTTATATTATTATTATTATAATTGTTTATTAATAATTTTTTATTTTTTTTTGTGAACTGCGGTAATTCTATTATCTACAATCATTTATAAAAGTACAAAACTTAGGAGCCTCAATCTGCCCCGTAGGGAAACCAGATCTGTTGGCTCCTATACTTTCAACTGTCAATAAATTTATCAAACTGGACTTCAGGAAACTAAAAGACACGACTGCCCACCACGCAGGGCGGCTTAGAGCCACAAGACTGAAAGGGCAGCCGGAAAGGATAAAATATCCACCTCGGCTCCCAAGAGAAGAAGAGACTAGAGCAGAGCTGAACAAACAGTACCAGAAGAAGAAGGAAGATTGGTCCAAACCAAAGATTCTACACAACACGGGTGGAATCATTTGGTCGACTTTTTTTCCCTTTCTTTTTGCTGACTTTGACCCAACCATTTGGAAAATGTTGGTCAAGTACGATTTGTAAACTGTGTTGGGCTGGAGGCGAAAGCTCCTTGTCTGAATCCGAAGGAGAAGACTCATGAGTTCGTTTCTGAGAGATGGGAGGGACTGTTGCTTCCTCGTGACGCACTGAAGGAGAAACCTGTTCTGGCATTTTGTTCACGACTTCCATATCTTCCTCCTCGTCCTCTTCATCAGAGCTGGAAAAACATCCATTGGGGGAGGATCATGAGGTTTCTAGCTTTTGGATTTTGGCTTGGATTTGGATTTCTTTTTTTGGAAGGGCATTGAAGGACACGAACTTTGAAGGTGCCCTGTGAGATGACAATTTCGGCACCGAAATGCTGTGTTCTCGAAATCCAGAGGTTGAGTCCAATGGAAATCACCTATTTTGAGAATGATCTGATCAGGAAGTCCTTTGCTTATGTCTATTTCTGCGCAGATTCTGGCATAGGTATAAATTCCTTTTAGCCCTCTTGAGGGATCTGTTTCGAGGAAGCGACCTAAGGAATTGCCGATGGCTTCAAATACAACAAAGTTCCATAAATGCGTCAGAAGGTTAGGAAGTCTAACCCAGATCGGGAGTTTGGTGATTACTGCTGTGGAAGGATCGAAATCTGGGAACCACGGAGTAAGGAACAGACCCGCAAAATTCCAAAACCAAGGGCATTTAGTTAAGACTCTTTGGTAATCCTCACTGTCAACAAACAGTGTTATAAAGAAGCCTTTAGAACAGAAAAGAACCTTGCAATTGTTGGTCCAATTTGCATGAATCCATTGGTACAGATCTGCTGTATTAGGCCAAAGACCATTGAACCTGCAAATGATGCCATAATCTGCATACAGCTGGTATTGCTTGTCCAACAAGGGATGTGCTATTTCAATGGAAGGAGTATCCTCCAACTTGTCCACTAAGAAGGGTTTTGGAGCTTGAGCAGGAGGAGCTCTTTCCTTGGGCTTCTGAGAATGGACTGCATCTTTATAGGAGAAGGCTGCAGCTGAAGAGGACTGTCCAACAGCTCCCCCTCTTAGACGCATGGACAGGATAATGGAGGCATTTCTTTGAATATTATAACAGGACAGGGGACAGGTATCCTCCAATTGTTTACCTTCATAAAGGAGACGCTGATAAATTGTTGGAATCCCCGCCTTATTTTCCAGGAGTAGCTTGAGGTGCTGCACCAGATCTGAAGATCTCACCCAATGCAGCATTGACTTACCGGAGATGAGTACAATCAGAATCTGGAATGGTTCTGAAATTTCTGTTCTCTGCTGGCTACTGTAACCCTGATGGCCAGGAAGACTGGTATGCACGCATCTGTCTGGGAGGGAGGCACTCCAGAGACTCACGGTTGTTAGATTTGCATGGTTATGCTTAGGCCATGCCTCCGCTGAGTCTTGAGATTTAAGCCGGAGACTTAATACCTTTCCAGCGCATTCCGTTTGAGCTGAAACAGAGAACAGGCCCCTGTTTGGGATAAAATCTCGAAGGGGCGTTTTGTCAAACATATGCCCCGCATCCTCCTTGGTTCCGACAAAACAGGGTGGCCGAAGCTGGTACTGGACGACCAAGCTCCTTAAAACCCTTAATCTCCATCTCCTTTCCCTTTGGACTCTGCTGGCTGCTGCAATAGGGACGCCAACAGTCAAATCTGAGCAGTTTCGTAGATTCAAACTTACCCTTCTGCTTGGGGTGACCCTTCCCACTGAAACACCTGCTTCTTCTTTTTTCAGACCCCACGAAGCTGAATCCATCAATGGCTTCCAGCTGAGTTCAGTGGTGTTTATCTCTATAAGCCCCTTCGAACCTACGCGATCCTCCGGGCCAAGAGTGTCGGTAGATATTACAGAAACCTCCAGATACCTCCCGGCGGCACCACTGAGCCTGCAACGAGGGTCATTCGAACTGACAGCAGCACTACGATGGCGGGGGGAGGAGCCATCAGGATTTGGCGCGACGGAAGCTGGAGCCATGGCCATAATCTCTGCACCTGGATATTCCCGCGCTCGGCTTCGCCCTTCTGCTCCGAAAAAACCAATATTCCTTCTTCAATTGTTTATTAATAATTAGTATTATATCAAAAATTATTATTAATAATTGTTATTGTTATTACTATTACTATTAATTAATGAAATATTATTATCATTTTTATTCTCTTGGTTTTTTTAATCAGTTTGGTTTTTAATATGAATAGGTTAATAATAATAATAATAATAATAATAATAATTATTATTATTATTATTATTATTATTATTATTGTTATTATTATTATTATTAATCTTTGGGTTTATCATATTAATCCTTGGGTTTTTAATTCGTTTAGTTATAGACAAAGATGATCTCTTGGTGACAAGCAAGGCTAGCCATGGTCAACCATGGTTTATAATAACTTGGGTTTATAATATTAATCCCTTGCATTTATAATCTCTTGGGATTTTAGTATTAATCCCTTGGGTTTATTAGTCCATTGGATTTATGGTATTAACCATGGTCAATAACCATGGTTACTTCATGACAAAGATTTTCTCATGGTCTAATGTCACATTATGACAAGCATTGTCAGCCATGCTCAATCATGGTCAACTGTGTTTTATAAAATTAATCATGGTGAGTGATGGTCAATCATGTTCAATCATGGTGCAACGTCGCATTGTCACAAAAATTGTCTAAATATGAAAATCAATCATGCTTAAGCATGGTCCAACGTCGCATTGTGACATTAATTGTCTCAATATGAAAATCAACAATGGTTAGCCATGTTTATTTTAGGGTTTATAATATTTGGGGGTTTATATACCTTTGGTATAATATTATTCCCTTGGGTTCATAATCCCTTAGGGTTTTAGTATTAATCCCTTGGGTTTATTATTCTCTTGGGTTTATAATATCAAACACTTGGATTTATTAATCTAAGGGTTCAACCATGGTCGAGCATGGTCCGACGTTGCATTGTGACAAAGATTGTCTCAATATGAAAATCAATCATGGTTAACCACAGTAAATCATGGTCAACCATGGTTAATCACGGTCAATATGAAAATCAACCATGGTCAATCATGGTCACATTATGACAAACATTACCTCGATATGGAAATCAACCATGGTCCAACGTTGCATTGTGACAAAGATTGTCTCGATATGAAAATCAACGATGCTCAATCATGGTCAAACATGGTCCAGCGTTGCATTGTGAAATTGATTGTCTCAATATGAAAAACAACCACGGTCACCCATGTTTATTTTAGGGTCAACCATGCTCAACCATAGTGTAACGTCGCATTGGGACAAAGATTGTCTCAATATGAAAATCAACCTTAGTCAACCATGGTCCAACGTCACATTGTAACAAAGATTTTCTCAATATGAAAATCAATCACGGTCAAACATGGTCCAGTGTCACATTGTGACAAGGATTGTGCCTATGAAAATAAACCATGGTCAACTATGGTCAACATTACTTATTTTAGGGTTTATAGTCTGTTGGGGTTTTAGTATTAATCCAATGGGTCCATAATCCCTTGGATTTATTAATGTAAGGCTCTATATATTAATATTATATCAATGGGTTTATTAATGTAAGGGTCCATATATTAATATTATTCCCTTGGTTTAATATTATTTCCTTGGGTTTACAATCCCTAGGTTTTTAACATTAATCCTTTGGGTTTATAATATCAATCATGGTCAACCATGTTTATTTTAGGGTTTATAATATTTATCTTTGGGTTTATATACCTTGAGATTATAATATTAATCCCCTAGGTTTATTATTCTTTATGTTTATAATATCAAACACTTGGATTTATTAATCTAAGGGTTCAACCATGGTCAAGCATGGTTCGACGTCTCAATATGAAAATCAACCATGGTTAACTATGTTTATTTTAGGGTTTCTAATATTTAATATTAATCCCTTCGGTTCATAATCCTTTTGGTATTGATCCCTAGGGGTTATAATATCAAACCCTTGGATTTATTAATCTAAGGGTTCAACCATAGTCGTGCATTGTCCAACGTCGCATTGTAACAAAGATTGTTTCAATATGAAAATCAATCATGGCCAACTATGGTCAATCATGGTCAACCAATGTCAATCGTCATTACCCATAGTCACCCATGGTCCTACGTTGCATTGTGACAAAGATTATCTCAATATGAACATCAACCATGGTTAATATGGATATATACACAACTTTTGTATATGTGTATCTTCCATATATGCGCATATCTTTCGTATATGCGCATATCTTATATATATCCGCAGCTTTTGTATATGCACATGTCTTTCGTACAGAAGTTGTATGACTTCCATATATGCAATTTTTTCGTAAATGCACATGTTTTTTGTATGCATAACTTCCATATGTGTGCACATCAAGAAGTTGCGCACATATAGTAGATGCACATATACAGAAGATATGTGCATATACGAAAGCTATGCATATACGGAAGCTGCACATATACGGAAGATACTGCTTTTGAGCGATGGATGTATATGCATAGCTTCCGTATAGGCGCATATCTTTCGTATATGTGCAACTTTTGTATATGCACATATGTATGTGCAACTTCTGTATATGTGCATCAATTGTATATGCACACAACTTCTTGATATGCATATATACAAAAGAAGAGCATATACAGAAGTTGTGCATATACAAAAGATTTTCATATACGGAAATCATAAAGCTTCTATAAGAAAGATATGTGCATATACAGAGGTTCCACAAATATGGAAGATACACATATACAGAAGATGTGTGCATATATGCATATATGTGTATCTTTTGTATATGTGCATATCTTTCGTATATGCACAAATTTTGTATATGTGCAGCTTATGTATATGCACATATCTTCCGTATATAAGAAAATTATGTATATGTGCAACTTCTTGATATGCACACTTACGGAAGAAGTGTTGATTTGGACTTATACAGGAATGCAACAGAATATAGGTATAAAAATAAACATAGAGATGCATCACGAATAAAACTTCATTTTATTAATATCAAAGAACTGAAAGATGCTTACACACAAAATGGAAATAAACGAGCTTGGGAGATGGTAGCTTATCTTTGAGAATAGATGTGGTGGCTACATCTATTTGAACTGCGTTACAATGAGGCTCGAAGGCCTATTTATTATTTAGAAAAAAATGTAAAACCCTAAACATCCAAAAACCTAATCATAGGAGATCAAGCACCAAAACTATGGGCTCTATTTGGGTAAATTGGTACATCAACATCTTGGGGTCCTAACTTTGGCATACGATCGTCGTTGGACATGCATAATACGTTGTTAGAAATATCTATCTGAGGACTACAAATTTCGAATGAAAACATCAATCAAATAATTATTTTTTTTCTATTTTCCCCAAAAAACGTTGTTTAGGGCCTCAAAACGACTCCGAAAGTTCAGGACCCGAAAAACTACCAAAACTAGTCAATTTTGCTACAATTAAGGAAAATGAAAAAAGGAAAGAGACAGTGGTGGGGGTCCAAGTGGAATAGGTGGGTGGCCACCAATATCCACTTGGATCAGTCCTCCCCCTTAAGAAGCAGTGTTGAGTACCTCCATGAGATGAGGAAACTTCTGTTGAACTTGGTCCCTGGTGAGCCACTTGCCTTAGTGCACGAGTTAGCTAGCTTTGACAACCAGATATAGTTGGATCTTCTGTTGGTGAGTTTTCTTGATCTGTGTGTCCATGATCTAATCAATTGCGGCTTGTTCCATGTTTTTTAGGTTTAACTCTATTGGTGTGAGTTGTTCTGCAATGTCTAATGTGTCTAGTAATGGTGGAAAGTATGGTCGAAGGCGGTCCACATTAAACATTGGGTGCAGGCCAAGGAATGGGGGAATGTTGAGCTCAAAATAATTATCTCACATAGCCTTGGTAATGGTGTAAGGCCCATATCGGAGTTGTTTGAGCTTCTGATGGGTTTCGGTAAGGCGTTCTTTCTACAAATGCAACCAAAATTTGTTGCCCACCTGAAACTTGTGTGTCACCCAATGTTGATCATGTCGCTGCTTGTACTTGGCATTTGACTTCTCCAAGATGTCGTGAACTTGTTGGTGGATGTGTTGGATGCGTTCAATAAATTTGGTTTCTTTATTAGCCTCGGACAATACATGTGTGGATTATGTCTTTTTAGTCACATGAGGCATGAAAACATCAATTCAACACAATGGTTAATATCCTAGAGCCACTTGAAAGGGACTGCAACCAGTCGAGCTATGGAAATCGATATTATAACTGTGTTGCACACAGAGAAGACTCTCATCCCAGGTTCATGGATGCTTGTATTTGTACATGCGTAGTATGTGCACTATCATCCTATTGATGACCTATGTATGTCCATCAGTTTGGGGATGGAATGCAGTGGAATTGGTGAGATTGGTGTCCAATAGTTTCCAAATAATTGACCAGAATATGCTCAGGAACTTGCTATCCCATTCTGATATAATGGTTTGTGGGATCCCAAAATGTACCCACACTTATTCAAAGAATAGTTTGGTAGTGTCCTTTGTTGTAATACTCTTCTTGCAAGCCATCAATATAGCCATATTCGAAACTATGTCCACGACCACAAATACACAGTCATTACCATGCTTGGTAGAAGGGAGGCCAGACATATAGTCCATGGATATGGATTCCCAGAGTTGGCTGGGAGTAGGCAAAGGAGTGTACATGCCTTTCTTCTTGATGGTTGGCTTAGATATGGCGTAGGCAGTGCAGGATCTCATATATTTTCCAACATCTAGCTGGAGTTTTGCCCAATAAAAGTACTTCTGTAGTACATCCACAGTTTTCTCCACACCAAAGTGTCCTATGACCTGACTGTAGTGCGCCTCCCAAATTAGCTTGGCACGCTCACTTGAAGGAACACAAATGTGGCTTAGGTAGCATAATAATGCGTCTTGGAGGTGGAAATGAGGAACTTGCTTTCCATCTACTAGCATTTGGTCTGTGGGTGCGAACTATGGATCATTTTTTTTATAGTTGTGGCCATCCAAAGGTCTCGTGGCCACAAGAGTTGAGAAAAGTAGTCAGTGTTTCAATTGGGGGTTGGATGAGGCAATCTGCAACATGATTGGTGCTTCCACTTTTGTATTTAATGTCCAAGTGGAATCGTTGCAAATATGTAATCCACTTATGATGGCGATCTTTCTACAACTTCCCTTGTGTCTATATAAACTAAAGAGGTTGGTGATCAGTGTGGATGATCATCTCCTTCCCCATAATGTAATGCTTCCATTTCCGGCAAGCCTGCACGATGGAATATAACTCTTTATTATAGGTGGGGTACTTCCAAATGGTATCGGAAAGTGTCTCACTATGATAGGCCACTGGATGCTCGTGTTGGATGAGGACTGCACCAATAGCGTAGTCAAAGGTGTTTATATCAATTTCAAATGGTTTTTCAGGTATGACAATATGAGTACTGGTGCAGAGCAGATGCAAAGCTTCAACTCAACGAACACCTTCTATTGGGACTTGGACCAGGAAAAATTGTCTTTCACTCCACCCTTGGTAATATAACTCAAAGGCCAAGTGATATGGGAGAATCCCAACACGAACCTCCGATAAAAATTTGCAAGGCCCAAAATGTTGCGAAGCTTTGTTAGAGTGGTCGAGGGTGGCCAATACCGAATGACTTGGATCTTAGTCGGATACACATGCATGCCACGCTCATCTATGATGTAACCCAGGTATTGTACTTGGCTCATGCCAAAGGAGCATTTCTCCAATTTGGCACACAACTTGTGTTGCTGAAGGGTTTGAAGGACCTACCTAATGTGCTGCAAGTGTTCGTGCTAAAGATGAGGATGTTGTCCAGATAAACAACCACAAATGATTTGGTGAAGGGTTGCAATATGTCATCTATTAGCCTCATAAAAGTAGTAGTTGGCATTTTTCAACCCGAGGATCATAACCAACCATTCAAAAAGGTATTCCTTGGATTTGAAGGTGGTCTTCCATACATATGTGGGCTCTATTGGAACTTGGTGATAGCGAGGATTTAGATTGATCTTGCTGAAATACTTGGCCCCCTTGAGTTGGTCCAAAAGGCCATCAATATGTGGGATTGGATACATGTTCTTGACAGTGATTTTTTTTAGTGCTTGATAATGAATGCAGGGCCTCCAGGTCCCATCCTTCTTTTGAATAAGTACCATCGAGATCCAACAATGTGAGGAACTTGGTTGAATGTGTCCTTTTTCAGCAACTCCTGGATTTTCCACTTGATCTCTTCATTTTCCAGAATGGAAAAGCAATATACCAGCCCATTGGCTAGAGGTGCTATCGGAGTCAAATCGATCGAATGTTTGACCTGACAGTGCAAGGGTACCCTTGTGGGTGAGGAGAAGATTTCCATGTATTCTTCGACGACCGTATCCACCTACTTCTATTGCGTGGAGGAATCATTCCCAAGGGCCATGGATGTGGCTACGATCTTCCACTTACTTTGAGAGAGAATAAAAAAGAAAACAAATTTCCGAGTTTTGGAGATGATCTTACTGCATTTCTTAGCAGAGATCAAAGAGGTGGAGGTAGGTGGGGCTACCTCCAGTATCCTATATAACTTATTACCCAATAAAATAATAATAGTGTGAGGCTTCGACACATATACAACATGACTTTGTCATAAGTATGGTTGGCCTAATAATACATCACAAACTTCAAGAGGCGCAACATCACACAATACCTCATCCGTGAAGGGCTTGATGTTGTATGGAAGGTAACAATACTAGCTAACGCGAAGATCTCGTCCTTGGTGAAGCCACCCAATGGTGTATGGTTGCGGGTGTGGTGTGGTTGGTAGGCCAAACCGCTTTAGGACATCTGCTAAAATGAGGTTCTTTGGCTCATGTTGTTGACAATGAATTGTAGCGGCAAACCCTTCACCCACATCTGTGAGTGGAAGAGACACTCCTCCTCCTTTGTATCTTTGGGCTCAATATTCTGGATCTTGATGGTGGTAATAGTGGCATTGGGCTCTTCATAAATAGTCTACTTCCCTTTGTCATTCCCCTTGTCGAGTTCTGACTTAGAGTCGTAACATGCATCTGATTCATAAGCCTTCAGCTTGGCCACTAGTGACTACTTAGATCGACACTCACTTGTGTTGTGAGTGGGGCTCTTATGGAAATCACCCCACTTCCATGTGTCCTTCATTGTCTTTGTGGCATTGTTATTTTATTTTGTCTTTGACAGGTTGTCCTAGGTCACCCTAACTTGGCTTCCCTTTGTCATTCCCCTTGTCGAGTTCTGACTTAGAGTTGTAACATGCATCTGATTCCGAAGACTTCAGCTTGGCCACCAGTGACTACTTGGCTCGACACTCACTTGTGTTGTGAGTGGGGCTCTTATAGAACTCACACCACTTCCATGTGTCCTTCATTGTCTTCATGGCGTTGTTATATTATTTTATCTTTGACGGGTTGTCCTAGGTCACCCTGCCTTGGCTTTATCCTTTGTTTTGTTGTTTGGGGTCACCTTTCCCTTGCTTCATATTCGTAGATCCAAAGTATCTCTTTTTCTATTTTAACTACTGCTCGATATTGACAATGTATCGGTAGGTGGCACCAAGTGAGGATATATATAGGAACTCCACCTCATCTTGGATGTATTTGTGCAGACAACTGCGATACTTGAGTACCACATGCCACTGGGAATCCTTGATACCCAACTTCATGTGAAGGGTATGAAAAATATTTGTGAACTCCAACACGTCTTGGTCCCTTCCCTGTCACATTGTCATCCACTTCATGTACTTATATTCATAGCTCTCGACAGGGTAATATTGCTCCTTGGTTACGTCTCGGAAAGAGTTCCAAGTGGGTGCCACTGGAAATAGTGAGGTTTCCCTCTCATCCTTCTACTCACAGTAGCTTTCCCATCATTTCTTGACGTGGGGGGTGGATTTGAGGAGTGAAAAAGTAATATTTTCCCTACCTGAAAAATCATGAACCCAAAAATACCCTTCCAATAGATTTAACCATCCATTTGTGGCGTCTGGATCTATCTGGCCTTAAAATATGGGAATATCAAAGTTGAATTTTGAAGGGAGTGGTGCCTCCATAGTGGCTTTCAAATGAAGGTGTGTTTCCTGTGGGCATTCGCCGAAGGATCTGGGCAAATTTGTTCATCATCGTGTTCCTTTGTCGCTTGAGGGCTTCTTCGAGCAATATTTCTAAGGGATATCCTCCTCCCTCATCTTTCTTTTCTTTTGTCATGGGATGCCATCGGGGTTTGCGAGGCTGGTCTTGCAAAGGTTCAACCAATTCAAGCCCTAACTCCTTATACCATGGCCTCATTGGGGACATGCAAAGAAAAACAGAGAAAGAGCATACCGCTCAGATACCACTGATCTGGACTTATGCAAGAACACAACATAATATAGATATAAACATAAACACAAAGATGCAACATGAATAAAACTTCATTTCAATAATATCAAAGAACTGAAATATACTTACATACATAATGGAAATAAACTAGCTCGGGCGATGGTAGCTTATCTCTGAGAAGAGATGTGGTGGCTACATGCCTCTAAACTGTGTCACAATGAGGCTTAAAGGCTTATTTATTATTGAGAAATAATGAAAAACCCCAAACATCCAAAAACCTAACGCTAGGAGATGAAGCGCCAAAACTATGGGCCCGGTTTGGGTGAATTGGTACATCAACTTCCTGGGGTTGTAACTTTGGCATATAACCTTCATTTGATGCGCACAATACCTCATTAGAAATACCTATCCAAAGACTACAAATTTCAAATGCAAACATTAATTGAAGACTCATGTTTTTCCATTCGCCCAAAAACTTTGTTTATGGCTTCAAAACGACTTCAGAAGTTCAAGACCCGAAAAATTGCCAAAAATAGTAAATTATGCTACAATTAAGGAAATTGAAAAACTAAAAGAGACAGTGGTGGGGGTCCAAGTGGAATATATGGGTGGCCACCAATATCCACTTGGATAAAGCGCATATATGGAAGTTGTGCATATATAAAAAACATGCACATATACAAAATATTTGCATATACAAAAGTCACACAACTTCTATAAATGCACATTTTTTATATTTATCTCAGTTATACCAACATCATCTAATGCCATATTTTCCTATATTTAGTCCAACTTCATACCTCATAACATCATTATGAACCTTTAGGAGCTAGGATTATGTACTCTAAATAATTTAGACAATCTAAAAGGCATGAATATTTGATAGTAGGGTTGGATGAATGCTCATTAAATGAATTTGAATAGGTAGCAAGTCATATCCAGTTAGGTGAATTAATTTCCTAGTGAATTAATTTGGGTTTAAAGAAATGATAGAGGAACTACTCTATCAATCTTTGTGACGTGTAGATGCAAACACCTAGCTTGAGGGAGGAAAGGTTGAGCTCGCCCAAATTCTTAAAGTTTGAACAACTCTCAAGTGTATTCTATTAATATAGTTGGTGTTAATCGACAGGTTATAAAAGCTAGAAATAATTAGTCCTAGTTAGTGCCCATTTTTTGTGTATTTATTGAAATAAGTCGATATATCCCTAGCTCTCTTGGATTTGTGGAGAAAGGGAGTCATATAGGAAAAATTCAAAAAGTGGTTGGATAGAGGGAACTTAAAGAGGCCTGCAATGGTTCCATATCTCATAATATGGGGATATGGCGTGCTATAAATGCTTACCTTTTTTAAAATCAACATATGTTAACATTTTAGTTGGCACCATAAGTTGCTTTATATGAAGAAGATTTATAATCTTAGGATGAAGGAGGGTGCTTCAATTGCTCAGCACTTGAATGAATTCAATAATACTACTAGTCAACTTGCCTCTATTAAAATCACTCTAGATGATGTAATTAGAGCTATATTGTTAATGTGTTCTATGCCAGAAAGCTAGGAAAATTTAATTGTAGCCATGAGCACTTCAACACCTCGAGGGACCCTGAAGTTTGATGATGTTAGCAATAGTTTAATGAATGAGGAGTTGTGACGTAAGTGAATTGCAGAAAACTTGGAAGGAGAAGCTCTATCTCTAACTAATCATGGTAGGAGAATTCAGCAAGGCCGACAAGGGAATTCAAGATCGAGAGGCTTATTGGAATCAAGGATGGGCAGGCTCATATGCTTTCATTGTGGAAAACCTGGGCACATGATGAAAGAGTGTCGAGTCTTGAAGAAAGGACAAAAGGATCATAAATTGGCCAGTACAAGTCACAAGTCATCTAGTACAAATGAAGGTGAGACTACTACTGTAGTCACAGATGGTGATGTTTTATTTACTGTTTCATTAGAATATGCATGTTTATATACATCTAGTAGTAACTTTGATTGGATCCTTGACTTTGGGGCATCTCACCATGTAACCCCATGTAAATATAGTTTTGTTGCATATAATCCTGGTGATTATGGGAGAGTGCATTTTGGAAACAATCATTTTTTGCAGTATGGTTGGAGTGGGATATGTCCAAATCAAGATGAAGGATGGCCAAGATATATTGTTGAAATGGGTTAAGCATGTACCATAAATGTGCATGATCTTGATCTTTGTGGGACGACTGAATGATGAAGCTTATTTCACAATATTTGGAAAAGGTGGAAGAAAAATTAGCAAAGGAGCATTGATCGTGGCCAAAGGAGCTAAGAAAGGAAAATTATATGCATTGAAGGCAATGATAGGAAATTTAGATTTGGTTGTTGTCACAAAAGAAGGAAATTCAATAGCTTTGTGGCATAAGCACTTGGGTCACATGAGTGAGAAGGGCTTAAAAATACTCCTTGGTGAAAATTTACTACTAGGTTTGAAATCCTATAATCTTGATCTTTGTGAGCATTGCATATATGGTAGACAAATAAGGGTTTCATTTCTTAGAGGTGTCCATGATAGAGAGAAACAATTACTAGAATTGATACACTCGTACATGTTTGGACCTGTCAACATTAAGTTGTTAGGAGGAGCATCATATCTTGTAACATATATATATGATGCATCCAAGAAGGTTTAGGCATACCCTATGAAAAGTAAAAGTGAAGTGTTTGAAATATTTCATAAGTTCCATGTTGTTGTTGAAAGAAAAACTAACAAATTACTCAAGTGGTTGAGAACATATAATGGTGGATAATATTTCTCAAATGAATTCAAGAAATATTGTAATAATTTTGTCATATAGCATGAGAAGATTGTGCCTGGTACTTCTCAACTGAATGGTGTTGCGCAAATCATGAATTGCACCATTGTGGAGAAAGTAAGGAGTATGTTGTCAAATTCTAGATTGGAGAAGCATTTTTTGGCAGAAAACATCCCACCAATGCAAGAAAATAGGCACAAAATTCAAGAGCATGAAGGAAAATAAGTGGAAAATAATGAACATCAAGAAGAAGGAACCTTTCAAGAACCTTTAAAAGAGATTCAACCTAATAAGGCACCACCACAGTTGGTTCACAGACCTTCTAGGCCTCATAAGCCTTCACAAAGGTATCCTCCTTCAAATTATATCCTATGAATTAATGAAGGTGAGCCTAATTGTTTTCAAGAGGCTTGTAAAGTTGAGCACAATAAAGAATGGAAGAAAGCAATGGAGGAAGAAATGAACTCTTTGCTGGAAAATAAAACTTGGGAATCGGTAAAGCTCCCAAAAGGTGTAAAGGCCTTACAAAACAAATGGGTATACATGATTAAGCACAAAGGTGATGAAAAGAAGGAGAGGTATATAGCAAGGTTGGTGATGAAGGGATTTGCCGAAAAAGAAGGTATTGACTTCACCAATATTTTCTCCCCTATTGTTAAAACGTCATCCATCAAAGTCATTCTCAGTCTTGTTGCTACTATATACTTAGAATGTGATTAGTTAGATGTAAATTTTCTTTCCTTCATGGTGAATTGGAGGGAAAAATTTATATGGAGCAACCAGAAGGCTTCATAGAAAAAAGCAAAGAAGACCTAGTTTCCAGGTTGAAGAAGAGCCTCTATGAGTTGAAAAATGAACCTCAGCAATGGTATAATAACTTTGATTCATTCATGTTGGAACATGGTTTTAACAGGTTGGAAGTTGATCATTGTGTATATATAAAGAAGTATGATCAAGGAAATTATATAATATTATTGTTATATTTTGCTGACATGTTGATTGTTGGGCATGATAAGAATATGATCAATAGGTTGAAGACAGATTTTGGCAACAAATTTGTAATGAAGGATTTGGGTCCATCACAGCAAATATTGGGCATGATGATTAAGTGTGATAGGAAAAACAAAAGGTTGTGGTTGTCACAAGAAAAATATATCAAGAAGGTGCTTAACAAATAATATTAAAGATTCCAAGCTAATTGGTACACCCCTTGCAACCCACTTCAGGCTGAATATTAAGTTATGTCCTAGTGATGGCAAGGAGAAGGAAGAAATGAGAAATATTCCTTATGCTTCAACAGTTGGTAGCTTCATGTATGCCATGGTATGTACAAGACCATACATTGCATATTCAGTGGGAGTAGTAAGCAGGTTCCTTTCCAATCCAAGAAAACAACATTGACAAGCAATAAAATGGATTTTGAGGTATCTCAAGGGTACTAGCCATTATTGTTTATGTTTTGGTCATAACGATATTGTGCTTGAAGGATTTACATATGCAAGATATGTCTAGAGATATGGACACGAGAGAGTCCACTACAGATTATTTGTATACATTTGCAGGTGCAAGAGTATCTTGCATGGAAAGGCCACAAAGAATAGTAGCTCTCTCTACAATAGAGGAAGAGTACATAGTTGCAACAAAATCTTATAAAGATATGTTGCGGATGCAACGATTCGCAGGAGATATCAAAATAAAGCAGGGCAAGTATGTGCTATATTATGATAGACTAAGTGTCGTTCACTTGGCAAAAAACCCAACATTTCACTCAAAAACCAATCACATTGACTTAAGGTACCATTGGAGCTTACATGTGTTGGAGGAAGGACAATTATCCTTGGAAAAGATCCATATAGATAAGAACCCTGCTAATATGCTCAGTAAGATTCTACCAATAAATAAACATGAGTTATGTAAAGGCATAGTAGGACTAGTGTGACTTGACTTAGGACTCTTCATTTGGCTTCAAGTGGGAAAATGTTAGATGTGAAGCCAACAAATATGCCCACACCAAAGACGACAATCTCCACCTACGCCGACCTTCTGATAGTCACCGCCCATGCCAACCATTGCCCTTGACTTCTAGAAATCACATTGTAGCTCATGCAAAAAACATGAGGAAAATCTAGAGCTTTGTCCATTGTCTATAAATTTGTATTTTGCCTCAGCCTAAGCAATGCAAGCAAGGCAAGGCTACAATGTAATGTAAATCCTATGATTTTTGTTCTCCGTTATTTAATTTATATTGTGTTGTCTCTAAGTCTCTAATTTTACTTATGTCTCTATTTAGTTGTATCTGATTAGATTTGAATCCTCTAATTCCATCATGGGTATACAACACAAGGCTAACTTGCTTATGTATCAATAAATAAAGAAAAAGAAACGAAATCAACAATCCTGAAGAAATAAATAAAAATGCATTACATACCGAACAAGAATTCCTCCAAATAAAAAATTTGAACCCTTGTAACATCAATTTCACGATATACTGCAAAGAGTAGTGTAGAACCTCATTCTATGAATATTATCAAACAATTTCTTTTCTCAGATGAGAATATTATTAAACTAGCACAACCACATTGTTGACACCTAATCCTTGTGATTGGGTGAATTTATGTAAATAGATAAATAGGAAATATGAACAGTCATCGGGAGACGAACTGAACAATCTCTCCCTCATGTATATAATGAAGACCTACCTAATGGAATAGAACAGTCGAATCATTTTTGCCTTATGGAGTTACTGCCTGGCTTGACATGGTATCAGAGCCAACTCCTTTTTTTAGCTCTTATGTCCCTTGTAACTCCCTAGTCTGCTCTCCATATAGCTGAGCTGCTCCTGACATGGTAGCTGCCCCCTCCACTGTCACTACCAGGTCTAAACGCTGCTTTAAACATTTCATAAAAGGCGCTGTCCATACTGCCCCACTGTCCAGCGCTGTCCATACTGTCCATACTGCCCCACTGTCCAGCGCTGTCCATACTGTCCATACTGCCCCACTGTCCAGCATTGTCCATACTGTCCATACTGCCCCACTGTCCAGCGTTGTCCATACTGTCCATACTGCCCCACTGTCCAGCACTATCCATACTGTCCCTGCCCCACTGTCCAGCGTTGTCCATGTTGTCCATACTGTCCATGTGCGTTAAATCTTTTTTGAAGGGCCTGCGATTCTACTCTCCAGTGATTTTGTTTCTCCATTTGCCTTGCTATGGCGATTTGCACTGATTCACATCGAGCATTTCAAATCCCATTCAACCGTAATCCCCACAGCGGAAATGGCACTATTTTCAGGTATTTGACATGTGCTCAGAGGGACATCAAATGTTTGTAATGTAATTTTCTGTCAAGGAAGAAGCGATCGATGAATGCTTTCACTTGCTCAAAAACATATGAAGCTCGGCCCCTCACGTGACTGCCAAGGGCATTCGATCAGCGGTGACGACCCCTCGTAATAGGCCGATATTGAAGAAACCGGCCACTGAAAGCGGCCTTCTGCCATGGTGATGGTAACAGAGGTCTATGGTATCACGGATTAGAATTCTCTTTTTTTCACATGAAGACTTCGTATTTTTTAACTCTGTTCACTTTGGTACTGCATTAAGTAATGTGCCTGATAGAATTATGCATTCGAAGCCCATATTTGTGTGCACCTAAGCAGCATGAGAAGTTTGAAAAAAACATTAATAGACTAGTTTTAGCACAGTCAATAATTGAAAGTCGACTAGTAAAATCTTATTTGAAAACCAACATTTTTTTGGTTAATTTTAAGTATAACCGCATGGATATGGACAAAGGGATGACTTCATATATTTCTAAGAGGGTTTGTAACTTGTGATATTGAGAGTCAAAATACGTCTGGACTACGTTCTTTGGCCTTTTAGTGGACGCAGTGCTTTATGTTGTTGAGGGTATTTTTTTGGACTTAGTATGCTGCCATATTCTATACTTTAACGTTGTGCAGATGAATGTGAATTGACATTTGAGTTTGTTGTCCAGTCACATCAGAACTATATTTTTTTCCATTAAGAGTAAAAGTTTTGCAACAGAAGTTTTTTTTGCTACAGTATGCATTCAATCATATCCATGGTGGGAATAGTTCTCACTGGCAAGGGGAACTATCCTGAATGGTCCCGGATGATAAAACACACCCACATTTTCAATGAGTTGTGGAAAGGAGTGTGTGTCGGAGACAGAGACAATGAACCAGTACAGCCTACCTCAGACAAAGAGCTCGTCATTTGGGAAAACAAGAACAACAAAGCTTAAGCATTAATTGCAACATCTGCAAATGAAGAGGTGAGTCGCCATATTTCGTCATATTCAACTGCCTTTGAAGCCTTAAAAAAGCTGAAAGAACTCTATGACTCACATTATGCACTTGAAATTGTTCAACTCATGATTAAACTGTTCACTCTTGAACTGCAAAATAATGATCCTCTTGCTCTTGCATCTGAAGCAAAGTCTATAATGCATGATATCAAATCCCCTAAGGTTGAATTGGATATTCTTCTTATCGCTTTCTCAAGGCACTTTATCCTACTTACTCCAATTATCTTGAGTCATTGCAAGCAAATGGAAATCTCAAAGATATAACCTTTGACTCTCTTGTGAAAAAGTTTGCTGAAAGAGAGAAATCTTTTGGAAATAAGACAGCCACTGAATCTTCTGAAGAGGTTGTGTGCCTTGCTCATAAAGAAAATCATCCTGCTCAAGATTCTACAAGAGGAAGAGGTGGTCGAAGAGGAAGAGGAAGATATTTCAGAGGCAAGGGGGGCAGACATTCTTAAGGAGAAAAGGCAGATTTGCACTGCATTCGCTGCAAAAGAAATGGATCACATGATGCCTCTACATGCAAGCTACCATGGGACAAAATTGAGCAGAAAAGAAACCAAAAGAAAGGTAAAATTGATGATACAAACAAAGGTAAAGCACCTGAATCAGCTCACTATGTTGTGGCACAATGTAACATTGGAGTAAATGAAGATTTATTTAATGCTTCACTTGCTTCTTGGAAAAATGATTGGTTACTTGATTCAGGAGAAACCCGCCACATGACTCATAGAAAAGATTTTTTTGAAGATTTCACTGACAATTTTGATGGAGCAGTATACTTTGCAAATCAATCAAAAATCAAGCCGTCAGGGCTTGGCACAATCAGGTTTAAACTACCTGGTCTTCCAGACTTTCTTCTGCATCATGTTCTATATCTCCCATAGCTCAAGAGAAACTTGTTGTCCTTGGTCCACATCCACCAGCAAGGTCACTCCATTCATATGTTTGATGGCAAGCTTGAGGTAAGAAAAGCATCTGACCACTCACTTGTCATGAGGGGAATAGAAGAAGAAAGGCTTCTCAAACTGCAAGGAACCTCTGCTCATGCACAACATTTCTCATACAATTCTCATCATGAAGAAGGTACACTTCCATCAAGTTTATTATGGCATGCTATATTTGGACATTTGAACTATGACAGCCTCTGCTTGTTGAAGAAAAATGGTGTTGCTTGCTTGCCTACAATTCCTAGGAAACTTAAGCAATGTGATGCTTGCATTCTAGGAAAGCATAGCAAACAATCTTTTCATGATTCACATTCAAGAGCACATAGAAAACTTGAACTCATTCATTCAGATTTATGTGGTCCAATGCCTGTTCCTTCTGCAAATGGAAATAAATATATCATGACATTTATTGATGACTACACTAGAATGTGTTGGGTTTATTTATTGAAGAACAAATATGATGCTTTTCAAACATTCAAGAATTTTCATAAATGGATTGAAAATGATGCACAATCTCATATTGGGTCTATTCGCACTGATAATGGAAAATAATACACATCAAATGAATTTGAAAACTATCTTCACCAACATGGGATCAAACATCAAACAATTGTGCCTTATAATCCCCAACAGAATGGTGTAGCTGAAAGAATGAATAGGACAATCTTAAATATGGTAAAATACATGCTCTTCTTCAAAAATGTAAAGATAATGTTTTGGGTTGATGCTATTCTATGTGCTGCATATATAAAGAATAGATGTCCATCTAATGCTATAAGAAACAAGACTCCATATGAAATGTGGTATGGACATGTTCCTTCGATAAAGCATCTCAGGGTCTTTAGTTCCACCTGTTATGCCTTGATACCAAAGGTACATAGAAACAAACTTGGTGCTAGAAGTCGTAAGTGTATCTTTCTGGGATATTCAAACACCTCCAAATCATACTGTCTTTATGATGAAGTAAATAAAAAGTTTGTTCTATCTAGAGATGTAATTTTTCTTGAATCATCCAAAACTGACAATGTTGTTGAGCGGCAACTTGATCGCTTGGATAGATTCGCAAAAGCAAAATCATTTCAAGAATTTGTTAATCAGATTCCACATCTTGATGGGGGGATTCCTATATTAGATCAACATGTGGAATCTTCTTCTGAAGAACACTCTTCCCCGCATGAAACTCCAACAACGGATGATGCTTTAAGTGATGTGATTGATAGAATTGGGAAACTCAATCTTGATTCAGTCCCAACTCAATCAACGGAGCAGCCTGGACCATCTAAGAAAGGTCCCCTAAAGTGGCTGACAAAGACACTTGAAAGTGTTCTTCCTGATGAAGTTGGAAAGACAAGAACCAGAAATTCAAACTAGAAAAATGGAGGTGATGTAGATGGCTCTAATTCACCTGTTGATATGGATGTTTCTTATGATTGTGAATTGAACTTGTCTACAGATTTTGAACCAACTTCCTTCAAAGAAGCTGCTTCTCATGATGAATGGAAAGAAGCGATGCAAAAGGAGTATGATTCCCTCATAAAGAATGGCATTTGGAAGCTGGTTGATCCTCCATTAGGAACCAAACCAATTGACTGCAAGTGGGTCTACAAGAACAAGTATAACGCTGATGGCTCACTTGACAAGCACAAAGCTAGGCTTGTGGCAAAAGGTTTTGCACAGAAGGAAGGGTTTTATTATGAGGAGACTTTTGCCCCCACAGCAAAATGGGCTACCATCTGGACACTCTTTGCACTAGCAACTCAGAACGGTTGGAAAGTCCATCAAATGGATGTAAAAACTACTTTCTTGAATGGAGATCTAAAAGAGAATGTTTTCATGTCCCAACCTAAAGGATTTGTTGTGAAAGGACATGAACATAAAGTATGAAAACTTGTGAAGTCATTGTATGGCCTCAAACAAGCACCGCGAGCCTGGTATGAAAAACTAACTGAGCATCTTCTGAAACTCAATTTCCAACATTTTGATCTTGATGATGCAACTTTATTTGTCAAGAAAGTTGGCAAAACAATTGTATATCTTGTGGTATATTTAGATGATCTTTTGATGACATGGAACAATGAAAGCTACACTGCATCCATAAAGAAGGAATTGGGGAAAAGTTTTGAAATGACTGATTTGGGCTATGTTCATTACTATCTTGGCATTGAAGTAACCCAACATCCAAAGTCCATATTTCTTTCTCAGAAGAAATACATTGGAGATCTGTTGAACAGGTTTGGCATGACAGAGCGCAATCCTCTTACTACTCCAATGGAACAAAACTTAAAGCTCACATCTATTGAAGGAAAATAATTTGAGGATGCAACAAAGTATAGACAGCTTGTAGGAAGTCTCAACTACCTAACTACTACCAGACCAGACATTTCGTTTGCTGTTGGAATCCTCTCCAGGTTTATGCAAAATCCTTGTGAGGTACATTGGTCTGTTGCAAAAAGATTTCTAAGGTACTTGAAGGGAACTCAAGACTTTGGAATCAAGTATACACAAGTGGACGACTTCAGTTTGATTGGATACTCTGATTCAGACTTCGATGGAGACAAAGAAACTAGGGTATCAACTTCAGGATATGTTATGAGTCTTGGATCAGGAGTTGTCTCATGGAGATCACGCAAACAATCAGTTCCAGCAGATTCCACAATAGAAGCAGAATACGTGGCAGCAGCTGAAGCAACAAAAGAAATTGTGTGGCTCAGGAAAATTCTTGAAGATTTGCGGGTAAAACAAGTATAATCAACTCCACTCATGATTGAAAGTACCTCTGCAATAAATTTGGCCAAGAACCCAAAGTTCCATGATCGAACGAAGCACATCAATACTAAATATCATCTAATTTGACATCATGTTGAGGCCAAAACAATCCATCTCCGTCATTGTTCCACAAATGATAAAATTGCAGACATCTTCACCAAAGCGCTTGGAAGAGAAAAGCTTGAACGATTCATAATGATGCTTGGACTCACCAAAATCCCTTCAGATTAAGGGGGGAATGTTGACACCTAATCCTTGTGATTGGGTGAATTTATGTAAATAGATAAATAGGAAATATGAACAGTCATCGGGAGACGAATTGAACAGTCTCTCCCTCATGTATATAATGAAGACCTACCTGATGGAATAGAACAGTCGAATCATTTTTGCCTTATGGAGCTACTGCCTGGTCTGACACACATTAAAAATATTAATGTCGTTGATATAGCTGAAGGCTTCATTTGTATCTAACATCGATAAATATGTAACAATAGAAATAGTATTACAAAAAAACTATTGCAATAAAAATATTATTATTATCATTCTAATTAATAATAATTATTTCTATTTCCCCGATGGGGATGCGGAGCTGGAAACACGTGGTTGCATCACCACATGACTAAATCCAAATTTTCAAGGTGGGGGGTATGGGCCTCCCAGTCCTTTTAGCATTAATAGCCGCGGGGAGTGGTACAGTGGAGTGGTTGGTTAAGCATGCGACAAGCATTCTTGAGAATGTTGTCGAGGGTGGCGAGGTGAAATACGACGGAGCGATGGCGATCCCAGGTATTTGAATTTGTGTTTTCATTCACGTCTGGAGGAAGGTGATGGGTTGGTGGATGAAAAGGCATGGCGATCTGGTAAACCTGGTTTTTTTGGGCATAGAGTTATGGTTGTGTGTTGGGGAGGGTGTCAGGCGCAGGGAAGAGGGGGACTTCCATTGCTTGTGAAGCTTCGTTCTTTGGTGTGTTTGGCATATTCAGGTACGGAGAGTCCCTACTCTAGTTCCAGTGGTTAATTGGAAGTGTAGAAGTGGGATAGGGTGGTGGCAGTTGTTGGATCGTCCTTCATTCTTTGTGCAGTGGCAGCTGGCCCGCCCTTGTGGCGTCCCTATTCATCCGCAGCGAAAAACCAGGAGGGCTTGTTACCAAGTTTGGTTTGTTGAATTCTATGGGTGAAAGCTCTTCAAATTTCTATTCCAATTTGGTAATAATCCACTTAACTACGGAGGACGACATTTTCCTAGAGAAATCTCGGAAGATGGTGACATTCAGTGGATTGTGTTCTAGGTAATTTTCGTTTGGTGCGTGTTGGGTGTGGAGCCTAATTATCTTCTGTATTCAAAGGTTTCAGCCGGATGTATACCCTAGGAAGACTGTACAACTAAAAATAGATGTAAAATTGCCTTGTAAAAGTCTAGTAATTTCTAGGCAATCTGGGCCATTCATTAGGCGGATGATCTGACAGTAGAAGTTATGTTTAATTTAGGGTTTTTTGCCCTAGAAGGTAACCCCTCACTATATATGAGGGAATTGTATTGCGTCTATGTGTATCTGGATTCTGAGTGAGGAAGAGAGAGGAGATTGAGAGTGAAAAAGGTGTTACAACGGATTTGTTGTAGGTTGTATCTCTTCAGTTTGCTAGATAATATAAAAGAAAGGACTGGTTTTTTCTCCATGGATGTAACCCAAACTGGGTGAACCACAAATATCTATGTCTCTCTTTTTTTATGTGTTTTCTATGTTTATACTTCTGCAATATTTTATGTGTTCTGTTGCTCCGTAATATATAATTTTCTAACAACTGGTATCATAGCCGAAGGTCTATTTGGCTGATAAAATCGCAGGAGAGAAGGGTTCCTGGTTCGAGTGGGAGCAATGGCGGAAGATGGTAGGTTTAGGGTCGAAAAATTCAATGGCCAAAACTACCAGCTGTGGAAGATGCAGATGGAAGATTATCTGTATCAGAGAGATCTGTACCTACCATTGAGCGGAAAGACAAAGAAGCTGACGAGTATGACAGACACAGAATGGGATATTCTAGACAGAAAGGCACTTGGAACAATACGGTTGTGCCTAGCAACGTCAGTAGCATTTAGTATTTCAAAGGAAACGACAACACAGGGTTTAATGTCGGCATTGGCCAAACTATATGAAAAACCCTCAGCCTCAAATAAGGTATTTCTTATGAAGCATTTATTTAATATGAATATGTCAGAAGGTGGATCTGTTGCAGATCATTTAAATGATTTTAATACAGTTACAAGTCAGTTAAGTTTTGTAGGGGTAAATTTTGAAGATGAAGTTAAGGGCTCTGTTATTTCTGTGCTCATTGCCAAAAAGTTGGAATGGTTTAGTTATGGCCATTAGTAACTCTGTCTCTGGATCTAGTAGTTTAAAGTTTGATGATGTTGTCGGTGAAATCCTTAGCAAGGAAATGCAATGGAAAAGCTCCGGTGAGACATCATGTAATTCTTTGAGTATAGAGACTAGGGGAAGAAAAATGGAAAGAGGAAAGAGCCCAGGATATCGCAGTAAGTCAAGAAAAGGCAGATCCAAGTCCAAATCGGGGATAGTGTGCTGGAAATGTAGGAAGAAAGGACATCTAAAGAAAGACTGCAAGTCTCGGAAGGGAAAAGAAAGAGATGCACAACAAGAAACTAATCATGAAGCGAATATAACAGGTGATGTGTTGCAAGATGCTTTGATTCTTTCATTACAAAATATTATTGATGCCTGGGCAGTAGATTCAGGGGCCTCATTCCATGCCACACCTGATAAGAAACATTTTCATGATTATGTTCAAGGAGATTTTTGACAAGTTCGTTTGGATGATGATAAACCCTGTAAAATTGTTCGAATGGGTACTGTTTTCATAAAACAACAAAATGGAAATCAGTGACTATTGAAGAAGGTAAGGCATGTTCCAGATCTGAAGAAAAATCTGATTTCAATAGGGCAGTTGGGAGGTGAAGGTTGCGTAACTACTTTCACAGATAAAACCTGGAATGTCACTAAAGGATCCCTGGTAATAGCAAAAGGAGAAAAGGTTGGTACATTGTATTTATGCAATGGTATTTCTAATTCTGTTAATGATTTAACCTCTACAGGAGAAGATACGGCATTGTGGCATCATAGGCTCGTGCACATGAGTGAGAAGGGGATGCAGATTCTTCACTCAAGAAATTTGTTGCCAGGTTTGAAGCATGTTGATTTTAAAACAGAAGAGAGTCAAATTCCTTAGAGTTGAGAAAACAGAAGAGAGTCAAATTCCTTAGAGTTGGGAAAGAAAAGGAGAGTGAAAAATTAGTGTTTGTGTATACAGATGTATGGGGACCTACTCAGGTATCATCTCTTGGTGGCTCTCGTTATTATGTTACTTTTATTGATGATGCAACTAGAAAAACCTGGATTTATTGTATTTGAAATAAATCTGATGTATTTGATACTTTCAAGAAATGGAAAGCTTTGGTTTAAAATGAGACAGGGAAAAGGTTGAAGTGTCTCAGATCAAACAATTGAGGTGAATATTGTAGCAAAGAGTTTGATAGGTACTGTTCATAGAATGGAATTCGCAGAGAGAAGACAGTTCTAGGAACACCACAAGAAAATGGTGTGTCAAAAAGGATGAACAGGACAATCATGGAGCGTGCAAGGTGCATGAGATTGCATGCAAGATTGCCTTTACAATTTTGGGCAAATGCTGTAGATATTACTGTTTATCTAATAAACAGAGGGCCTTCAAGTTCCTTGGGTGGTGGTATTCCAGAGGACGCATGGACAGGTAAAAAGGTAAACTACTCATTTTTAAAGACTTTTGGTTGTGAAGCTTTTGTCCACATTAACAAAGAAAATAGAACAAAGCTTGAGGCAAAATCAAAGAAATGTACCTTTATTGGATATGGCGTTAATGATTTTGGTTATCACTTATATGATTATGAAAATCACAAAATCATTAGGAGCAGAGATGTAATATTCAATGAAAAGGTCTTGTATAAGAATCAGTTGCAGGAAAAGAAACAAGAAAAAGAAAACAGAGAATACATAGTGCTTGATGATATCATAGGAAAAGTGATGGTGCCTGAAAATCATAATGATCAACATCTAGAACAACAACCAAAACAGCAACAAGCACTTCAAACACCTGAAAGTGGTGTTAGAAGATCTACCAGGATAATTAGACCCCCTAAACGATACTCTCCTTCATTATATTATGTTTTGTTGATTGATACTAGTGAACCAAAATGTTATGAAGAAGCAGTGCAGGTAGAAACCAGGAAGAAGTGGGAGCAAGCCATGAAAGAAGAGATGGGCTCCTTAGCACATAACCAGACTTGGGACTTAGTCAATTTGCCTGCAGGTAAAACAACATTGCAGAACAAATGGGTTTACAGGCTGAAGGAAGAAGATGGAGGAAAACAGAGGTACAAAGCTAGACTTGTAGTGAAGGGGTTTGCACAGAAGAAAGGTATTGATTTTGATGAAATATTTTCTCCTGTTGTTAAAGTGACTTCAATCAGAACTATTTTAAGTCTAGTAGCAATTGAAGATTTTCATCTTGAGAAATTAGATGTAAAGACAACCTTTCTCCATGGGGATTTGGAGGAAGATATATATATGCATTAGCCACAAGGATATGAGGTAAAAGGGAAGGAGAAACTAGTGTGCAGGTTGAAGAAGAGCTTGTATGGCTTAAAGCAGGCTCCAAGGCAGTGGTATCTAAAATTTGACAGGTTTATGTCTGAACAAGGTTATATTAGATGTCACTCTGATCATTGTGTTTATCTCAAAAGGCAAAATGATGGCAACTATATTATATTGTTATTGTATGTAGATGATATGCTTGTTGTTGGTTCTAACATGCAGGAAATAAATGTGCTCAAAAGGAAATTGGCAAACTCATTTGCAATGAAGGATTTGGGTGCTGCAAAACAAATCCTTGGTATGAGAATAACTAGAGACAAGAAGAATCGCAAATTAACATTGTCTCAAAGTGAGTACATAGAAAAGGTGTTGAAAAGGTTTAATATGTAGAATGCAAAACCAGTTAGTATACCTTTGGCTAGCCATTTAAAATTAAGTAAGGAGGCGTGTCCCAATACTCAGGAAGAAATGGCTCATATGTCTAAAGTTCCATATGTATCAGCAGTTGGAAGCTTAATGTATGCAATGGTCTGCACAAGGCCTAATATTTCACATGCAGTGGGAGTTGTAAGCAGGTACATGAACATTGGATGGCAGTGAAGTGGATTCTCAGGTATTTGAAAGGTACCACAAATCAAGCATTATGCTTTGGTGGTTTAAACATTACTCTATAGGGATATGTTGATGCAAATATGGCAAGTGACAGAGATAACAGGAGGAGCACTATAGGATATGTATTTACTGTAGGTAGAACAGTTGTTAATTGGGTTTCAAAAATCCAAAGTGTTGTTGCACTTTCAACAACAGAAGCAGAGTATGTTGTTGCTACAGAGGCTAGTAAAGAAATGATTTGGTTACAAAGGTTTCTAGATGAATTGGGCAAGAAGCAGGAGTTGGGCAGGTTATACAATGATAGCCAGAGTGCCATACATCTTGCAAAGAACTCTGCATTTCATTCCAAGAATAAACATATATAGCTCAAGTGCCATTTCATACGGTCAGCATTGGAAGATGGGCAGTTGAAGCTCGAAAAGATACACACTAGCCAGAACCCTGCAGATATGTTAACAAAAGTTGTAACCAGGGAGAAACTGAGAATCTGCTCAGTTTCAATTGGTCTTCAAGTATGATGAAGAAGATGAGAAACAACAAGGTCCAAAGTGGAGTCATTGTCTAACAAATGAAGCAGCGGTGGAGTTGCTATAATCAGTCTCCAAGTGGGAGATTGTTGGGTGTGGAGCCTGATTATCTTCTGTATTCAAAGGTTTTAGCCGGATGTATACCCCAGGAAGACTGTACACCCCTCCCGGCGGGGGTTCAGGGGCAGCACCCCCGAAGCTAAAAATAGATGTAAAATTGCCTTGTAAAAGTCTAGTAATTTCTAGTCAATCTGGGTCGTTCATTAGGCGGATGATCTGACGGTAGAAGTTATATTTAATTTAGGTTTTTTTTCCCTAGAAGGCAACCCCTCACTATATATGAGGGAATTGTATTGCGTCTATGTGTATTTGGATTCTGAGTGAGGAAGAGAGAGGAAATTAAGAGCGAAGAGGGTGTTACAGCGGATCTGCTGTAGGTTGTATCTCTTCAGTTTGTTGGATAATATAAAAGGAAGGACTGGTTGTTTCTCCGTGGACGTAGCCCAAATTGGGTGAACCACGTATATCTGTGTCTCTCTTGTTTTATGCGTTTTCTGCTTTTATATTTCTCCAATATTTTATGTGTTCCATTGCTCCGTAATATATAATTTTCTAACAGTGCGAGTGCGAGTCGATGGGGTTCAATTTGGAGCTGGAAGCTCTGTGAAATTCCCCTTCTAGGTTGACTTCCATGAAGACCCCATCGTGGAAGGCTTCTCCTCTGGTCCTATTGCTATTGAGGAATCACCCACCCAAGCATTGGTTTTGGCTCACCTCGCTGTGGTGGCAAAATGGTTGGGAGCTCACAACGAGGTGTCGACAGGTCACGAGGTGGTAGAGGTGGAGGAAAATTAGGGGTTTTCCGAGGGGGAGGCATTAGGAGAGGTGGAAAATAGGGGATGAACTGGGGGGATGCGGAGAGCAGTAGCGGACAGAGGAGCTGGGGTGGTGGATGTCGAGGTGGATTGAAAAGAGGCCTAGGAGCGTTTGAAGCTCAAAAAGGGAAAGTCCACCACCAGTGTTGTGGGGAAAGCTGTTGAGACCTCACTATTAATCTAATGAATAGAATGGATGTTTTTGAACACATCTTGAGAGAAGAACATCCGTTGCAGATGGAAACCTTGGAGCGGATCAACTACTTCCAAATTCAACTCAGGGAACGTGTAGTTGTGGTGTGGAGAGGTCAGAATCTACTCTTAGAGAAAGTTGAAAATTTGGAGACTTGGATGGCGCACTTTGAAGGGCACATCCAATGTGACTTTTGCCCTCACTGCCTCTTATAAATGCCTCGAACAATCCTACATCCATTACTTCTGGTGACTAGTATGCTTTCTGGATTATTTTTAGTTTAGTTGTGTTTTGGTGCCTATGGCCTAATTGGTTTTGGTTTCTACCTTTAGAGGCCCTTTTGTATTTTTTCATATGGTGAACCTTTTGGTCAACAAACCCGGTCGGGGTGAGACCACCTATTTTGATGGCATCTATATGTACTCCTTTCTCCAAAATTAATAGAAGATTGACTTACAAAAAAAAAATCTATATAATAATAATTATTTAATACTAAATGTTATTTATTATTATTTAATTTTAAATTGTGTATTATAAATATAAACCCTATGAATATGATATTATAAACCTAGGGTTTGAAAGTGAATCTAAGGGATTATAAGCCCAAGGGAAAAATATTAACTTGAGGGATAATATACCTAAGGGATTAATACTAAAAACCCTAGGGCTTATATTCCCTTGGGTTTTTAGTATTAATCCCTTGGGTTTATTATTCCCTTAGGTTTATAATATCAATCCCTTATATATATTAATCTAAGGATTCATATTCCTAGGGCATAATATTATTCATAGATTTATAATATTAATCCTTTAGGTTCAATATAAATCATTGTCATCCAATGGATTATATACCTTGGATTTATAATATTAGTTCCTTTGGTTTATAATAATATTAGTCCCTTTGGTTTATAGTACCTTGGGGTTTTAGTATTAAACCTTGGGTTTATAATATCAATCCCTTACATTAATAAGGGTTCATACTCCTAGGGTTTAATACTAAAACCAGGAATTAATACTAAAAACCCAACAAATTATAAATTCATGGGAGTAATATTATAAACCCAAGGTATATAAACCCTAAGGTAAATATTATAAACCCTAAAATAAACATGGTTGACAATGGTTGATTTTCATTTTGAGGCAATCCTTCTCACAATGTGACATTGGAACACCATGGTTGACCATGGTCAACCATATTTATTCTAGGGTTTATAATATTTATCTTAGGGTTTATATACCTTGGGTTTATAATATTAATTCCTTGGGTTTAATATTATTCCTTTGGGTTTATAATCCCTTAGGTTTAATACTAAAAACCCAATGAATTATAAACCCTAGGGAATAATATTAAACCTTAAGGATTAATATTAATTACAAACCCTATGAATAATATTATACCTTTGGAATATGAACCCTTATATTAATAAAGCCAAGAGGATAATAAACCCAAGGAGTCAAGGGATAATAAACCCAAGGGATTAATACTAAAAACACTAGGGTTTATATAAACCCTTAAACAAACATGGTTGACCATGAATGACCATGGTTGATTTTCATATTGAGAAAATCTATGTCACAATGTGATGTTGGACCATGGTTGACCATGATTGATTCTCATATTGCGAGAAACTTTATCACAATTCATGATGTTGGACTATGGTTGACCATGGTTGACCAAGGTTTATTTTCATATTGGGACATTCTTTGTCACTATGCAATGTTAGACCATGGTTAATCGTGATTTTCATAATGAAACGTTGGACCATGGTTGACCATGGTTATCACAATGTGACGTTGGACCATGAGAAAATCCTTGTCAAAATGTGACCATGGTTATTAACCATGGTTGACCATGGTTGATATTCATATTGAGACAATATTTGTCAGAATGCAACGTAGGACCATGGGTGACTATGGTTGACCATCGATGACTATGGTTGACCACAATTGACCATGGTTGACAATGGTTGACCATGATTGACCATGGTTGGTCATGATTGATTTTCATATTGAGACAATCTTTGTCACAATGCGACATTGGACAATGCACGACCATAGTTGAACCCTTAGATTAATAAATCCAAGGGTTTGATATTATAAACCCTAGGGATCAATACCCCAAAGGATTATGAACCCAAGGGATTAATAGTAAATATTAAAAACCCTAAAATAGACATAGTTAACCATGGTTGATTTTCATATTAAGACGTTAGACCATGCTTAACCATGGTTGAACCCTTAGATTAATAAATCCAAGTGTTTGATATTATAAGCCCAAGAGAATAATAAACCCAGGGGATTAATACTAAAACCCCAAAGGATTATGAACCTGAGGGAATAATATTAAACCCAAGGGATTAATATTATAAACCCAAGGTATATAAACCCCAAGATAAATATTATAAACCATAAAATAAACATGGTTGACCATAGTTGACCATAGTTGACCATGGTTGATATTATAAACCCAAGTTATTAATAAACCCAATGGATTAATACTAAAAACCCTAGGGATTATAAACCCAAGGGAATAATATTAATATATGGACCCTTACATTAATAAACCCAACGGATTATGAAACCATGGGATTAATAATAAAACCCCAACAGATTATAAACCCTAAAATAAACAATGTTGACAATGTTTGACCATGGTTAATTTTCATAGAGACAATCCTTATCACAACGCGAAGTTGGACTATGGTTAACCGTGATTTATTTTCATATCGAGAAAATCTTTGTCACAATGCGGCCTTGGACGATGGTTGACTAAGGTTGATTTTCATATTGAGACAATATTTGTCACAATGCAACGTTGCACCATGATTGAGCATGATTGACCCTAAAACAAACATGGTTGACCATGGCTGTTTTTCATATTAAAACAATCAATGTCACAATATAACGTTGGATCATGTTTAACCATGTTTAAATACATTAAGAGCTAATTTATATATCCTTAACAACAATTTTAAATTGAAGCTAACAAAATGTAAGGCATTTCACATGACAACTTATTTTGGAGTTCTTATTGATAATGTTTCATCCAATTCTGCCCATGTTTCCTATAAATTGGTCTTTGTGTCTCTCTTTAGATGTGAAATGAAAAGGAAGTATTAATATAGAATGTAATAAAATTACAACTTCAAACAATCATAAGTAGATGCATCTGCTGACAGTAAATTAGATTAAAAATATTTTCCTAAATACACAAACTTTATGTATTTGTAAAACTGGTTTTCTTAAAAAGAAATACACCCCATGAAGTGATGGCCTAGAAAAAAAATCATGCATTGTAGACATGAAAATTCAAGCCGAGAATTTGTGCTCAGTTATCAGGCACCAAATTCCCCTACTCCTAGACGCCAGCTGTTCGATCCCAAATTGGATCCTTTACTTTGCCCGAGTTGTGAGTGAAGACTCTGGCTAGGATCATTTACTTTGCTCGAGTTTGAAAGAAGGAAGAATGACTGGAATTGTAGTGTTGTTGTGCTTCATGCCACGGTCCACATGATTCAGTAAAAGTATTAATATGGAATTCACTACAAGCGGGAGAGGTTGGATCCAAGAGGGAAGTAGGAGGTGGGTATTGGAGCTTTCTTGCTCTTTGCACCCTCCTCTTTCTTCTTCTCTGTCCCTTTACACGATTCCTTTGGTAGATAAGAAGAAGAATTCTGCCCCTTAAAGCAACCTGCAATCACTTTGAATGCACCCTTCATCATGATGATGATCAAATCAAACTAATATACACCCTCCGGTTGAATTGTTTATACAAATTGGCGTTGTAACGAAATACATGTTATATTTATATTTGGGAAAGAGCACAGGTTTGCTTGGAAGGCCAGTTTCCAGATTCAGTGTTATTATTCGAGTTAATAAAAATGCCTTTGAGCCGCATGAAAGAAATTCCATCGAAACTTCCAACCATAACATGTTTCTTATAAAAAATAAATGATATCCTCCGCATGTTATGGGGATGATAGTCACTCATTTTGAATTTCGTCGATAGAAATTGGATTTTTCAGTTTTGCAAGTTTTGTTTGGCAAGAATTTTATTAAGTTTTTTTGGGTACAAATTAAATAAGAGAAATTTTTGGTCAACGTGTTTCGAACTAGTGTGGTTCATCATTATGATTAGATGTTAAACCATACTTATTGGTTCGAAACATATTGACCAAATTTTTTTTTATGTAATTTGTACTGAAAGACTTTGCTTAATTCATTATGGATCACAAAAACTTAAATACAAAAAAATTATTTTCAATTTCTATTTTACACATTTTGTTTTGCAAGAATTTTATTTATTTGCTTCGTAGTTAAAACTAAGAAGATTTTTAGTTTGAATGGTCTATTTTATTCGTAATTATATAGTTTTTTTTTTTAAAACTCAATTATTGTTTTATTATGATAGGTATTTTTCTTACTCATTTGGAAGTGATGAGTATTCAATATTTTAAAAAACTCGATTATTGTTTTACTATGAGTGGTCTTTTTCTTACGCATTTGGAAATGATGAATATTCCTCACCAACACGGAGTTGGAGGATGGGGAACGAATCCTTAATTGATTATAAGAGGGAACCTATGGACATGGT
This sequence comes from Pinus tabuliformis, assembly GCA_031772625.1. Classification (NCBI taxonomy): domain Eukaryota; kingdom Viridiplantae; phylum Streptophyta; class Pinopsida; order Pinales; family Pinaceae; genus Pinus; species Pinus tabuliformis. The sequence continues at coordinate 1,030,698,699 of CM062804.1, read as the reverse complement.
TAATGAGGACCGCGCACATGGGCATTTTCTCGTTCCCAAAACATTGACTTGATAAATATAAGAATTTACCTTTTCACTATAGGACTTCTTAAATGATGACATATCATTTCAATGATTCTCGCTTTTAAGTATCTTCCATAAAATCTGTATCGCATCCCTTTGTTGTTGAGCCCAAAAATAGAGAATGAATCATGCAGCTCATAAAGTAAAGGATTTTATTAGGCCTAGGATTGTGTTCCCTTAAATTGAATCACCAGATGGGTGGGAGGGTTAAGTAGTTCACTCTTTTAATTATTTTAATTTTTTTGTTTAATTTTAATTTTTTTAACCTCAAATTTATATAAAAGTATTGAAGATTTAGAATAATCTAGTTCTATTATTATTTAGGTTTATGTTTTTGGGTGGTCATAATCTAAAAGTTTTATTGGGTATTAAAGAATTGGTTGGAGCATCTTGGATTAATAGAGGGTTATAGTTTGTAAGGGGTTACTGAGAAAAAAAGTGAAGTAGATGATGTATTTAAAAAAGAGATAAGATAATTTAAATTGTGATTAGTGAAGATGTTTTCATGGATCAAACAAGTCCTATGAAAGAATTGGATTTTCTAAGTATATTGTTAGGAGATCCATGAATCAAATACATTTAAGAGAATATATGTGCAAGGTAGGGGGGAAATCTATGGACCATATACCTACTTTTCATATTTTGTCATATGGGTTGATCACTTTTGTTGTTAAAAATGGTGATGGATGTTGAAAAGATGAGGAGAAGAAATCAGTACTAAGGTAATGCTTTGTTAACCCTTAAATGATGGATGCCTCGTTTTAAATGCTAGAGTGGGAAGCTTTGTAGTCTATCTAGTATGGTTTAGTTTTCCTACATTACCATTGGAATTTTGGGGTGAAGCCATTTTGAAGCATCCACGAAGCAAGTTGGGGATATTTATGAGTTTTAAGAATGATTTATGTGAGTTATCTTAAAATTGGTAAATATACTCAATTGAACTATATTTACAACTAGGTCTTCTATATTATATAGTATTATATGTGGGTAATCATATCATTTTCTAAAATTGTGGATTATGACGATATTTTGTTCATTGTAATCTATTGCTATATATTCCCCACTTCTAATGCTTGGTGTGAAGGGAATATACTATGAGAAAAAGTCTCTCTAATGAGAGGAGAGAAACTTTGAAGAAATCTATTGTTGGGGGGAAGGTTGGACCTCCCAACCTTACGTAAATCATCATTATGGTCAAATTAAGAAGGAATTTCGTTTTAGAAAAAGGTAGAAGTGAATAGTTTGTAAAAGGAAGCACATGACATTTGTGAACATGGATAGGATCCATACATAATCAAGTAGATTTTGTAATGACTACGTTATTAAATGTTTGGCTATCAAGTAATGTTATTATGCAAATGTTGGCACAACCCATGCCCACCACCAACAAAATCCTCATCCCTTAAAATACCATACTAATCTCAGAGGCCACACTACTCGATGTGATTAATCACTTAGAAGATAATCGTAGATGCACCCACAGGACTTGGTTTTGTCCCAGGATGTGAATGTTGAGTCAATTTCCCATTAGCTTCCTTTCTATCCCATTAATTTAAGTTGTAATTAGAATGTAGTCATATTTGCATGGGTTAATTTTAACATTAGGGAGAAAGATGGGAACTTTCCCATTATTCACCAACACCCTAATGGTGTAATTACAAAACCTAAAAGCGATATAGGCCTAGATACGAAACCATACATGTCTGAAATTATTTTACTAACCCTATCATTAATTTAGTGGATATTTAAGAAGAACCCTCTAGAGTTTGTGTTTTTATATATGTCACCATTAATTATTACTTTTACCCTCATTACAAAAGTGGTGTTAATAATAGCATCCTTATTTTGTAAGGTTAAAATAAAAACCTTTTTCAACCATGGCCTCAACAATCTCATAAGCTCGCCAATAAAAACCTTATAATAAAATCCTAAATCAAAAATACCAACCCTATCATTTGTGGATATGCTTGGGAGGAATGATGGCCAATGTTAAAGGACAACATGAGGAGGTTTTCTAGATTAATGTGAGACAAATAAAATAGTTAAGGCTCTATATGAATGGTTGTAGTGAATGAACATATTTATGCTACCATATGCATCATGAGGGTAGGGATGGAATGTCAGTTAAGCATACACACACTCCTGAAAGAAGAAAAAGAGTAAAGTTGCCTCTCAAGTTTGAGACTATATAAAGAAACCATAGGTTAAGCATACTTATTTAACAAGAACCCTCTAGAGCTTGTGTATTTATATATGTCGAATCATTAATTATTACTTTTACCCTCATTACAAAAGTGGTGTTAATAATAGAATCCTTCTTTTGGAAGGTTAAAATAAAAAATATTTGCAACGATGGCCTCAACAATCTCATAATGTCACAAAGAAAAACCTCAAAATCAATTCTCAAATCAAAAATTGACACCAATAGTATCACTCATTGTTTTTTCTAAAGCTAAAGGCCTAGGAACTAATAATAATGCAACCAATATCTTAAAATCAACCCCAAAATCTAAAATTTGTGGTCCTAGTAACAATCCCCTTCCTTTTTAGTTAACAATTATTATTAAATATTTTTTTAAACCAACAAGTCTATAATTTTTTTCCTTCTCGGATTTTTTAACTATGTTATAATATGGTTTGAATTTTTCTTTCCATAAGTACTATTCAAAATTCTCTAATATGGTTTGAATTTTTCTTTCCATAAGTATTATTCAAAATTCTCTTTTGAAGAGGAGCGTTAACATTTATTTTTTGAAGTGTCACCCATAAGCTTATTTTCAATTAAGTTTTTATTATTGAATTTTTTATGTATGTATATTATGTTTTTTTTCCCAAGGAAAAATCGTAATTTTATTATTGAAAAAAAATTACATGTTGTAGATGTTTGCAAGCATTTCATCATCCATTCAAATACTCATGATCATAAGTTCATACAAAATAATCAACGAACTAATGTAGGGAAAGGGTTAACATTTCCTCCATTTCTTCTTTTCAACATTCCGCCATTCTCCTTGAGATGGCATGGAAGAGACAATATCTAGCTGATTTCCTTATTCTGTTCTTATAATTTCCTTGTCTGAATCAGAATTATTTGATACATGGTGACTTTTGTATCCACCATAGTCTTTTTATTAGGTATCCTCAACAATTGTGTCGCAATGACCTGTAATTCTATTGCTTCTTGAGAGGCTTCCCCTTTTCCTTCTTTTTCTCGTGTGTTATAGTTTTCCATATTGGAAATGGGATCCTCGTCTACTTCTTCCTCTTCCTCTTCTGCCATATTAGAGGGAAATTTCCATCCTTTGAGTTGCTTTCCTGGTTTCTTCTTCCTTCGTGGCTCTTTCTTGGCACCAAGGCATGCATTTTGTAGATGTCCTTTTTGTGGGCATATTCGACATCTAAAGGTTGTGTTCTCGAAATCTAGAAACTCAGTCTAGATCTGCTTGTTGTGTGTCAGGTGAATGCGGTCCGATGGACCTTTACTAAGGTCCACCTCCACACATATTCGTGCAAAGGTATAGATTCGTTCTTCTATTATTTGTGTGTTTGTCTTTATGTATCATTTTAAGATGTTCCCAATGCCTTCTAAAGATTGGGTATGCCCAAAATGAAGGGGAAGGTTATGTAGCTTAACCCAAACCATCATTGATTTTCATATCAAGACAATCTTTGTCATAATGCAACGTTGGACCATGGTTGACCATGGTTGATTTTCATATTGAGACAATGTTTGTTACAATGTGACAATGATTGACCATGGTTGATTTTCATAATGATCATGATTAACCATGGGTGATCATGAATGACCATGATTTACCATGGTTGACCATGATTGATTTTCATATTGAGACCATCTTTGTCACAATGTGACGTGAGACCATGCTCGACCATGGTTGGGCCATTAGATTAATAAATCCAAGTGTTTGATATTATAAACCCAAGGTTTTAATACTAAAACCCCAAGGGAATAATATTAAACCCAAGGTAGATAAATCCCAAATATTATAAACCCTAAAATAAACATGGTTGACCATGGTTGAATTTCATATTGAGACAATTAACGTCACAATGCAAAGTTGGACCATGCTTAACCATGCTCAAGCATGATTGATTTTCATATTAAGACGACTTTTGTGACAATGCGACGTTGCACCATGGTTGAACATGATTGACCATGGATGACCATGATTGATTTTATAAAACATGGTTGACCATGATTGACCATGCTTGTCATAATGTGACGTTGGACCATGAGACAATATTTGTCACAATGCAACCATGGTTATTGACGATGGTTGATCATGCTTATTGAGCATGGTTGATACCATAAACCCAATGGACTAATAAACCCAAGGGATTAATACTAAAAACCCAAGAGATTATAAACGCAAGGGATTAATATTATAAACCCAAGGTATTATAAACCATTGTCAACCATGGACGTTGGACCATGGTAGGCCTTGCTTGTCACCAAGAGACAATCTTTGTCTATAACCAAACGAATTAAAAACCCAAGGATTAATAATAATTATTAATTAATTAATAATAATAATAATTTTTATATGATACTAATTATTAATAAACATTTGTAATAATAATAATAATAATAATAATAATAATAATAATAATAATAATAATAATAATAATAATTATTATTATTATTATTATTATTATTATTATTATTATAAACTTAAGGGATTATTCATATTAAAAATGAAACAGATTAAAAACCCAAAGAGAATAAAAATGATCAATTAATTAATTAATTAATAGTAATATTAATAACAATTTTTGATATAATAATTAATATTATTATCCAAATTCAAGCTTATGTGATCCATATTTTGATTATTTTAAAACATTTTTGGAATAAATCACATTGTTAGATTTAGGCGACGTGTTTCGAACCAACCAGTGTGCTTCATCATCAGGACAAGATGAAAATTCAGATCAAAGATCATAGCCGCTATGATTTGTTTTTTTATCTTGTCCTGATGATGAACCACACTGGTTGGTTCGAAACGCGTTGTCTAAATCTAATAATGTAATTTATTCTGAAAATGTTTTCAAATAATCAATTTATATTATTAATAATTAATAATTAATAATAATAATAATAATAATCCATTAATATAATAATACTAATAATTAATAAGAATAATAATTCTTGATACTAATAATTATTGATACACACGTATATCAACCATATTTATTAATGTGGTTGTACTAGTTAATTAATTAATTAATAGTAATAGTAATATTAATAATACTTTTTAACCCAAAAGATTAATACTATAAACTCAATGGACTAATAAACTCAAGGAACCATTATTATAAATTCTAGGGATTATAAACCAAAGAGATTAATATTAGAAACCCAAAAGATTAATTTTATAAACTCTAAAGATTAAAAACCCAGGAGATTAATATATAAACCCAAGAGATTAACAAACCAAAAAGATTAATATTATAAGCAGAAAAGATAAATATTATAAACTTTATGGATTACAAATGCAAAGACTTAATAAACCCAAGAAATTATTATATTATTAAACATACAGAAGTAAATATTAAAATTTATAAAGCTTTATTAGTCTCTTTGGTTTTTAAACTATAATTCAAACACTTTATAATAATTATAATTATAATTATTAATTATCATTTATAAGTCATCATTTATAATTGCCTATATAATTAAACTATATTTAATGTAATTATAAACTATTAATAAACACTTATAAAATTTATTAATATAGCTGCCAAATATATTAAAAATTATTAATAATAATCAATAATAATATTATAAACATTATTATACAAACCTAATATTATTATAAACATAAAGTAATATTGTTAATATCATTAAATTTAAACCTAATATTATTGAAATTAATATTACAAATATAATATTATTAAAAATAAACTTAATACTGTTAAACCGAAACTTAATATTATTAAATTTAATATTAAAAAACCTAAACTTCTTATTATTATTATTAATATAATGTATTAGTAAATCTAATATTAAAGCAATATAGTAAACCTAATATTAAAACAATTACATGCTTCAAAATCAACCCATCGAATATTTGGTATGATAGTATTATATATAAAAATTTATTGTTTAATATTAAATTAATATATTAAAAAAATCAAGACATCTTAGGTAGGCAAAAAACAATTTACGAATCTACCCAAACAGTTAACCACCATTAAGACGATCTGGAGACCATGTTATCTAAAGACTGCAATGAGCGGTTAAATTTGAAATTTGAATATGTTTAGGCACGTTTTCAAATTCAAACTTCTTTATATATATTTTGTAATAAAAAACAACAACTCATATATAGAATATTTAATGTTGTTATTTTATTTTTAAAAAAATTAAAAAATATATAAAGAAGGAAAAATAATTTTTTATTTATTGAGCCGAATATGAAGGGATGTGTAAGTTTGTATGTCCATCCATGCCCCTTTAAAATAAAAATTATATTCTAAATAGAAAAATAATGTTAGCTATAATTAAAAAAATGAATATGTTGTAAAGTATTAGAAGTAAAAAAAAATGTTTAAATTTTAGAAGTAAAAAAAATTGTGTGAAAAAGATGTTTAAATCTTAGAAGTAAAGAAATGTGTGAATAAGATGTTTAAATCTTATACTTTTCAAAAACATTTCAACAAGAAATTTAAATAAACTATATGAAGAACTATGTTAACTAATTTATGTCGATATCAACTTCATCTATATCTATATAGATAACAAAACAAAACAAAACAAAAAATGAAAAAGAAGTTTTTATGGTTAAAATTTTTATTTTGTCCTATATATAGTCTAATTAGCATTCAAAGATACAATTTAAACAATGAAAAATAACACATTGTATTTTGCACTTTAAAAAAAAATCACATGAAAAAAGTTGATCTCTCTCGGCTTATGTTAGATTGGTACTTAAGATGGATCTATGTTGGTAATTATGTAAAGAATAAGTTTTGACACTGATAAAAAAGGGTTAGTTTAGGGAGAGGATAAAGATAGAAATCAACATTTGGAAAGGGTTTGGAGATCAAAAAATTCTGGAAAATATGTAAAATTTTCTCATCCCAAATATTCTAGAAGCGATTTGGAAAGAGGAGGTAAAAATTGTGATTTTTGGCATTCTTAATTTCAGGACATTTTAGTGGCATTCGCTGATAGACAATGTGATTATGTTGACAGGTGGCTTTGTTGCAACATTGAGGAATTCTCTAATGGATGATTGTAGACTTGGAACCAAATAAAAAGGACTTAGATGAGTACCCTCATGCATTGCATTGTACCCTCTTCCTGGGAACCATTTGATCCCAAGTCATTAGATCTGAAAATAGTTCCATTTCTGAGATCTGGCGAGTTGTTGGTTTATGTCCATGGCAAAGTACTTAATAGCCTGAACTACAGAGTTTTGAGAGGACAAAGCTAGAATATTTGTCACTTTCGATCCTAAATGTTGCCTTGAGTAATCTAACAATATTCAACAAGAAGGTTTGATTTGAGGATTGTCTTACTAATTAGGTTTTGTTGGTTTCAATTTAAGATATTTCAATTTATTTTCCTTTTATTTAGAATAATGTAGATGCTCAAATATTGATTTAACAATTATGACACTTACCTCCTTCATTAGGATTTTCTTCTTGACAAAGAGAGAGAAATTAGAATGGGGTAAATTTGCGAAGAATGATGAAAAATTGTTCGAGGGGTTATTCTACATGGTTTTTAAGGATATTGATGTCTCTGATGTGGACAATTTAAAAGATGAATTATGTGTAAAAATTCTACAAACTCGTAAAATATCATGTGAAATTTTTTTGAAAAATATGTATAGAGGGATGGTTGAACTTGTTGCAATTCCTCCTTTCACTTGATGGGAATGTCTATCTAATATTTCTTCGACTATAAAAAAAAGGTTTGCGACATATTTATGAGAGTGGTCATGTCATTTTTCTCTCCAAATGACTTTAGTTGGACTTTTTTACACTTTTCACGTATGGCAACTTTTTTAACTCGCTAATCTTTCATCATTTAGTCATCACTTTCATTGGGGCTGCCCTAATTTCAATGGATCATAATTTCTACAATATTAGTAATTTTGATTCTAAATATTGTGGAAGAAAGACAACTAGAAAATAAATTGTATTCATGCATCAATCCTATGCAATATTCGTATTTTTTTAGTTTGGGTTGTTTGACATACATATACAACAAAACTTTTGAGGATATATTTCTTTCAACTTAAGCAGCTTTGTTCCCTCAATTTCTTTCTAAAAAACAATTATCTTAAATTAAATTCATTACTGCCTTCCACATTCCCTTCACTCCTCCTATCAACATTCCTTTGCACCTCTCAATGCAATTTCTAGTTTTAACATGGATGATGTCTTTAGTAACTCTTTTTCTTCATGGCATGATAGTTGGATCTTAAACACAGGTTCCACTTGTCATATGACCTTTAAGAGAGATTTGTTTGAAAATTTTAGTGATAACATTGATGGAGTAGTTTATTTTGTTGATAAACCTCAAATTAAACTATCTGGGACAGGACTTGTTTGATTAAAGATGTCAAGACTTGCATATTATATCTTAAATGACGTTCTTTACATTCCACAATTTCAAAGGAATTTATTATCTCTTATACAAATCAGACAACAAGGACATTCAATACACATATTTGATGGTAAAGTGGAGATTCAAAGAGCAGCTGATAACGAGATTGTAATGACTGGTGTGGAAGAAGACAAACTCTTAAAGTTGAAAGGTATGTCATCCATTGCATTGAATACTACTCATTCAGTCCAGCAAAATGATACTTTGTCTTCAAGTTTATTATGGCATGCTCATTTTGGTCATATCAATTATGACAGTATAAGAATTATGAGACAACAGGGAATTAAGGGGCTTCCAACAATTCCAAGAAAACTTACTCCATGTAATTCTTGTATTTTGGGGAAGCACCATAAACAGTCTTTTCAAAGTTCTACTTCTAGAGCTTCAAGAAAATTAGGTCTCATACATTCAGATTTATGTGGACCTATGCCTATTGCAACTGTTAATGGTAATAAATATATTCTGACATTTATTGATGATTATTTGAGGATGTGTTGGGTCTATATTCTGAAACAAAATTCACAAGTTTTTGATATGTTTAAAAAAAATTATCTCTTGATTACAAATGAAACTCAACTAAATATAGGCACTCTAAGAACTAATAATGGTGGAGTGTACACTTCACATGTTTTTGAAAATTATTTGCAAGAGAATGACATCAAACACCAAACCAAAATTCCTTATAATCCACAACAAAATGGTCTTGCAGAACGAATGAACAGAATGTTGCTTAATATGGTTAGATCAATGATGTTCTTTAAAAATGTAAAGTTGATGTTTTGGGGAGAAGTAGTACTTTGTGCAGCCTATATCAGAAATTTGTGTCCTTCTTCTGTTATCAACAATAAAACTCCATTTGAATTGTGGTATAATCATCCTCATGTTATTCAACATTTCAAAGTTTTTGGTTCTTAGTGTTATGCTTTAATATCTAAGCAGCAAAGAAACAAGTTGAGTGCAAGAAGCAGAAAATGTATATTTTGGGGATATTCAATGACTTCTAAGGAATTCAGGTTGTATGATGAAGACAATAAGAAGTTTATTTTTTCAAGAGATGTATTTTCTCTTAAATTTGATAAAGATACATCTACATTCGATTGACAACCTAATCATTTAGAAAAAATTTATGTCTAAGAATTTTATTATGAATCCAATAACAATCTTCCACATCCTGAAGGGGGGATTCCCATTCTAAATCAGTCTGTGGATTTTCCTTTAATAAATTTGCTTCTCAATGATGATAATGGTTCCGCTGAAGAAAAATTGGATGATAAAAGTGTTTCTGCAGGGACAAAAAGTACTTGCGTTCTAGAAGAGTTTGCTCCACAAGATGAGTAACTACCTCCACAAGATGAAAAAACACTATGAAGATCAACTTGTATCAGAACATTTCCATGAAAATATGATTATTTTGATACAGGAAGTTCTTCAAGTAACTAGTCTCATGTTTTTTAGTATAATTTCTCTGTTGATGGTGAACCTACTTGTTTCGAAGAAGTTGTTAGTTATAATGAATGGAAAAATGCAATGCAAAGGGAATATGATGCACTCATTAAAAATGGCACTTGGAGGTTGGTGGATCCTCATATTGCCATCAAACCCATTGGTTGCAAGTGGGTTTATAAAACCAAATATAAAGTTGATGGTTCACTTGAAAAGTACAAGGCGAGAATTGTAGCAAAGGGATATGCACAAAAAGAAGGTCTTGATTACACAAAATCTTGTGTTCCTACAACTAAATGGGGCACTATTAGATTTTTTTTTTTCTATTGAAGCTCAGAAAGGATGGAAAATTCATCATATGGATGTAAGAAATGCTTTCCTAAATGGAGATTTGAAGGGAGATGTTTACATGTTTCAACCAGAAAGTTTTTCTGTCAAAGGGAAAGAACAAAAGGTGTGCAAATTGATGAAGTCCTTGTATGTTTGAAACAAGCACCCCATGCATGGTATAAGAAACTAACCAAACATATTCTTAAGTTGAAATATAAACATTTTGACCTAGATGATGCAACTCTTTTTGTTAAGAAGGTTGGAAGATTAGTGGTATATCTAGTTTTCTATGTCGATGATTTGACGAATACATGGAAAAATGATGACTATATATCATCTATTAAGAAGGAATTGCAAAAGGTTTTTGATATGATATATTAAGTTTTACTTGATTATTATCTTGGAATTGAAGTTGATCAAAACCCTCAACATATTTTTATCCCTCAGAGGAAATATGTTGGAAAGTTATTGAAAAAATATGGAATGATGGATTGTAATCTTGTTGCTACTCCAATGGTACAAAATCTGAAACTTACTTCAAAATAAAGAAAACCATTTGAATGTTGGGTTGTGTTATATTCTTTCCACGACTAGCCCACGTAGTTAACTGGGGGGTTAGAGGGGGGGGCGGAGCCCCCCCTTTGTTGCGTCGATTGCACAGCGGGGGGGTCACTGGGGGGTTTGAGGGGGGCAGGTAGGCCCCATCTACGGGGTTCGGGGCAGCACCCTGGGAAAAAAAAGATTGGACCCTATATTAGGTTGGGCGGACCTACTTATGGTTTTGTGCATGGTTTTCGCACATAGTTTTAGAGTCGATGGTTTTCGGTCCATGGTATTGGATGCTTCAGCATGTATAAATATGTATTGTAACATTGAAAGGAACATTATGAAAAATCAAGCTAGTAGTCCCGGTTTTGGGATCCAGGGGAAAATCTCTATGTATATGTGTTTTATGTGTTATTCTCTTACATTGTTTATTTTCTGTGTTTTAGAATTCATATGTAGGTAATTTCTGTACGGGGTTAAAACCTACATTTGGTATCAGAGCTGTTTTGGCTTCAAGGGGACGCCTTTGTTGATGAGGGGTTTCTCTCCAGCCTGTGGTAGACCCTGTTCAGTGGGAGATCTACGGGACCGATTCTGGTGGTGAAAGAAGATGGCGAGCAGTGGAAAGATAGATATCAATAAATTTAATGATCAGAGTTTTGAGTTGTGGAAATTCAAGATGGAGGATCTGTTGGTGGATAAATACCAGTGGATTGCAGTAGATCCGGGTACTAAACCAATGAGAGTGTCCGATGAAGAATGGAAGAAGTTGGATCGAAAGGCAAAGAGCACAATATGATTGTGTGTCTCAGATTCAGTATTGTTGAATGTATCAGGGGAAGCTACAGCTAAGGCTTTGTGGGACAAGTTAGGGAATTTGTACCAATCTAAGTCTCTGGTAAATAAACTGTTCCTACGGAAAAAGCTGTATAACCTGAGGATGAAAGATGGAGACTCGGTGACAGAGCATCTGAATGCATTTAATACTATGGTAAGTCAGTTATTATCTGTTGATATTAAAATTTCAGATGAAGATAAGTGCATCAGTTTGTTGTGTTCTCTACCAGATTCGTGGGATAGTCTAGTTATTGCAATAGGTAGCAATGCAACTGCCCTATAATTTGATGAAATAGTCTTATCCTTGCTGACGGAGGAGACGAGACAGAAAAATATGGAGAGATAGAATGGTGATGCCTTGTCTGTATGGGGATGGTCCCAGAACAGAAACAAAAATAAGTCATCGAGTGGGAGATCTAAATCTAGAGGGAGATCTAAATCTCCAGGAAAACCTATAAAGGTGGTGTGCTGGAAATGTGGAAAGGAAGGGCACTACGAAAGGGACTGTAAATCTAAAGCTCCTGACAAAGGAAATGGATCTGATGATGCTCCTTCTGCAAAGGCAAAAAATACCTCAGATGAAGGTGGGGATGTGTACTTGGCTTTTTTAAGTACACATTTAGATCATGAGGCATGGTTGATTGACTCAAGTGCATCCTTTCACTTCACTTCCCATGGAGAGTTGTTCTACGAGTATGAGAAATATGATGGTGGTGATGTCTTCTTGGGGGATGACAGGAAGGCCAGAATCGTTGGTCACGGAAAAGTAAAGTTGAAGTTACAAGGTGGAAAGGTTAGAACGCTTCTTGGTGTTTTGCATATTCCTGCATTGGCTAGAAATTTGATTTTCGTAAGCAAGCTGGATGATGCAGGTGTAAAAACAATTTTCGAGAAGGATACCTGCAAGATGGTTCGGGGAGCACTGGTATTGATGCGGGGAGTTTGGATTGGAACTCATACAAGCTGCAAGGTAGCATTGTTGTTGATGGGTGCAACAGTTTTGTGGTTCCTGAAAGTGGAGCAGAAAATCTAGTGGTCTCTAGAGAGAAGACCATGTTGTGGCATCAAAGGCTTGGACATATTGGAGAGAAGGGCCTTCGAATACTTCATGGTAGAGGCATGGTAGAAGGTATGAGTAATAGCTCTCTGAATTCTGATTTTTGTGAAAATTGTGTATATAGGAAGCAGAATCGGGTGAGTTTCCCCTCTGGTGCTAAGAGGGCGAAACAGATATTAGAGCTTGTGCACAGTGATGTGTTTGGACTTGTGAAGGTTCCATAACTGGGTAATTCTATGTACTATGTATCATTTATAGATGACTTCTCAAGGAATAAATGGATATATTTCCTTAAGAAGAAATCTGAAGTCTTTGAGAGGTTTAAAAAATTTAAGGCTCTGGTGGAAAACCAAACAGAGAAGAAGGTAAAGGTGCTGAGGTCAGATAACGGTGGAGAGTTTTGCATCAAGGAATTTGAAGAATTATGTAAGAAGTGTGGTATAGTACGGCAGAAGACTACTCCATACACACCTGAGCAAAATGGAGTTGCAGAAAGAATGAACAAGACATTGATGGAAAGGGCAAGAAGCATGCTCAGTGGTGCCGGGTTAGGACAGGAATTCTGGGCAGAGGCGGTGGAGACTGCATGTTATGTGGTCAACACGTAACCTTCATCAGCGTTGGAGGATAAGACTCCACAAGAGGTATGGACTGGTAAGAAACCCTGTCTTTCACATCTGATGGTATTTGGATGTGATGCAGATGTACACGTTCCAAAGGAGAAAAGAACAAATTTGGATAGTAAATCTGAAAAGTGCATCTTTATTGGGTATAAGGATAGTTTAAAGGGTTATAATCTTTGGAACCCAGTAACAAGGAAGGTTGTGTACAACCAAGATGTGGTGTTCAGAGAGGTGAAAGATGTTATCAAACATGAAGTCCCATCAAAAGAACCTGAGAAGATAGAGTTTGAGCTTAAGGAGGAAGAATCAGACTCTACAGCAGAGGAGGAATTAGAAGATGAAGAGCCACAAACTCCGGGTGTAAGAATATCAGTTCGAGAAAGAAGGCAGCCAGAAAGGTATAGTCCATCTGCTTTCTATTCAAATTTTGCTTTATCTATTACTAATGACGATCCCAGAACTGTGAAGGAAGTAGTAGATTTAGAGGATGGAAAACTCTAGAAAGAGGCCATGGTTGATGAAATGGCATCTTTGCACTAAAATGAGGCTTGGGATCTGGTGGAGTTGTCGGCTAGAACAAAACCCATTGGCAGCAAATGGGTGTTCAAGAAGAAAACAATTGCAGAAGGAAAGGTGGAGAAATACAAAGCTCGGTTGGTAGCAAAAGGTTATTCCCAAGTGCCAGGAATTGATTTTGGTGATATTTTTTCTCATGTTGCCAAGGTAGCTTCTATTAGATTACTTTTATCTGTTGTTGCTGCTTTTGATTTTGAGGTAGAACGAATGGATGTGAAGACAACATTTCTTCATGGGGATCTGGCAGAGGAGATCTACATGAAACAACCTGAAGGATTTGCGGTGAAGGGTAAGAAAGAACTGGTATGCAAGTTAAAGAAGTCTCTATATGGGCTAAAACAGTCACCAAGGATATGGTATCAAAACTTTGATACATTTATACAGGGACTTGGCTTCACCAAAATCAAAGCAGATCACAATGTGTATTTTAAATTAATTGGTGACTGTGTTATTTATCTAGTCTTGTATGTGGATGATATGTTGCTAGTTGGAAATGACAAAGAAATTATCCAGGATTTGAAGACCCAATTGTCCTCCAAATTCGACATGAAAGATCTTGGTGCTGCAAACTATACTTTGCACATGGAAATTAAAAGAGATCGAGCAAAGAGGAAGCTCTGGTTAAGCCAGAGGTAGTATGTCGAGACAATACTGCAGAGGTTTAATATGCAGGATAGTAAACCGGTGAAGGTTCCTATTCCTGTAGGAGTGAAGTTATCTGTTGAACAGTGTCCCATGACACAAGAAGAGGAAGAGGACATGTCCTGTGTTCCATTGCACATGCAATGGGAGTATTGAGCAGGTTTATGTCAAAACTAGGGAAGGAGCACTAGATAGCAATGAAGCGGGTTTTCAAGTATTTGCGTGGCACTAGTGATTATGGTTTGTGCTACCAAGGAAGACCAGGATTGGACAGTGTGTTGCATAGTCGTGGCTTTGTTGATGTAGAATGGGCTGGAGATTTGGATCAAATAAGATCTACAAGTGGGTATGTGTTGAACCTATTTGGAGGTGTAGTCAGTTGGGTGAGTAAGAAACAATTTGTAGTGGCACTATCAAGAACAGAGGCATAATACATGGCAGCCACTCATGCAAGCAAGGAAGCAGTCTAGTTGTAGAGATTTTGTTCAAGTATGGGGTTAGTACAAGGAGCTATAAGGATAGACTGTGATAGCCAAAGTGAAATTTTCTTGACAAAGAACCCTGCTTATCATTCAAAGACAAAGAAAATTTATGTTCAGTATCACTTTGTGAGGGACATGATAGAAGACAAAAAGGTGTTGCTAGTAAAGGTGGACACTTTGAAGAATACTGCAGATGCATTGACAAAATCTGTGATCTCTAAGAAGTTCTCTTGGTGTAGAGAAACAATGGGCATTGCAGAGCTGGATAAATGACTAAGCTCTCCTGTGGCCCCTTGTGGAAAGAAAACAACAGGTGGGAGAATGTTGGGTTGTGTTATATTCTTTCCATGACTAGCCTATGTAGTTAACCGGGGGGTTAGAGGGGGGGCAGAGCCCCCCTTTTGTTGTGCCGACTGCGTAGCGGGGGGGTCACAGGGGGGGAAGCATACCCCCTTGTCCGGTGTGTTTGAGGGTGGCGAGTATCCCACCTCTACAGATTCCAAGGCAGTTCCCTGGAAAAAAAATTTGGACCCTATATTAGGTTGGGCGGACCTACCTATGGTTTTGTGCATGGTTTTCGCACATGGTTTTGGATTCGATGGTTTTCGGTCCATGGTTTTGGACGCAATAGTTTTCAGTCCATGGTATTCGATGCTTCAGCATGTATAAATATGTATTGTAACATTGAAAGGAACATAATGAAAATTCAAGTTGGTAGTCCCGGTTTTGGGATCCAGGGGAAAATCTCTGTGTATATGTGTTTTATGTGTTATGTTCTCACATTGTTTACTCTCTGTGTTTTAGAATTCGTATGCAGGTAATTTCTGTACAGGGTTAAAACCTACATTGAAGATCCAACAAAGTACAGGAAACTTGTTGGAAGTTTGATTTATCTTTCTACTACTCATCCTGATATAACTTTTGTTGTAGGGATACTTTCCATATTTATGCATCAACCTTGTGAAGGGCATTGGGTAGCAACAAAAAGAATACTTAAATATTTAAAAGGAACTCAAACATATGGCATCAAATATTCCAAAGTTTCAGACTTCCATCTTACTGGTTATTCAGATTTAGATTTTGATGGTGATAAGGAGCATGGAGTCTCAACCTCTAGTTATTTGATGAATTTTGGACCAGCGACTATCAGTTGGAGATCACGAAAACAATCTGTTCATGTTGATTCTACCACCAAAGTCAAATATGTTGCAGCATCTCAAGCTACAAAATAAATAATTTGGCTTCGCAAAATACTTGAAGATTTGCAGGAGAAACAAAATTCTCCAACTCCTCTATTCGTTGACAATTCTTTTGCAAATCAATTGGCCAAGAATCCAAAATTTCATGATCGAACGAAACATATCAACACCAAGTATCGTTTGATTCAACATCATGATGAGGCCAAAACAATTCATCTGACACATTGTCCTACTTCAAAACAAATTGCACATATTTTTACCAAAGCATTAGGACATGAAAATTTTGAAAAAAAAATATATCCTTTTATATTTGTATGTAGATACTGTTATAGGCCATTTTATCGCATCTGTTTAATAGGCCTTCAACTGGATCAACCAACATCCTTTAACCCCTTTTCATTATCCTTGTAGAAAACCCTAAGCATGACTCTTTCTAATCCCTAAGTTTCTGCCTAAAAGTACCTTATTTCGGTAATTTTAAGGACCAACGCACCCTGCATAACTAAGAAATTGTGTTGCATTGTAGCCTCTCCTTCTCTCAGGGTGTTTTGCAGTGCCCTACATAACTATTGGAGTGCGTTGATTCTATAAATTCAAGAAAAATAAAAAAAATTCCGAAGCTTCCTCTTCTATAAACTTTTAGAGGTTTTTTCAACCATTTACATTGGATAAACATTTGAACCCTATCTAATTCCACCTTGGAGAAATCACCATATTATCCCTTGATCTCATCCTCTCATCACTTTTGGATCTCAAGCCTAGATTGGTAAATGGATAAGAATTCATGAACTACCTCCCTTTCCTATATATTTACCTCATTCCACAAGCACCTGGTTGGTTTTTGTTGGATTTTGGAGAGTGATTCTACCTTTCTCCTGCTGATGTGAGAGATATATTTCCATGCATTAGGGTGATTAAAGGTGCACTTTGTAACAAGGAAATGACAAGTCAACTTGGAGGAGCTCTTTTACAAGATCAACACCTATTTTTGGTTGTAACTCACTCCATTTCTATTAATGAAAAGAGTTCTTTGTTTTCCTATATATGATGTTATGGTTTCATATATTTCAATACCATGTTGATCTATTGAATAAAGTGATTATATGATGCTACATATATTTTATGGATCGTTGGCTTGTGTTATCTAACTGTGAAAGTTCTAATTATAGCGATCGGAGCTAGGATTGGAGCATTCAAGCCAAGGAAGGAGTGAAGCATACGAAAAATTCCAGGTAGGATTCATCCCATTATCTATTTAATTTAAGGAAAACATTAGTCCCTTTGTCTTTTTGTTGTTCTAGGTCAGTCCACCAGGCCTAGGGAAGATACTTTTGTCCACAGTCGTAGATTTTGTATAACAAATTGGTGACCATACTGGGGAACAGTGTATTCCCTTGGTGGTTTCTTTGTCCATTGTGTTTGTCTTACCTCTTCTTCAAACCTTTATTGTCTTATTCATTCAATAACAGACCTAGGAAGACCTGTCATTGACTCTCAATTGCAATCCTTGTGTTAGAACTTTGCATCCCTAGACCAACGCACCCTCTAGTCTTCTGACATAGCGTTGCACCTGAGTTGAGCCTTTTTTGTACCTGCGTTTCATAGCATTGGTGCCTCCTTTGTACCCACGTTGGCCCATGTTCATACGTAAATTTTCTTTTGTCTTGATTTTCTCTCTGATCATCCTTGTTCTAGCTACTCTTCCTTGAGTCTTTGAGTGTCTTTTGATCTCTCTAAAGCATCCATTTGGTTTGCTTTCATTTTTAGTGCCTTTGGTAAGGATTTATTTACATTTTCCTTTGTTCTTATCATTACTTCATTTGCAAATTGATTTTGTTTGATCATTGAGTGCTTAGATGAATTGGTGTTTTAGTCATTGTTCTGAAAAGCTTGTTTGAATCAGTGATTAAACTTTGTATCTTAATTTTCATCTGAAGATTAAGTGGAATCCAAAAGAAAAATCTTATGCATCATGCATTATATATAGGGTTTTTATTTTTATTGGAAAAGTGAAGTTATATAGATCAATTGTTGCATCACTTGTTTGTTGCATTGTTGATTGATTTCTTCTTCCCCTACTTGGTTAGGCCTTTCATTATTAAAAGGAAAATGAAAATAGTTATCTTTGTCATATTAGTTGTATCATAGGTGTGTTCAAGTGACATCAATTTTTGAGCCTTGAAACTGAAACATAATTCAAGATCAGCTCTAAAATTCATCTCAATTAACCTAAGGAGCATTTGAAACTTAACAACACACATAGAGGTTTAGGCTATAGACGTCTTCTGGCATCGTTAAACGTAGGAGTTGTCATTGTTTTCCAACGTTCTATCTCGGGGGTGAAATATCGTTCCATGTACATGAGTGTATAAGATCTTTCTCCACATACCTTTGGGTATATTGGACGACGCTCCATGCACGTAAAGTATATGCTAACCCTCTCATCGAACGGCTACGCATTAGACAACACTACTACAGACTGCACTTCCACGTATCATCGAGTATATTTTGGAAGTCCACCATAGTTGCTATCCTTGCCATAGGTAACTGAGTTGTCCTCCTTGTATACCATGATAAACTGAACACATCATTCAACGAGATTTCATGCACATACATTAAGTCCTTGGTTCTCCAATGTGTATATTGTAGTTCACAGTTGCTTGGTAAACCTTTTGCCTAGCTTACCCCTTTGTTTTAATTTGTGTTGTTAATTTCTAAAATCAATTAATTGACTTCGAAATAACATCCTTACCATGAAACACCTCCTTAGTAGATCTTAGGTTGAGACTAATGGCAACAGTTCTAGAGTCCACCAATCAAGGAGACCCCTCTAACATGAATCCTAGTCCTTTTCCCTCATTTGGAAATATTGATGCTCCTTATATGGAAACGTTGTCTCTTCCCGTATTTACCATTCGTTTTCCAGCTTGGTTGTTTATGACCCTTACGGTTCTGAATGTCCAAACCTCCCCTCAACCAAGTTATCCTCCATTTGAAAATTATTAACCTCAAGTTTATCCTAAAGTTGACCCTTTGCCTTCTTCACCTGTTGTTTCTTCATCCCTTTCTTTCTCCTCACCTGGTGAAATTCTTGATTCTAGTAACCAAGAAGTTAAGAATAAGAAGAAGAGGACGAAGAAGAAGAAGAAAAATAAGCAAGGGGGCAACTAAGAAACCATTTCTATTGATGAAACTACTATGGGAAAGTCTTCCAATCATCCCCGCAAAGTTAAATTCCCTCGAAAGCTATGTAAGGTGATCACCTTATTAGATATTTTCTTGGTATTCCCAAGGTATTATAAGTGTGGTCCACAAGCTCATATCAACCTTTGTCGTCAACTTCTGGAGATCATGTTGGTGACAAACCTTCAACTAGTCAAATTTCCCTATACGTTATTTGAAGGGAATCATCTTATTCACCTTTTTCCCTATATGGATGAAGCCTTAAAAGTGTTGGAAAACCTTACAACTTCTCAGCCCCATCTTCTGGTTCGTTATGTAAATTTTTCTCCCAATCCTCCACTAGTCGATGAAGTGATTGATCAGAATCTGAATCCAAACAATCACACTCTCTCTGAATGTGAATCTCATGAGTTTTTTCCCGACCAACCATTGGTTGAGAAAATAGTTGACCCAATTCCACCTTCAGTCGATCATACTTTTCCCATAGAGAGTAAGGATTATACCGCTCAATTTCTTCTTGTTTCCTCTGATTCCACAAGAAAAGGGGGCATTTCTCCCATTCCCATGAAACCCCCTCGAAGAAAATAGGCCATTGGCTTTGCTTGGAGTTGATTGACAGAACCTCATCTCCCTTATTACATGCCTTTTAAGATCATGATAAAATCTTATGAGAATAACATGCACCACATTGTTATAGATGAGGGAGATTCTATTAGTATTATATCCTCCATTGCTTGGCAAGATTTGGGTTCCCCACAGCTTGTGTTCATCGCTCCAAATTTGTTAGATTTTAATGGAAGAACTAGTCAACCCTTAGGGATCCTTCCTGAGTTTTCTATCACCTTGAGAGAAAAATTGGTATCTATTGATGTTATGGTTGTCATAGACCCTTTGAAATTCACTTTTCTCCTAGGGGGAGACTATGTTTATTTTATGAACGTTGTTGTATCCACACTCTTTCAAGTGATGTGCTTCTTGCATGATGGAAGGATTGTGGCTATCGATCAACTTTCATTTGTTGGTCCTAATTTGACTGTCCTTCATCCTACTTCCCTGAGAATTATGAATATGCAAGTAGTATCTTCCATGCTACAGGTTAATTATGTGGCAACCTATCCCATTTACATACCTACTAATGAAGATGAGCCTTTCACTATCAGCTCAACTTCTTTCAACCTAGATCCAGTAGGTGATATGGTAAATCATTTACTAGGGGAATTGGAGTCTGATCTTTCCATTGCATTCTTTGATATGTATCCTTTCTAGAGAATCGTTCTTCCATCTGATGAGAACCTCTTGGAAGCCATGGTCTCTTGGAGGCCATGATCTGATTTTTGAGCAAAGTTCCTTGTCTTGTGTCAAGCTCGTTAAAAAATGAAACAAGGTACTCGGAGTAGAGTTCCTTTTCTTATGTCAAGCTCCTTAAAAAATGAAACAAGGTCCCGAAGTAGAGTTCCTTGTGTCAATATCATTAAAAAATGAAACAAAGTTTCCTGGAGCAGAATTCCTTGTCTTGAGTCAAGCTCGTTAAAAAATGAATCAAGGTTCTCTGGAGCAGAGTTCCTTGTCTTGTATCAAGCTCGTTAAAACATGAAACAAGGTCCTTTGAGCGAAGTTCCTTTTCTTATGTCAAGCTCATTAAAAAAAAGAAACAAGGTACCTTGAGCATAGTTATTTTCCTATGTCAAGCTCATTAGAAAATGAAACATATCCCCTTCCAATTCGAGTCTTTGATTAGATCCCGTAAATTCGCAATCGAGCCTTTCGATTGATCTTGTAAATGAACCATCATTCCATCCACCCAGTAACCAGTAGTCTACTTAGGTGAATGAAATTAAGCTTTGAGGGCATGTACTTCGAATTGAGTCATTATGTTGGGGGCATGAAAACTTATTTCAAGCATAGTTTTCCTCTATTTCAATCTTGTGAAAAAATGAAACCATCTTCAAGTAATTTCAAGCATAGTTTCCCATGTTTCAATATTGTGTAAAAATGAAACCATTCTCATCCTATCCCTCATGATTTTCATTTTGATCAGCTTGTTTTTTCTAGATAAGCCTTGGTTTTCTCATTCCATCGTCACTATCTATTTGACTGACCATACGCTTTCACTTGGTGGTTTTACCCTTTCCTTCGGAACTGTTGTGACGAGTGGTATTATTATCCAACCTCTTGACCTATACATGTTTTGAGTGGTTCCACCATCACTAGAACCGGTTTTTATCATTTTATACCACACGTTCCTCCAGGAGGAGTCCTCTTTCAGCTCTTTTCACACTCCCAAAATATGAAAATATTTCTGAGCACTTGTCTTTTCAAACTCTTTAAAGTAAATGAAAAGAAGTCTACTCATTATAAATTTAACCCTTTTCCGGATTGATATAGAATACATACGAAAGAGGAATACCTTAGTCAAACATGGCTAAGAGGTTCTCTTGGGTATCATTTTCTTCCTTTTCGGACCTAAGGGACTATCTACGAAAAGGAACATCTAGATTTTTCTTTTCTGCCTCTTTTTCAAACTCTCTAGACATGAAAAAGATGTCGAGTTATACCTTCACTGGACTTGTTAAAACATCAAACAGCGATGAACTCATCGTTCATGACGAGACCAAACCACTCATTCTATAGTTTCGTTAAATATTCTCAGAGGGATTAGTCCAAAGGATGAACTTACATATCAAGCATTTTTATCCTCCTCAATCTTGTGAACAAATAATGAGGTACTGACCAGTATGGTTGGGGAAATTGGCAAAACAAGGTACTTCATTTGTTAATGGAAGTGAGTCGCTCTTGAACATGACAGTCTTCCACTTCATCTCTATGGTTGTTGGGTTCAGAAATTTGCTTGTATTTTTGGTTTATCATATCATTTCAAAGCCTCCACTTTTGGTTTTGGGTCAATGCTACCAACTCCATTTCAGTGTCATCGCTATGTTCAAGAGAAGTCATTCAGTTAAGATATGGTACAATACCCTTAATCCTTCATTCCATGTTTGCCTTTCCTAATCCAGTTTCGTATCAGCATCATTCCAATCATTGTGACTCAAATCATGATACTTGTTTCATGTCATTGATGGGGGATACATCAAGGCCCTCTTGCGACACGTCGATTCCTGCCGAAATTAGCTCATTATTCAGGAAGTTGACTTAGAAACATCCCTTGGTACCTTGGTGCTTGCATACATCAATGGAAATTTTTCTCACTCTCGGCGACAGGTTTACATTATTAGCCTTCGGCTGAAAGATTTTTTGTGGTGTTCGACATCAACTCGTTTATTCAAACCATACGAATTGTACTAGAATACCTTGAGAGCCATTAACATTATCAGTGGTTTCTCTTGCATCTGTTAACGGCTTACATCATTGGTTGATAATCAGATGGTGTCTACCATGTTCGACTCCAATTCATTGATTCACATGGTTAGACTTGTACATTGGTTGGTCGTGCAAACGATATAGAAGACCCCGAATCTAGTTTCATCCATTCGGGCTGCGATTTCAAGAGTAGTACAATATGACAATGTATGATGGCTATGATCATAAATGCATTCATCCAGTCATGGGTCCACCATCAATCATCCATGGATGTGTATTTTGGTCATTGTACATGTAATGATTAGCTTATGTGTTGAGTATGGATATGCCTCCCTCAGCGAAGATATCATGATGTAAATGCATTATAACAGATGATGATCTCGCTGGTTTTTCTTGATCCTGACTTCTCACAAGGTAAATCACTTCAGTCATCAATTATCATTTCTGACTTTGTGCTTTAGGGGGCAATCTATTATAGGCCATTTTGTCACATCTGGTCAATAGGCCTTCAACTGGATCAATCAACATCCTTTGACCCCTTTTCATCATCCTTGCACAAATCCTTAAGCATGAATCTTTCTAATCCCTAAGTTTTTGCCTAAAAGTACCTTATTTTATTCATTTTAAGGACCAATGCACCCTGCATAATTGAGCAACTACGTTGCAGTGATGTTTCTCCTTCTCTCATGTTGCTATGTAGTGCACCCTGCATAACTGTGGGGGTGCCTTGATTCCAGAAATTTGGGAAAAATAAAAATATTTTTGAAGCTTCCTCTTCCATAAGCTTCCAGAGGTTGTTTCAACCATTTACCTTGGGTAAACATTCAAATCCTATATAATTGCACCTTGGAGAAAACACCATATTATTGATCCAGGTGGATATTGGTGGCCACCCACCAATTTCACTTGGACCCCCACCATTGTTTCTTTCAGCTTTTCAATTTCCTTAATTGTAGCACAATTTACTACTTTTAGCAGTTTTTCGGGTCTTGAACTTCTGGAGCCGTTTTGAGGCCCTAAACGACATTGTTTGGGAAAACTAGGAGCAACATAGGTCCATGGACCGATGCTGCTCATCCCAAAGTGTAGTCCTCGGATAGATCTTAATGAGGTATTTTGGCCATCAAACTGAGATCATATGCCAAAGTTACAACCCCGGGAAGTTGATGTACCAATTTACCCAAAACAGGGCCCACAGTTTGGCGCTTCATCTCCTAGGGTTAGGTTTTTGGATGTTTAGGGTTTTCCATTGTTTCTCAACAATAAATAGGCCTTCGAGCCTCATTGCAAGACAGTTCAGAGGCATGTAGCCTCCACATCTCTCCTCAAAGATAAGCTACTATCGCCCGAGCTATTTTATTTCCATTTCTATTTGTAAGCATATTTCAATATTTTACATTAATGAAATGAAGTATTATTTCTATTGCATCTTTGTATTTATGGTTATCTCTGTAATTTGTTGTGTTCCTGTTTAAATCCCGATCAGTGGATCAGAGCGATCTGCTCTTTCTCTGTTTTTCTTTGCATGTCCCAAATGAGGTTGGGATATAAGGAGTTAGGGCTTGAACTGTTCAAACCTTTGCAAGACCAGACTCGCAAATCCCGACGGCCTCCCATGGTGGATGAAAAGAAAGACGAGGAGTCAAGAGATCCTATAAAAATCTTACTCGAAGAGGCCCTCGAGTGACAAAGGAACGTGATGATGGACAACTTTGCCCAGATCCTTTAGCGGTTGCCCAAGGGCGACACATCTACTTCCAACAGCTACTCTGGAAGTGCCACACCCTTTAAGGTACAAGTTAACTTTGACATTCCCATATTTGAGGGTCAGATAGATGCAGACGTTGTAGATAAATGGTTAAATCTACTAGAAGGGTATTTTTCTGTTCATGATTTTTCCGACCGGGAAAAGATTAGTTTCGCTCTTCTCAAAGCCGCCCCACATGTCAAGGATTGTGGGAAACCTAATGCGAGCAAAAGGATGAAAGTACGGCCTCACTGTTTTCAGCTGCATCCACTTGGAATTCAATCCAGAATGTCATAAAGGAGCAGTATTACCCTATCAGAAGCTATGAGGATAAATACATAAAGTGGACCATGCCGCAACAGGGAAGGGACCAAGTCATGCCAGACTTTACCAATATTTTTCATACCCTTCGCACTAAGTTGGGTATCAAGGATTCTGAGCTGCATTTGGTACTCAAATACCGCGATTGCCTATGCAAGTACATCCAGGACGAGATGGAGTTCCTTGACATCTCCTCGCTCGGCACGACGTACCGATACGCTGTCAAGATCGATTAGAAGTTTAAATAGAAGAAGCGAGACTTTGGATCTACAAATCCGAAGCAAGGGAAGGAGCCCCCAAACCGCTGAACAAAGGGAAAAGCCAAGGCGGGGTGGTTCAGGACAACCCGCCAAAGCTACAAGAAAATAATAACACCGTGAAGTCGAAGAAGGACACGTGAAAGTGGTGTGAGTTGCATAAGAGCTCCACTCACAACACAAGTGAGTGTCGGGCCAAGCAGTCACTGGTGGCCCAGCTAAAGTCTTCAGAATCAGATGCATGTTCCGACTCTGAGTCAGAACCTAATAAGGGGAATGACAAAGGGAAGCCGATTATTGATGTGGATCCCAATGCCACCATTTCCACCACGAAGATCCAAAAGAAGGAACCCAAAGATCCAGAGGAGGAGGAGCACCTGCTCCACCCTCACTATAGTTCATTGTTGACAGCGGGATCCAAAAGAACCTCATTTCGACAGAGGTCGTGAAGCGGCTGAGCTTACCGACCACAGCACATCCACAACCATACACCATCAGGTGGCTTCCCCAAGGACAAGATCTTCGCGTGAGCTAGTAGTGTCGCCTTCCATACAACATCAATCCCTTCATGGATGAGGTATTGTGTGACGTTTCTCCCCTTGATGTTTGTGATGTATTATTAGGCCAAACATACTTGTGGAAGTGACATGTTGTGTATGATTCAAGGCCTCATGCTATTATTGTTACTTTAGGAAATAAGTTGTACAAGATACTGGAGGTAGCACCGCCTACCGCCATCTCGTTGGTTACTACAAAACAATGCAGTAAGCTCATTTCCAAAACCGGTAAATTTGTTTTCTTGATGATACACCCTCAAGGAAAGAAGAAGACGGTGGCCACGACCTCTAAACAGGGACCCTCCGCATGACAACTACAGATGGACAAGGTTGTGGAGGAGTATGGGGACATATTCACCTCCCTCGCAGGGGTTCCTCTACACTGTCAATTCAAGCACTCCATCGATCTGACCCCAGGTGCATCACCGCCAAATGGACCAATCTATCAACGCTTCGTTATGGAGAAAGATGAAATCAAGCGGTAGATTCAGGAGTTGTTGCAGAAAGTTCATATCCGACCGAGTTCATCACCCTGTGGGAGCCTAATCGTGTTGGTACAGAAGAAGGATGGGACTTGGAGACACTGTATTGACTATCAGGCGCTGAACAAGATCACTATCTGAAATATGTACCCGATCCCACGAATTGATGACCTTCTAGACAAACTGAAGGGGGGGAAATATTTCAGCAAGATTGCTTTGAAGTCAGGATATCACCAGGTATCAATTGAACCCTTCGATGTGTGGAAGACAGCCTTCAAAGCCAAGGAGGGCATTTT
This sequence comes from Pinus tabuliformis, assembly GCA_031772625.1. Classification (NCBI taxonomy): domain Eukaryota; kingdom Viridiplantae; phylum Streptophyta; class Pinopsida; order Pinales; family Pinaceae; genus Pinus; species Pinus tabuliformis. Next base: position 1,030,672,102 of record CM062804.1, on the reverse strand, counting down.
CGAATGGTTGGTTATGCCTTTTGGGTTGACAAATGCTCCTGCAACCTTCATGAGGCTAATGGATGACATCTTGCGGCCATTCACCAACTCATTTGTAGTGGTATACTTGGATGACATCCTGATCTTCAGCCAGAGTTAGGAAGAGCACCTCCACCACATCCGACAAGTTCTCCAGACACTGCAACAACACAAGTTATGTGCCAATTTGGAGAAATGCACTTTTGGCATGACCCAAGTTCAGTATATGGGATATATTATTGATGAACGGGGGGTGCATGTGGATCCAGCCAAGATCCAAGTCATTTGGGATTGGCCATCTCCAACCACTTTGACAGATCTCCGCAGCTTTCTGGGTCTTACCAACTTCTACTGCAGGTTCGTGTTGGGATTTTCTCATATCACTTTTCCCTTGAGTCAAGTCACCAAGGGAGGAGCAAAAGAAAAATTCTTTTGGTCTGAATATCAACAGAAGGCATTCACAGAGTTGAAACATCACCTCTGCTTAGCACCAATGCTCACATTACCAGATTTGCAACAACCATTTGATATTGAGACAGATGCCTCTTACTATGGTATTGGGGCAGTCCTTACTCAACACAAGCATCCAGTGGCAAATCACGGTGAGACACTTTCAGACACAGTCCGGAAGTATCCCACTTGTGACAAAGAGATTTATTCCATTGTTTAGGTCAGCCGACAATGGAAGCATTACATTTTGGGGAAGGAAACGGTCATCCGCACAGACCACCGGCCCCTGCAGTTCATACAGACCCAAGGGAAGTTGCAGAATGATTGCCATCAGAAGTGGTCCACATAGCTGCAACAGTTCCATTTGAATATCAAGTATAAGAAGGAAAGCACCAATAATGTTGTCGATTGCCTTAGTCGACCATTGATCATGGCGTTAACCACCATGCTTAAATCTTGTGGGCATGAGACTTATGATTGGCCATTTCTCTACAAAAGCGACCCAGAATTCGGCCACACATACCAAACACTCTTGGAGGTTCAGCATGTTCCAGATTTTCACCTCCAAGATTCCCTCTTATGCCACCTGGGTCACCTTTGTGTTCCTTTAAGTAAGCGTGCCAAGATGATTTGGGAAGCACACTACAGTCGGGTTGTTGGGCATTTCGGGGTCGAGAAAATGGTTGCAGTACTATAGAAGTATTTCTATTGGTCAAATCTTCGACAGGATGTCGAGAAGTACATCAAACCTTGCACTGCCTATGCCATCGCCAAATCGACCATCAAGAAGCAAGGCCTCTATACTCTGCTGCCTACCCCTAGTTGACCTTGGGAATCCATCTCCATGGATTACATGTCGAGCCTTCCTTCTACTAAGCATGGAAATGACTGTGATTTTGTGGTCGTCGACAAGTTCTCGAAGATGGCCATTATGGCGGCCTGCAAGAAGAATATCACAGCAGAAGCCACTGCTAAACTCTTCTTTGAACGAGTGTGGGTACACTTTGGGATCCCACAGTCTATCATCTCAGATCGGGATAGTAGGTTCCTCAGTACATTTTGGTCCAGTGTTTTGGTCGATGTTGGACACCAAGCTCACTAAGTCCACAACCTTCCATCCCCAAACTGATGGTTAGATAGAGGTTGTCAACAGGATGATCGTACACATTCTGCGCAGATACAACTCAAAGCATCCACGCACATGGGATGAGAGCCTCCGCTATGTTCAGCACAACTATAACCGGGCTCTCCACAGCTCGACTAGCCACAACCCTTTTCAAGTGGGCTTGGGATTCCAGCCACTATGTCCCATTGATGTGGCCATGCCATTTGCAGTTACTCAGGCAGATTCAGCTCACGTCAAATTTGAAACAGATAAGGAAAATATCTTCATTGAGCACATCCAACATATTCACTAAGAGGTCCACGACATTCTGAAGAAATCAAATTCCAAGTACAAGCAGCAACATGATCAACATTGGGTGCCACACAAGTTTCAGGTGGGTGACAAAGTCTGGTTGCATTTGCAAAAGGAACACCTTACCGGAGCCTATCGAAAACTCAGACCACTCTGATATGGTCCTTACACCATTACCAAGGTTGTGGGAGACAATGCATTTGAGCTCAGCATTCCCCCATTCCTTGGCCTGCACCCAATGTTCAATGTGGACAGCCTTCGGCCATACTTTCCACCATTACTAGACACATCCAACATTGCAGAACAGCTCACACCAACAGAGTTAAATCCAGATTGCATGGAACAAGCTGCAACTGATCAGATCATGGACACACATATCAATCACACACGCCAGAAGAAGATCCAACTATATCGAGTTGTCAAAGCAGGCCAACTCCTTCACCAAGGCAAGTGGCTCACCAGAGACCAAGTTCAGTCGAAGTTTCCTCATCTCATGGAGGAACTCAAAGCAATGGGGACCATTGCTTCCTAAGGGGGGGAGGAATGATCCAAGTGGATATTGGTGGCCACTCACCAATTCCACTTGGAATCCCACCATTGTTTCTTTTAGTTTTTCGGTTTCCTTAATTGTGGCACAGTTTACTCTTTTTAGCAGTTTTTCGGGTCCTGAACTTCCAGAGCCGTTTTGAGGCCCTAAACAACATTTTTTTGGGAAAACTAGGAGCAACATCGGTCCATGGATAGATCTTTCTAATGAGGTATTGTGCACGTCAAACGGAGATCGTATGCCAAAGTTACGACCCCAAGAAGTTGATGTACCAATTTACCCAAAACGGGGCCCATAGTTTGGTGCTTCATCTACTAGGGTTAGGTTTCTGGATGTTTAGGGTTTTCCACTATTTCTCAACAATAAATAGGCCTTTGATCCTCATTGTAAGATAGTTCAGAGGCATGTAGCCGCCACATCTCTCCTCAGAGATAAGCTACCATCGCCCGAGCTAGTTTATTTCCATTTCTGTTTGTAAGCATATTTCAGTGTTTTACATTAATGAAATGAAGTATTATTTCTGCTACATCTTTGTACTTATGGTTATCTCTGTAATTTGTTGTGTTCCTATTTAAATCCAGATCAATTATCCCTTGAGCTCATCCTCCCATCACTTTTGGATCTCAAGCCTAGATTAGTAAATGGATAAGAATTCATGAACCACCTCATTTTCCTATACATTTACGTCATTCCACAAGCTCCTGGTTGGTTGTTGTTGGCTTTTGGATAGTGATTATACCCTTATGTTGCTGATATGAGAGATATTTTTCCATGCATTAGGGTGATTAGAGGTGCACTTTGTGACAAGGAAAGGACAAGTCAACTTGGAGGAGCTCTTTTACAAGATCAGCACCTAATTTTGGTTGTAACTCACTCCATTTCTATTAATGCAAAGAGTTATTTGTTTTCCTATATATGATGTTATGGTTTCATATATTCCAATACCATGTTTATCTATTGAATAAAGTGATTAGATTATGCTACATAGATTTCGTTGATCGTTGGCTTATGTTATCTGACTGTGCAGGTTCTAATTATAGTGATCGAATCTAGGAAGGAGCGAAGCATATGACATATTCTAGGTAGGCTTCATCACATTATCTATTTACTTTAAGGAAAACATAAGTCCCTTTGACTTTTTGTTGTTTTAGGTCAGTCCACCAGGCCTAGGGAAGAAACTTCTATCAACAGTCATAGATTTTGTATAATAGATACGATGGTCTTAGTTAGGACATTGATTAGTTGTTTCCCTTATTTCTAGTCATGGAGATAATTGTCTTCCTCTAATTCTGTTTGTATAAATACCATTTTTATGATGAATAATACATCGCAGAATGCCATATGTTTTTATCATAAAGTTCTCCAGGCCTGTTTAACACCTAAGAGTTCAGCTGGAGATGAGGCTATCTCAGCACCTCCTTATCTTGTTACCTTGTGGACAAGAGTAAAAATTGTCATAGTGGTTGCTAGTGGTAAAAATTGTCGCAGTGGTTGTTAGGGATGCAAATATTGGAGTTAGAACCATTTCAGGTACAACCCATTGAATCCAATCTCCTCGGTTTTTTTTCAAGATGAAAAAACGAACTTTGTTTATCATTTATAAAACAAAAGTTTACATATCTCATGTCCCTTCTTCTTCACAAAATCAAACAAAAGTTTACATATCTCATGTCCCTTCTTCTTCACAAAATCAAACAAAATTTTACATATCTCATGTCCCTTATTCTTCACAAAATCAAACAACGAGAACTTTATGAAACTGTAAAAAAAAAAACAGAGATTCTGACTTGTTCAAAAAATTAACCATATCAGGGTCTCCTTACCACTAATACTCATGAAAAAATTGGTATCAATTTAGTATAGTCTTGAAACAACAAGATATATGGACAAACATATATATGTCCAGAATCCCAAAAAAAAGACAAATACCCAAAAATGTCATGCCTTAGACTTCACAAAGCATAGTAAAAACAAAAAAAGCCGTAGACTTTCACATACCATAGTAAAAAATAAAAAATTTGCATAGTATGATGACCTCCCTTAGCTGTATATCTCCCCTAACCTTTGTAAGATTCCCCTACCTTAGATGTCTATCTTACCTAAGCTATGTAACATAACCTGGCATTGAACGCACCCCGCCTTTGATAGAGAATATGTCACATTGCTTTGTTCCTAGTAGATATGGGAGACAGAAATCCTTGAGAATGAATTGATCAATATTCAAGTCATATCCATCTAACGTGAGAGATCAGGCACATCTAGAGAGGGTCTTTGATTTTCCCATTTGATCTCCTCAGTTTAAGGCCATCTTCTTTTATTTTCTCATTTGATCTCCTAGGTTTGGGCCACCACCTTCTTTGTGATATAGGATTCCAACATCAATCATCCAAGAATGAAATCCCCATTGTTTAAAAGGGCCACTTAGATGCCTCCTAGAGAATACAAATTTTATAAAAGTGAGGCTTTTTTCATACAAACTCATCGTTTCAAATTTTCTTGGGCATAAGTTTAATTGGGTTTTCAATGATGGGTTCTACAATATAATTTACATGCCACATATTGACTGTTTAAAATTATATTAGGTTTTTGGGCTTGAGATTTTGTTTTTCTTTTTTTTTTCTATGGTTTGCTCTAAATACCGGAGGGAAATGTGTGATTAGATGATTAGTGACTCACCTATCTTGGGGAAGGAATTGAGTCACAAACCTCTTACAGGAGGGAAAGGTACATGTTTTGAGTGGATAAATATCACCTTCTACTTTGCAGTAAATGTGGTTGGGAGCTTGAATTCCTCATGTTAGGTTTGCAACAAACAATTTCCTCCTGATGGTGCAAAGCATTCAATTGTTGTGTGATTGAAATTATATTACACTTATCGTATTGCAGTGATGGCCCTTCCTAGTGGAGTCAAGTTTCGGAGGCTACAACTGACAAGTTGAAGTGATGGGCGGGTTTCGGGTAGACATGGGAAAACTCCACCTATAGAAATACCTCTTTCAATAAGTTCTGGCATTTATGTTCTAGTAACTTTTGGGAGATGGGAATTTATAAAATGTCATGCTAATTAGATCCAAACTCATTACCTGCATATAAATCTCTCCCCTTAGATGCAATTTGACAGATTACAACACATATGGATCCTAGTGAGTGTTTGGTCTTTACTTACTAAGGTAAGTTAAGCTCTTAATTCCTTTATCAACCTGGGAAAGTACACTTAGAGGCACTCATCTAATGTATATAGATCTAGAAGGATTTAAGGTTCTAATGATAGCCTAGTGAAATGAAATTAACAGTGCTCTCTTACAAGAGGTCCTTCCTTGTCTTTTCAATCACTTAAGCATCAATCTAGATGAAAACAAATCTAATGAAATGTTGATTGCCTAGGTAACAAAACAGAGTATTAATGACTGGTTAAAAATCCTATCATTCCCTTACAAGAATCTTGCTCAATAGAATCCTTTCCAATCCTCAGATCATAACAATTCAAAGCAATTTCAACTCCTAACTAATCCAAGCAATAAATAAGATAAGTAACATTGCAAACCAATGATAGTTGAATCCCTTACAAGAATCACTTATCTAACTGCAAATTGAATTTAACAGTTACAAATCTGAATCACTTGGAAATCAAACCATAAACTATCTCTGAAATTAAAGCCAATAAGCAGATATCGAAGTTATACAACAACAAGCATATATATCAATCTTCAAGGTTAGTATTGGTTGAGTCCTTTTACAAGGATTTTTTCACAACGAATTCTAATCCTTTCCAATCAACAAATTCAATCACATAACCTTCTTGTTACACAGTAATTTGTCACTGACCTCATGTCAGTCCCTAAGCAACATCTCCACTATGTCAGACATCAAATAAACATGTCCATATCTTCCCACTCATTCAAGAAGATCAAGAAAGTGCTCTCTAATCCTGAATATTGACCTTTTTTCCTATGTTTCTGCATCGTCGCAAGTAAGCATCATTATTCTTGCGACGATTCTCTGTGTTGAACTATAAGGTCGCGCCATCATCGTAGGGGTACATCAGTTTCCTGTGGCAGTCAGATTTTAGGTCTCGGCGCAAGTCCTCAAGGTTCTTCTTACGATGATTTGTCTAGATACACTGCTTCCTTGCGACGTCGTCACTGAGCCCTAGTGTATGACTTGCGACGATCCAGATATGGTGAATTAGTTCAAATAGAATGCTTCTGGGTGATTCTAGAGTTGGTTGTTGGGTCAAAGGAGTTCGCCTTTCCTCCTCTGGGATGGTAGTTCCACCTTTTGAGAAACCTCCCTTGAGGATAAGCTCCCTCTCCCTCATTTCATGGAGGCTCCTCCTCCTATAAAAGCACTCCCCATTGCTATGATCAGCTAGTTCTTGGTTTTTGGATTTGAGCAAATTAGCTAGCTTTGGTGTGAGTTTGCAGTGTGAATTGTTGATAGTTTAGCAATTGGTTGTGGATTTCCTTAGCTTTGTACTAGAGCTTGTGAGTGAGAGAGAGTATTATCATTCATTGGGAGACCCTTTTTGAGAGTGAATGTTTGAAGAAACATACCAATTGGACCCTTCGAGAAGGCTTGTGACATCAAGGCTTGGTTGTAAGCTTTGCTTTTGATTCATTTAATACAACCAATGATGATTTCCTATGACGTGTGTAAAATGTACTTGATAGCTTATGGTTCCTTGACTCTGTAAGTAAATAGATCATTGTTGTTCTCGGTTACGTGTTCTGTTGTTCTCTTGTGTTGTTTCAAGTTGATTGCTTATTGAGGAGAAGGAAACGATAGCTGGATCGGCACAACGAAAGTTTCATTGAACACCAGTTTGAGGTAGGCTCTTTCAACGATGATTGTTTAAGGAAATTGATTGTTGTTTTGTCTTGTTGTGACTAGACCCACTCTAGGGCTACAGGGGTTGCCTTTGTTCGCAGAGAGAACGTTTCCTACATCACAAGTTGGCGACTCCGCTGGGGAGTCCTTTGTATGTTTTCTTCTTGTTTGCTCTTGGTTTGTTTTTTGATATAGTGTCTCTTGATTTTTTGGGTTGAGCCTTCAGTTTTTTGGGTTACCTGGGTCAATCTGGGAATCCCTCTTACTGGTTGGAAGATCAGTCTAGTGTCCTTCAGGTGTTTTTACTTGTCTTTTTCCTTTAGTAAGATCGTCGCCGAAGATAGCTTAACAGCTGCAACAACGTCGCACCTGTCCTCTTTAGTAAACCTGCATGTCACAGATAACCCATCGTACAGTCGCGATGATTCCTGACATCGGATCGTCGCCGAAGACAAGTGTACACCTGTGATGACGTCACCCAGTTGTTGTCTCTACACTTGTGATGATTGGCTTTTCGTCTCAAGTTTCTTGTTATAGACCCGCGACGATTCCTGTACAAGTTGTTTTTACAACTTTGCCTCCTGAATCCATCAGTCCTGCTTATCCTTGCTGCTTCTTGTCTCTCATCAACTTGTTTTGATTGCTTTTGGTTAAGGCTTGTTTCTCTTTGGTTTCATTGAGTGAGTCTTGTGTTTTTAGACCTTGTGACCTAGCTCTGTTAAAGGTTTCGTCGAGAAGTCGTTTGCTTGGGTCACTTGTCTGTCCAAGGTTCATCCACAACTATCTTATTGATTTGCTTGAGGCTTTTTTGCTACTTGTTTTCTTGCTAATTGATTTTTAGTGTTGGTTATTGAACCGATTCTTCACATTGATTCGATTTCCTCACTATCAAACATAGATCACAATTGTTTGGATCAATCAGGTTTACACTTGCTTGTTTGTCATTTAAATTCCAAAAAATCAAAATATTGCATTCATTTAGTATACGAAAGTGAAAGTACATTTGCATTACGAATTTTCATGTTTGAGAAATTGGAAAGCGAACTTTAAATCTTTCATTAGTAGTATCGATGCATTGTGAGATTAGTGTATTGATGCATTGTGTTTCTTAGTGCTTGCATTTGCTTGTCTTGGTTTGTGTTTGCTTGGAAATGAACTCTTTACCCTCCTTTAAGTAGGTGTTCATTGAAACAATTGATGCTTTACTCATTGTAGCTGCATCCTAGGAATTGTTGAGATATATTCAGTAAGGCCTGAAAACCGAAACTTAATTCAAGATCAACTCTAAAATCAATTGAATGAACCTAACAATGCATTGGAACTTAACGCACATTATCTATAGGTCTAGGCTAGAGACATGCTCTGGCATCGTTAAACCTAGTCACTATTGTTTTCGCTTAAGGTTTGGTGATTCCTTCTTCTGTGACTCAATAGCTGCTAGTACGGACTTGTGCTCCCCGTACCGTCGAGTATATATTAGGAGACCCCACTAGGTTATCATCCTACATCCATAGGAAGCCGTGTCTGCCACCTTACGAACCGTAACGCACTGAACACAGCATTCGGGAAGATTGACTGCCGTACGGAAAGTCCTTGGTCATTTCTCTTTCATTTGATCACCAAGGTGTATATGCAGTTTTGCGGTTTGTCTAGTAAACCTCTTGTCTAGTTCTCCAGAGTAGTCACTTTCGTTCCTTTTCGACTCCTTAAAAGAAAAGGATCATCTGAGCACTTGTCCTTTCAGGCTCATTAAATATTTGAAGGTGACTAGAGTCATCTTTTGTCCTTTTCTCGACTCTTTAAACATGAAAAGGTCAAGTTTTGTTCCTGTGTCATAAAATTTATTGGACCACGTTCACATTTTCCCTGTTAATCTTGACTGCGTTTTGGTTTGTGTAGAATTGTGTCTCTGCTCGATTATCTCTTTCCCAGGACTTTTGAGTTAAATCATCCTGGCGGAATCACCGATCCCATCTCCCGTACCAAGCAACCAAGGCTCTGCATCTTCTGTCGCTTCTGAGGTATCGGCTATTAGTGATACCCTTCCTGTTATCCCGAGTGTTCAACCTCTTAACTCTCACGCTCCGGAAGGGGAGTTTTACGATATTAATTGGAACCCTATTTGGGAACCTTCCGAAGAGGACTTCCCCGTTACTCCTCCTGGTGTTTCGGCTCCAATGTCTTCTTCTGACATGGATGAGACGACCCCCGTCTCAGGTGAAGAAAACTTTGTGGCAAGTGGCGAAATCCCTATATCCACGGCAAGTGTGCCCTTCCGCGTTACCCCTCTTGGCGTGACATTGCCTCTGCGCTATCGTGCTTTGTCTGATGTCATGAGTTCCATGTCTCTTAATTCGAGTTCCATGTGGTCCTGTACTGTAGCCCCGACCTCAGAACCTTTCATACCTTGGATTCACAATGTGTCTGTCACATCTGTTCTGTCCATACCTACTATTTGTGTGGCTTCTTCAGCTCCTATTGTTACTGTCGTCGCTGCATCCTTGGTGGTTACCACTGTTGCTGGGCCTTCAGTTGGTCCCACTAGTGGTGGTCCTTCAGCTTCGACATCTAGAGTTGTTAATCCCACCAGTAGTGTCCCGCTCTCTTCCGGTTCCATTCTGGCAGGGTGGACTTATGACTAGTACATGTATGATTTTCAGAATCCGAATCCGCAAAATCTGTTCCATTATTATGATTCTCAAGGGGCTCATATTTATCATCCTGGATCCCTCCCATCTCAGCCTACAATTGAGGTTTCTGTTCCGTTATCTGTTGCTTGGGGTCGTACTGGTTATCATGGGGGCCAAGAACAACCTTCGACTTTTCAGGGTCCACCATATCAAGGGCAGCCGTCTTACGGACAGTCATATCAAGGGCAGTTTTCTTACGGGTAACCGTATCAAGGGCAACCTTATCCAGGACAACTTGCTGGCCTACAAGGACAACCCTTACAGGGACAACCTTCGGCCTTTACAGGTTCCTCTTTTACTTACTTTGGGCAACCTTCTGGTCAACCGGGTCAGCCTCAAATCCAACCAGGCCAACCTGTTGCTCAGCAAGGTCAACCCTCTGGACAAGTAGGCCAGTCTCAAATCTAGCAAGGCCAGCCTACTGTCCAGCCTGGTCAACCCTCTGGATAGGCAGGCCAGCCTTAGATTCAACAAGGCCAACCTACTGTTCAGTTAGCTCAACCCTCTGGTCAACCAGGCCAGCCTCAGCTTCAACAAGGTCAACCTATTACCCAGCAAGCTCAACCTTCTGGGCAAATAGGTCAACCTCAATATCAACAAGGCCAGCCTTCTAGCCAGTTGGGTCAACCTCAATTTCAACAAGGACATCCATCTGGTCAAGTTAATCCATCTCCTGGTCAACCGAGCGCTCAAACACTCGTTGTTTCTCAAGCTCCACCCGGTTTCCAGACACAGGCTAGACTCCAGACCCAACCTAGTCTCCAAACTCAAGTTGGATTTCAAACCCAACCTGCTTATCAAATGCAGCCTGGACCTCAGGCGCAGTTTGGAGCTCAGCCGCAATATGGTCTTCAAGTCCTTCAGCAACCCCAAGGGCAGCTTCAAACTACCCCATATCAAAATTATCAACAACCGCAGGTTAATCCCTATCAAAATTTTCAGCAGCCTTATGTTGCTCCTGTCGGTCAGGTTGGTAATCAATGGGCTGCTAGTGGTCAAAACCCAGGTCAACCGTCCGGTTATACTTATAATCCCTATGGACAGAACCCTTACGGACAAAACCCTTATGGGAAAAATCCGTCTGGGCAAAATCAATGGGGGAAACAAGGAGTTGGATGGAACCCTAATGCTGGCTCTTATCAGAGGCCTCAGATGTCCTTTAATCCTCAATTACCTTTCCTAGTGACTTTGGAACTGCCTGATGTGTCCAAACTGACAAATGATCCCATCCTTCATAATCCATATTGGCCACCGATTCCGACTAGATTACCAATGATTGTCCCAAATTCGACAGTAAATCTGGAGAAGATCCTCAAGCTCATGTCATGACTTATCACCTCTGGTGCTCATCTAACTCATGGCTTGACGATTCTATCTGGCTCCATCTATTCCAACGGACTCTCACTGGCTCTGCCGCGAAATGGTATATTGAGTTAGCTCGTGGAACTTTCCAGGATTTTAACTCGCTTGCTATGGAATTTCTAACTCATTTTCAGTTGCTGATTCGTTATGAAACGGGCACACACCTCCTTACATCTTTGAAACAGGACACGGCCACGCATATCTCTGATCATATTCATGAATGGAGAAGGCGTCATCGTTTGATTAAGTTCTGGATCCCTGATCAGCTTCTGACTGACTAGTTTACAACCTTGTTCATCAGTCCGATAGCCCGGGATATTGCTATGGGGGCATGTGTTACTGAAGAGCAAGCTATCGCGCATGCTCAGTATCTTGACTTGGTTTATTCCCAGTCTGGTACGCTGTATGATTATTTGCCTGATGCTCCGCGACCCAGAACTTCTAAGGCTCTGTCAATGCCATCTGTTGATGGTGTCATTGGTTCCATTAGTTCATCCTCCCGAAAGTCTTCCGCGACCCCTGCGAAGCAAAAATCTACTGCTCCAAATGAAAATGCTTCTCAGGCCCCATCTAATCCTAGTAAAACTTCCGAAGTTAATGTCGTCCAGTCCACCGCGGCAGACAAAGCTTCGAAAGGTAAGAAAAAGGGTAAAGGCAAGAATAAAGCCGATCCGCCGAAGCAGGACCCTCCTAAGCCTCCGGCTGATGAAGGTACCAAACGCAAACCCAAGTATCCTTGTCTCATCTGTGATGAAGATCACTATACTAAAGACTATCCTAGATGGTCTGAGGTTAGTCGTTTGCTTAAAGGCACCCCTGGAACTCTTGTTGTGCTCAAAGAGCCTTTTCCCTCACAACAGACTCAAATGGTGGTCAATCAACCTCAATCTTCTTCCACTTTCGGCTCCCAAGTTTTTATGGCTGGGACTATTCCCATTCATATCAGTACTCGATCGAAAGAATACCCTCCACCCGCCGGGAAGGAACCTGAAGCCCCTTCAAGTGTTCCTTCGTCCAGTACTGGTCCTCTCCATATCGAGCGGCCTAGTACCGAGTCAGTCATTCGACCTCCTCCCAAAGGAGTGCTCTAGAAGTCTTCTTACAACCCTAATGCTCATGCCGCGCAACACTATAGCATTGTTGAGGACTTAGCCCAAGCCCCTTCGGCTATGTCCACTTTGGAAGTCCTCCAGAGTTGTCCCTCCCAGAGGAAGTCTTTGCTATCAGCCATTGGTGGCATTGACCTAGCCGATTCGGATTTGATCACTTTCGATCTTGATAATCATGTGCCGAGATTGCCTCATCAGATTGCTTTCCTCATTCAAGTCATCATTAACTCCAAGAATATTCATCGCACCGTTATTGATGAGGGCGCCTCCACTTGCATCATGTCTATTGCTTGTTGGAAGGCTATCGGTTCCCCGATGTTGAGTCAATCTCCTAATACCTTGGAAGCCTTCAATGGAAGAGATTCCCGTCCTTTCAGTATCCTCTCGTGTTTGCCTATTACTCTGGAAGGGAAGACAATTGAAGTTGAGGTCGAAGTTGTTGACAAAAATTTGACTTACAACCTTCTCTTAGGTTGAAGTTGGACATATGCCATGCAAGTTGTGGCTTCATCTCTATTTCGTGTCCTTCATTTTCCCCATCAAGGGAAAATTGTCACGGTTGACCAATTGTCCTTCTTCACCTCTTCTTCTTCGGATGGCAATGTGCCTTTTGTGGAGCATACCTCTGTTCCGTATGAAAGTGTGGGTGCTGGACTTTTCAAAGATCCTGCCCTTATGGGTGTCTTTTCGCTCCCACCTCCCAACGTCGCTCCCATTAATATGATTTCTGTCTGTTCTGATCCTTGGGTTCTTCCTCCCGTCGATCAGATAGACTCCTGGGGTGACATCATGTCGTTGAGTCCTGCCGAGCTCAACTATGTAGAAATTGTTTCCGCATCGGCTTCATCTTCTGATCCTGCTCCTTCGAGCAGGCCTCTCGACACATATGTACAATCCCCTTGGCTCGGAGATAGCGTTTCTTCAGATCTGTTAAAGGAGATCTTTCCTTCTGATGAAGCGATTATAGAGACTATGTCTTTTGAGGAGCCTCCCTGGTTCGATCATCACCATCGCTCCTCATTTCTCCCAAGCCATGGGGCCATGACTACCTGTCTTGAGAAGTTTGCTTCTTGTATCCCCTCACAGCCCCTTCAGATGCCTATTCAAGTTCATGAAGTTTTTTCTGAAGGCAATATGGGGAACATTACGCAAACGATGCCCATCAACATCTCTGTCAAACCAAGGATTGTTGAGAATATTCACATTGGAGTTACCTATACTCCAGAGGAGATTCAACTTTATACCAATCTTTTCCGAGAATTTCGCGACGTTTTTGCTTGGTCATACGAAGAAATGCTTGGCATTGATCCTAGTATCATGGTGCACGAGATCCCTACGTATCCTGGTGCCAAGCCTGTTCAACAACATTTACGCCCCATGCACCCGAGAAAGGTTGTGGCTATTAAGGGAGAAGTTGAAAAACTTCTCAAGGCTAGGTTCATTTACCCTATCCCGCTGACTGATTGGGTCTCTAATATTGTCCCTGTGACCAAAAAGCAGGGCACTATTAGGGTTTGTGTTGACTACCGTGACATTAACCGTGCATGTCCAAAGGACAATTATCCTACACCTTTTATCGACCAGCTCATTGATGATTGTGCTGGGAGTGAGATCTATTCCTTTATGGACGGCTTTTCTGGTTACAACCAGATTAATATTTCGCCTACCGATCAACACAAAACTGCCTTCATCTGCCCGTGGGGTACCTTCGCTTATAAGAAGCTTCCTTTTGGCCTTAAAAATGTCAGTGCTACCTTCCAGCGAGCAATGTCTTACGCATTTCATGACATTTGGCACATTGTTCAGCCATATCTAGATGACCTCCCGGCTCATTCAGCAAAGCGATCTGACCATCCGAACCACCTTCGCGAAATTTTTCTTCGCTGTCGACACTACCGTATCCGTCTTAATCCGCATAAGTGTGTCTTCTGCATCGAATCTAGCAGACTTCTAGGTTTTTTCGTCTCTAAGGAGGGCATCCATCTAGATCCCCTCAAAGTTGAAGCTATCCTGAATCTCCCTCCTCTTGCTTCTTTACAGCAATTGCAGAGTTTGCAGGGTAAAGCCAATTTTTTACGTCGTTTTATTCCAAACTACGCCGAGATTTCTAAAGGCTATACACAGCTCTTAAAGCGTGACACTTCCTTTGTTTGGGATGCCACTGCCCAAGAGTCATTCGAGCAACTCAAGGCACTCCTTGTTTCTGCTCCCTTATTGCGTCCACCTGATTATCATCGTGACTACACTCTTTATCTCGCCGCCACCGATAGCACTATTGGCATGGTCTTGGTTCAAGACGACAACGACGGTTCCGAGCATGTTATCTATTATCTCAGTCACAACCTACTTGACACGAAGACTCAATATGCTTATGTCGAGAAACTCGCTTTGGCAGCTGTTCACGCTGTCCAACGTTTCCATCACTATATTTTGTTGCACACGACGACAGTGATTTCTGATTACAACCTGATGACATACATCTTGTCACGTCAGTTGTTGGGGGGAAAATACTCGAAATGGATCGTTATCCTTCAAGAGTTTGATTTGGAGTTTACTATGGCCAAGTCTAAGAAATCCCTTGTCTTCGCTGAATTGATTTGCTCGTTACCATCCACTACCGCTCCCTCTCGGTTAGAGGATTGCATTCTGGACGATACTCTTTTCTTGATCAGTACCCTCGATCCCTGGTACGGGGACATTATCGTCTACCTCCAGACGTCCTCCTTCCGTTCTAATTTGTCCAAGGATGCTCGGCAACGTATTCTCCATCATTCTCAGCCTTATCGAATTGTTGGGGACACCTTGTACCGTCTCGGCGTTGATTCAGTTCTCTGCCGTTGTTTGACATTTGAGGAAGCTGAATGAGTCTTGAATGACTACCACTCTGGCGCCTGTGGTGGTCATATGTCTGGTTATGCTACTGCCCAAAAGATCCTCCGCGCTGGTTATTTTTGGCCCTCTATTTTCAAGGATTGCATTCTCGCTGTCTGTTCCTATCACGCATGCCAAATTTACCAACGGAAGATGCGTGTGCCCCCATCCCCTTTGCACCCTGTCATTACTGTAGGCCCTTTCGCTAAATGGGGCATAGATTTTATGACCTGTAACCCTCACTCAGCCGAGGGGCATGGGTATATTATCGTTGCTGTCGATTATTTTACAAAATGGGTCGAGGCGATGCCTACATTATCTAATGACGGTAAGACAGCGGCTCAGTTCTTATTCAATCATGTAATTACTCGATTCGGTGTCCCTCAGGCTATTGTCACTGACCATGGTTCTCATTTCCGTGGTCATATGATGACTGAGTTAACAACCCAGCTAGGCTTGTGTCACAATAGTTCGACGCCTTATTATCCTCAGGCCAATGGCCAAGTCGAAGCTGTCAACAAGGTGTTGGTCACGATGCTTCAGCGTACCATTGGAATGCACAAGTCTAATTGGCATTTGATGTTGTTTTCCGCCTTATGGGCCTACCGTACCTTAGTGAAGGATGCCACCGGATTCACCCTGTTTCAACTTGTTTACGGTCTGGAGGCTACCCTTCCGATTGAATGCGAGATACCTTCTCTCAAATTAGCTGTCGAATTGCTCCCAAATACTACTCCTGTAGAAGAACGCCTTCTTTACCTAGAGCGGCTAGACGAGACCTGTCGACTCGCCTCTCTAGTCATCGAAGCACAGAAGAAGAGAGTGAAAACTCACTTCAATCAAACTGTTACTCCTCGTTCTTTTGTTGAGGGAGATTTAGTCCTGTTGTATGATCAAGCGAATGATAAGCTGGGGGCAGGCAAATTCAAACCTATGTGGCATGGGCCCTATATTGTGAAACGTGTTTTGCAAAAAGGGGCCTATGAGCTGATTGACTATGAAGGCAACCCTCTAGATAAGCCTCGGAATGGGCTTTATCTTAAAAAATATTATGCATGAGTTTTCGTGCATCTGTTGTGTACATACGTGTGTTTTTAGTATGTGTGCATGTGTGGCTTGGTGTGTAGGCATTATTGCCGCTTATTGTGTCTTTTTACTTCTTGTGCAGATGTCTGGTGCACCTTACATCGGTTTCACTGATGGTGCCTGTCGCAGTACCCAGAATCTTTCCTCCGTGGCATGGGTGATCTATGATCCTCACGGTGAGTTAGTAGACCTTCAAGGTGTTTGTCTAGGGTGTACCACAAACAATGTCGCTGAATATAGTGTTGTCATTGAACTATTGACCGAGGTTGTTAACCTCGATATTCGTGCATTGATTGTGAATCTGGACTCTCAACTTGTTGTTCTTCAACTTAACAGGCATTATTCTGTCAGAAACCCTCAAATTTTAAGGTTGTATTTGCGTGTTCGCTTATTGGAAAGAAATTTTGATTTTATCACATATCAACACATTCCTAGAAGATTAAACACGTTAACTGATGCATTGGCCAATCATGTATTAGACAGACATTTACGCAATTTATAAACAAACATTGTATGCAAGTATTCAGACACAGTAATAAACCATAGATAGTATATATATATCATGTGGTGCACCGAGGCGCTCAAAAAATAATGTGTATGTCAAAAAATAGGGTATATGTTCATGATACATCTGAGACACATGTCTCTCAAAATAGCAGAAAAAGAAACCTAGGCATCTACTGTGGCGGGTTCTGCTCCCTATAGCAGACCACTGCCCGCACTACTCGTCTGAGTAGTCTGTGGACCCTGGGCGATACACCAGCAGTATGTCTCTGGTACTCTCGTGGGACCTCCTCGAACCCCCTGTAGTCTGGGATCCCCTCCGTCAAACCCTCGAGGTTCTGGGCTATCTCCTCCTCTGCATTACCACCTGGGGGTGGCAGGGCCAGCTCTCTGTTCTCCTCCCTCCATGCTGTAGGAGCGAGACCCACAGGTCTCTCAGGTCCCACATCTGCAAAAATGAACACAATTATTAAGACATATACATTTAAAAATCCAAAAACATTATAAAAACAAAAAACATATAAACAGTGTGGTGGTTAACCAAGTGTGTTACCTCTCTCGTCCCATTGCTCGCCGGGCGGGAGTAGCATGTCAGGATCTCCTCGGAAGTCTGTGCTTGCATAGGGCCAATCCTCAATGAAAACCTGTTGTCGATCCAACCACTCCATGAAGAGTGCTCCCCATGAGACTGGTCGACCGCCACCCCCTCGTGGCATCACATGTGCCCATCTGGTGATACGGGTCTCTCGCAGTCCTGGAAATGAAACATCCATGTCCTGTAGCTGAAGTAGTGGTACCCGCTCCAGCATGAGTGGTACCAAGATGGACCCATATCCAAACTGTTTGGTCTCTCCACGTTGGCACTTGGTCAGTTGTCTCTTTATGTTTAGAGACACTGCCTTGGCCCAGTCATACATGGTCGGGTTAAGGCAATCTAGAGCCAACCGTAGTTGGGTCTTAGTCACCTCATGTTGTGCCTGAGAGCCTGCTGCTCTCGTGATCGTAAATAGTAAGACACATAGTGTCAAGTCCTCCACGGTTGGGATCTGTAGTTTCCCACTGGTGGGTGACTTGCATGCCCCTGGGCACGCTCGTGCAATCAACATGTCAAGAGTCTCTCCGGCAACCCGCATGCCCTCCATGCAGGGTCTCTTGCCTCGACGAGATAAGCTTGTCAGGAAATATATGTCAGTCGCATCGAACTCAATCTCCTGACCCCGAATGATAAACTTGCCCTCCATCGGGTTCCACAAGCGAATCAAGAACTCGAGCAAGTCTAGTTGTGCCCGAAGAAGAGGTGTGAGGAAAAATTTTAGTAACCCACAGTTCCGCAGGGCTCTTCTGCATTGTGGGTCATTAAATCCTCTTTCATCATCAACGTCATGCGTTCGCTCCTGCCATGCATACACCATTTTTTCACCCTGCATAAGCAAATGGCAATTGATTAGAATTGTTTTGAGCCGTTTTCTTGGTTTAAAATGTTGTTAAAAATGAAAATTTCATGTTTGCGGCACCGTCGCAGCTGTTTTTAAAACAGCTGCGACGACTCAATTTCATAGTTCATTTTTTGCTGGATCGTCGCAGGAGTACATGTGTTTCCTGCGACAATGCCGATTGTGGTGTGTGTAAAATCCCCGATCGTCGTGAACCCACGAGGGACTTCCGCGATGACCGAGGTGCGGTTGTGAAACAAAAAATCCACCAAAACCACCCAAAATGCATGAAATTCGACTTAAAAACAATCAAAATGCAGGGATAAGATTGATGTACTTACTTGGTGAAAGTCTTGCACGAAATGGTTGATCACAGGTGACGGAATTGAGCTCCAAAGATCGCACAGGTACATAGTTGAAAAATTACCAAAGGTTAAAACTCAAAACACAATGTAAAAAATGATTTACCATGGGTCTTATATAGATATTTTTTGCAAATTTAGGGTTTTTTAAACTATAGGACTTGGGTTTTACAACATGTTTTGATTTCTACCTATGGTTTTAGGTTTTTGACCTAGTTTTTCAATATTACGATGCATATTTTTGTCGAATGGATCTTATATTTCATTCTTCTGCGCAGGAACAAGGGCGATAGATACATTTAACGGTTAATACATGCTTGGTCCATATTGCGAAATTTTCCACAAGTCTTCTTTAAGCTCTTTTCCGACTTATAAAAGATGAAAAGATTGCCGAGTTTTTCCCTTTTGACTCGTTAAACGGAATAAAAAGGCGGTCCACTTTCAGCTCTTTTCCGACCGTATAAACGCGAAAAGATCGGGAACACTAATTACAAAAAGTACTCCTTGATCGCAATGGTCAAGCAGTTCTCTTGAGTATTGTTTTCTACTTTTTCGGGCTCGAGGGACACAAATTTACGAAAAAGGACCCCCCTGGAGTTTTCTTTTCCGTGTCTTTTTCAAACTCTCTAAACATGAAAAAGACTCTGAGTTTTACCTATGTCGGACTCGTTAAACCCTGATGACATTGGACTCGTTACCATGACGAGACTCGAGCTTCTCCTCCCTAGGGCTCGTTAAAATTTTACTAGGTTGGATTTGTCCGAAGGACGAACTTATACCACAAGCATATGCTATCCCCTTCAAGCTTGTTTTTCAAAAATAATTGGGGTACTCGCCAGCAATGGTGGGGGAAAAATTTGGAAATCTTCATTGGTTACTTACGGCAACTAGTCACTCTTGAACATCGACACTTTTGCTTCTCACCGGGTTTGGGACATCCTCACATCGTCGTTGGCCTTCTGGGGTTTGGGTTTGCCATTTTTCCTCATTCCATTTGATCCTTGTCATCTCCATCTGACCTCTGATCCCTTGGTACCAAAATGCTGCCGCCTTCCAGAGTCGTGTCGCTGATATGTTCAAGAGTATAATCCTTCTGCAGTTCGCACCCTTACCACCTCCTCTGATTCTCAATTTCATCTATCTTCATCTTGTTCCTTATCTCGTGTCATTGATGAGGGAAACATTATGGCCCTCCTGCGACAGATTGCTTCCTGTCGACACCAACTCATTATCCAGGAAGTTGATCTAGAGATTCCTTTTGGTACCTTGGAGCTTGCATGCCTCAATGGCAAGTTCTTCGTGCTCGACAACAGACTTACATCATTGGTCCTCGATCAGGTGATTCCACGAGTGTTCAACTCTAGCTCATTCTTCACACCTTGTGGATTGTACTGGCAGTACCTTGAGAACCATTGACATCACTAGTGGTCTCTCTCGTGCTTGTTAATGGTTTCATCATCGACCGGTAATCAAGCGACTTTCTACCATGCTTGACTTCAACACATTTATTCGCATGTTAGAAATTGTACTATGATCGGTTGGGATTCAAGACCTCGGACTAAGATTACATAAGTTCGAGTTGTGTGGATTGGTTCGTGATTGCATACATGACTCCTTGATTGGATGGCTGCGACCATACCTGAGTCTTTCTGGATGGCTGTGACCCTACCTTTATCTTTATATATGGTCTTCTCAACTGGGTCGTTGCTTCCATACGACAGACTGAGTTTCATATGTCTTTTGGATGGCTGTGCCCATGCCTAGACTACATGTATTTCACTATTAGAGATATTAGTTGTACTTGCGCCTGTAGGCTCTCCACAGTGGTGTTCCAGTTTGGTTATGATTTCGTAAAGCATTTCACCCCTCCCACTCTCTCAAGCTTCATGCTTTAGGGGGCATCTGTTACATAGTAATTTGTCACCGACCTCATGTCAGTCCCTGAGCGACATCTCCACTGTGTCATACATCAAATAAACATGTCCATATCTTCCCACTCATTCAAGAAGATCAAGAAAGTGCTCTCTAATCCTGAAGATTGACCCTTTTACCTATGTTTCTGCATCGTCGCAAGTAAGCATCATTATTCTTGCGACGATTCTCTGTGTTGAACTATAAGGTCGCGTCGTCGTCACAGGGGTACATCAGTTTCCTGCGACAGTCAGATTTTAGGGCTCGGCGCAAGTCCTCAAGATTATTCTTGCGACAATTTGTCTGGATACACTGCTTCCTTGCGATGTCATCACTGAGCCCTAGTGTATGACTTGCGACGATCCAGATATGGTGAATTAGTTCAAACAGAATGCTTTTGGGTGATTCTAGAGCTGGTTGTTGGGTCAAAGGAGTTCGCCTTTCCTCCTCTGGGATGGTAGTTCCACCTTTTGAGAAACCTCCCTTGAGGATAAGCTCCCTCTCCCTCATTTCATGGAGGCTCCTCCTCTTATAAAATCACTCCCCATTGCTATGATCAACTAGTTCTTGGTTTTTGGATTTGAGCAAATTAGCTAGCTTTGGTGTGAGTTTGCAATGTGAATTGTTGATAGTTTAGCAATTGGTTGTGGATAACCTTAGCTTTGTACTAGAGCTCGTGAGTGAGAGAGAGTATTATCATTCATTGGGAGACCCTTTTTTTGAGTGAATGCTTGAAGAAACATATCGACTAGACCCTTCAAGAAGGCTTGCGACGTCAAGGCTTGGTTGTAAGCTTTTCTTTTGATTCATTTTAATACAATCAATGATGATTTCCTATGTCTTGTGTAAAATGTACTTGATAGCTTATGGTTCCTTGACTCTGTAAGTAAATAGATCATTTTTGTTCTTGGTTACGTGTTCTGTTGTTCTCTTGTGTTGTTTCAGGTTGATTTCTCATTGAGGAGAAGGAAATGATAGCTAGAGTGGCGCAATGAAAGCTTCATCGAACACCAGTTTGAGGTAGGCTCTTTCAACAATGATTGTTTAAGGAAATTGATTGTTGTTTTGTCTTGCTGTGACTAGACCCACTCTAGGGCTAGAGGGGTTGCCTCTGTCCGCAGAGGGAACATTTCCTACATCACACTTCCTTACAGCACATAGAAATAACCTCTGAATTTGCAAATCTATTTATGCAACTAGTAAAAAAACTTGATGACAGAGTGTACCAGCGTAGTGATGAGGGCCCTTCAACACTTCACAAGCACATTGAAAAACGATTCAGAAGAGTATGAATATTGGATCTGGAGGCATAAACTCGATAGTGAAGTCTGTATTAAATCTGGAAATTAAAAATGCACAAACTGTACTTTCATGTGCCCAAAATCTAGTAGAAACATAATCTTTTCTCATAG
Source organism: Pinus tabuliformis (assembly GCA_031772625.1). Classification (NCBI taxonomy): domain Eukaryota; kingdom Viridiplantae; phylum Streptophyta; class Pinopsida; order Pinales; family Pinaceae; genus Pinus; species Pinus tabuliformis. Next base: position 1,030,650,103 of record CM062804.1, on the reverse strand, counting down.
GTTATTTATCATAAATCCTATAACAAAAGAAGCTATTCCTCCTCCATATTATCCTAATAGAATTCTATTAATTACATCCAAGAAGGTCGAAATTGGATCAGTTCCTTCAGTTATGAAAAAATTCTCAAAATAGAAATTATTTTGCTCACAAAATCTGGAAATTCTGCTGAAATGGCTGGGTTTGACCAGCGTTGACCAACACCTATTTCCTTCAAATTCGAAAGTGGATAGGTAATCCACCATCTGTGTACATTTAGCTTCATTCCCACAATCTTCAAATTTGCCCACCTGCTATGCAACATGTCAATCAATGGAGTAATTACAAGAAGTTACAACTTCTTTTAATTTTCTGAAAAAATGTCATTTTTAACACAATAATTTCAAAAATTAATTTCAAGCTAAAAATAATGATAATGACATCATATCATTTGGTTTCTAAGGATTATAGCTGGAATATGAAGGTTATATGGTCAAAAATGATAATCAAAAGAGGATTTTTAAGTGGAATGGACAGTCATAATTTGATACCAACAGTGAGTTCAAGTCCTAATAGATCATCTACACATTAATACTCAATAATCAATGCTATCAATGCTGAGGTGTCAATAGATATTATATAATACTAGTATATTGGATTTAATTGATGAAATTTGAATTTTTTTTTTATATAATTCTATGTGTGTGAATCATGGGTTGATGTTTTGATGGCTTGATGCATTGATGCATTGAAAATGTTTGATGAATTAATGTTGCATTCATGCATGGGACAGAGTTCGCAGCAAAATCACAGTGGCACTATAACCCGCAGGTCCAGGATCAAGACCAAAAAAAAACTAGAAAACGAACAAACCCTAGAAATCGTTTTCATCAAGTGGTATAAAAGTGCAGAGAATTCCTGCATATAGTGTGGAGGAGAAGCAATAGAAGAAGGTACAAGTTTACTAAATATCTGGTAAGATATTTTTTTTCTCTGTGCAAGTGACACCAGAGGAAGGTGAGAAGATTTGCAATAGCCTAGAGCAAGGAGTGCTCAAAGGATTCAGGAGAAGAGAACTAGGAAGATGCAAAAAGGCCAAACTCAGGAGGAAGTTTGGTGAGGTATCGTGTAGCAAGGTGGAGACTTGTTACTGCAAAGGCGTGTTGCAACTCATGAGTTGACGTTGTTACGAGAAGACCATATGCATATGGCTAGGGGGTCATAAGTGTTCTTACCTTGGGAGTCTGATATAGGAGCATTGACCCATCCTCCAAGAAAATTAGCAAGAACAAGTTTTGAAAGGTGTCGCTATGAAAAAGTAGGATAATATCTATTTTGTAAAGGATTAAAAGCGTGAAAAAACAATTCTGTGAAGGATCTTAGGAATTCGTTGAGCGCTTTGTGGAGAATATCACGTTGAGAGATTTGTGGAGAGGATCATGTTGAGAACCTTATGGAGAAGATCGTGGATCTCGAAATAATCCATGATATTCTAATTTTCTATTACAAATTGTAAACTTGTGTGTGTATGAAGGGCGCAAATTAGAACAAAGATTGGCCAGCCAAGGCACCATGTAATAGTTTAGTGATTAAATTAATAAAGGTTGATTTTTACATTATATGCATGAATCATAGTTTGATGCATTTATGGTTTGATATACATATGTGCTGAATTTATTTGATGAATTAATATTGCATGTAATGATTTTGTGAGCCAAGAATGAGGAATTGAGTTGCATACATGCACTAGACGGAGTGAGCAATAACCCACACGTCGAGGATCAAAACCAAGAAAAAAACAAAAACAAAAACTAGAAAACAAAAAGATCCCAGAAATCATTTTCATTACTCACATGACATCATCTAGCTTAGGGTTGTCAAATGAAAAATTACTATACATTTCATCATATATTTTTATTTATTTAATTTTTTCTCCCGCTTTATGAAGAGGAAACATGACCTATGCTAAGAGATACCCCTCATTTTATCATATAAGTTGTAATTCCTAACCGCTTGTTAAATTTGAGCTAATGAAAGGGACCATATCTAAGATACAGTTGATTTGGTATCAAATGCTTGGTTTGACAGTAAACTTTGTCCTATTTTGAGTTTTTATATTTTTTCTCTGCAATGATCTGAACTTATGGGGAAAATTGCATTAAAAGTGAGTGGTTGGATTACATCTAGAAAACCCCAAGTTGGGTTGGACGTGTGCGTTGAAATAAAAACTTATACACGTATGAACCTTTAGAAATATTAAAAAGGCTCTGATACATTTTATTTTGATACTTTGCATGAATAGCATATCTATAATAAGAGGATATTTGATTTGGGAAGGCTCATAAACTTTTTTTTTTTTCTTTTGAAATTATTATTTTCCTTTTCCAAGAAAGTTAATGATGTATGGACATTAGATTGAACTTGTATCCATATATAATAGACATATTTTATTTATTTCCTTTCAATCTCTGACAATATGTCCCCTACAACTCGCAGGAAAGAATAAGAGTGAATATAGGCTTCATAGTTCTAGTTAGTATGTGTTCCTTATTTTCTTGGTATGTGTTCCTTATTTTCTTGGCTGGTAGGTAAGGATCTCCTACACCTGCACGAGGGTTGGAACAAGTGTCCAAGTGGGTTTTGGCTAGAGAAAATAATGTATTTACAGCCCAACCATTATTTTATTTGAAAATAGTATATATAAAATAACAGATTTAATTTATAATAATTCAAATGAATTAAATCACAAAAAAATCTATAGTGCTTTTTATTGGGACCACCTACTCTGCCAAGGAGTTTTTAGATTAATCTGTTGAATTCATTTACTTTGTAATACATCTTCCAAATAATATGGCTTCAAAAATAGAAAGTGATTGCTTGATGGAAAGTTCTCACAAAATTAAGTAGTTTTAAAAGTTTTAAAAAATGAAACTAAAAGCAGAAAGCACCACATGGTAGGTAAAAGTTGGTCCAAGGGGTGAGGATGCACAATGAAGTTGTTGAGTCAAAAAGTCTCTCCTCTTTAACTTTTTTATAAACACGTGTTTATAAATAAGTTACTTCTAGATGAAGTGACTTACTTTTATAAAATAAGTGAAACATTATTACAATGTTACATGTAAAAAGTAACTTACAAAAAGAACATTAAAGTTGTTTTATGACAGTTGATTTTTGTAATTTAAGTAAAATTCACTTTATAATTAATTATGTAAAAATTTGTCATCGAGGGTGTAAATTAATTGGTGATAGTATATTTTTAAGACAATCCTTGTGACGTCTTTGGTTCAAATCGTGCCTAGTCCATGTGTCTTGTTTGGGGAGTTTGTGATGCACTGAGGAAATAGTGGTAGCAATCAAAATAGACTCCATGTCATGCAAGTATGAGCTCAACCTAGTTGTTGATTCGTCTCCATAGACACACATATATAGGTGTAGTATGAGAATATAGTGGTAACAGTCAAAATAGACTCCATGTCATGAAAGTATGAGCTCGACCTAGTTGTTGATTCATCTCCATAGACACACACATATATAGGTGTAGTCTTACTTATAGACGAAATAGTTTTTCATTGAAATTTTGCAATACAATATCAAGTAAGGTTGTGTTTTTTGTTATTTAAAATATATTTTTGAATCCATAAATAGATTTAATGCACTAAAAAACCTTTGGGGCATTCAAATTCTAGGTATTAAACAACTTAAACTCAAGTTTTTAAAAATTCCTATTGGATTTTGGTTAAAATTAACCAAAAAAATACCGTAAAAATCATTTGATCTATTAGTCACATTAACTCTTTATCTATATATATATATAAAACTATGAACTCAAAAAAATAACTTTCAACTAAATAAATTAATATTAAATACAAAATTGAAGTTAAATCAACTTTATTCTTTATTTATAATTTGTTGGGAGCGCATAAAAAACAAAGAGCATGTGCAAGACTTTTGAATGATCCCTTTGTTTGAGAGCATATTTTTGTCTCTACTTAAAACATATATCTTGAGTACCATATTGCATTGTTTAGAGTTTGTGAAAACATGTTTCACATTTAATTAAAAAAAGGTGAAACCATAACAATGAAAATGTATTTGTTTAAAATGAAGTGCTCTAAATATACAAATAGCATATTTCACTTTGTCCCTGCATTATTATCTTTGTAATTTTAGTTTAATATTTGTAAGAATTTTTTTTATTTTTTTAGATATTTATAGACACGTTTTTAGAGATGAAATTTTGTTAATTAGTTAAATTTTTATGTCAGGAAAAAATATTGTTATTTATTTTTTTAGATATGGGGAAAATTTATTTTTTATATGATTAAATTAATAATATTTAAAAAAAAAATACTAATTTTAATAATAAATTCTACATGTTTTTTTATTTAATATTTATCTAAATTCTATGTGTATAATTTTTTAAATCAAAATAGTCACTTATATTACTATACATAGGCATAAAGATCTATATCAGTGTTTGCATACAAAAGGATAAAGATCTATCGTTCTGGTTCATCTTTATTGACATTCATTATCTTGCTTATTACTTTGATAGAGCAACTGAGAGAGGTATTTGCGATTGTGGTGTTTGGCTCAGTATAAATCACAGGTTACATTACAAGATATCGTGGAATGGGGGAGCAGGTACAAACATGTGTGCGGAGATTCTGGCGCTTTGGGGTTTCTTTGGGTTTCCAAGAAATTGTCTATGGACATTATTCATGTATATGGAGACTCTAAGACCCTCATTGAAGGGGTTTCTGCTAATACAAATTTCTCCCCTCCAAATCTTAACGGTTGGATCTCCCACATCATCATCCTTAAGCAATCCTTTCATCAGATTACCTTGCAACACATCTTCAGACAGTCAAATTTTGTAGTTGATTCACTGTCTAAGAAGGGCCTTGCAGATGATACAATTTATATGCATTTCGTATATCTGGAGGAAAACACAATAAGGGAGGAAGGCTCGATCCTACTCCCTTTAGATTTAGAATCAATGTTTTTTGTTTTTTTGAGGTATTGGTGAAATCTTTTGGTTTTGTTTTGTTGATAAAACAATATAAACTTTGAAACAAGAAGTGATACGATTACCCCTTTTTTTGAGGTAGCAAAAAATCAACCCATTTTGGAAAGTGTTGATTCAGAATATATATATATATATATATATATATATATATATATATATATATTAGCATAGTTTTTGACACTTTAAATTTTCTTATGTATATTATTTTTAAAATGTTAGTGATTTTCATGCTGATTTTAAAAAGTGTTGATGCAGCGTCAAGCCCTTTTTTTAGAAGACTTTTTTTTTTACTTTAAATTTTCTAATGTATTAAATGTGAATAATTATTTTCTAAATTTAACAATTTTTGAAGTAGTCGTCTTCTTCATCTTTTTTCATTTTTTTCTTTGTAGTGATATCTTTATTTTTTTGCATAGTTAAAAAAAAATGTCGATATTTTAAAGTTTCGATCTTCTATATATTTCTATATCGTTAATTAATAGTTCAATGCATATCAAATAATTGTCTCTAAAAAAAATATTTTCTAACAATTGGCATAAAAATACACATTTTGAATATAAATATAACAAAAAAATTACACATTTTGTGACTTTTTTGCTAAAAATAACATGTCAAATAAACAATTTTTATAAGAAAATTTAACAAAAAATGGTTAAATAATAACATTTTTATGAATTTCATGTAAAAAAATAATAATAATCACAGTTTTTTTTGCATAAAATAATGATTCGCATAAAAATTAAAGTGAAAATAAATATAATATATTAACTTAAACTCTATCTTCAAAAAATTTAAAGGCTAATTTTTGTGCTGGAATTGGATGTATCTATTTTTTTCAGGAGAAAAAGCTGTATATATATTATATACTTCAAAAATTTAAACTGTACATTCTATAGATTGAGTATACATTCTGTCCAGTAGGTGCTTTGCCAGGAAGATAGCAAATTTACAAAAAATAAGAACCTGTATGGTTTTTTCTAGATTATACTAATTTCTGTAGATTGGTCATATCTGCTTAGTGGAGGTCAGTCAGTTATATAAACAGAAAGAAACAAAAAAACTTTCCATGGGCAAGATATTTTGATCGAGAAACTGAAGCATACCAGATTCTGGCGACACTATATGCCTGGCATTATGAAGGGATGTGGATAGTATGTAACGGAATCAACAAAGATGCTCAGATGCCACATACCTTGAGAAGATTACAAACCTTTTTTTGATAGTTCATCCACCTCCTCATTTTGCAAACGCTTGATGTGTGAGATAGGGAAGCGAGAAGGTTTCCAAAGAGTTGTAACTCTGTTCATCCATCCAATGAGAGAGTAATTTTTTATAGAATGTTTTCCAATGACGTGCTCTATAATGACTTTGGAGTCACCGTAAATATGTATTGAGCCAATCTCCAAAAAGGTGCAGAAGATGAGAAGTCCATGGAGAGCTATAGCCTCAGCTTTGTTGGTCATCCCCAGTCCACCATTCCAATAGATATAGTACTGAAGGTCCTTTGCAATGTATATATAAACTCCCCAACCACATACGTCGTCTTTTGATGCTCCATCGAAGTGTGCCCGAGGGTTGGAGAGCTGTACTGTTGCCGAAATATGCTGAGATTGTATTTGATGGGGAAAATCTGGAAGGATTGTTGAATAAAATGGAATAATTTTGTCATATAAGTGCCCAAAATCCTCCTTGCCATTTTCAAATATTCTTTTGTTCCTCCACTTCCAGACAAACCAGAAAACTATAAGCGGGATAGGTCTCCATTCGATTTTCTGGGAACTCCACCATTGAAGGGCGTCCATTATAGAGGAGTGTGGAGTGACAGAAAAACCGAAATGTGAAGCCAGACGATTCCATAGTATCTGTGTGTTATGGCAGTTGAGAAAAATATGTAAGTTGTCTTCCGTTTCAGCAAAACAAATTGAGCATATGGCTGGCCCGTGCCAGTTCCTTTTCTGCAGATTAATCCAAGTGAGATTTCTATCATGAAATACTAGCCATGCGAATAGAATGATCTTGAGTGGACAACCTGTTTTCCAAAAGGACTTGGGAAATATTCTCCGGGAGGCATCCATTAAATTTTCGTTCATGGAGAGATATATATCCTTGACTAGTACTTTGGACTTTCCCTCCTTTATCTGCAGGACAATGCTGTCATTTTCCTCTGTTTTATAAAATCCCGCATGTTTCATATCCCATATAATCTTGTTCCATATTTCAATTAGAGTTTCATCAAGGCCCAGCTCTATGGCCGATTTCCAAATAGGAATAGTTCCCTGCCATCCATGTAAGACTTGTGCCCAATAGAACAGACCTTTCTGATGAAGGGACATGAGAAGTTGTTGTGGGATGGGGGATTCTGTCTGTACTCCCAAGATAGGATCGAAGCCAATTAAAATGTTGTTACCAGATTGTAATTTCCATATCAGTCTCTTAAGGAAGAATTGAGATACCTTTTTGAAACTTCTCCAAATGGCCGAACCTTGGCATGGGCCAAGCGATCTGTTCCTGTACCAAAAAGTGATGTCTTTGTTCCCAAGATACTTTATTTTCATAGCAATGCTCCAAAGGATGATGAGCCCCAAAAGTGGATAATTATTTGGGCTCATTCAACCTCCTAATTCGACTTAATCCACCATTCTCATTATTTTATTGCATGTTTTTTATTATATTTATGCTAATAGAGTGAATTGGGTTAGTCATTATGCCAACAAGTCTAATGTGTGCTTTGTGTAGCCTTTTTGGTCAACTTGGAGACAAAATTGAAGGTTTTAATGAGCACTTGGCAGCCAAATTCGTGGGAGAACAAGGGAGAGGATTTGTAGGAAGGTGTCCCCTTCATTTATGGGCCCTTACCTCGAATTCTCCTCCATCAGCTCGGAGTTCAAAGGCCACCAAATCAATTATCACAAGGGCAGCCAAGCAAGTCAAGTAGGACTGCTGTTAACTGCAAGTTTTGGGCAGCCGAGTCCCTAAAGTTTAGGAGGACTGTTGGGGTCCTCAATTTGTATAAATAAGAGGGCTTAGGGCCTCATTTCAGTTAGTCACTTTATAGTCATTTTGTAGTCATTTTTTAGTCATGTTGTAGGCAGAAGTTAGCTAGTTTGTAGTTCGATTTTTAGGCAGTAGATTAGCTTTGCTTTCAGCACATTTTCAAGTTCTCCTTGTGGACAGTTTTTGGAATGTAACATTTCTTGCTCAATAAAGATGAATCCAGCTTTGCACCAGCTCTAAATCTCTCTTAGGAGGCTGTAGCTCTTGGGGTTGGGCCCATCTCAAGTGCCCAGTACCTCCTTTGTTTACTTTCATGTGTCTTGTTGCGTTCTTAGAATAAAATCTGCTATTTGGATTTAAATCTTGTTTTGTTATTGAGGTTGTTTTTAATGAGTAAAATAGCTTTTCATGCTCAGATTTAGTTGATAGGTTTTTAACAGAGAAAGCTTCAAGAAACGGGCCATCAAACATCTGTGGTTTCACCTCTCCCTCAGTGGGATCAGGAGTTGTGACTAGGATGACTTTGCTGCCCACAAAAACACTGATTTTGCTTTGCCATGCAATCACTAGTGTTTGATCTTCATGTGTAGAAGTTGGTTACAAGTTTAGACTTTCGTTTGCTTAGTTGCATGAGTTAAAATACATGGTTTCATTGCAAGTCACACTTATGTTCATTCTCTTTACTGACAACTAGCAAATTAGGTCAACGTAACTAGGTCTTTGAATTTACAAGTCTTTGTTGGTTCAAATTGGAAAAACGACTTGCAGAGCACCTGTACCACTCCTTCACCTGCTTATTCTCCATCATAACCATCCACTCCACCCTCTACTTAGAATCCTTACCTCACGTTTGCCACATTTGCTCACATAACCGTAATTGTTGTGCGACATTGCTTCACTCTCCCTTGAACAAATCGAACCATCCTCGCCATTCCTTAGCTCCATCCACCAAGTCTTGGACCTCCTCACACCCTTATCTCACCTCCATATCCATTCCTCCATCTTTTTCCCTCCATCCATGCTCCAAAATCCCATTTCTAAACATCCTGTAGAAAAATTACAGAACATCGTGTAGAAATTCCTGAACATCCTGTAGAACCCCTGCAGACTTCCTGTAGAAGCTCACAAATGAGGTTTCTTTATAGCCAAACTTTGTGAAACTCTCTGGAAGGGTGTTAGGGACTCCTTAGATCCTCTCTGAACCTTCCCGACCTCTTCCAAGCATTTCTTCTCCTTGATCCACCCCTGCACAGTCAAAGAACAGTGAAAGCATATGCATGATGAAACTGACGACTTAATCAAAAATACAAAAATATGTTTCCTTCAGATAGAGGTAGTCTATACACATGTATTTTACCTTCATAGAAGTAATGGCATATCTTTCAGTAGTTTGCATTCTCTCCTTTGCATCAGTAGGACTAGCTGGTAGAATTAGGGTTTGCTAGGGTTTACGTTTTCCTTCAGTTTTTCAATCTCTTTTCGCAAATAGATTAGCTTCCTTCGAGTTAGATTTGATCCATCAATTAAAAAGCTTCTTCTAAGAGCTCATAGAAGTTGGCTTAAGCTCCTAGTGGACTTGTGCCAGCTGACCAAGTGACAGCTGTGGCAAGAGCTAGTACTTGTGCATACAGCACCGTCGCTTCCAAGTTTGTTACGAACTACCGGGTTGATAAAATTAAAGAAGGGAGTTCCAGGAGTTGCAGCATTATTGCTGCAATACTGGGGCCCACCAGCTGTCTCCAAAAACAGCTCTCCACAGAGATTTACAAAGAAGGGCCATATCGAAACTGCGAAGATGCATGATGCCCCAACCCCCCATTTTCTTTGGGAGGGAGTTTTGTGAGATGATATTTGCTCTTTTCCTTAATTCCTCCCCAGATGAAGCTTTCCATCAAACTGTTTAATTTTTTTATGACAGCAGAGGGTATATAATATAGGTGCGCCCAATAAACTGATAATTGAGAAAGTAAGGATTAGGAGTATCATCCTGCCCACCAAAAATAAACATTTATATTCCCATCCCGATATCATTTTATAAAATTTATTGATAATCCGTGACCAGTCGGATATGGAATATGCCGAGGGCTTTAGTTGGAAACCCAGATATTTCATACCTTCCTTGATAGAAATAGCCTGAATTCTGTATAGCTGAGAAATGTATTCTATATCATTCATATTCACTTTCCATAAAAGGGTGGCTTGGCTGCTGATTGAAAAGGATTACCGGGGTGGTTTTCTGGATCACATAGACTTAATCTGGGGCAATTTATCTGCCTCTCAAAGGCTGGACTACTGGGGCGTGCCATTTAGGTGTGCTCTATGTCATAAAATGGGTCATTTAAAGGAGAAATGTCCGCGGAAAAATCATGGTATGGTATGGAAGAAAATCCAAAAGGTAAATAAAATACTAATGTATCTGTGGTATCTCCCGCGGATGATATCAGAGATAACCGTCTTTTTAGCGAAGTTTCTCCCCCAGCTGAGTTTATCCCCTTTGCTCGATATCAGATATACCGTTCTTCTTCTAATCAGACAGGGGAACAAAATCAGCGTTCGTACCTCTCGCCCTGGGTCCACAAATCCTCTTTCACTCTGATTAGGAGATCTAATTCTACGGGGTATTTGCATGCGGTAAGTGATCCTGTTTTTTCTCTCCCGTCTCCTCCCCCTATTCCTCCCCCTGATTTCCCGATTGCTCCCCCTCCTTCTATGGCTAGAAATGACTTCCCTGCCCTAAAGGCAGTAAACTCCCACATTACCCTCTCTTCTTCCCCGTCGCCCATCATAGCTGAATGTTCCCCCACCATACCTGTTCACTCTCCTTCTTTCTCCCCTCAGAATCGCGCGGCCTCGAAAGGGAAAGCTCCCATGTCATACATTTCTCCCCCTTTCTCTCCTCTACCATCCCCCTCCAACTCCATCGGAAGCGATTTGGACATGCTGCTGCAAAAAAATGCTCTCCACTTACTCCCCCTAACCATCCACAAACCACAGAAATCTTCTTCTCCTTGTATTAGTCCAAATTCTGCTATTAACATCACTGTTCGCCGGAAATCTAATAGGGGCAGTCGGCACTTTAGAGGTCGCAAGGGATCTCGACACCTGGATTTCCAAGACTCTTCCCTTATTGATATTCCCATCTATCATTCCTCTGGTACTGGGCCTCTTAGAGCAGATTTGCTCGAAAATTGTATCAAATGATGAACATGCTTTCCATCAATATCAGGGGGCTCGAAGCAAGTCCCAAATTCAATGCTCTAAAATGTTTATTTTTCTCTTCTTCATACAGGTTGATCTTAATACAGGAAACTATGCATAACTATCATGATACTATCTCCTACTTCAGGCGAATGTTTCCTTTCTGGTATATAGCGGCTACAGAGGCGTCGGGTCTTTTCGGAGGTCTTGCTGTGATATGGGATTTGAGATGGGTCTCTGCAAAAAATTTCAGATGTCTTGGGGGAATTTTGATCTCTGCATATTTTAGAGGTTGTTCCGACAGGATCCATATTTTGAATTTCTATGCTCCTTACAAGGACAGAGCATCCTTTTGGGATCCATTCGTTGCCTCTAGTATCTTAGAGAGCGAAGTGCTCCTCATTGCCGGAGATCTCAATTGCACGATGGGACCAGATGAAGTGTGGGGAAAGGGGAAAAAAATTGACACTCTAGGGGAGAAAATCAAGGAAGCTATGATGTTTTTCAATTATGTAGACATTTCTCTGGATTCTATGTCTCCCACATGGGATAATGGACGCTTGGGCGAGGCCTATATAGCAAAAAGATTGGACAGATTTATTATGCACGAACAATTGATAGAGAAACATGGTATCCCAACCTCACACATTCTCCCGGTTTTTATCTCCAACCATAGGCCAGTCTCTCTTCAATGGATGTTCTCAAATGCTCGCAAAGGTTATCCGTTCAAATTCAATCGATATTGGCTTGAAGAAGAAACCTTTGTCAATATGGTTCGGGATTGCTGGACGGCTAATTTTCTCCCTGCGCAGGCCTCTCCATCGCAGCTCTTTATTATCAAGTTGAACAATCTTAAATCCAAGGTGAAAGAGTGGAAAATTCGGAAAAAACAAGAAAATTGCTTTGAGCTGAAAAAGATTGAAAAGGAACTTGCTATTTTAGCTGAGGGCATGAAGGCTCAAGCCTTTTCATGGAACACTTGGGCCCGGATTTGGGAACTCGAAAAGAAGAAACAAAATCTTTTGAAGATTGAAGAAATCTCTTGGAAACTTAAAAGCCGAATCACTTGGATGAAAGAGGGCGATAAGAACACGAAGTTCTTTCATCGATTTGCTAGTAAAAGAAGAGCTGATAATTCCATTTGGAAAATCAAAAACGAAGAGGGCATTCCCCTGTACTCCCAAGAAGAAATAACAAAAGAAGCTGTCAATTATTTTTAAAAGGCATACAAAAGAGAGGATAGCAGGGAGTTTAATGACATACTATGGGGTATTGACCCTTATTCTAATATGTTCAGCAATGAAGATAATGAAAGGCTCTTTGCTGAGATATCGGAGGAGGAAATACTTGCTGTCATGAAGTCTTTCAAAAAGGACAAATGCCCCAGGCCAGATGGCTGGTCCATTGACATTTTCATCCACTTCTTTGACTTAATGAAGAATGATATATTGGGTATGGTAGAAGAGATCAGAACGCAAAGGAAAATTCATCAATATATTTCTTCCACCTATATTGCGCTGATCCCAAAAAGAAAGGACTCCTCCACCTTTGCAGACTATAGACCGATTTCTTTGTGTAATGTCATTCATAAAATCACATCAAAGATTATTGCAGAGAGAATACGAGGAAAATTATCAGAACATATTTCAAAGGAACAACATGGATTTCTATGTGGAAGGAACATCCTTGAAGTTGTTGCCATAGCACAGGAAGCTATGCACTCTATTCAAACAAAAATATGGATGCTGCCATTCTCAAAATCGATTTAAAAGGAGCATACGATTGCCTAGATTGGAGCTTCCTCAGATGTTTGCTCATCAAAATCGGTCTAAATGACAGGTGTACAAAATGGATCATGTCTTGCGTGGAAGGAGTCAACTATGCAATCCTTATCAACGGGCAGCCCACCCCTTTTTTCCTGGCTGAAAGAGGTCTTCGGCAGGGGTGCTCATTATCCCCTATTTTATTTACCCTGGTTATGGATTCCCTGAGTCTACACATCAAGAAAGCGGTTATTGACGGAAATATTGGCCCCCTTGTCATTTCCAGAGGTAACTATCATACTCATAATCTCTTTGTGGATGATGTATTTTTGTTTGCTAGACTTTGCAGATTCACCTGGCATATTATGTATGAAATTATTCTATTATTTCAAAGAGCCACTAGTCTTTATGTCAATGAAAGCAAATCCTCTTTTCACTATGGTAAGGAAGAAAATGGAGAAATGGAATATATCTCTCAACTTTTCAATATTCGGGCGGTTTCCATTAAGGAGGGGTTTAAGAATTTGGGATATCATCTTAAGCCCACAGGATACAATGTTGGGTCCCTATAATACTAGTGATTACCCCATTACTATTGTAGTTATACCCCTTATTTATATTTTTGTGCCCCTATTACCCCCATATTGTTATTTCTGTGCCCCATAGAATCCCTCTATTGTTATTTTTGTGGCTTTATATTATTATTGTTAGGTCGGCTGGATTATATTGTGACTCCTTAGACTCCTATATATAGAAAGGAGGTTTTGTCATTTGTATCATCCAAGAATTGTTCATTTATGTAATGTAAAGGAGGTTGCCCCCTCGAAGAGGCTGAATTCTAAGGCGTTGATCTTTCTTTTCTATCTTTTCTTGAGCTGGTTTCATAACATTTGGTATCAGAGCTTTGGATTCTAGGGTTTCGCTGCTCCAAACAGGTCATCGTGGCATTTTCGCTATAACTTTTTTTCTGTGACGTTTCAGAAGTAAAAAAAAAAACCCATTTGAGAAGAAATCGCGCTGAACCTTGGGTCCAAATTTCAGAGCTTTTTGCGCGATATTTGTGGAGATATGATCTGAGGAAGTTGGTCTTTTTGCAGACTCCTGAATTACATTCAAAACAGGTGACCTGGGGAAAATCGTCATAACTTTCTCTCTAGGGATCGGATTGAAATTTCGTAAGAAGGTACAGAAAGAGGACGGACTGTAGTTTCTTGTATATCTGTTTCAGAACCAAAGGTCGAAAAGTGTACTCGTGGCACTTCGTACAAGTTCGCTCTACTGAAAGGTCTATAATCAGGTCACTTGGGAGATTTGCATAACTCTTTCTTGGAGAATCCAATTTGGATCAGACTTGTGGCATTGGAAAGAGGACACAGAGGGCTACTACAGGTCACAATTTCAGAACTAGATGATTGGAAAGTACAGAGATACATCAGAGGCAATATCAAGCTCCTACAAAGTGAAAAAAGGTGTGTAGATTTTTTTAAATTTTTGCTTAAGCTTGGTTTGAAAATTTATTTTGAAGGAATTCAAAGGGCATAGTAGAGCATTATTATCGGTAACTGATGCCCCGAGGAAAGAAAATGCAAACACCTAGTAAGGAACCTGAAAGCTCTAGCATGACTCATGAAGAAGAGGAAGAAATGCTACATGATATATCAAAATTACAAGAACAAGTGCAACAAATGTCCCTTGCACAAAAAGGAACAGAATCTAAGATGGATGGTTTAAAGAAAGATGTAGAAGCTAAGATGGATGGTTTAAAGAAAGGTGTAGAAGCTAAGATGGATGTTTAAAGAAAGGCGTAGAAGCTAAGATGGATGGCATGGAAGCTAAGGTGAATGGCATGGACGCCAAAATTGATGGCATGGATGATAAGATGGAAGAATTGAAGATAAATATGAATAAGTTTCTACAAGAAATGGTCACTAATGGTGAAAGGTACTAAAGGAAACTCATGATGAGAACAAAAGAAATGTTAATCATGATTCCATAGACTCTAATGTTGGATCGAAGACTCACCATGTTCCAAAAATCGATATGAGGAAGTTTGATGGCAAGGATCCCGCCACATGGATATTACAGATGGAGCAATTCTTCGATCTCAATAATGTGCAAAACACACAAAAGGTACGTATGGCAACTTTATATTTGGAACCAAATCAGTTTGTATGGTATCAATGGCTTTGTTCTCGTAAACAATTTATCACTTGGGCAATTTTTACGGAAGAATTGATAGCACATTATGAGGATACAAAAAGCAACACTTTTTTTAGCCAATTGATAAGTCTCAAACAAAAGGGTTCAATAATGGAGCACATTGAGGAGTTCCAAAAATTGAACATAAGGGTAAAAGATATTCCAGAGGAGCATAGGATTGATGTGTTCATAGGGTCTTTAAAGGATAATATCCAACATGATGTGCGCCTTTGGGAACCTGATTCATTAGAGAAGGCATTCAGGTTAGCAAGAAAAATGGAAAGCAAAATTATGGCAACTAGGAAGCATACCATTCACAACTATAAAGACGGAAGTGTTGTTGCCCATAGTCTTCCACAACCTACAAGGTTGACACCACAACAATTGGAAGAAAAAAGAGCAAAAGGGCTTTGTTACAATTGTGATAGCAAATACACAAAAGGTCATAAGTGTGCTGAGAAGAAATTATTCTACATAGATTGTGAAGAGGAAGAAGAAAAGGAGCAAGAAAGGTCAAAAGAAGAGGATATATTCCAGGAACAAAGCCTAGATGAAGAACAAATAAATCCGACCATATCTTGTAATGCATTGGCGGGAATTACCACTCCTCAAACCATCAAGATAGAAGGACAAATCAAGAAGAAAAAGGTAATAGTGTTGATTGATTCAGGAAGCACCCACAATTTTATTCATTGTAGGGTAGCAAAAGAATTGAATTGCTTCCTATATCCAGCACCAGAGTGTCAAGTGATGATTGCAAATGGAGGAACAATAAATTGTTCTGGAAAGTGCCATAATATCAAGCTATCCATGGGAGAATATGTATTGACTAGCCCAATGCTTTCCATTCCAATGGGAGGTGCTGATGTTGTACTAGGAGTCCAATGGCTACAATCCTTGGGTACAATAGCTTTTAATTTTCAAGAACTTTTCATGAAATTTTCTGTGGAAGGAAAGGAAGTTGAATTAAGGGGTATTGCAGGGAAACCAGGAAAGATAATCAGCTCTAATGGCATGACAAAGCTTCTAAAAAAGGAGCAAAGAGGTGTAATTGCACAATTATGTTCGCTAGATGTTTCCACATTGGAATCATCTATTTCTCCAGATCTCCAAAAAGTCCTGGACAATCATTCCAAGGTATTTGAGACTCCCAAAGGTCTCCCACCTATGCGTGATCATGATCATGCTATTCATCTGATTCCAGGAAGTGTTCCTCCAAACATCAGGCCGTACAGATATCCCTATGTCCAAAAAAGTGAAATTGAACGTATGGTTGCAGAAATGCTAGAGGCTGGTATAATTCAACCGAGTCAAAGTTCTTTCTCAGCTCCAGTAGTATTGGTGCACAAGAAGGATGGATCATGGCGCATGTGTCCAGATTATAGGGAGCTCAACAAGCTCACTATTAAAGATAAGTTCCCCATTCCTGTCATTGATGAATTACTGGATGAATTGCATGGATCAATTTACTTCACCAAGTTGGATCTTCGTTCGGGATATCATCAAATCAGAATGAAGATTGAAGACATTCCGAAAACAGCATTTAGAACTCATGAGGGTCATTATGAATTTTTGGTCATGCCTTTTGGCCTTACCAATGCACCTTCAACATTTCAAGGTTTGATGAATTCAATTTTCAAACCATTCCTTAGAAAATTTGTGTTAGTATTTTTTGATGATATACTAATCTACAGCAAGTCTTGGAAGGATCATGTTGAACATGTTGACAGGGTGCTACAACTATTGGAGGAGAAACAATTATATGCAAAAAGATCCAAATGTTTCTTTGGAGTCCAGGAGGTGGAATATTTGGGTCATATTGTATCTCATGAAGGAGTTAAGGTAGACCCTAGCAAAATTAAAGCCATTAAGGAATGGAAAATCCCCACATCCATAAAGCATCTGCGAGGATTTCTTGGGTTGACAGGGTATTATCGCAAGTTTGTTAAGAATTATGGGAGAATAGCAGCACCTCTAACAACATTATTGAAGAAAGATTCATTTTCATGGACTCCGGAAGCAACAAAGGCCTTTGAACATCTTAAAGAGGCAATGTGCCAAGCACCGGTCTTAGCTACACCGGACTTCACAAAAACCTTTATTGTGGAATGTGATGCTTCAGGAAATGGAATTGGTGTTGTTCTAATGCAAGATGAAAGACCCATTGCTTTTGAAAGTCGTCCAATCAAGGGAAAGTTTTTAAGCAAAGCTATTTATGAGAAGGAAATGTTGGCAATACTCCATGCACTTAAGAAATGGCGACCCTACCTAATGGGAAGACACTTCAAGGTAAAAACGGATCATGATAGCCTTAAATACTTTTTAGAACAAAGATTATCCTCTGAAGAGCAACAAAAGTGGGTCACAAAGATGTTGGGTTATGACTTTGAAATCATCTACAAAAAAGGGAAGCAAAATGTGGTGGCAGATGCACTCTCAAGAAAGGATGAGGATGTGGAAGCATTGTTGTGTGCCATTTCTATTATCCAACCAGATTGGATAAACGAAGCAAGGGAGGAATGGAAGAATGACGAAGAAGTGTGGGCACTTATTCGAAAGCTACAACAAGATTCCAGTACTTCTGATACATTTAGCTGGCAAAATGATTCGTTATGGTACAAAGATCGCTTATACCTCTGTAAGAATTCCCAGCTAAAACAAAAGATTCTTATGGAATTGCACACTTCTCCCTTAGGAGGGCACTCAGGATTTTTAAAAACTTACCACAGGGTTAAGAAGGAATTTTTTTGGGATGGCCTTAAATCAGATATTCAAAAGTTTGTGGCGGAATGTTTGGTTTGCCAACAAAATAAAGTTGAAACAATTAAGACACCGGGTCTATTACAACCTTTATCCATTCCAAGCCAACGTTGGGAGGAGGTTTCAATGGATTTTATCACAGGTTTACCCAAGTCTGAGGGAAAGAGTGTCATCATGGTGGTAGTTGACAGACTTACCAAGTATGCACACTTTTGTGCATTATCACATCCATTTAAAGCCAGTACAGTTTCTACTGCATTTATGGAAACAGTTCAAAAGCTACATGGAAACCCAAAGATTATTGTAAGTGACAGAGATCCCATTTTCACTGGAAATTTTTGGACAGAATTATTTTCTTGTCTTGGTACTCAGTTAGCTCATAGCTCATCTTATCATCCTCAATCTGATGGGCAAACTGAGATAGTAAACAAATGTTTGGAAGGATATCTTCGTTGCTTTGTATCTGATAAACAGACACAATGGGTCAAATGGTTGCCTCTGGCTGAATGGTGGTATAACACTTCCTTCCATACAGCAACAAAAATGACCCCATTTATGGCACTTTATGGGTATCAACCACCATCCATCACATCATATTTAAGAGAAAATTCTAAGGTTCAGGCAGTGGAACATCACATCGAACATCAACAACAAGTCCTCCAACTCTTAAAGGATAACCTCGTGTTGGCACAAAATAGAATGAAACAACAGGCAGATCAACATCGCAGTGAAAGAAGTTTTGATGTAGGTGATTGGGTATTCCTACGGCTACAACCATATAAGCAAATGTCCCTAAAGCAAGCTAAGAAGGATAATAAATTATCACCAAAGTATTATGGTCCGTACAAGGTGTTGCAAAAGATTGGTACTATGGCATACAAATTGGAGCTTCCTGCAGCTTCTCGATTGCACCCAGTTTTCCATGTTTCATGTTTAAAGAAGGTTATAGGCGACAAGCTCCCAGTTCAAACAATATTGCCAGAACTTGACGAGGAAGGAAAAATTATATTGGAACCGGAAGCAGTCACAGAAACAAGAACTCGACAGCTACGAAATCGATCAATTTCAGAGTATCTTATCAAGTGGAAGAACTTATCCGCTGAAGATTCCACATGGGAGGATGAGAATTTTATGCAGAAGTATCCAAACTACTCAAGCGTTGAGGACAACACTTTTTTGAAGGAGAGGGGCATGTTGGGTCCCTATAATACTAGTGATTACCCCATTACTATTGTAGTTATACCCCTTATTTATATTGTTGTGCCCCTATTACCCCCATATTGTTATTTCTGTGCCCCATAGAATCCCTCTATTGTTATTTTTGTGGCTTTATATTATTATTGTTAGGTCGGCTGGATTATATTGTGACTCCTTAGACTCCTATATATAGAAAGGAGGTTTTGTCATTTGTATCATCCAAGAATTGTTCATTTATGTAATGTAAAGGAGGTTGCCCCCTCGAAGAGGCTGAATTCTAAGGCGTTGATCTTTCTTTTCTATCTTTTCTTGAGCTGGTTTCATAACATACAATACTTTGGACTGGTCATGGATCATATACAGATTTTACAAGAGGATAAAAGGATGGGAGTGTAAATGCTTATCGCTTGCTGGCAGATCGATTTTATCTCAGGAGGTCTTGGCTCAAATCAGTGTATACTGGGCACATTTGTTTTACATACCATCGTCTATAATAAGTAAATTAAACAGCTTAATGGCTTCTTTCATCTGGGGTGGCAGTAAGGAAAGAAGAAAATATCACCTCTCAAGGCTGGATTCCATCTCTCTTCCCAAAAGACTTGGGGGCTAGGGCAACATGAATCTTCGCATATTTGGCAAAGCCCTCTTATGTAAATCTCTGTGGCGGGCGATTTTTGGGTTGAGCTTATGGAGTCATACTATCAAATTGAAATACCTTAGGAATGAATAAATAATCTACTGGTATAGAAATGGCCTCTCCTGGCCCTCCCAAGGCTCAGCGATCTGGAGGAGCTTCCAGAAAATTCTGCCATTCTTCCGCAAGAATATCATATGGAATTTACAAAATGGCAACAATATCCTTATTGGTCTGGATGCCATAAAGGGTGTAGATTCGGATCCAAAGATTGGCCCTCAGCTACTCACGTTTCTCCACCAAAAGGGTATTTTTTTTCTGGGCTCAGGTTATAAAAGGGTGGAAGAATGTCGTTCCCATGTGGAAAACGGATCGAGAACTAAACATTGAAGGTGTACTAGCTACCCAATGGAACAACATTATTTGGAATATGAAGTATGCGGGCATTTACAAAACTGAGGACAGAGATCGTATAGAATGGCAGGCTAAGAAAGGCTCACCCAACATCCTGGTTAGAGATATATATTTATCATTGTTAGAGCAGCAAAGGGATTCCTCTCGGAATATTTTTCCTTTCTCCCTACGGAAGGTCAGCTGTCCAATTAAAATCATCCTTTTTTCATGGCTCGTATATTATAACAAAAATATTGCCTTGAATAATTTACAGAAAAGGAGCTGGCAGGGACCATCGATTTAAATGATCTGCCTTGCCGACTCGGAGGATAACCTGCATATGTTTTTACTCTGCCCTCAAACTTAGCTCATATGGAGGAAATTGGCTTCTGTCTTTGGCTTTTCTGTTGTTTCGCATCCATCGATTAAAGAAGCCTTCGAATGGTGGGGCACTCTAAGACCTAACCTACGTCCCATTCCTATGATTAATATATGGTTCATATGGAAGTGGCGAAACAAAAAAATCTTCCAAAATAGCAGTGAGGTCTTTGGAAGCATCATGGACAAGATCATCCCTTATTAATTCTCCTTCCTTCAGATCCTGCCTCAGAAGAAAAACCATCAGGTGGCTTCCTCTGCCCTTCTGTCGCTCTCATTTCCTAGAGCATATTTTGACGGTGCGGCAAAGGATGGCATTTGCACCTGTGATGTTTTCGTAGTTATTTCAAAAGATCTAAATTTCTCCATTTTCTGGAATGGTGGTAAAGGGAATAATAACAAGGTAGAGGCCATGGCCCTGCATGGTATGCTCTCTTTCTGTACTTTTATGGATATTAGACCTATAAAATTATACAGGGACTCGAAAACTATCATAGATCATCTGAAGGGAATGCAAAAAACAACAAATGATTGCCTTTCAGGATGGCTGAATAGGATCACATATCTTTGGAACTCTGTCACTTTTCCTATTGCACATATAAAACGCAACCAAAATGATCAAGCGGATGCTATGTCAAAAAAATGGTTACATTCTCCTATTGGTAATTGGTATCTGGTCATCACAATGGATTCCTGCGCATATGAGATCCAGCCTTTCTATATGCCCGACAGATAATGCTTGCAGACTCTTGTTTTTGCTATATGGTCAATATTTTTGGATAATCCTATCTTTTACAACTCTTCTGAATAGTTGGATAGTCTAATATTTTTGTTTTGTATTTAAATGCTTCCAAATGAAGCTGGAACTCTCTCCTTATCCCCTCTAGAACGAGTACATAATCCGAGGAATATGATCCTCCAGTTATTGTACATATCAGTTCTGTATTATCATCTATATAATATAATCCATATGGTGCTTTTTCTTCTAAAAAAATAAAAAAATTAATGTGTAGTTTATTAATAGATAAAATAGTTCTTTAATATTTTTTTCTGGTCAATTTTGCTCAAAATCTAGTGGAAATTTTTTAAGAATCTCAAATTTAAGTTGTTTAATTTGCAAAATTGGTACTCTTGGGTATTAGGGCATTGAATCTTTTTATGCATTCAAAAGTGTATTTTTAACAATAATAAATCACAGTTTTGTTCCATATTACATTGACATTGAGAGATTTTCATCCAAAAAAACAATTTATATTGACCTAAATTAAATGGTTGATAACTATTTATAGCCATAAAAAATACCTATATATCACTGTAAAGATAATAATTTATAAAGTAAAAAAAAGAATGAAAATGAAATAACGTTGAGTCAATACAAGAGGGAAAGTTTTGAAAAATTTATAATGCCAATATAAAAGTAAAGTCATAAAATCAAAAACAGTGTCACAACCCTCAACAAAAAATAATCTCACATGATTAAATGTACACCATCCATAGATTTTTATTTTTTAAGAAGTAAAAAATCTGAAATCCCAAAATAAACCATACCTATCTGGTTTAGAACGCCCATTCTTTAAACAAATCGATCATTTCCTAAATTATTTCAAAGGATCTTCTTGGTATTTTAAATTCGATACAAACAAGAGAGAAGTCTCTTTATTTCGTTATTATTTATTAGGATATTCTTTACTTTTATAGATTTTTTATCTTCGACTTTCCCAAAAATTAACCCCCATGACACATAACTACTACTAAATCTCTCGGGTCTATGGCATGTCCTCTTCTCTGTAAACCTAATCACAACCAAGGGAATTTGAACCTTGGATCTCTCAATTTTCATAGATTTCATATTACTTCAATCACCAGTGTCCCCCTTAGACAACTTATTTTCTTAGATCATTTTTTTAATACAAATATTAAGCATATAACAACAATAATTGAATACTTATTCTTCTCATAAAATGTCAAAGTCAAAATATTACAAGTATAACTAACTAATAGTTACAAAAAATGAGCTTGATTTCCAAGCATAAATTAAATTTAATCAATAATACCACCTAATACATACTCTTCATCTTCTAGAGTTTCATCATTGTATTTTTCCATAATATTTTTTGCTTCAGTTTGCTCATTTTCCTCTTCTAATGGATCTTTGATGTCTGTGAATCTCTCAATGTATGTCTTTCCAATCATTCCATATAATGGTGGTTGAGGTTCCTTTGCCTTTTTGCCACACACGATTCATTAAAATCCCCTTTCCTCAAACCAACTTCTTGCATTGCGTCTGGAAGAAATTGAAGAGTATTCATTATTTGCTAAATAAATTTGCATTGTACTAGGTATTTTCCAATGGCAATACAATTTGTTCATTTTTGTAACATGCTAGTGTTGTACCCAATCATCAAGTACAAAAGAAATAATGAAGTAAATTAGTATAATCACATAAAAAATAAAAATAAAAGATATTGAAATTCAATTTTATATCATAAAACTCACCTGATCTTGAGAATAAATCCAAAACCCAATCTCCTTCATTTGAACATAAATTTATAAGATAGTTAATCAATGACTATGGTTTTTGATAAATTTTAGCTATCTCTCATTTTGCTTCTTTATCCTCATATATTAGTTTTTTTACAACTTCATCATAAACCAGTACTTGGCTATGACTCTTTCCATATACCTGATTAAGAAGCATAGGCTTATAACTAACATCTTTTGTCCAACTTTCAACATGGATGAACTCACGATCACTTATAATCAGTTGATCTCCGCGGTTAATAAGATTTGACTTTTTCCAGTAACATGAAATAGTAAAAGTTCATTAATTTGTACATAAATGATTTTTTGAACATTAATCAAACATACAATTTCAACGTCTTACCATGTAAGTTTCATCCTTGAGTTTGTTTTTCCCTTGAGGATTGTCAATAACATTGAAAATTGTGTGTCTGAATGAAATGACACAAATCTCCATGATGGCGATGTCGTGCCTTCTACAAATTTCGTAACCACTTTACTAAGATCTTGATAAGTATAAGGGTCACTATCATACTCAATGTTTGGGATATTGAAACCATGAGGAATATCTATAATAACTATTGAATATTCCCTTTTAGGTATGAGTTTTGCAATGTCTTTGCAATCATCTTGTATTATTTGATATTGGATAGTCTCAAGCTCATTCCAAATGAAATGAGTAAGACTATGATCAAGTTCAACATTAGTAAGACAATGCTTTCACAGTCTTTCCATCTTAATTTTTTCAATAAAGCTTCTGAAATTATCTGGTGCTCCATTTGCATGCTTCTTCATATTTAATGAAATAAACAAATAAATGTACAACTTATAAAATAAAAATAGTATACACATGAATAAAAATGAATATGTATAACAAATACTACTAACAAAAATATGTTATATTTAAAAGAAACTTATAATCTAGAAATAAATAAAAATAATTCAACATAGTTTTGAAATTCCTCACACATTTCATCCAATGATAATTCCCCTGACTTCACACGAGATAATATTGTTTTGACAAGCTTTTCATCCTTCACTCCTTGCAATGCTCTCCAATGTGTGATAGTCATTTCTTCTGGAAGGAGCTTCATTTCATGCCCTGATTTATTGTTGCTACATATCAATGTTTTAAACTTTTTCACCTTCTCGTTTTTAATGTCAATGTTCTCTCACATGTAAAAAATCACATTAATCAATTCCCATATCTCTCCAGTTCTAAATGCCAACTAGAAAATTTTATCCATACCTTTGAATATATCATAATTTACATTGCCTCTTTTTGAATTGATATTTTCTTCAATTTGATAACATATTTCCATACAACAATCCTTCTGAAAGGCTAGACTAACCTTTGTCTTATCCCCACCACATTGTTTTTCAAATTCATTATGAATAAATCTAATCCTTTGGATGAAATTCATAAACATCCTATACTCGTTATATGTATTATGATCCCATGCCAATAACTTTTCTTTTGTATCTGTTAAATCAGCGTAAATGATACATTTCATTGTTTCAAAAAGTGGGTTATTAAGATGTTCCTCTAAAAAATTCCTTTGAGCTTCTACAGAATGGTTCCCCCCAAGTACATAATATTTGTATTCAAAACATTTTGACTTATTAAATGCTTATTTGTTGGGAACTTGAATTGCATCAACAAAAAGCACATAATCAACCACATGAGCATATGGATTGTACCTCATCAATGTCTTCAAGTTGTGAACATGCATGTAGTGCGGCTGTCTAATTTGATATTTAAATTTTCCTTCATTTGGCTTGTATATTTGTCTGACATTAAGTTTAAATATACGACCACCCTCAATTAAGTTTGTCTTCGTCAACTGATGTCGAATGACATTTTGTTTTGTTTTAAATCTCCCAGTGTAATGATTTCCCTACTTCCTTTTGATTTTTCACTTGGATCTTCACTATTGGCCATGATTTTTTGAGAATGAACAACTTTTAATTTATTCCTCCTCTCGATTATAATATTTTCTTCTACATAAGAAATCTCCTCATCATCAACTAGAAGGGAGACATTCTTGGGCATTTTTTCTTTTGGTCTTTTATGACTCTTCTCATTTCTAACATTAGTTATAGTCACATCCTCAGTAATGGCAACATATTCTCTGGCTTTAGCTTCAATTTTAGCTTCCCCATCTTCAAAAGTAATATGTCTAGCTTTGTTAGATTTATCCACTATAGGGATTCTTTGTTGATCCCTTAGATGTAATCTTGTAGCATCATGAAGTACATTTCTTTTCTTGTTTGTCATACCTTCTTCTGACCCTGAGTAGAAGGTCCCGACAACCTTAATAATATCTCGATCTATAAAATAAATTCCTCCCAACATAATTGAAAGACCTTCAATAAAATTATGCCAAACAAAATATAATATGTCAATAAAAACTAAGTTATAAAAAATATAATGATACAGTTACAATAACGTAAAACACATAAATATAAATAACAATACTTATGATATTTTATGCAATGTCGTTTATGATTTTTTTACACATCCTTGTAGAATCATTCGTCATGTCATACATTGACAATGCAAACTGATATCTAATCTTGTCATGTGACTTGGGCGGTTTTGTAAGTACATAAAAAACTTCAGTATCTGACATCAAACATATGTCTAGTACTTTTCCTAGCACCTCATAACTTCCACCATCGTAAATCATACCAACATATAGTCATCTGCAGATCTTCTTTGCCTTCTCTATCTTTCACAAACCATGAAAATTTTGTACGCTTCACTTCTTGTGATTTTTTCCAGTAAGAAACCAACTTCTTTTCCTTTGAGGAGCCACTTGCTAGATTTTTAGTTATTAACTCAGGTCGGGTTCATTTAGTAATATTTTTTGAGGATCCACCTCCAGCTTTAGATGATGTAACTATTGTCTTTGGTCCAGAAAGATTCACATAAACCTTCCTTGATGTCATTTTCCTGCATATATATATCTATATATATATATATATATATATATATATATATATATATATATATATATAAGTAAATTACAAAAAAAAAAAATATCTTAAGTAAACAAACAAAACAAAGCACAATTTAAAAACGAAAAAAGACTAGAAACATGCACAACGACCCCTATGACAAATGGGATGTTAAGTTCGTTTAGGGTACCAAAAACCACCCATTCCTTAATATATATATATATATATATACCCCATCCCCCTCATAGGTAAGGAGTTGATTCTGAGAATCGACCCCTTGATAGGCAGGGGTTGATTCTGAGAATCAGCCCCCTTGTAGCCAGGGGTCCGATTCTTAGAATCGACCCCCTGCCTGCCAAAGGGTTGCTCTGCCACAGGCGAGCATGCCCATAGATGTCTCGCCTGAGCAAAGCAACCCCCTAGCAGACGAGGGGTTGATTTTGAGAATCGACCCCCTGCGTGCCAAGGGGATGCTTTGCCACAGGCGGGAATTCCCACCGACGGCACAACGGCCTCCTAGCTTTCCAGGGGTCGATTCCAGGCATCGGTCCCTACTTTTCAGTGGGTCGATTCTTGGAAATGGCCCACGGCAGGCATGGGGGTTGATTCATGGAATCAACTCCCTAGGCGGGTGCGCCCCGTCGTGGGTGTGCTTGTCGCAACACAACGACGTACAACCTGTATGCCTGTTGTGTTGCCAATGGGAACGCCCATGGCTGGGTGGGACTGTTCGAGGCACAACGACCCCTTTCATGCCAAGGGTTTGATTCTCAGAATCATCCCCTACCTGCTAGGGGGTCGATTCTGGGAACTGGTTGATTAGGTGCTCAAAAATTTGCTCAAAATTCAAAGTTTTTGGAGCGATGTGGAACCTGAACGACCAGGTAGTTCTCGTCATCCTAAATCTGACGGAACTCATTTTGCGTGAAACGGACTTTGTATTCTCCCATAAACATGCTCTGTTCATTTTCCTAAATAAGCGAAATTTTGCAAAAAAAACATGACAGTCCAATTAGTAGTCCATACTGTTGACGTGGCGTTGACTCGACATGCCTATGTGGGAGGGTGATTTTCGGCAAATTAGATGGTGCCAAGTGGCACAATTTCATTGGTGCTGATTTGGGTGATTTTCATTGGTTGGTTGGTGGCCAACCATAGGCTGCCACATGGCCCAGCCAAGGACCACCAAAAATTTTTAAGGGACAAATTGACCAGGCGAGGGTCTAACACCAGACCTCCGTCCAACAAACATTTCCATTTACCGTCACACCACTTTGTTGCTTATTATATATTGATATGCAGATTATATTTAAACTCCATATTTTGTGCCATTAGGAAAAGGAGCCAACCCCTGAGTGCGTGCAACCCAACGGAACCGTGGGAAGAGCAGAGTGGGGGCCCGGATGGCAAGGGCAAGTCGTTGGCCTTAGCCCTGAGCACATGGACCCCCACATGACCCACATTTTTGGACTTAAGGCGTTAGCGGAAAAATTATTCGTTCCATGATTTGTGCTCATTTTTGACCAATTTGTTGCTCCATTAGCGGAAATTGGGGCAAAAATGTAGCACATGTGCCAGATTTGGGGGAATTTGTAGAGCAAATAGTGCAAGAGTTAGGGGAAGCCATAAATTCTTCAGTTTTTGACCAATTTGGGAGAAGCAAGAGGCTATACAAGCATTTTTGGGCATTTTAGAGCCATTGGAATAGGTTTCAGAGTTTTTTGGGCATTGTAAACTGATGTATTCACACTTTTGATCATAATAGAGAGGTTCAAGCCATTGGAAGCTGGACCAAGGAGACGTAGCCCAGGCGGGGTGAACTCCTTCATCATGTTCTATTGTGATACTATTTTGGTGATGTTCTTGTTTGATGTATGTTGTTGTTCAGTCATTTGTTTATGTTAATTTATACAAGAAATTTACATAAAAACACTCAAAAACTCATGATAAAACTTCCAATTAACCTCATGAATCCTTAAGCACTTTTACATATTTTGAAGAGGAATTTAGCACAACAAAACTAATTTTCCCATTCAAATCAAGTTTGGTATCAGATCTCTTGGTTTTCTTTGTACAAGGAGGATTTAATTGTTTGCAAGTGAATGTGATTCTTACAAGGTTTAAGCTCAAGAGAGGAGGAAGAAATATGGTTGAAGGTCTTGAAGTTGGGTCAAGGAGAAGAAGAGAAAGTTTGCCACAATCTCCACCACCAGTTCTACCTCAAATTGTAGTTGAAGCTTCAGCAAGCATGTCACATGAAGGAGAGCCTGCAAATATGTCAGAGGATGAGAAGGTTTTTAGGAAGGATTTCTTTGACATGACAGAGATGGTGAAAGTCCTCTATGAAGAGAGGAATACAAGATTGTAGGGTGAAATATCCAAGCCTCCAAAAGGAGAAGGTTCTTCAGGAGGAGGAGGTAATGGAAATGGAGGTAAAACTCCACCATCTCCACCATCATTTTCATCTTCACCATCATCTTCATCTTCATCTTCATCTTCACAGGCATATTCATCCTCTTCCACTAATACAACCCTTACTCATACTCATCAACATACCTCAAAAGGAATTGGTAAAACACCCTTGTTAAAACTTGATATTAAATTTGAGCTGCCTATGTATAATGGTGAAGTGAATGCAGAGAAGCTTGAAAATTATGTTTGTCACTTGGAGGTAACTATAGAATTCAAAACCTTCAATATGATGACACAAATATTCAGCTAGCTTCCTTGATACTAGAGCGTGCAACACTAATATGGTGGGAAGCCAAGGCACAAGAAGAGATAAAAAAACATGGTAAGATCTCAATTTCTTGGTATGATTTCATTGCTGCAATTAAAAGACATTTTTACCCTCTAGCATAT
Organism: Pinus tabuliformis; assembly: GCA_031772625.1. Classification (NCBI taxonomy): domain Eukaryota; kingdom Viridiplantae; phylum Streptophyta; class Pinopsida; order Pinales; family Pinaceae; genus Pinus; species Pinus tabuliformis. The sequence continues at coordinate 1,030,621,238 of CM062804.1, read as the reverse complement.
ATGCATAAATCCATCATGAATTGGCAGAACTTTAGACAACTTAAAGGTCAAAATGTGCAAGATTACACCCAAGAATTTAGAAGAAGGTCTCTAATGTTAGGTGTATATTTTAAATCACAAGGCACATTTTTGAAGTATATAGGGGGTTTACATAGCTACCTAAGTCATGCTATCCTTATGTTTAATCCCATTATTCTAGATGAGGTTTGTGTACAAGCCACCCATCTATAAGCAAGAGGGAAAAATATTCCAGAAGAGAGTAGTAAAAATCCATTTAAGGGTAAAGAAAAAGGAAAGGGTTTCAAAGGGAAAGGAAATAAAAATTCATCCATTAAGAAGGAAGGAGGGAAACTAACATGAAAGCATTGGTCCAAGGAGGGTCACAATGAAGCTCATTGTTGGAAGCTTCATCCTGAGATGAAACCAAAGAAATTCAATAGCAAGGGAAAACAAAAGACAGCTACAACCACTCAATAGGATTTGGGATCCGATTCAAGTGATGAAACTAAAATCAAGCCATGGGGATAAAAGGTAAGGACTCCATTGCTAGCACTATTACTTCAAATTTACACAATAAGACTCCAAATGAAAAGAAGAGGATAGGACTTTTCCACATAAGGGTATTCTCAAAACATAACAAAATTGATACTCTTTTTGATAGTGGCTCTCAATCTAATCTCATCTCTGCAAACATTGTCAAAAGTTTAAACTTGTAAACCATTCCACATCATAATCCATATCCATTAGGATGGGTGTGTGACAATGCACAATTGCAAGTAACTAGAAAAGGTAAACTGAAATTCGCCATTACTGCAAATTTCATAGATGAAGTGGAACTTGATGTTGTGTCATTAGACATATGTGGTATAATTTTAGGCAGCCCATATCTCTATGACAAAAAGATATATTCCATAGACATGAAAACAAATACCATTTGTTCAAAGATGGAGTAGAATACATTGTAAGAGCCCATAGCAAGAAACTAAATCTTTCACTTGTAAATGCAAGGCAAATGAAAAGACTAGTAAATTCTAGCAAGAATTTTGTGCTTCTAATGATCAAACCCAAGAATGATATTGATAATAAATATTTTCAAGGTTGTGACTTAAGATTGAAATCTGAATTGGTTGATGTTGTTAACCAATATGATGACATGTTACAGGAATCGAAAGGATTTCTTCCCAATGAAATACAGTTGCAACAAGATTGTCCTCTTCCTAACATTGGCATGTACAGGATGTCAGTGATGGAAAGTGAAAAAATTAAAAATAAAATTCAAGAGTTGTTGGATAAATGGATCATCAGACCAACTTTTTCGCCATGTGGTTCACCTATTGTTTTGGTGCCAAAGAAGGATGGAACATGGTGCATGTGTGTGGACTTTCGTGCCTTGAGAAATATTATGGTAAAGAATTGTTAACCACTGCCTAGAATAGATTATTTACTTGATCAATTGAAAGATGCAAAGTATTATACTAAGTTGGACTTAAGGAGTGGCTACCATCAAATTAGAATTGCTAAAGGAGACATTTGGAAGACAACGTTCAAGAGAAAACAAGGTTTGTTTAAATGACTAATTATGCCTTTTGGTTTATGTTGTGCTCCTGCTACCTTCATGCGTCTGATGAATGATGTGTTGAGGCCATTTCATGATGCGATTGTTATATTCTACTTAGATGACATCTTGATTTTCAATAAATCTCGTAATGAACATGTCATGCATGTGAGAAAAGTACTTGATGTCTTAAAGAAAGAACGGTTGTATTTAAAGATGTCAAAGTGTGAGTTTGGAAAAACTTCTTTAGTTTACTTGGGTCATATTGTTGGAGGAGGTGAGTTGAAAATAGATCCCTCCAAGGTTGATGTCATTTTGAATTGGTCAAGGCCCAAGATAGTTACCAAGGTAAGATTTTTTTTGGGAGCATTCCAATATTAGAGAAAATTCATTGCTAACTTTTCTTCTATAACAACTCCTTTTCATGCATTGAGTAGTGTGAAAAAGGTTTTTCAGTGGGGAGGCAAACAATAAAAGGCCTTTGATGTATTGAAAGAAAAGATTGGTTCAGCCCCATTACTTGCACTTCCAAACTTGAGATAGTCATTTGAGATCCACATTGATGCTAGTGACTACGCCATGGTTGCAGTCCTCATGCAACATGGTAATCCTATTTTTTTTCATTCGGAAACTTTCAATGGTGAATTTATTGATTATCTCGCATATGACAAGGAATTGTATGCATTGGTGCAAAGTGTGAAAAAGTGGAAACACTATGTTGACAGTGTTGGACCTGCTAACATTAGGGGATCTCCCTGGTATGAAGTCCCAACTAGAGCTCAAACTTTTTGGTGTAGGAGTCACATCTAGTATGATGGCCTAGATGCCATTATCATAAAGATATGTCTTAGCTCTTTCTTTTCAGCACATGAGAGTGGTCTTCTTTGTCTTCAAACAATGAGGTTTGTGTGACTGGTGAGTGCTAATGTTACTTGTGTCAAGGTTTTTTCACCGCGGAGAGAGAGGGTGGGAGTAAGACTCAAGTCAGAAGGGATGAAGTCCCAACTCTGTTAGAGACACACAACACAACAGGACATGCACAGCTTCCAGAGGAGAAATCCACACGGCTGCGGTAGTCACAACCCACAAGGGAAGATAGCACGTACAACACCAAGAGGGACATTCTGCACGAGTGCGATGGTTGTTATAACAAGTTTACGTGAAATGTTATGCCTGATGTCCAAGGAAGTAACCAACACGGGCAGGACAACGTTAACAACTTATACAACACATTTTAATAAATGTATGTATTAAAACAGTTGAATGAGTTCAATTGTTTAACACAGGTTAAAGCAACATATATTACAAGTGTCCAAGATTAATCTTACAAACAGTTACAACACATGTGTGAAAACGTGTTGGCATGTTAACAGGCTTCTAAATTAAGAAAAAGTTCCAAGACACATCAATACACCATTACATCACTAACCCCAACGGCAAGGCATTGGAGCCACTGCTCGCTCCTCAAAGAAAAGATTACAGACTCTCAAGGCTATGTGGGAGGAGCCAAGGTGAAAAGTCCTTTGCATGTACAAATGAGGGCTATTTATAGCCAAGGGTAAAACTGGCCCTTGTGACTATTCGACTTCCCTCATGATTGTTTGACTTTCATGACTTTTCAACTTTACATGACTCTTCAGATTACAACTGGGTCTCTTGGACTTTCACATTTCATTACATTGATTTACAACAGTATGACCCACAGTATTGATGTGTCCAAAATGACTCATGACATGACTCAACATGACAATGCTCGCATGTTCATGATGCTGGTGGTGTGCATGTCGAGTTGCAGTGCTTCCGAGTGATGGATGTCCTCTTGGTGTATCAAAGCTTCACCTCTGCATGGCAAGGTGTGCGGAGTCCTCGATGGTCATTGGGTTCGCTTGATGTTGCATGTGCACGTTTCTCCTTTCTTGTACCTTGGCATGCTTAACATGTTCGTCGTTCGTGAAAATATATCCTCACATGTTCATTCGTTCGTCCGTCCGTGAACACATCCTCACATGTTCGTCCGTTCGCGAACACATCTTTGCATGTTCATCCAGCCGTGAAAGGTTATTCTTGCATGTTCATATGTTCACTCGTTCGCAAACACATCTCCTTGCATGCATCAGTCATTCGTCCATTCGCAAACACAACCTTTTGCATGTAATCTCCTTGTTCATCCCATCTGTCGTCATGTCATGTCTATTCATGTACCTGTGTATGCAATCACTCATGACGAGACGACATCAAATCCATAAATCTCCTAGTCTTCCATGATGCATGGTCGTTCGCTTTCGGATGTAGGTGATCGAGAGATAGGACAAGGTTGTGAAACTGCGTGAGGCAAGTATCAAGCTAGGATGCAAACTCCATCCACTGCTGGTGAAAATTGCGCAGAGGTCACTAGGAGACTGAGAAGGACAATCCGGATCAGCAGTGACTATCCACGGGATCTAGCTCAGCTGGAGGACAGATCTGAGAAATTTCTGTAGGGAAGCAATGCGGGAAGCCGAGGGCCTTGGCAGCAAAAAATATGCAATTTCTGGAGGGAGTTGGTTGCAGGTTGCAGGAGGCTTGGCAGCAAAAACTACGCAATTCCTTAAGGGAAATGGCAGTGGGTTGGAGATTGTTGGAGACAAAAACTGCATAATTCTTGGGAGGCTGACCTGTTGAACACCTCTGTGTAATTTCTGAGTTGAGTGGGATGTTGGGAAGCTAAGAGGCTTGCTCATGAAATCTGCACAGCTTTCTGGGTGAGCAGTCAGACGATTGTCTGGGTGGTTGGCTAGAAAAACTGTTCAATTCCTGGAGGGAGATAGGGATAGGCACTTGGTGTCTGTCTAGCTTATCTACGTAATTTACTCATTCAGCGGAGCATCCAAGTTTGGCAACTTATGCGCAATTTCTTTAGGGGAGTCAGTCCTAGGGTGACTGCCCTGTAAAACTCTCCGGTTGACCAACGAGAGGTTTGGTTGATTTTCTTGCAGGAAAAGCAGATTGAGATGGTTTTCTGAGGAAATTCTGCACTGTTTTGGATGACAATCGGTCTGGTCGATTTCAGGATTGTGCAGTGCATGCTGCCTGGGAGACATCCTCAAGCTCTATGCAATTCTGGGTAGCAATACATATTTATTGAGGGTTGAAACTGCGCAATGCAGCTCAGCGGAAGTCTAGTTGTTAGAGGGTGATTTGGTCATCATAATTTCAACAAAATGACTAAGTTTGTGAGCGACTAAACTTGTGCATACACGACCTTCCGAACACACACTCAACCTAACTTGATGACAAGAAACCTCAAACCATCAAGACAACATATACTCAGTGTCACTGACCGACGGTACGATCGATAAGCGTGACACTTATTATAGATCGTTGAATGACCAAGACGACACTTGTGCGACAATGCATAAAACATCATGTGAGTGCGATAGATGTTTACATAGCGAACACAACTCAAACACAACCTTCAATGTCACCATAACGAGGTCGCAAGCATGACATAGCAATCAACATGCAGAGGATGACAGTTGGTCAAACAAGTGAAAAAGAAGAAATACATGTAGAAGAAACACATAAGATGACTTTTCGTGTTTGCACACATGCATGTTATTGAGGAGAGGGTGATATGACGATGACAAACAGTCCTGCAAACTCAACTAATAAGTGTACTTCGAAAGATGTTATGTACTTACCATACTTACCCTCAAGATGATCATGCATCTGACAGAGTTTGCATGTGGTCCTGATATTTTCCATTACTCGGTTCCTTGGTCCTTCTCCTCAACTCCTTGGAAGCAATTTCAACATGTCACCTTTTCTTGTAGTCACTAAGAGGTAGATCTACACAATTTCAGTAGATAGTGACTTCTGTCGGAATGAGGCCTTGGGAGGCTCGTTTGCACAATTTCTACATGCAAGACCAACAAGACAACTTGTACAACACTGCACAGTTTTGAGGCTCAAAGTACTGCTGCGGAACATGGGTCTTGGGAGGGCACCTCTGCGCAATTTCTGAGTGTAGTGTAGCCACACTGATCTATGCATTTTTGGAGAGCAGTGTTAGTTGGGGCCTCTACGGGCTGCGGGGTTTCAGCAAGCAAGGGAGATTGGTGTCTCTGCGCACTGCGGGGTTTCAGCAAGCAAGGGAGAAATTTTGATGGTTGCAGAAACAAAGCGCATAGTTCTGAGAAGCTAGATGAGGCTAGGTTGCTTGGGAAAATGGCTAAGTGTGAGATCAGTGAAACATATGCAAACATTGATAGGACTTGACTGTGATCGCACACATACAATTAATGACAAAATGTAGACCATCCAGAATACAGAAGACATACTTTTCTTGATGGAACAACCTTCATGACATGAGTGCCTGAGGTGAGTGTGAAATATGTCTATGTGATGACAACCATTCATACGCACACAATTCCCTTGAAGCAAGACAACATACCCTTTGCATGACAAACAACAACCCCTGTGCCCAAATATGACACATGTTGCATGAAGATGAGAACGCAGACAACTCTTAAGATCAAGGAGGGGGGCTTGAAATCATCATCTTACCAATCAAGCAACCAAGGATAATTGATTGTAGGATCCGAGGTAGGCTCTGAAATTTGCATGCGAGGCAAAATTTTGGAGGGTAGTTGTAGCCACTACAACACTTGGTGACACACTAGTAGAACTCCAGCTCTCTGTATGGACCTTGTTTCATGAAAAGAGAGTCTAACCCTTCCGAAAGTATTGTTCAGTTCTTTGATCATCGTAGTTCCCACATAAGCTTGGTTGAAATATGTAGTCACTACCATTCTCTTGATCGGTTAGCACACATTCCAAGCCAATTCAACCCAGTTGTTTCGATTGGGGATGAGGGGTATATTGGTGCATAATTAATATGACAATCAGAGTTTAAGTTTCATCTCTGGTGTTGCTCCGCTGCCAACAGACCTACACAGTACCCCGATGGATTCATGCAAGAACACAAGCATCGCTCCGCTACCAACGAGCTTGGTCAGTACCCCAGCAGAGTTACTTGCATCACCTCTCTACATAGGAAGCGTTTCTATTCATTTTCCTTATTCGTTTTTTCAAAATTTTCATATTTTCATAGAACTGTGCATAGGCACTTATTTATTTCAAGGGCGGAAGAGGGATCCCGACTTATTGGGAGCAGAAGAGGTTGTTCCTTAAGAGGAGTATGTTATGTATACCTCTGACATACTTGTTTAGGTTTTCCCCCTCGCCTTACTCTACTTGACTGAGCTTACAAGGGTTAACCCAAAACAATCGACTAGAGTAGGTGATACTAGTTAGATCACAAGCATTGTGTTTTCACCAAGACTCACTCTGAACAAAACGTAGTTTCCATCAAGGCATCATCGACTGAAGACAATAGGTTCTTCATAAAGAGAGAGGACAACAGATAAACAGATGTTGATAGCTATACAAGTCCTCTTAGATTTGCTCGGCCTGTCTCGAGAGCCAAACACGGTTTCACGAGAGGCTAACCTATGGGTAAAAGCAAGCAAAGAAAGAAAAAAGAAAAAGCAGAAGTAAAGCGAAAGAAAAACAAGTAAGCAAAGCAAGAAATCAAACAAACCAAAGCAAGTAAGAAAGCAAGCAAACATGCAAACTAGAATGCAAAGCAAAGCAACACAAAGAAGCAAACACTACTCCTACTCCTATGCTAAACAGTGCATGGGCCTACTTACATGAAGTGATATTTCCAATGCAGCCACCAGCACATTGGCTGGCCCATGTTGGTGAAGGCATGGTTTGCAAGAAGCATAGTCAAGCGAACCAACAAACATAAAAGATACAACAATGAAAACCAACACACTCCGAGTTCTAAAACATCCACAAAAAAAGAAAAGATTGAATGCACAAGACAAACATTCTGCAGACTTAATGTGTTGTTGTGACACACTACGTTCAGATGATAAACACACACACTCTTTGTACTGTGACATACGAGTGAACCTAAGAAAGACAAACAGCCTATGCTTTGCAAGCGCGCTCGCTGTGTAAAATTCCTCCAAATCTTGAGCGATGGGATCATGCGATTTGAGTGGAGGAAGAGAAATCTAGGTGTTTAGCTAATCTTTAATGCGGAGCAGAGAGTGATGAGGAGCCTCAAGTGTTTCACAAAATTTCTGATCAGAAGTGGAACTAACCTTAGGACAGCGAGGGCCTGACATAACCATCAGCTCATGCTGAAGTGCCTCGACATCCTACGGGGTTTCCACTTCGTCGATAGATAGATCATCGGAGACCAATGTCTTATACATATTAACAACGAGTGAATCAACATTGTGATCAGATGAAGAAGTACAAAGATCACGATAACCAAGATCAAAAAATTCAGGATGTTTTTTGGCATCCTCATGATTTGATGAATCACAGAGAGATGTAGATGAGAAACAAGAATGTTCACCCTCTACGTTTCAGAAAGAAGCAGATGAAAAATCAAGTGGATGTTCAATGAAGAATTTTTCCTCTCCACTGTCAAATGATGTATTGACATTCGGTTCGTTCTGTGAATGAACAAAAGTAGATGCATTTGTGGATGGATTTACATAAGGAAAATCAGAGAAAACATAATCACCAACGATGTCAGGAAAAAGTGGAGGAGGCACGGACAGAAGGAGGTCATCCTTCACCGTGGGTTCATTCTTAGATGCTTGGCCATACTCTTCGTGAATGAAAACGCAGGTTGGTTGTGCAACATCAACTCCGTCGATGGCTTGATCCTCATTCACAATAGGTGTAGAGTCTGGAACGGAAGAACACAAGACAGTGCAATCCGGAGGATCAGCAAAACATGGAGATGGAGGTTGAGGTAACAAGTGTGTATGACAACTCATGGGATTCCCAACCAAATTTGCGCAGATATTGAGAGTAGTGAGGGTGGGAGGATGTGACAGTTGAACAGACGTGTGCACATGTTCTCCCACATCACTTTGTGGTGGTGGAGTTGTTTGATGAGGGGAAGGCAAATAGTCACTTGTGATAGCGATTGTGTCTGCTTTTGATTACGCAGCTCCGTCACTGAAGTATGTCAAGTGGGGTTTGAACTTCAACTTCATCTTGGGACAGATTGATTTGGTAAGGCAATATTCAAATCTGTCCATGAGATACTAGAATTTCATCCGAATTTTCGAAGCTTCAAACATCAATAGACAGAAGCGCTGCGAAAAATCCATAGGTGATTCATGTGGGGCCTTCCGTTGTTTTAATAGTTTTTTTATCAAGTGCTTCAGGATCAAAATGGTGAAAAACAGATTCAATTAGATCACTGAACTACTTGAATGAGTGCATAGAGTTATGAGGTAGTATGCCACACCATCGTAATGGGTGGTCTCAAAGTGTGTGTGCAAGTAGCGAACAGACCTTTGTTTCATTAAAACCTTCCACATTCTCCATGAGCGCATGGAAGTCATCTAAGTGCTCAAGCTAGGCCACTTCACCTTCACCATCATACGTGATTTGTGACAAGTCATCCCAGAACTCCCTCTCGATGTGAAAGGTATGTCCATTGGACAGACATTTCGGAGGGTGAACTATAACAAACTCCATGATAGATGTGCGAAGATTCAACACAGATTGTGAGGACTCAACTTGTCATCTGGCCCTCCTTCTAGCGCCTGACTGTTGATGGTGCTAGACTTGACAACATCAGGGAATCTCCCTGATATAAAGTCCCAATTAGACCTCACATCGTTTGGTGTAGGAGTCCCATCCGGTACGATGGCCCAATTTCCATTATCTTAAAGATATTCCTTATCTCTTGCTTGTCAGCACATAAGAGTTGTCTTCTTTGTCTTCGAGCAATGACGTTCGCATGCTTGGTGAGTGATAGTGTTACTTGCGTCAAGGTTCTTTCACCGTGGAGAAAGAGGGTGGCAGTGAGTCCCAAGTCAAAAGGGATGAAGTCCCAACTTTGTCAGAGACGCACAACACAATAATACATGCACAACTTCTGAAGTATAAATCCACACGGATGGGGCAGTCACAACACACAAGGGAAGATAGCACGTACGACACCTAACGGGACAGTCTGCACGAGTATGATAGTTGTTATAACAATTTTACTTGAAATGTTATATCTGATGTCCAGGGAGGTAATAAACATGAACATGATAGCCTTAACAACTTATACAACACATTTTCATAAATATATGTATTAGAACAACTAAATGAGTTCAATTTTTTAAAATGGGTTAAAGCAACATATATTACAAGTGTTCAAAATTAATCTTACAAATAGTTACAACACATGTGTGAACACGTGTTGGCTTGTTATCGGGCTTCTGAATTAATCGAAAGTTCCAAGACACATCAGTACACCATTACATCACTAACCCTGATGGCGGGGAGTCGGAGCCACTGCTCGCTCCTCAAAGAAAAGATTACAGACTCTCAAGGCTATGTGGGAGGGGCCAAGGTGAAAAGTCCTTTGCATGTACAAATGAGGGCTATTTATAGCCAAGGGTAAAATTGGCCCTTGTGAATGTTCAACTTCCCTCATGACTATTTGACTTTCATGACTTTTCAACTTTACATGACTCTTCAAATTACAAGTGGGTCTCTTGGACTTGCACATTTCACTACATTGATTTACAATAGTATGGCCCACATTAGTGATGTGGCCAACACAACTTGAGATGACAGTACTCGTACGTTCATGCTGTTGGTGGTGTGCATGCCGAGCTGCAGTGTTGTTGAGTGATGCATTTGCTCTTGGTGTATCACAGCTTCACCCCCGCATGGCAAGGTGTATGAAGTCCTCAATGGTCATTAGGTTCGCTTGATGTTGCATGTGCACGTTGATCCTTGCTTGTACCTTGGCATGCTTGACATGTTCATCCGTTCACAAAAATATCTCCTCGTATGTTCATTCGTTCGTCCATTCACAAACACATCCTCACATGTTCGTCCATTCGCGAACACATCTTTGCATGTTCATCCATTCATGAAAAGTTCTTCTTGCATGTTCTTACGTTCACTTGTCTGTGAACACATCTCCTTGCATGCATCATTCGTTCATTCATTCGCGAACACATCCTTTTGCATGTACTCTCCTTGTTCATCTCGTCTGTCATCGCATCATGTCTATTCATGTACCTGTGTCTGCAATCACTCATGATGAGACGACATCAAATCCATAAACCTCCTAGTCTACCATGATGCATGGTCATTCGCTTTCGGATGCAGGTGACCAGGAGAGAGGAAAAGGTTGTGAAATTGCGCGAGGCAAGATTCAAGCTGGGATGCGAGCTTTGGGCACTACTAGTGAAAATTGTGTAGAGGCCATTGGGAGACTGAGAAGGACAATCCGGATCAGCAGTGACTATCTGTGGGATCTGGCTCGGCTAGCAGAAAAATCTATGCAATTTATGGAGGGAAGAAGTGCACGTAGCAGAGGTCCTTAGCAACAAAAACTACGCAATTTCTGGAGGGCACTGGCTATGGGCTGTAGGAAGCTTGGCAGAAAAAAACTGTGCAATTCTTGAAGGGAGCTGGCAGCGGGCTGCGAGATTGCTGGAGATAAAAACTGCGCAATTGCTGGGAGGCTGACCTACTGAACACCTCTGTGCAATTTCTATGCTAAGTGGGATGTTGGGCAGCTGAGGGACTTGCTCATGAAATCTGCGTAGTTTTCTGGGTGAGCAGTTGGTAGGTGGCTGGCTGGAAAAACTGTGCAAATTCTGGAGGGAGACAGGGACGGACACTTGGTGTCTATCCGACCTATCTACATAATTTACTCAATTAGCGAAGTGGGAAATTTCTGTAGCTTTTACACAATTTTTGAGGGGAGTGAGTCCTAGGGTGACTGCCTAGTCAAACTCTCTGGTTGTCGAGTGGGAGGGTTGGTTGATTTGCTTGCAGGAAGCGCAGATTGAGATGGCTTGCTGAGGAAATTTTGCATTGTTCTGGATGACAATCGGTACGGTTGATTTTAGGATTGTGCAGTTCAGGCTACCTGGGAGACAGCCTCAAGCTCTATGTAATTCTGGGTAGCAGTACATGTTCACTAAGGGATAAAATTGTGCAATGCAACTCAGCGAAAGTCTGGTTGTTGGAGGGTGATTCGGTCGTCAGAATTTCAACAAAATGACAAAGTGTGTGAGCAACTGAACTTGTGCATACACGACCTTGTGAACACACAGTTAGCATGACTTGATGACAAGAAACCTCAAACCATCAAGACAACATATACTCAGTGTGATTGATCGACGGTGCGAGCGACAAGCGTGACACTTATGATAGATCATTGAACAACTGCGACGACGCTTGCACGACTGTGCATAAAACATCCTGTGTGAGTGTGATAGATGTTTACATAGAAAACACAACTCAGACACAACCTTCAACATCACCAAAACGAGGTCACAAGCATGACATAGAAATCAACATGTGGAAGGCGATAGTTGGTCAAACAAGTGAAAAAGAAGCAAGACATGTAGAAGAAACACATAAGATGACTTTTCGTGTTTGCGCACATGCATGTTACTGAGGACAGGGTGATATGACAATGACAAGTAGTCCTGCAAACTCAACTAAGAAGTGTACTTCGAAAGATGATCATGATACTTACCCTCAAGATGATCATGTATCTGACGGAGTTTTCATGTGGTCCTGATATTTTCCATTACTCAGTTCCTTGGTCCTTCTCCTCAACTCCTTAGAAGTGATTTCAGCATGTCACCTTTTCCTATAGTCACTGAGAGGTAGATCTGTGCAATTTCAGCGAACAGTGACTATTGCCGGAATGAGGCCCTAGGAGGCTCGTCTACACAATTTCTGCATGCAAGACCGAAAAGACAACTTGGAAAACACTGTGCAGTTTTGAGGCTCAAAGTACAGTTGTGGGACAGGGTTCTCAAGAGGACACCTCTACGCAATTTCTAAGTGTAGTGCAGTTGGAATTCTCTATGCATTTCTGGAGAGGAATGTTGGTTGGGGCCTCTACGGGCTGTGGGGTTTTAGTAGGAAAGGGAGGTTGGTGTCTCTGCGCACTGCGGGGTTTCAATAGGCAAGGGAGGAATCTTGATGGTTGCAGAAACAAAGCGCATAGTTCTAGGAAGCTGGATGAGGCTAGGTTGCTTGGGAAAATGGCTAAGTGTGAGATCAGTGAAACATATGTAAACATTGATAGGACTCGACTGTGATCACACACAGACACTTAGTGACACAACGTAGACCATCCATAATACATAAGACATACTTTTCTTGATGCAACGACCTTCGTGACGTGAGTGCATGAGGTAAGTGTGAAACATGCATATGTGATGACAACCACTCATACACACACAATTCCCTTGAATCAAGACAACATCCCCTTTGCATGACAAACAAAAACCCATGTGCACAGATATGACACATGCTGCACGAAGATGAGAACGTGAACAACTCTTAAGATCAAGGAGGGGGGCTTGAAATCATCAGCTTACCAATCAAGCGACCAAGGATAATCAATCGTAGAATCTAAGGTAGGCTCTGAAATTTGCTTGCAAGCCAAAATTTTGGAGGGTGGTTGTAGTCGCTACAACATACTACTTGATGGGTAAGGAAACAACCATTCATGCTTATCATCATCCATTGCAATACTTGCAATCTCAATATAAGTTGCAGCAATCAAGGCACTTCCGATGGATGGGTTTTCTTCAATAATTCCACTTGGTGATAAGTTTTAAGAAAGGTATGTACAATAAATTTGTTGATATCCTTTCTAGGCCTATTATTAGTGCAACTAATTTACTCAAGCATAATTCTGTTTTGCATGAAATTTATATTGAGTAGTATGCATTAGACGATGACTTTCAAGATGTTTATGCAAGCTTGAGTCAAGGTAACCAAGTAAAGGAATTGGATTAGCATATGCATGATAACTTGTTGTACCATCTTGGTAAGCTTTGCATTCCACAGGGACAAAGAGACAACATCATAAGAGAGGCACATACTTCGCTTATTGCTGGTCATTTCGGTGTAAGTAAGACAGTGGCACATCTACAGAGGTATTGTTATTGGCCTTGTATGCTTGAAAGTGTGTCACATTTTATTAAAGGATGTTCTTTATGTGCAGTCAATAAGCCTAGCAATAGGAAGTTAGGATTGTACACACCACTTATGATACCTTCACGGCCATGGGAAAGTGTTTCTATGGATTTTGTAGGAGTTCTTCCATTATCAAAAAGAGGTCATGGTTATTGTTATGTAGTTGCGGATAGGTTCAGCAAAATGTGTATTTTTATGCCATGTAAAAGGAAAATTACAGTTGAACAAACTGCTTAGTTATTCTTTCATAGCGTATGCATGCATTTTGGATTTCCCACATCCATCATTAGTGATCGAGATTATTGCTTTGTTGGGAACTTTTGGTCAAGTTTGTGGGGATTCATGAATACAAAATTGAAAAAGAGTACAACATTTCATCCGCAAACAAATGGTCAAATAGAGGTGGTGAACAGGACCGTGATACATCTTCTTCGTGAGTATTGTAGCAAGAATCCTAAGTTGTGGGATGAACATTTGCACTACATTCAACATGCGTACAACTGGGCCAAGCACTCTTCAACTCAAACATTGCCATTTGAAGTAGGTTTGGGATACTTTCCTAAGTCTCCTTTGGATTTCATTTTTGGAAAAGATGTTGTTATTGATGGTCATAATGACATAGACAAAGCAAGAAGGTTCATTGAACAAATCCAATTGGTACACCAAAGAGTTCAAGAAAAACTGGAAAAGAGCCAAGGCAAGTACAATTCAAGGCACGACATGCATCGGGTAGATCACAAGTTTCAAGTCAGTGATGAAGTTTGGTTTCACATTAGCAAAGAGAGGCTCCAAGAAGAAGGTAGAAAGTTCAAACCAATTCAATATGGTCCATTCATAATTCTAGAAAAGATTGGTGACAATGCCTTCAAGTTGGATTTGCCTTCATATATGCAAATTTATGTTGTTGTTAGTGTGGAAAATTTAAGGTTGTATGAGCCTCCTTTGATTGAATATCAAGGAGAGAATGTTAAAATTACTTCCATTGAATATTTCTCTCCTGAAAAGCTTGATGAACTACATCAAGACACCATTCTTGACGGAAGAACAAGGTCTTCAAAACGAGGGAGTGTGGACTACCTTTGAGTGGGGCTCAAAGGAACAAATCCTTCTAAGACCAAATGGATCTATATTGGAAAGGTGAGGGAACTGTACCCTCACTTGCTGAACAATTGAAAGTGATCATTTGGGGTCCAAAAGCTTCCAGTGGGGAGGAATAATCAAGTGCTCAAAATTCAAAGTTGTTGGATAGGTCTAGAACCTGAATGACCACGTAGTTCTCATCATCCTGAATCTAGCACAACTCATTTCGCACTAAACGGACTCTATATGCTCCCAGAAACATGTTCTATTCGTTTTCCTAAACATGCGAATTTTTGCAAAAAAGATATGACGGTCCAGTTAGTAGTCCGTACTGCTGACGTGGCACTGATTGGGCATGCTTACATTACAGGTTAACAATGCATTGACTTTTTTCCTCCGACAAATTAGGTGGTTCCAAGTGGCACAATTTCATTAGTGCTGATTTGGCTGATTTTCATTGGTTGGTTGTTGGCCAACCACATGCTGCTACGTGGCCTAGCTAGGAGCCACCACGTGGCAGTCTGAGGGCCACCAAAATTTGTTAAATCAACCCCATGTCTTCCAGAGGGGTGTTGTGCCCTGAGCGAGCACTCCTGAGCATGGCCATGTTTGTGCCTTGGGTTGGCGCACCGAACTGTGGGCGTGCCCGCCCGCGACACAGTGGGTGTACCAGATTGCACGCCCGATGTGTCGTGGGCATGCACACATGGTGGACGGGCATGCCCACGACACAGTGGCCCCCTTGTAAGTAGGAGGTCGATTATGGGAATCGGCCCCTAGAAGGCCAGGGGGCTGATTACGGGAATCGGGCCCTAGCAGGCCAGGGGGGCGATTATCAGAATCAGCCCCTAGCGCGCCCACCGATGGCAAAACAGCCCCCTGGAAAGTAGGGGGTCGATTATAAGAATATGCCCCCTAACCTGTAGGGGTCGATTCGTCCCCCATCTGCCAGGGGGTTGATTCCGCGAGGGGGTCGATTCCCTGGCTTGTCGGAGTCGTCCCCCTGGAAGGCAGGGGTCAATTCTCAAAACTCGAAAATCGACCCCCTGGCAGGGAGCAGTTGATTCTCATAATCGGCCCCTACCTACAAGGGGGTCGATTCCAGGAATCGGCCCCTTGCTTGCCAAGGGGTCGTTGTGCCACCGGCGGGTGTGCCCTCACATATGCATGGGGTCGTTATGTCGTTGACGGGCATGGTAACGTGTTTGTGCCTGTGGGTGGGCATGCCCACCAACAGCACAGCGGACGTCGGTTATGGTTGTGCCCGCATGTGGCACAGTTGGCGGGCCTACCTTCATGCCTACTATGTCATGGGCGTTCCCGCCCGCAACACAGCGGTCATACCAGCCCGCATGCCCGTTGTGTCTATGGTTGGGCATTCCCACGACACATCGGCCCCCTAGCATGCAAGGTTTTGATTACGGGAATCGTCCCCTAGCACGTCCACCGGTGGCACAACGACTCCCTAGAAGGCATGGGATCGATTCTGAGAATCAGCCCCCTGCTTGTCACGGGGACGATTCTGAGAATCGACCCCTAGCAAGTTAGACAGAATCGGCCCCTGGTAGGTCAGACAAAATCGGCCCTTGGCCTACCGAGGGCTGATTCTGAGAATCGACCCCCCTAGCAGGTAGGGGCACACCAAGGGGCCGTTGTGCCCCAAGCAAGCGCGCCTACCCATAGGTATAGGAAATCGCATGACCCATAGACGCATGTGCTTATGGGCGGGCACTATCGGTCATGGCACAGCAGGCTTTCTAGGAACTCCCGCCTGGGGCACAGCAGCTCCCTGGCAGGCAGGGGGTGATTCTTAGAATCGCCCCCCTACCTACCAAGGGCCCCCCTACCTACCAAGGGGTCGATTCTACATTGGCTTGCCAGGGGCCAATTCTCGCATTCGGCCCTGTGGGAGGCAGGGGTCAATTTTCAGGATCAACCCCTTCCTACTAGGGGACCAATTCTAAGAATCAACCCACGATAAGCCAAAGGGTTGATTCCTAGAATCAGCCCTTGGCCCACTAGCAGCACAACGTCCCCCTACCTACCAGGCGCACCCGCCCGAGGCATAGAGGTCCCCTTACCAGAATGGGGTCGATTCTCAGAATCCACCCCCTTCTTACTAGGGCACCGTTGTGCCCCAAGTGGGCGCGCCCACCGGCTGCACAAAGACCCTTTGTATGTCAAGTGGTCGATTCCAAGAATTGGCCCCTACTTACCAGGGGGGTGATTCAGGGAATCGACCCCTTGGCCTTCTGGAGTCGATTCCTGAAATCAACCCCCGGTAGGCCATGGGGGCGGTTCTCATAAACGGCCCCATGCCGATTCCCCCTGGATGGTAGGGGGTCGATTCTCATAATCAACCCCCTGCTTGCCCCTCAGAATCAGCCCCTTGCCTGCTAGGGGGAGTTATGCCCTGAGTGGGCACGTCCAGTTGTGGGCATGTTTGTGCCTTGTATAGGCATGCCCGCCAGCGACACAACGAGCGTGCCAAGCTAGCCCGCCCATTGTGCCACTGGTAGGGACACCCAAGTTCAAGTGTGCCCACCCGCGGCATAGCAACCCCCTGGCAGCAGGGGTTGATGTGCCCCAGGCGAAGACGCCCACCGGTAGCACAGCGGCCCCCTAGCAGGCAGGGGGACGATTCTAAGTATTTCCCTCCTGGTAGGCAGGTGTTGATTATGGTAAGTAGGGGTCGAATCTGAGAATCGACCCCCTGCATGTCAGGGGGGCGATTCCGAAAATCGTCCCCTAGAAGGCCTGGGGGAAAATTCTGAGAATCGACCCCTTGGCCTACCAGGGGATGATTTTGAGTATCCTCCCCTTCCTGCTAAGGGGCCAATTTAGGCCAAGGGAGTGATTCTTAGAATCGTCCCCCTGGAAAGCAATGGGCTTATCATAATTAACCCCTTGCTTTCTAGGCAGTCGATGTGCCCAAGGCAGTCATGCTCACCGGAAGCACAACGACCCCTTGGTAGGAAGGGGGCCAATTCTAAGAATTGCACCCCTGCCTGCAAGGGGGTCATTGTGCCGCGAGCGAGTGCAATAGCCTACACTCCTGTTGTGTTGCGGGCGGGCGCGCCGGCCTGCATTCCCGTTGTGCCACGGGCGCCCCCGCCTAGGGCACAACGGCCCCCTGGTAAGCAAGAGGTCGATGCCTTAGATGGGAGTGCTGACCTGCACACCCGTTGTGCTGCGGATGGGCACACCCAAAGTCGGGTGCGCCCGTCGGAGCACAACGTTCCCCTGGCATCTTCATCTACATCCAGTCATTCATTTGAAGATGTGAATTCTGATGGTGTGCAAGAAGATAGTGATTTTGAATAATTGTCTAAGAAAGTTTATATAACTAATGTTTGCATGGTAATTTGAAATAAAAAATTTAATTTCCATATGATGTTACATGAAGTTACGAGTCATTTTTATTTTTGTTGGATTATATGTTTTAATTATCATGAATTTATTTGTTTAGAATATCCACAATGCAACAATAACTTAGAGAAATAATTTATGTTTCATTCAATCTACAAGTATTGATATTTTGATTAATTTAGTCATGTAATTTGTTCATAATGTCATGGTTAAAATATGATGAAAACTTAAAGTTTTTTAATTCTATGGTTGAAAAATTGTCAAATTTTTTTATCTTTAATGTTATGGTTGAAAACAATTATAATTTTAGTGATCTTTAGTGTCATGTTATTATATGTTTAATGACATGGATGAAAATTGTTGGAATTTTAATGTGTTTCGGATCCCATTATTTTATCTTTAACGCCATTACTAAAAAATGTTTAAATTGTACATGGGAAAGAAAAATGTTATTCTACCAACACTAATGTGTTTTTTCATTTATTTTTCACAAAAAAAATGGTTTTACTGTCATTTTTTAAAAATGTTGAGAATTAACCCTAAAAAAAACATCACTCCAGAATACACACTTTTCATTTTTGTGTTGTTTTTCATGTTTTTTGGGGTTTTCTTGGCTAAAGTTCTCATTTTGATTTTACAGCTCCATTTTCAAAGTTTATATTGTTATAAGATTAACATACACATGAGCAACATATATGAGTCTCTTTCTAGATATTTTTGATCATAAGTCGCATTTAGCAAGGCTTTGACTTTCTTCTAGTTTGATTGTGGAATCTATATTAAAGGATTTTGTATGTAAATATTGCATGTTATCCGGAAAATGTACCAGTACATTATATAAACCATTTTTTTTTTTATTTGGAAAAAAAGAGAGAGAGAAAAGAAAAGAAGAGAAGAAAAAGAAAAAGCGGCATAATGTAAGATATATACTAATCAATTACTACTCAAAATTAGATTGATTTCAATTAATGGGTAACATTTAGAAAAAAATTAAAGTTTAACACTACAATTTGAAAAATAACAATTTTTAATTATATTTAAAAACAGTTTATATGCTCTTTAAATGGTGTAATGTGTGCTAATATTGTGAGAGGATTAATTTTTATCAAATTCTAATATTTTTTGTGTGAAAGAAAATAAAATAAAATAATTGGCTACATACTTGTCGTTAAATGTTCTCCAATGTCATCATAAAGGACACTAGTGATTAAATACCTTTAAATGTTGTCACAATGGATATTCCAAATGATTGTAAAATCCTATTGGTATAGGAGGTTGAGTCAAGGAAAAGAGAAGTGACAAGGTAGTCGGGATCTTAGAGGGATAAATATCGAGGCCAAGTTTGATTTAGGTATGATCAACACCTATGAATGAGATTTGTCTCTTTTCTGGAGTGTCAAAGGAGGCCAAGTGTGAACACATGTTTGTAGAAGGTAGTAGTTAGCTGAATTTTTAAGCATAATACCATATTGCAATGAAAAATCATAAAGTTTCAACGAAGAGAATTAAGTTACATTGTCAAAAGCAAGTGATACAGAAACGTATGCAATCCTCCTTGATTTGTGCACTCATCCCTTTCTTCTTTAGTGTGTTTCATTTATTCACTCATACAATTCTAGCCAAATAGCCTTAATAGGGCCAATTTCAATGTGGCCCCATATTCTACCTTCACAACTTTCTCCAAAATTTCAAAATTTCAAAATAAGCACTTACTCTTGTCCACATCTTTTTCAAAATCATAATCTTCTTTGAAATTCATGGCATCTATACTATTTCCCTCCTCTTCCAAAGTCACCCCATATTTTTATTATGATTTCATGGCAAAGGACTCCCTTTTCTTACCACAAGTTCACATTTCTCATCAAAAAAATTATTTTCATTATAGTGAAGTAGTAATTTCATTAATGTATAGGAACATTATACACTACTAATTTCACTACATATCGCTATGAGAATGGATATATATTCCACTAAACTTTGCGAAGAAGGAAGTCCTTGAAGTAGATATAAACGGTGGCACTTTTATAGTACCATTTATAATCTGATTGTAGATTTGTGTCATTGGAGGGCCGAACCGCAAAGACAATTAAGGTTGAATTTGTAACCAAGCCTTCCTATGATTAAGATTATAATAGATTTATAACCAATATCAATAGTTGACTTTGTAGTTGGACCCTCTAATGACCCAAACCTATAATCAAGTTACATTTAAGTATTGTATACTCGATGAGAGCCATACTTAGGTTGGTGACCTTGGTCAAAATGTTGATCTCCATATCAATCACTGCAAGCAGAATGATCAAATTCATGTTGGACTTAAGTTTGAAGCCTTTCAAATAGATTAGGAGCACCTCAAATGGAGGTTCATTAACTTTATCTCATACATAATTGTACTCACACCTCCGATAACTAGGGAAACTCCAATTTGCACAAGATATATTTTCTCTTCCCCATCATCAATGTCCGATTAACATTACAATGTTTTTATTTCCCTACTTTTTCTTTTATTATCTGTTTTGTTTCTAATTAGAACCTTTTTCTTTTAGATCATGTGTTTTGTTTTGTTTCTAATTAGAACTTTGACATGTCTCAATTTTTCTTCGTAAATACACATAAATTAGGTCTCTTTAAAAGCACATACTTAAGTAACATGGGTAGCAAAAAAAAACACTCACTCTCTTGTCCAAATCTCCCCTCAATTTCAAAATAATGGACATCATATTGCCAACCAAATCTCATAACACTTTGAAAATCAAGCATGGAGTAAAATTTTTGAATGTCTCCATGATGGTCATTTCCTCCTTGTAAAATTCACTAGAAATAATAAATATCATATTATCAAACACATCTCTCATAAGTTTTGTAGTTTACATTTACAATTTGAAAGGAGGGATTTCTTGGTTCATGTATTCACTAGAGATGTCTCCGTGATGGTGATTTCCTCTTTAAACATCTCTTCTCAAATAATTTCATATGAAAATAATGTTTCTTGTAAACTTAATTTTATATGATAATAATGTCTATCAAATCTTATTTTATTTTCATAAATTCAAGTTCTTTCTTTCATTTTATAAAATTTACTTTAATAATAAATTAACTTGGGGTTATAAGAACATACATAAGCACCTAAAAGTATGAGATTTAATTAGCTTGTGCCTATGGGAATGGCATAAATAGGCACTGAAAGGTATAACATAGTTTAAATAGGTAATGATTTCGCCGAGAAAATAATGTTTTTTCTAGCACGATTTTGAGCAAAAACCAAGTGAATTTTTGGAAAATCTAAGTTACAATTGATAAGTTTTAGAAGTTTAGGTGCTCCAAGGGTTTTTGAAAGTGTTGAATCCATTTCCACCAGTAAAAATATGATTCGAACACTCCCAACGTCAGATTTTTTTTAAAATAAACCGTTGAATTCCAACGAAAAAATCGCCTGGGCAAAATTGTTACCTACTTGGACAAATCCCCTATGTATAGTGTGGCACCCAATGTTAATTTATGTCACTCTACCTAAGTACAAAACCATTAGCTAAATATGAAACTTATAGTTAAAAATATTGTGTAATGGGCCCAATAAAAGGTTTGAAAACTTGTTATTTTAATAATATTGAAAAATAAATATAATTTTTTAAATTAAGCATTATAACTTGTATTGGTCAATGCTAAATTAATAGTGGTGAATAGAAGAATGGATGGCTATAATTTTGTCTTCTAACGGCCTAATAAATCAATATATGAAGTGGAGAAATTATCTACTTAGTTGCAACCAATTGCATAAATTTTGGTGAATAGTAATCACTATTAAGTTTACACAGTTTCGTATTTATTCCTACTTAAAACGATTAAAAAAACATACATAATGGTGTGTAGTAAACCGTAATAAGTATATTTATTTACATCTTATTTCTACCCGTGTGTTATACAAAAACTTGTTTAAATTATGATGGTTAATCACTAATGGTAAAAAAATATTAGAGTAGTCTACCAAGGCCACAAATTCACCTAGAAAATAGTGGAAATTTCGGCATGATTTTGGGTACTCCTATGATCAAATTTTTTGAAAAGAAAAAATCGTCGGATTCCAACGAAAATAATTTTCCAAGCGAATTTGTGGACTCAATAGACAACGCTTATATTATTTACTTGGGTATAAGTGATTTTCAAGGATTTTAATTTTGGGTGGTTTGTCTACAAAACTTAACAATAAAAAATCGCTACTCAAGTATCTAAAAAGCATAGCATAATATTGCAATTGTATCGAAAAATTAGGGCAAAAAAATATAAGACACTTATCCACATGGCATCGTATTGTGCAAAAGCTACAATAAAATAGCCCAATCAAAGACCCACATTTTTCGACTTAAGGCGTCAGCGAAAAAATTATTCGTTCCATGATATGTGCTGATTTTTCACCAATTTGTTGCTCCATTAGCGGAAATTAGGGCAAAAGTGCAGCACATGTGCCAGATTTGGGGGAATATGTAGAGAAAATAGTGCAAGAGTTAGGGGAAGCCATAAATTCTTCAGTTTTTGACCAATTCGGGAGAAGCAAGAGGCTAGACAAGCATTTTTGGGCATTTTGGAGCCATTGGAATAGGTTTCAGAGTTTTTTGGGCATTGTAAACTGATGTATTCACACTTTTGAGCATAATAGAGAGGGTCAAGCCATTGGAAGCTGGACCAAGGAGACGTAGCCCAGGCGGGGTGAACTCCTTCATCATGTTCTATTGTGATACTATTTTGGCAATGTTCTTGTTTGATATATGTTTTTGTTCAGTCATTTGTTTATGTTAATTTGTACAAGAAATTTACATAAAAACACTCAAAAACTCATGATAAAACTTGCAATTAACCTCATGAATCCTTAAGCACTTTTACATATTTTGAATAGGAATTTAGCACAACAAAACTAATTTTCCCATTCAAATCAAGTTTGGTATCAGAGCTCTTGGTTTTCTTTGTACAAGGAGGATTTAATTGTTTGCAAGTGAATGTGATTCTTACAAGGTTTAAGCTCAAGAGAGGAGAAAGAAATATGGTTGAAGGTCTTGAAAGTTGGGTCAAGGAGAAGAAGAGAAAGTTTGCCACAATCTCCACCACCAGTTCTACCTCAAACTATAGTTGAAGCTTCAGCAAGCATGTCACATGAAGGAGAGCCTGCAAATATGTCAGAGGATGAGAAGGTTTTTAGGAAGGCTTTCTTTGACATGACAGAGATGGTGAAAGTCCTCTATGAAGAGAGGAATACAAGATTGTAGGGTGAAATCTCCAAGCCTCCAAAAGGAGAAGGTTCTTCAGGAGGAGGAGGTAATGGAAATGGAGGTAAAACTCCACCATCTCCACCATCATTTTCATCTTCACCATCATCTTCATCTTCATCTTCACAGGCATATTCATCCTCTTCCACTAATACAATTCTTACTCATACTCATCAACATGCCTCAAAAGGAATTGGTAAAACACCCCTGTTAAAACTTGATATTAAATTTGAGCTGCCTACGTATAATGGTGAAGTGAATGCGGAGCAGCTTGAAAATTATGTTTGTCACTTGGAGGTAACTATAGAATTCAAAACCTTCAATATGATGACACAAATATTCAGCTAGCTTCCTTGAGACTAGAGCGTGCAACACTAATATGGTGGGAAGCCAAGGCACAAGAAGAGATAAAAAAACATGGTAAGATCTCAATTTCTTGGTATGATTTCAGTGCTGCAATTAAAAGACATTTTTACGCTCTAGCATATATGCATAAATTCATCATGAATTGGCAGAACTTTAGACAACTTAAAGGTCAAAATGTGCAAGATTACACCCAAGAATTTAGAAGAAGGTCTCTAATGTTAGGTGTATATTTTAAATCACAAGGCACATTTCTGAAGTATATAGGGGATTTACACAACTACCTAAGTCATGCTAACCTTATGTTTAATCCCATTATTCTAGATGAGGTTTGTCTGCAAGCCACCCATCTAGAAGCAAGAGGGAAAAATATTCCAGAAGAGGGTAGAAAAAATCCATTTAAGGGTAAAGAAAAAGGAAAGGGTTTCAAAGGGAAAGGAAATAAAAATTCATCCATTAAGAAGGAAGGAGGGAAACTAACATGAAAGCATTGGTCCAAGGAGGGTCACAATGAAGTTCATTGTTGGAAGCTTCATCCTGAGATGAAACCAAAGAAATTCAATAGCAAGGGAAAACAAAAGACAATTACAACCACTCAATAGGATTTGGGATCCAATTCAGGTGATGAAACTAAAATCACAGCCATGGGGATAAAAGGTAAGGACTCCATTGCTAGCACTATTACTTCAAATTTACACAATAAGACTCCAAATGAAAAGAAGAGGATAGAACTTTTCCACATAAGGGTAATCTCAAAACATAACAAAATTGATACTCTTTTTGATAGTGGTTCTCAATCTAATCTCATCTCTGCAAACATTGTCAAAAGTTTAAACTTGGAAACCATTCCACATCATAATCCATATCCATTAGGATGGGTGTGTGACAATGCACAATTGCAAGTAAATAGAAAAGGTAAACTGAAATTCGCCATTACTGCAAATTTCATAGATGAAGTGGAACTTGATGTTGTGTCATTAGACATATGTGGTATAATTTTGGGCAGCCCATATCTCTATGACAAAAAAGATATATTCCATAGACATGAAAACAAATACCATTTGTTCAAAGATGAAGTAGAATACATTGTAAGAGCCCATAGAAAGAAACTAAATCTTTCACTTGTAAATGCAAGGCAAATGAAAAGACTAGTAAATTCTAGCAAGAATTTTGTGCCTCTAATGATCAAACCCAAGAATGATATTGATAATAAATATTTTCAAGGTTGTGACTTAAGATTGAAATCTGAATTGGTTGATGTTGTTAACCAATATGATGATATGTTACAGGAACCGAAAGGATTGCCTCCCAAGAGACGAACCCAAACATGAAATACAGTTGCAACAAGATTGTCCTCTTCCTAACATTGGCATGTACAGGATGTCAGTGATGAAAAGTGAAAAAATTAAAAATAAAATTCAAGAGTTGTTGGATAAATGGATCATCAGACCAATTTTTTCGCCATGTGGTTCACCTATTGTTTTGGTGCCAAAGAAGGATGGAACATGGTGCATGTGTGTGGACTTTCGTGCATTGAGAAATATTATGGTAAAGAATTGTTAACCACTGCCTAAAATAGATTATTTACTTGATCAATTGAAAGATGCAAAGTATTGTACTAAGTTGGACTTAAGGAGTGGCTACCATCAAATTAGAATTGCTAAAGGAGACATTTGGAAGACAACATTCAAGAGAAAACAAGGTTTGTTTGAATGGCTAATTATGCCTTTTGGTTTATGTAGTGCTCCTGCTACCTTCATGCATATGATGAATGATGTGTTGAGGCCATTTCATGATGCGTTTTTTATATTCTACTTATATGACATCTTGATTTTCAATAAATCTCGTAATGAACATGTCATGCATGTGAGAAAAGTACTTGATGTCTTAAAGAAAGAACGGTTGTATTTAAAGATGTCAAAGTGTGAGTTTGGAAAAACTTCTTTAGTTTACTTGGGTCATATTGTTGGAGGAGGTGAGTTGAAAATAGATCCCTCCAAGGTTGATGTCATTTTGAATTGGTCAAGGCCCAAGATAGTTACCAAGGTAAGAATTTTTTTGGGAGCATCCCAATATTCGAGGAAATTCATTGCTAACTTTTCTTCTATAACAACTCCTTTTCATGCATTGAGTAGTGTGAAAAAGGTTTTTCAGTGGGGAGGCAAACAATAAAATGCCTTTGATGTATTGAAATAAAAGATCGGTTCAGCCCCAGTACTTGCACTTACAAACTTGATATAGTCATTTGAGATCCACATTGATGCTAGTGACTACGCCATGGTTGCAGTCCTCATGCAACATGGTAATCCTATTTTTTTCATTCGGAAACTTTCAATGGTGCATTGATTAATTATCTCGCATATGACAAGGAATTGTATGCATTGGTGCAAAGTGTGAAAAAGTGGAAACATTATGTTGACAGTGTTGGACCTGCTAACATTAGGGGATCTCCCGGGTATGAAGTCCCAACTAGAGCTCAAACCGTTTGGTGTAGGAGTCACATCTAGTACGATGACCTAGATGCCATTATCATAAAGATATGTCTTAGCTCTTGCTTTTCAGCACATGAGAGTGGTCTTCTTTGTCTTCGAACAATGAGTTTTGTGTGACTGGTGAGTGATAGTGTTACTTGTGTCAAGGTTATTTCACCGCGGAGAGAGAGGGTGGGAGTGAGACTCAAGTCAGAAGGGATGAAGTCCCAACTCTGTCAGAGACACACAATGCAACAGGACATGCACAGCTTCCGGAGGAGAAATCCACATGGTTGCGGTAGTCACAACCCACAAGGGAAGATAACACGTACGACACCCAGAGGGACAGTTTGCGCGAGTGCGATGGTCGTTATAACAAGTTTATGTGAAAGGTTATGTCTGATGTCCAAGGAAGTAACCAACACGGGCAGGACAAGGTTAACGATTTATACAACACATTTTAATAAATGCATGTATTAAAACAGTTGAATGAGTTCAATTGTTTAACACAGGTTAAAGCAACATATATTAAAAGTGTCCAAGATTAATCTTACAAACAGTTACAACACATGTGTGAAAACGTGGTGGCATGTTAACAGGCTTCTGAATTAAGAAAAAGTTCCAAGACAAATCAGTACACCATTACATCACTAACCCCAATGGCGGGGCATTGGAGCCACTGCTCGCTCCTCAAAGAAAAGATTACAGACTCTCAAGGCTATGTGGGAGGGGCCAAGGTGAAAAGTCCTTTGCATGTACAAATGAGGGCTATTTATAGCCAAGGGTAAAACTGGCACTTGCGGCTATTCGACTTCCCTCATGATTGTTTGACTTTCATGACTTTTAAACTTTACATGACTCTTCAGATTACAAGTGGGTCTCTTGGAATTTCACATTTCATTACATTGATTTACAACAGTATGACCCACAGTATTGATGTGTCCAAGATGACTCATGACATGACTCAACATGACAATGCTCGCATGTTCATGATGCTGGTGATGTGCATGTCGAGTTGTAGTGCTTCCGAGTGATGGATGTCCTCTTGGTGTATCAAAGCTTCACCTCTGCATGGTAAGGTGTGCGGAGTCCTCGATGATCATTGGGTTCGCTTGATGTTGCATGTGCACGTTTCTCCTTGCTTGTACCTTGGCATGCTTAACATGTTCGTCGTTCGTGAAAATATCTCCTCACATTTTCATTCGTTCGTCCGTCCGTGAACACATCCTCACATGTTCGTCCGTTCGCGAACACATCTTTGCATGTTCGTCCAGCCGTGAAAAGTTATTCTTGCATGTTCATATGTTCACTCGTTCGCAAACACATCTCCTTGCATGCATCAGTCATTCGTCCATTCGCAAACACAACCTTTTGCATGTAATCTCCTTGTTCATCCCATATGTCGTCATGTCATGTCTATTCATGTACCTGTGTCTGCAATCACTCATGACGAGACAACATCAAATCCATAAACCTCCTAGTCTACCATGATGCATGGTCGTTCGCTTTTGGATGTAGGTGATCGGGAGATAGGACAAGGTTGTGAAACTGCGTGAGGCAAGTTTCAAGCTAGGATGCAAACTCCATTCACTGCTGGTGAAAATTGCAGAGAGGTCACTAGGAGACTGAGAAGGACAATCCGAATCAGCAGTGACTATCCACGGGATCTAGCTCAGCTGGAGGACAGATCTGAGAAATTTCGTAGGGAAGCAATGCGGGAAGCAGAGGGCCTTGGCAGCAAAAAATATGCAATTTCTGGAGGGAGTTGGTTGCGGTTGCAGGAGGCTTGGCAGCAAAAACTACGCAATTCCTTAAGGGAAATGGCAGTGGGTTGGAGATTGTTGGAGACAAAAACTGCATAATTCCTGGGAGGCTGACATGTTGAAGACCTCTGTGTAATTTCTGAGTTGAGCGCGATGTTGGGAAGCTAAGAGGCTTGCTCATGAAATCTGCACAGCTTTCTTGGTGAGCAGTCAGACGATTGTCTGGGTGGTTGGCTAGAAAAACTGTGCAATTTCTGGAGGGAGATAGGGATAGGCACTTGGTGTCTGTCTAGCTTATCTACGTAATTTACTCATTCAGCGGAGCATCCAAATTCGGCAACTTATGCGCAATTTCTTTAGGGGAGTGAGTCCTAGGGTGACTGCCTGGTAAAACTCTCTAGTTGGCCAACGAGATTTTTGGTTGATTTTCTTGCAAGAAATGAAGATTGAGATGGTTTGCTGAGGAAATTCTGTGTTGTTTTGGATGATAGTCGGTCCGGTCGATTTCAGGATTATGCAGTGCATGCTGCCTGAGAGACATCCTCAAACTCTATGCAATTCTGGGTAGCAGTACATGTTCATTGAGGGTTGAAACTGCGCAATGCAGCTCAGCGAAAGTCTAGTTGTTAGATGGTGATCTGGTCATCAGAATTTCAACAAAATGACTAAGTTTGTGAGCGACTGAACTGGTGCATACACGACCTTCTGAGCACACACTCAACCTAACTTGATGACAAGAAACCTCAAACCATCAAGACAACATATACTCAGTGTCACTGATGACGGTACGATCAATAAGCGTGACACTTATTATAGATCGTTGAATGACCAAGACGACACTTGTGCGACAGTGCATAAAACATCATGTGAGTGCGATAGATGTTTACATAGCGAACACAACTCAAACACAACCTTCAATGTCACCATAACGAGGTCACAAGCATGACATAACAATCAACATGCAGAGGATGACAGTTGGTCAAACAAGTGAAAAAGAAGAAATACATGTAGAAGAAACACATAAGATGACTTTTTGTGTTTGCACACATGCATGTTATTGAGGAGAGGGTGATATGACAATGAAAAACAATCCCGCAAACTCAACTAATAAGTGTACTTCGAAAGATGTTATGTATTTACCATACTTACCCTCAAGATGATCATGCATCTGACAGAGTTTGCATGTGGTCCTGATATTTTCCATTACTCGGTCGGTCCTTCTCCTCAACTCCTTGGAAGAAATTTCAACATGTCACCTTTTCTTGTAGTCACTAAGAGGTAGATCTACACAATTTCAGTAGATAGTAACTTCTGTCGGAATGAGGCATTGGGAGGCTCGTTTGCACAATTTCTACATGCAAGACCAACAAGACAACTTGTACAACACTGCACAGTTTTGAGGCTCAAAGTACTGCTGCGGAACATGGGTCTTGGGAGGGCACCTCTGCGCAATTTCTGAGTGTAGTGCAGCTGCACTGATCTACGCATTTCTGGAGAGCAGTGTTGGTTGGGGCCTCTACGGGCTGCGGGGTTTCAGCAAGCAAGGGAGGTTGGTGTCTCTGCACACTGTGAGGTTTCAGCAGGCAAGGGAGGAATCTTGATGGTTGCAGAAACAAAGCGCATAGTTCTGAGAAGCTAGATGAGGCTAGGTTGCTTGCGAAAATGGCTAAGTGTGAGATCAGTGAAACATATGCAAACATTGATAGGACTTGACTGTGATCGCACACATACACTTAATGACAAAATGTAGACCATCCAGAATACAAAAGACATACTTTTCTTGATGCAACAAACTTCATGACATGAGTGTGTGAGGTGAGTGTGAAACATGTCTATGTGATGACAACCATTCATATGCACACAATTCCCTTGAAGCAAGACAACATCCCCTTTGCATGACAAATAACAACCCCTGTGCCCAAATATGACACATGTTGCATGAAGATGAGAACACAGACAACTCTTAAGATCAAGGAGGGGAGCTTGAAATCATCATCTTACCAATCAAGCAACCAAGGATAATTGATTGTAGGATCCGAGGTAGGCTCTGAAATTTGCATGCGAGCCAAAATTTTGGAGGGTGGTTGTAGCCGCTACAACACTTGGTGACACACTGGTAGAACTCCAGCTCTCTGTATGGACCTTGTTTCATGAAAAGTGAGTCTAACCCTTCCGAAAGTATTGTTCAGTTCTTTGATCATCGTAGTTCCCACATAAGCTTGGTTGAAAGATGTAGTCCCTACCATTCTCTTGATCGGTTAGCACACATTCCAAGCCAATTCAACCCAGTTGTTTTGATTGGGGATGAGGGGTATATTGGTGCACAATTAATATGACAAACAGAGTTTAAGTTTCATCTCTGGTGTTGCTCCGTTGCCAGCGGGCCTGCACAATACACCGATGGATTCACACAGGAACACAAGCATTGCTCCACTACCAACGAGCTTGGTCAGTACCCCGACAGAGTTACTTGCATCACCTCTCTGCGTAGGAAGCCTTTCTATTCTTTTTCCTTATTCATTTTTTCAAATTTTTCATATTTTCATAGAACTGTGCGTAGGCACTTATTTATTTCAAGGGCGGAAGAGGGATCCCGACTTATTGGGAGCAGAAGAGGTTGTTCATTAAGAGGAGTATGTTATGTATACCTCTGACATACCTGTTAAGGTTTCCCCCTCGCCTTACTCTACTTGACTGAGCTTACAAGGGTTAACCCAAAACAATCGACTAGAGTAGGTGGTGCTAGTTAGAGCACAAGCATTGTGTTTTCACCAAGACTCACTCTGAACAGAATGTATTTTCCATCAAGGCATCATCGACTGAAGACAATAGGTTCTTCATAAAGAGAGAGGACAACAGATAACCAAATGTTGATAGCTATACAAGTCCTCTTAGATTTTCTCGGCCTGTCTCGAGAGCCAAACACGGTTTCACGAGAGGCTAACCTATGGGTAAAAGCAAGCAAAGAAAGAAAAAAGAAAAAGCAGAAGTAAAGCGAAAGAAAAACAAGTAAGCAAAGCAAGAAAGCAAACAAACCAAAGCAAAGCAAGAAAGCAAACAAACCAAAGCAAGTAAGAAAGCAAGCAAACATGCAAAATAGAATGTAAAGCAAATCAACACAAAAAAGCAAACATTACTCCTACACCTATGCTAAACAGTGCATGGGCCTACTTACATGAAGTGACATTTCCAATGCAGCCACCAGCACATTGGCTGGCCCATGTTGGTGAAGGCATGGTTCGCGAGAAGCATAGTCAAGCGAACCAACAAACATAAAAGATACAACAATGAAAACCAACACACTCCGAGTTCTAAAACATCCACAAAAAAAGAAAAGATTGAATGCACAAGACAAACATTCTGCAAACTTGACGTGGTGTTGTGACACACTACGTGCAAATGATAAACACACACACTCTTTGTACTGTGACATACGAGCGAACCTAAGAAAGACAAACAGCCTATGCTTTGCAAGCGCGCTCGTTGTGTAAAATTCCTCCAAATCTTGAGCGATGGGATCATGCGATTTGAGTGGAGGAAGAGAAATCTAGGTGTTTAGCTGATCTTTAATGTGGAGCAGAGAGTGATGAGGAGCCTCGGGTGTTTCACAAAATTTCTGATTAGAAGTGGAACTAACCTTAGGAAAGCGAGGGCCTGACATAACCATCAGCTCATGCTGAAGTGCCTCGACATCCTGCGGGGTTTCCACTTCGTCGATAGATAGATCATTGGAGACCAATGTCTTATACAGATTAATAACAAGTGAATCAACATTGTGATCATATGAAGAAGTACAGAGATCACGATAACCAAGATCAGAAAATTCAGGATGTTTTTTGGCATCCTCATGATTTGATGAATCACAGAGAGAGGTAGATGAGAAACAAGAATGTTCACCCTCTACGTTTCCGGAAGAAGCAGATGAAAAATCAAGTGGATGTTCAATGAAGAATTTGTCCTCTCCACTGTCAAATGATGTATTGACATCCGGTCCATTCTATGAATGATCAGAAGTAGATGCATCTGTGGATGGATTTACACAAGGAAAATCAGAGATAACATAATCACCAACGATGTCAGGAAAAAGTGGAGGAGGCACGGACAAAAGGAGGTCATCCTTCACCGTGGGTTCATTCTCAGATGCTCGGTCATACTCTTCGTGAATGAAAACGTAGGTTGGTTGTGCAACATCAACTCCGTCGATGGCTTGATCCTCGTTCACAATAGGTGTAGAGTCTGGAACGAAAGAACACAAGACAGTGCAATTCGGAGGATCAGCAAAACACGAAGACGGAGGTTGAGGTAACAAGTGTGTATGACAACTCATGGGATTCCCAACCAAATTTGCACAGATATTGAGAGTAGTGAGGGTGGGAGGATGTGACAATTGAACAGAAGTGTGCACATGTTCTCCCACATCACTTTGTGGTGGTGGAGTTGTTTGATGAGGGGAAGGAAAATAGTCACTTGTGATAGCGATTGTGTCTGCTTTTGATTACGCAGCTCCATCATCGAAGTATGTCAAGTGGGGTTTGAACTTCAACTTCATCTTGGGACAGATTGATTTGGTAAGGAAATATTCAAATCTGTCCATGAGATACTGGAATTTCATCCGACTTTTCAGAGCTTCAAACATGAATAGACAGAAGCGTTGCAAAAAATCCATAGGTGATTCATGTGGGGCCTTCGGTTGTTTTAACAGTTTTTTTATCAAGTGCTTCAGGATCAAAACGGTGAAAATCATATTCAATTAGATCACTGAACTGCTTGAATGAGTGCATAGAGTTATGAGGTAGTATACCACACCATCGTAATGGGTGGTCTCAAAGTGTGTGTGCGAGTAGCGAACATACGTTTATTTCATTGAAACCTTCCACATTCTCCATGAGTGCATGGAAGTCATCTAAGTGCTCAGGCTAGGCCACTTCACCTTCACCACCATACGTGATTTGTGACAAGTCATCCCAGAACTCCCTCTCGATGTGAAAAGTATGTCCATTGGACAGACATTTCGGAGGGTGAACTATAACAAACTCCATGATAGATGTGCGAAGATTTAACACAGATTGTGAGGACTCAACTTGTCATCTGACCCTCCTTCTAGCGCCTGACTATTGATGGTGCTAGACTTGCCAACATCAGGGGATCTCCCCGATATGAAGTCCCAATTAGACCTCACATCGTTTGGTGAGGAGTCCCATCCGGTACGATGGCCCGGTTTCCATTATCTTAAAGATATTCCTTATCTCTTGCTTTTCAACACATAAGAGTTGTCTTCTTTGTCTTCGAACAACGAGGTTCACATGCTTGGTGAGTGCTAATGTTACTTGTGTCAAGGTTCTTTCACCGTGGAGAAAGAGGGTGGGAGTGAGTCCTAAGTCAAAAGGGATGAAGTCCCAACTTTGTCAGAGACACACAACACAATAGTACATGCACAACTTCCGAAGTATAAATCCACACGGATGCGGAAATCACAACACACAAGGGAAGATAGCACATACAACACCTAACGGGACAGTCTGCACGAGTATGACAGTTGTTATAACAATTTTACGTGAAATGTTATATCTGATGTCCAGGGAGGTAATAAACACGAACAGGATAGCCTTAAAAACTTATACAACAGATTTTCATAAATATATGTATTAGAAAAACTAAATGAGTTCAATTTTTTAAAACGGGTTAAAGCAACATATATTACAAGTGTTCAAAATTAATCTTACAAATAGTTACAACACATGTGTGAACACGTGTTGGCTTGTTATCGGGCTTCTGAATTAATCGAAAGTTCCAAGACACATCGGTACACCATTACATCACTAACCCTGATGGCAGGGAGTCGGAGCCACTGCTCTCTCCTCAAAGAAAAGATTACAGACTCTCAAGGCTATGTGGGAGGGGCCAAGGTGAAAAGTCCTTTGCATGTATAAATGAGGGCTATTTATAGCCAAGGGTAAAACTGGCCCTTGTGAATGTTCGACTTCCCTCATGACTATTTGACTTTCATGACTTTTCAACTTTACATGACTCTTCATATTACAAGTGGGTCTCTTGGACTTGCATGTTTCATTACATTGATTTACAATAGTATGGCCCACAGTAGTGATGTGTCCAACACAACTCGAGATGAAAATACTCGTACGTTCATGCTGTTGGTGGTGTGCATGCCGAGCTGCAGTGTTGCTGAGTGATGCATTTCCTCTTGGTGTATCACAGCTTCACCCCCACATGGCAAGGTGTAGGAAGTCCTCAATGGTCATTGGGTTTGCTTGATGTTGCATGTGACCGTTGATTCGTGCTTGTACATTGGCATGCTTGACATGTTCATCCGTTCACAAAAATATCTCCTTGCATGTTCATTCGTTCATCCATTCACAAACACATCCTCGCATGTTCGTCCATTCGCGAACACATCTTTGCATGTTCATCCATTCATGAAAATTTCTTCTTGCATGTTCGTACATTCGCTCATCTGTGAACACATCTCCTTGCATGCATCACTCGTTCATTCATTCGCAAACACATCCTTTTGCATGTATTGTCCTTGTTCATCTTGTCTGTCATCGCATCATGTCTATTCATGTACCTGTGTCTACAATCAGTCATGATGAGACGACAACAAATCCATAAACCTCCTAGTCTACCATGATTCATGTTCATTCGCTTTCGGATGCAGGTGACCGGGAGAGAGGAAAAGGTTGTGAAACTGCGCGAGGAAAGATTCAAGCTGGGATGCGAGCTTTGGGCACTACTAGTGAAAATTGTGTAGAGGCCATTGGGAGACTGAGAAGGACAATCCGGATCAGCAGTGACTATCCGTGGGATCTGGCTCGGCTAGAGGAAAAATCTATGCAATTTATGGAGGGAAGAAGTGCACGTAGCAAAGGTCCTTAGCAAAAAAAACTACGCAATTTCTAGAGGGCACTGGCTATGGGCTACAGGAGGCTTGGAAGAAAAAACTGTGCAATTCTTGAAGGGAGCTGGCAGCAGGCTGCGAGATTGCTGGAGATAAAAACTACGCAATTGCTGGGAGGCTGACCTACTAAACACCTCTGTGCAATTTCTAAGCTAAGTGGGATGTTGGGCAGCTGAGGGGCTTGCTCATGAAATCTGCGTAGTTTTCTGGGTGAGCAGTCGGTAGGTGGCTGGCTGGAAAAACTGTGCAAATTCTGGAGGGAGACAGGGATGGACACTTGGTGTCTATCCGGCCTGTCTACATAATTTACTCAATTAGCAGAGTGGGCAAGTTCTGTATCTTTTACGTAATTTTTGAGGGGAGTGAGTCCTAGGGTGACTGCCTAGTCAAACTCTCTGGTTGACGAGTGGGAGGGTTGGTTGATTTGCTTGCAGGAAGCGCAGATTGAGATGGCTTGCTGAGGAAATTTTGCATTTTTCTGGATGACAATCGGTATGGTTGATTTTAGGATCGTGCAGTTCAGGCTACCTGGGAGACAGCCTCAAGCTCTATGTAATTCTGGGTAGCAGTACATGTTCACTGAAGGATAAAATTGTGCAATGCAACTCAGCGAAAGTCTGGTTGTTGGAGGGTGATTCGGTCGTCAGAATTTCAACAAAATGACAAAGTGTGTGAGCGATTGAACCTGTGCATACACAACCTTGTGAACACACAGTTAGCATGACTCAATGACAAGAAACCTCAAACTATAAAGACAACATATACTGAGTGTGATTGATCGATGGTGCGAGCGACAAGCGCGACACTTATGATAGATCATTGAACAATTGCGATGACACTTGCACGACTGTGCATACAACATCGTGTGTGAGTGTGATAGATGTTTACATAGAAAACACAACTCAAACACAACCTTCAACATCACCAGAACGAGGTCACAAGCATGACATAGAAATCAACATGTGGAAGATGATAGTTGGTCAAACAAGTGAAAAAGAAGCAAGACATGTAGAAGAAACACATAAGATGACTTTTCGTGTTTGCGCACATGCATGTTACTGAGGACAGGGTGATATGACAATGACAAGTAGTCCTGCAAACTCAACTAAGAAGTGTACTTCGAAAGATGTTCCATACTTACCATACTTACCCTCAAGATGATCATGCATCTGACGGAGTTTTCATGTGATCCTGATATTTTCCATTACTTAGTTCCTTGGTCCTTCTCCTCAACTCCTTAGAAGTGATTTCAACATGTCACCTTTTCCTATAGTCACTGAGAGGTAGATCTGTGCAAATTCAATGAACAGTGACTGTTGCCGGAATGAGGCCCTAGGAGACTCGTCTGCACAATTTCTGCATGCAAGACCGAAAAGACAACTTGGAAAACACTGTGTAGTTTTGAGTGTTACACAAAAATATTGTCACCATGATTATTTGCAGTCAGTATGGGTCTATCATCACTTGTACTGTCCTCCTAAGCAAGTCTAAGACCTCAGCTCTTCAAATCAAGCTTTGGAAGTGGGAGAAAGACATTAAAAATCAATGTAACTCTGGTTCCGCACTTTCTCTCATGGTCACCTGCGGTCCCGCACCTTCTGTGTACAAAAGCTGCGTACCTACCCGCTCTGTTCCTAACGGTGCAGGTGCGGACCCCTGTGAAAGTCAAAAGGCGCAATTTTTATCTTAAAAAACTCACTTTGGGTTAATTCTAGAGTTTTCTAGAAGGAATTTTGACGTGGATTGTTCGCTCTGAGGTGGTTCATGCATCCCAAAAGAGAAGGAGCTAATCCCTTGACTAAAGGAGCTATCCATTTGAAGGAGGGTTTTATCCCTTTGAAGGAGGACCTAGTAACTTCCCTCCATTGCACTATAAATACAGGCATTGGGGTGAGGACTAGAGAGGTTAGAAGATGAACATTTTGAGGGTAAATGATGGTGAAATTAAGACTCTTTGGTTGAACTTGAGAGGAGAGATCACATACCTCTTGGTTCCATTGGAGAGTGAGTGAAACTTGTCAAAGTAGAGAAGACATCTTGTTGGACCCTGGGAGGAGCTGGTACAATGTCAAGGCAAAGGTTGTAAGGTTCTTCTCCTTTTGAATTAATACAATCAAACTCATTTTTCTCAACAAGTATCTTATGTTATTTGTTTCATGGACTCCTTGACTTTCATGTTAAATATGTTTTATGCAATTGGTTTTTCATGTGCTATTTAATTTGTTTTCCTTGTTTGTGTTTGCAGATTCGCGAAAAGGAGATCATTTGGATCAAAAGAGCGAGGGCATCCACAAGCTTGCGTTGGACCAAAGGTAGGCCCTAAAAACACTTGTTTGCTATTGTTTATTGAAGCATATTTAGAGAAAGATAGTGTCTGGTTGGTTTGCTTGTCGTTAGGTCTTCTTTAGATTCTAGGAAGGTCTATCTTGTCCACAAGATCAACTCATTCCGCGCGACAAAATGGTGACTCCGCTGGGGACTTGATTGTTTTCT
Source organism: Pinus tabuliformis (assembly GCA_031772625.1). Classification (NCBI taxonomy): domain Eukaryota; kingdom Viridiplantae; phylum Streptophyta; class Pinopsida; order Pinales; family Pinaceae; genus Pinus; species Pinus tabuliformis. The sequence goes on along the minus strand of CM062804.1, from coordinate 1,030,583,931 downwards.
TTGTCTATACTTTGACCTGAGACACTGTATTTTCTGTTTCGATTTTTGACTTGATGATTGTGGGATTGGGTGAATTTAGTTAATTTTGAGTTAGTTTTAATTTTTCATAGTTTTGGGAGAGGTACGCACCCTCTGAGTTAAGCACAGTGCGTACTTGTACGCACTTTTGCTTTGTGCACAGAGCGTGGACGCACCTGTGTAAACAGGTTGCCTGCGTACCCTGTCAAAAATTTGAAAAATTTTAAATTTTTCTCTTTTTTATCAGTTTAAAATTTGTTTATAGGTTTTAGCCATTGCCCAGACCTGCTTGTTTCCTGTCAAAAACTTTCCTTGGTTTAATTTCATTAGCATTAGGGCTTTAGGTGGAATTCCTAGGAATTTTGCTTGTTGGGTTTGTTTTTCGTTTTTGGTTGTGTAGTGGCTCTGAGCTTAGGAGCCCTAGGGACCTCAGATTACCTTGGTGTCTACCGGTCTTCTTGTGAGTCTGACCATTTATGAAATCTCCCCTTGTTGAGGAATTCACTTTGATTTTTCTCATTTCAAAATTTCGAAAAGCTTGTAGTTGAAAGTTTGGAATTTTCATTTTAAAAAAAAAAGAAAACGAAAGATTGGTTGTTTTTTGACTAATTGTGATTCTGCATAAATTAGTCCTTAGCTCACATTTAGCTAAGTAAAACATCCTCAAAAAGACTTTTAGTAGGCTTTGACTTCAAGTAGCTTTTTATAGTTTGTAGCTCTCAAAGTTAGTTATTTTCATTAGTTTTGAGTGTTTTATTTACAAAATATAAAAAACAAAATCTCTTTTGGAAAAGTTTGTTTTTTGTAGTGATTGAGTGCTTTGAAAAGAAAAGGGAAAATTGTGTGAAATAGCTAGTTGTCTCGTTTTGAGTGCTTTGGAAAGGAAAATCTCTTCTTTTAATTTGTTTAATTGAGAAAGATTTGTGTTTATAAAGTATTTGCATTCTCAAACTCTTTCTTAGTTTAGAAGTTCATTGAAGAGAAAAGATTGTTTAAATCATCTTAGGTGCATCTTTTTAGTGATTTCGAGTCGAGTCTTTACACCACGAGTTTCATCTCCGCCACCTCTTGACTTAAACAACAACCACTAAAATTAACGCTTAAAGTAAAATTCACCTAGTAACATTTTATTTCTAGGGCTCTGATACACCAACTTAGCTTAGGCTAGTGTCTTGGAGTAGGAGAGTAATTAACTCTCCAAGACAGTAAAAAACAAACAAGTAGCTGTATCTTGTGGTAGGAAGAAATCCAATTGTTGCATTTATGCTCTGGGAAAGCTCCTCTTAAAGGAGAAGCACGAGATCGTGTCTGAACCAGTGTGGGAATCAATCCTTCCTCATTGGGAACAACACCAAATATTCACGTATTAAAAATGGTAAACCTCGAATTAACCATTTTCGAGGAGCCTGGGGTCACTTGTTGGTAAACCTTGGATTATGTCAAGGAGCCTTCAAGGGGATTGAGCTTGCTACTCTGCCCTTGCGTGCGTATCAGATCATAGACTGTTCCCCCAGGTGTATTTGTCTCAGTTGGTAACCTTAGTGGCCATATTCTTTAGGATTCTTCCTAAGGTGACAGTGGTGGGAAGATCCCACTGTACCTGGAGCAGACGTCGGCTAGACTCACTTGGATTTTCTGGGGGGTTCACTTCACTCGAGACGGTTAAGTGGAGGAACTTGGTCCAATCTATTCATTAAGCAGGTTGCCGGGGTAACTGTTCCAACCGCCATTTCTGTACTGAATTCTGCGACGTTGGATTTCATCACCAACTAGTGTTTTCGGTCCGAAAAGTTACTGTTTGTGTGTGTTTGATCTCTAGATTCTTTAGGCGTGTGATTCAAATTTGTTTCGTTCTTTAGAGGCTTTAGGTGTTTTTCATTGAGATTTTACTTTGTTTGTGTGTGAAGTAGTTAAAAGTTTTTAACTGTGGCTGAATTACCAAGATAGTCCCGTAGAATTCGGGGCCAGTCTCCTGAGTTTGTAACCGTGGCTGATTTATTGAGGAAGTCCTGTAGACTTCGGGGCCAACCTCCTGAAGAAGTCCCGAGCCATCTTGAAGGCTTGAAAGTCCTCGTAACTCCTAGTGGCAGTAAAGTTGGGTCACCTGAAGAAGGAGAATCTTCGTTGGTTGTACATCCTGATTACCAAACTCTAGAAACAAGTTATAATCCTGAATCTATTTCGGTTTCCGAACTTGCTGGTAGCTTTTCATCTACTAGTGATATAGGTGAAGAACCTGAGATATCTGAACCTGTTACTCCAACATCGGGGTTTGTCTCTCCAACTTCTAGTGGTCCTAATTCACCTAAGGTAGAAAGAGTAATCACCGAAAATCTTCCTTCTGGTTTGATAGCCATTGAAGAACTTGCTCCGGAAGAAGAAGTAGGCATCCCTATCCCTGAAAATCAACCTGTTATTGATCTAAGGGAGCGTGAATCAATTTTTTACAGTCCACCTAGAAGTACTACTTGGTATCTTTCTTTGACTAATTATTTGGAAAACCCAGTGTTAAGTTTTTCACCACCTCGCGCTCCTTATCATCCTAGAGGTTTTTATACTCCCGTAAATATGTCAGGTCAGTCGTCCATGTTTACTCAATCGCCTGAATCTTTTTTGTACGGTGGTCCTTCTGTTCCCTCTAGGTATCAATCGCTTTCTGGTACTTTTTCGGGAGCATCTCCTCAACCCATTGAACAAAGGTTATTCACTGGAAGCAATGGTGCAAAGCCGTTGAGCATAGAAGACATTCTTATGATGTCAGGTTCTATTCCCAATTCTCAACCTCAAGGTGGCTAGTTACTACCTGGGGGGCAGCCTCAATTAACGCCTGGGGGGCAACCTCAAGGTACACAATTTGCATCTGGGGGGAAACCTCAAGGACAGTACGTACCTACGGTACAATACGTTCCTCAAGGTCAACCCCAGACTCAATATGTACCCCAAGGTCAACCCCAGTATCAATTTATACCTCAAGGTCAACCCCAGTATCAGTACGTGCCTCAGGGGTATCTACCCCAAGGTCAGTACTCGAACCAAGGTTTCCAACCACCCCAAGGTCAATCTTATGTTCAAGGAACAGGAAATGTACCTTTCAATTATCAATCCTACCCTCAACCCGGTTATGGTCCTCAATATTCTCAACCTGTTATGGGTTAGTACCTCGGAATGAACATAGTGTGGGATCCATCGCAAACTCAACAGGTGTTGCAGCCAGGTGTACAGTTGTCATCTCAAGTTGGACAACCCTTAGTTTCTGGTTCACTCCAGCAACCAGTCCAGTCTAATATTCAAACTTTTGTACCTTCGGTAGTTTCTCAGTCTGGGCCTACTGCGCCTCGCACTCCATCTCAAACGATTGCTGCAACTACCGCAACACCTATTCAATCTACCCCACCTACTTCTGGAGTATCGACAGCTCCGGTTTCTACTGTTCCTGTATCTACTCCTCAGACATCTTTACCACCGTCTGGATCCACCATTCAAACTACGGTTCAGATGCCTGTAGGACAACCTGGTTTAAGTACGGTTGTCACAAGTCAACCTCAATTCACCTATCAACCGTACCAGGGACAGTACCAATTCGGTCCTACTGTCCAGCAGCCAGTTTATCAGTATCAACCGTATCCTGGGTACACTTATCAACAACCTCAACAACCCCAGTATGGTCCGGTTAATCCTGGTTTTCCAGGAGGATACAATATCCCGAACGCGATTCCTATTCCTAGTTATCCTGGATATCCTCCTCCTGGGGCTGGTCTCATGACCCAGAGTTTTAGGGATCCTAATCAGCAGTTACCATTTATCGCAACTTTGGACTTACCAGACTTGTCACACCTAACGAACGATCCGATTAATTATCTTCCGTTTTGGCCGCCAATGCCGAATAAGTTGCCCAGTGACATTCCCAAGTTCGAAGGTAAATCTGGAGAGGACCCATCGAACCATGTAATGACTTACCACCTCTGGTGTGCGTCTAATCCCATCACAGATGATTCGATCCGTCTTAGACTTTTCCAGCGCACTCTAATTGGTCTCGCGGCCAAGTGGTACATTGAGTTACCGCAAGGCACTTTTTATAATTTTAGTCAGTTAGCTACCTCGTTTTTAACTCATTTCCAGTTGCCAGCCCGATATGACAATGGCACGGAATTGTTAACTTCGCTAAAACAATCGACATCCACGTATATTTCAGATCATATTCATGAGTGGAGACGTCGACGACGTTTAGTGAAGGTATTTATTCCGGATCAAATCTTGGCTGAGTGGTTTGTAAAATCTTTGTTGCCAAGGATCACTGAAGTTGTTGCTAAAGCCGGAGTTGTTACTGAGGAGCAAGTGATTGCTCAAGCACAGTACCTTGACTTGGTCTATACTCAGTCAGGTACGTTACACGAAAAAATCCCCGATCTTTCCAATTCAAATCAAATCACTGCAACTCCTTCGAGATCTCATGCCGCTGACGGTATGATTGGTACGGTTAACACTAAAAGTAAGAAGAAGTCTTCCAAGAATTCTTCTCCTATCATAACCTTGCCTGATTCCCCGACAGGAGATTCTTCTGCAGAGGTTTCCGCCGATATTCACGTTGTAGAATCATCTACGGTTAAATCAAAATCCGGTGGGAAGAAGAAAGGAAAGAAGAAGAATAAAACGGACAAAAGTTCAAAGGAGAAACCTGAAAAGGCGGAATCCAATGATGAAAAGCGCAAACCTCGTTATCCATGTCTCATTTGTGACGAAGAACATTTTACAAGAGACTGCCCTCATCGAGCAGAGGTTGCGAAGATCGTCAAAGGTTCCCAAACTCCTGCTGTCTTGAAGGATCCATTTCCAAGTCAAGACAGTAAGATGATAGGTTCTTCCTCGAGTGCCAATGAAGAACCCATATTGATGATGTCCCATGTAAGGATTGCGACTCGATCGCAAGATTATGGCAGTAAAAGTCCTATTGATGGTAAAGAAGCAGAATCTTCTCATTCTAATCCATCAACCTCAGCTCCCGGTTCCGATCCACTAAAGATCGAGAAACCTAATCCAGACTTAGTAATCAAACCGCCCGCCAAGGGTATACTTCGAAAGTCAACTTTCAATCCACATGCGAGAGCGGCTCAGAATTATAAAATTGTTGAGGATTTAGTTGTTTCACCCTCAGCAATGTCGGCTTTGGAAGTGCTGCAATCATGCCCAGCACATCGTAAATTACTTTTGTTGGCTATAGGAGCTGTTGATGTTCAGGACCCGAACCTAATAATCTTTGATCTAGAAAATAGTACACCGCGTTTGCCTCATCAAATGGCTTTCCAGATTCCAGTGATAGTAAAAAACAGGCCTATTCATCGGACTGTAATTGATGAGGGAGCCTCAACATGTATTATGTCGATACAGTGTTGGAGATCGCTTGGTTCTCCTTCACTAAATCAATCCCCGACAATTCTTAAGGTCTTTGATGGCCGTGGGTTTCATCCTTTTGGCATTTTACAGGATTTGCCTATAGGGGTTGAAGGAAAAACCGTTAGTCTAGATGTGGAGGTGGTTGATGCCCCTCTAGACTACAAACTTCTCTTGGGTCGAAGTTGGTCTTACGCTATGACAGCGGTCGTTTCATCGGTCTTTAGAGTAATAAAGTTTCCACACAATGGCAAGATCGTAACAATAGACTAGCTGGCTTACTTTTCATCCGACCCAGCCTCTTCGGAGAGTATTCAGCACGTCGGTAAAACAACTATCCCATATAAGGATGTTGGAGTAGGATTAGTTAAAGATGTCGGTTTACTGGGAACTTTTCCTTTTCCTCCAATCAACGCATCATCTTCATTTGCAACTATTCATATGATTACATCAGACACTATTTTTTATGACGATCCTTGGATCGTTCCTTCTGAATCTGAAATAGACTCATTTGGTAATTCCATGCCTTTGAGTCCATATGAAATTGCCTATGAAGTTGTGCAGTCTTTTGCCGACCCGTGTTCAACCGAAAATGACTTAATGAATGTGGTCCGTGAGGAATCACTTTTCACATCAACCTTGGATTTAACTACGTTTTCTGGACTTGTTCACTCTGATGAGAAAATTCGTGAAATCCTATGTGTAGATGATTTACCATGGGAAGATCTTCATCACAGATCTTCGTTTTTACCTGAGGATGATTGTTTTGAAAATGATTTCTCATCAATATTTACGACTGAATATGTCAAGGAACCTCAGAATCCAATGAAACATCCCGATTCAGAGTTAAATTTGGGAAACATCTCTCGAACTATTTCCATTGACATTTCGGTTAAGCCCGGAATTGTTGAGAACATTCATATAGGTGCCTCGTGTACAGATGACGAAATTCAATTATATAAGGCCCTATTTCAAGAGTTCTGCGACGTGTTTGCCTAGTCCTATGAGGAAATGCCAGGAACTGATCCTGCAATTGTTGTTCATGAGATCAAGACTTACCCAGACGCTAAACCCGTCCGACAACGTTTGCGTCAGATTCACCCACGAAAAGTTGTTGCAATTAAAGTAGAAGTTGAGAAACTGTTGAAAGCAGGTTTCATTTATCCGATCCCGTTAACGGATTGGGTATCGAATATTGTTCCGGTTAACAAAAAACATGGAACAATAAGAATATGCATCGACTATAGGGACATTAATCGAGCCTGTCCAAAGGACAATTACCCAACTCCCTATATCGATCAAATCATTGATGATTGTGCCGGCAGCGAAATATTTTCCTTTATGGACGGTTTTTCCGGATACAATCAAATCAACTTTCTGCCTGCCAATCAACCAAAAACGGCTTTCATTTGTCCATGGGGGACATTTGCTTATTGCAAATTACCTTTTGGGCTTAAGAATGCTGGAGCAACTTTTCAGAGGGCAATGTCTTATGCGTTTCATGACATCAAGCACATTGTGCAACCCTATCTCGATGACTTGCTTGCTCATTCACTACATCGAGCCGATCACCTCATCCATTTACGAGCAACATTTATGAGGTGTAGGCATTATCGTATTCGGTTGAACCCACACAAATGTGTCTTCTGTATAGAAACGGGCCGATTGCTGGGATTTGTATTTTCGAAAGCCAGAATTCGCGTTGATCCCTCGAAGGTCGAATCTATTATCAATTTGCCTCCTCCTTCGAGTCTTCACCAACTCCAAAGTTTGCAGGGGAAAGCAAACTTTTTACGACGATTCATTCCTAACTACGCCGAGGTTACAAAGGGTTTTACACGGTTGTTGAAACAAAATACTCAATTTTCTTGGGATGAGATAGCTCAGAAATCTTTTGATGCACTCAAACACGCGTTGACCCATGCACCGTTGTTGCATCCTCCCAACTACAACCAGGATTACTTCTTGTATCTCGCCGCCTCCCATTCCACCATTAGAATGGTCTTAGTTCAGGAAGATGAATTCGGAACGGAACATGTGATATATTACCTTAGTCGCACGTTAAGTCCAACTGAGCTAAAATACTCACATGTGGAGAAATTGGCATTGGCAGCCGTTCAAGCTGTCCAACGTTTTCGTCACTACATTTTACTATGTAAAACTACGGTAATTTCGGATTGCAACCCTATGGTCTACATTTTGACCAAACAATTGCTAGGGGGCAAGTACTCTAAATGGATCGTTATCCTGCAAGAGTTCGACTTGGAGTTTGAGAAATCTAAGTCTAAGAAATCTTTAGTTTTTACAGAGTTAATGTGTGACTTCCCGCGTGCTGACACAGAAACTGTGGCAGAGGAGCCCATTGCGGACGAATCTTTGTTTCTAATCAGCACTTTAGATCCGTGGTATGGGGATATCTTCACCTATCTCCAGACCTAATCCTTTCGGCCAGAAATTTCAAGGTCGGAACGTCGGAAAATTCGATTCCAGTCCCAACAATTCAAAATTATTGGAGATACTCTTTATCGCCGTGGGGCGGACTCTATTTTTTGACGTTGCTTAACTCACGAAGAGGCTGAGAGGGTTCTAAATGACTGACACTCTGGAGCATGTGGCAGTCATATGTCTGGGTATGCCACAGCCCAAAAGATATTGCGCGCTGGCTATTTCTGGCCGTCTTTGTTTAAAGATTGTATTACGGCAGTCCGGAAATGCCACAACTGCCAGATTTTTTATCGTAAGATGCGCGCTCCACCTGCTCCTCTCCACCCTATAATTGCCGTTGGTCCTTTTGCCAAATGGGGTATCGATTCTATTACATGTAACCCTCACTCGGCCGGGGGGCATGCGTATATCATCCTTGCGGTAGATTATTTTACTAAGTGGGCCGAGGCGATGCCTACATTCGAGGCAGATGGCAAGACAGCTGCAATGTTCGTGTTCAATCATATAATTGCTAGATTTGGTGTCCCACAAGCGATAATCACTGATCATGGGCGTCATTTTCGAAACGTTATGATGACCGAACTTACAGGCCAGCTTGGTTTACGTCACGATAGTTCAACTCCTTATTATCCACAAGCAAATGGTCTGGTTGAGTCCATCAACAAAGTTTTAGTTATCATGATCCGACGAATCATTGGGATTCATCGGTCGAATTGGCACAACATGCTATTTTCAGCGCTTTGGGCGTACCGAACTTCAGTAAAAACATCAACAGGGTTCACTCCTTTCCAACTAGTCTATGGTTTGGAAGCTGTGTTACCCATTGAGTGCGAAATCCCGTCACTGCAAATGGCCATCGAGTTACTTCCAGCTACTTCCGAAGAGGAAAAGCGTTTGTTATACTTAGCTCAATTAGATGAGAATCGACGTGATGCTGCATTGGCGATCGAGACTCACGCAAAACGTATGAAAGCTCAGTATGATCGGAATGTGACCCCTCGAAATTTTTCGGAAGGAGACCTAGTGTTATTGTATGATCAAGCTAATGATAAATTAGGCGCTGGGAAATTCGTTCCTATGTGGCATGGTCCCTATATTGTTAAGCGAAAGCTAGCAAAAGGGGCCTATGAATTGGTGGACTTTGATGGAGACTCTTTGGGTAAACCCAGAAATGGCCTTTACTTGAAGAGGTACTATGCTTAAAAGAATGGGGTATGGAGATTTTTAGTTAGGGTAGTTTTTCTTTCTAGCTGGTGTGTTTTAGTTTAAAAACAAAAGTGTGCTTAGCTTAGAGAGTGTTTTTTTTCGTCATTATTCCTGCTTATCTTGGTTTTACTCTTGATATTGCAGATGTCGATGCCTCTCCAAACATACATTGGATTTGCTGATGGTGCTTGTCGTAATACATGGAACATCTCTTCCGCAGCTTGGGTTATCTATTCGCCCTCTGACGAGTTAGTTTCTATGCATGGGGTAAGCCTCGGTCAAACAACAAACAACATTGCAGAGTACAGTGCAGTGATTGAGTTATTGTCTGAATCTATTTCATTTGGGATTCAGAGTTTGATAGTGAGGTTGGATTCTGAACTCGTTGTATTACAGCTTAATAGAGTGTATGCCATTAGAAATCCAGTGTTATTAAGATTATTTTTGAGAGTGCGTCTCTTGGAACGTGAGTTTGATTATATTGAATATCAGCATATTCCAAGGTCTTTAAATACATTAGCAGATGCAATTGCTTCTCGAATGTTAAATAGACATTTGCAATAATCATACATATAAATTTAAAACCATTCCATAATATGATTTACAAGATAAGCCGGTAATAGTGATATATATATATAGGAGTGTGTCAAAAAATACATCGTCTTCGATCATAGGTTGAAAAACACCTTATGATCGGCAAAAATGATAAGTACAAAAAAACAAAAATGTCACATGTGCCCACAAAAGGCGATCATCCTATCACTAGTGATGATCTCTATAAGAAACCACTGCCCGGGCCACCTTGCAAAGGAACCTCCTAAAAGGTCCCGAGACTCCAATCACATAGCACTGAAGTCGACGAGGAATGTCGTCGATAGTGGTCTCAGGAATATCCCCTGTCAAGCGCTCAAGATGACTCTCCAACTCGGCCAAAACCTCTGCTGATTCGTCCTGTGGGGCTGGCGCGGGTGCAACTGGTTGCCTCCTCTCGAAAGGCCGGAGAGCGGTTGGTTGCTGTGGACCCACATCTGCATTTGAAATTTTTACTATCAGTTTTGAGACGATGGAAAAATTTAAAAAAAAAATTAAATAGGAAAAGTTGAAAAGGATTTTACCTGACTCGTCCCACTGCTCTCCTGGTGGAAGAGCCATGTCTGAGTCACCATGGAAATCTATCCCAGCGTGAGGGAAATCCTGAATGGAAAAGACCTGGTTTTCCAACCATTGGAAATACTCAGGTTTGAACCGAGCAACCTCTGTCCTCTCGTCCGGGTGACGGGCCATGACTGCAACCCATCGCATCAGTTTGGGCTCTCGAGGAAGCCCAGCTCCAACAGTAAGGTGCTGTGGGATCAGCATAGGAACCCTCTCCAGGCCAAAACTCATGACCAAAGCCCCATAGCCAAAGGTCTTTAATCGTTCGCTCTTGGCCCTGGTCAGTTGGCCTTTCACATTGGCCAGCACAGCATTGCACCAGTTGAAGATGGTGCCTCGAAAGCAATCAACTGCCATACTCATCTGGGATCCGGTGGCAACATGTAATGCGGCAGCTCCGCAAAGTCTGGTGACAGTAAACGTAATCACCATGAGCTCAGGACGGGATATGGTCTTTATGTCTATCCCTTTGTCTTTAGCCTGGCTGTTGCAGTACTCTAGCCGGAGGCTATCGTCAGACTGGCCACCTGGCCTAGTCCCGAATAGAGTCAAGTCCTCGCCTCTCTTAGGAAAACCAGTCAAGAAATAAATGTCCTCTGGCTCGATTTCGAGCCGGTGCCCGCCAATGAAAAAGCACTGGTCCTGTATGCTCCATCTGTCAACCAGCCACTGTAAGAAATCTACCTGAGCCCTCATGCCAGGAATGGTCCAGAATTTGTACAGTCTGCATGCCCTCAAAGCATCAAGTGAAGGCTGATGATTCCATGCAGCAGTATCCACGTCCTCATGCTCCCGTTCACACCAATCTAGCATGATATACTCTCTGCATCAGGTATAAAGATTAATTAGATTGCTAGAAAACATTTTGATTGGTCCATTTTTGAGAAATTTTGGGTTCAAAACCCTTGCTGCGGGGTACGCACCCTCCACGTTAGACATAGTGCGTGGGTACGCACTTTGTCTACACGGAAGGTGCGGACCCCGAGCTTTTTCCCAATGGAGAAAAAGTCGGGGTCCGCGGGTCCGCAATGGTAAACCTGCGGACCCCCGCGCGCAGGTTTTGCGCCTAAAAACCCTCCCAAAAAATGAAATGAGGGACTAAATCAAAAAACTAAACGGTTGAAAATGAAGAGTAGGATGATGTGGATTACCTGGAGAAGACGGCGCTCGATTCCGACGGTTGGATTTTCCACAATCTTCACGGGAAGTTTTCTAAGCAAAAGCACTATTTTCTCACCCAAACTCGAACGGTAAAAATGAATTGACAAAGGCCCTTTTTATAAGTTTTTTGAGTAAATAAATCGCAAATTTGTTTATGTTTCACTTTGAAAAGGTATTTTGCAACGCTTTTATCCATTTCAAACAGGTATGAGTAATGTTTGTGTCTTTGTGCAGAATAAAGGATTATTTAGGCGAAATCTATCATTTTCAACGAAAAAACAAGTAGAGTCATCTTTAAGCCCTTTTCTGACTCCTAAAACATGAAAAGATTGCCAAGCGTTTCTTTTACACTCGTTAAAACGGAATTAAAAGACGATCCACTTAGAACTCTTTTCCGACCGTAAAAACATGAAAAGATTGCCGGATTTTTGTCGTTTCAAATTCGATATTGGTTATAAAACGACGTGGCATTGACCGCTTTTTTACTTTTTCGGATCAGTGACACTAATAACGAAAAATACTCCTTGGTTGTAAAAGATCAAGTGGTTCTCTCAAGTATTATTTTATACTTTTTCGGGCTTGGGAGACACAAATTTACGAAAAAGGTCAACCCTGGAGTCTTCTTAAGTTTTTTCAGACTCTCTAAAATTGAAAAACGCCGAGTTTCTCCTATACTGGACTCGTTAAAATTTCACAGTAAAGGACCTGTTCAATTACAAACAGGAACGAACCGCTCCTTCTTAGGGTTCGAATCTAAACTAAGTTGGACTCATCCGAAGGATGAGCTTATAATCAAGCAAATGTTATCCTCCTCAAGCTTGTCAAAAATAAAGAGGTACTTGCCAGAAATGGTGGGGGAAAAGAGAGGAAAATGAGTCTGTTTGTCATACTTTGTAACCACTCTTCTTAGTAAGATCCTTCAGTTGCAGATTCAGTTTACCCAGTTGCTGGAACATCCGAAGTAGGAACAGCAGGTACAAGCGCACTAGCACATGCTAACACCTGATTCTTACATTGATAATAGCTGAATGGAAGATGACTACGGGTAGGCTCGAACACGACACTTTTATTCACCTGGGTTGGGAAATCCTTTGCCTAACAGTTGATCAAACCACATTGAAAGTCTTCAGCCGGTTTCTGGGTATTAACTTTGGGTCAATTGTCACCAAGCCATCTGTCGTGTCGTTATGTGTTCAAGAGGTCACTGCCAATAAGCCATTCATATGCAAAATATCTGTCATCCATTTTGACCATCCCTGAGTCAGTCCTTGCAACTAAATTTCTTCAACTTGATCTATGATTTCGTGTTGTGGGCTTTCCTACGACGGATCGCTTTCTATCGACATCAGCTCATTATCTAGAAAGATGATCTAGAAATCGTCAGTACCTTGAGATCTGCATGCCTCAATGGCAGGTTTCTCGCCTTTGACGACAGTTTACATCATTGACTTTCAATCGAAGGATTCCGTGATATGTTCGACATCAACACATTTACTCACATCTCATGGCTTGTACTGGGTACTTTGAGAGCCATTGACATCACTGGTTGTTTCTCTCACACTTGTTAACAGTTTACATCATTGACTGGTAATCAAGTGGTTTCTACCATGTCCGACATCAACACATTTATTCGCATGGATAGAATCGTACTATTTCGGGAAGTAGAAATGAAGACCCTGGATCTAGTTTCCACCATCCAGGCTGCGAGGAATTTTGTATTCATTATGTTGTGGACTATTCATAAACAGATGGCTGCGTCCATACTGTGTTCACATGAGTCTATACTTATGATGTTTTACAATATCATTCCTATATCAGAGCAGTAGATAGTTTTCTAGTTAGTTTTGATCTGAGTATGGGAATGCCTACCTCAGCGATGATATGATCTCATATATATATCTTGCATTGAATGTTTTTACAGGTTCCGACCGGGCTCTCCACAAGATGATCCTCAAAATGATAAAGTGCTTCACTCTTCCTATATGATAAATGAAATCCTCATCTACTACAGACTTCGCACTTTAGGGGGCAATCTGTTACACAAAAATATCGTCACCATGATTATTTGCAGTCAGTATGGGTCTATCATCACTTGTACTATTCTCCTAAGCAAGTCTAAGACCTCAGCTCTTCAAATCAAGCTTTGGAAGTGGGAGAAAGACATTAAAAATCAATGTAACTCTGGTTCCTCACTTTCTCTCATGGTCACCTACGGTCCCGCACCTTCTGTGTACAAAAGTTGCGTACCTACCCGCTCTGTTCGTAACGGTGCAGGTGCGGACCCCTGTGAAAGTCAAAAGGCGCAATTTTTATCTTAAAAAACTCACTTTGGGTTAATTCTAGAGTTTTCTAGAAGGAATTTTGACGTGGATTGTTCACTCTGAGGTGGTTCATGCATCCCAAAAGAGAAGGAGCTAATCCCTTGACTAAAGGAGCTATCCCTTTGAAGGAGGGCTTTATCCCTTTGAAGGAGGACCTAGTAACTTCCCTCCATTGCACTATAAATACAGGCATTGGGGTGAGGACTAGAGAGGTTAGAAGCTGAACATTTTGAGGGTAAATGCTGGTGAAATTAAGACTCTTTGGTTGAACTTGAGAGGAGAGATCACATACCTCTTGGTTCCATTGGAGAGTGAGTGAAACTTGTCAAAGTAGAGAAGACATCTTGTTGGACCCTGGGAGGAGCTGGTACAACGTCAAGGCAAAGGTTGTAAGGTTCTTCTTCTTTTGAATTAATACAATCAAACTCATTTTTCTCAACAAGTATCTTATGTTATTTGTTTCATGGACTCCTTGACTTTCATGTTAAATATGTTTTATGCAATTGGTTTTTCAGGTGCTATTTAATTTGTTTGCCTTGTTTGTGTTTGTAGATTCGCGAAAAGGAGCTCATTTGGATCAAAAGAGCGAGGGCATCCACAAGCTTGCGTTGGACCAAAGGTAGGCCCTAAAAACACTTGTTTGCTATTGTTTATTGAAGCATATTTAGAGAAAGATTGTGTCTGGTTGGTTTGCTTGTCGTTAGGTCTTCTTTATATTCTAGGAAGGTCTATCTTGTCTGCAAGATCGACTCATTCTGCGCAACATTGAGGTTCAAAGTACTGCTGTGGGACAGGGGTCTCAAGAGGACACCTCTACACAATTTCTGAGTGTAGTGCAGTTGGAATTCTCTACGCATTTCTGGAGAGGAATGTTGGTTGGGGCCTCTGCGGGCTGTGGGGTTTTAGTAGGCAAGGGAGGCTGATGTCTCTGCGCACTACGGGGTTTCAATAGGCAAGGGAGGAATCTTGATGGTTGCAGAAACAAAGCACATAGTTCCAGGAAGCTGGATGAGGCTAGGTTGCTTGGGAAAATGGCTAAGTGTGAGATCAGTGAAACATATGTAAACATTGATAGGACTCGACTGTGATCGCACACAGACACTTAGTGACACAACGTAGACCATCCGTAATACATAAGACATACTTTTCTTGATGCAACGACCTTCGTGACGTGAGTGCATGAGGTAACTGTGAAACATGCATATGTGATGACAACCACTCATACACACACAATTCCCTTGAATCAAGACAACATCCCCTTTGCATGAAAAACAACAACCCATGTGCACAAATATGACACATGTTGCACGAAGATGAGAACACGAACAACTCTTAAGATCAAGGAGGGGGGCTTGAAATCATCAGCTTACCAATCAAGTGACCAAGGATAATCAATCGTAGAATCTAAGGTAGGCTCTGAAATTTTCTTGCAAGCCAAAATTTTGGAGGGTGGTTGTAGTCGCTACAACATACTACTTGATGGGTAAGGAAACAACCATTCATGCTTATCATCATCCATTGCAATACTTGCAATCTCAATATAAGTTGCAGCAATCAAGGCACTTCCGATGGATGGGTTTTCTTCAACAATTCCACTTGGTGATAAGTTATAAGAAAGGTATGTACAATAAATTTGTTGATATCCTTTCTAGGCCTATTATTAGTGCAGCTAATTTACTCAAGCATAGTTATGTTTTGCATGAAAGTTATATTGAGTAGTATGCATTAGACGATGACTTTCAAGATGTTTATGCAAGCTTGAGTCAAGGTAACCAAGTAGAGGAATTGGATTAGCATATGCATGATAACTTGGTGTACCATCTTGGTAAGCTTTGCATTCCACAGGGAGAAAGAGACAACATCATAAGAGATGCACATACTTCGCTTATTACTGGTCATTTCGGTGTAAGTAAGACAGTGGCACATCTACAGAGGTATTGTTATTGGCCTTGTATGCTTGAAAGTGTGTCACATTTTATTAAAGTATGTTCATTATGTGCAGTCAATAAGCCTAGCAATAGGAAGTTAGGATTGTACACACCACTTCTGATACCTTCACGGCCATGGGAAAGTGTTTCTATGGATTTTGTAGGAGTTCTTCCATTATCAAAAAGAGGTCATGATTATTGTTATTTAGTTGCGGATAGGTTCAGCAAAATGTGTATTTTTATGCCATGTAAAAGGAAAATTACAGTTGAAAAAACTGCTTAGTTATTCTTTCATAGCGTATGCGTGCATTTTGGATTTACCACATCCATCATTAGTGACCGAGATTCTCGCTTTGTTGGGAACTTTTTGTCAAGTTGGTGGGGATTCATGGACACAAAATTGAAAAAGAGTACCACATTTCATCCACAAACAAATGGTCAAATAGAGGTGGTGAACAGGACCGTGATACATATTCTTCGTGAGTATTGTAGCAAGAATCCTAAGTTGTGGGATGAACATTTGCACTACATTCAACATGCTTACAATTGGGCCAAGCACTCTTCAACTCAAACATTGCCATTTGAAGTAGGCTTGGGATACTTTCCTAAGTCTCCTTTGGATTTCATTTTTGGAAAAGATGTTGTTATTGATGGTCATAGTGACATAGACAAAGCAAGAAGGTTCATTGAACAAATCCAATTGGTACACCAAAGAGTTCAAGAAAAACTGGAAAAGAGCCAAGGCAAGTACAATTCAAGGCACGACAAGCATCGGGTAGATCACAAGTTCCAAGTCGGTGATGAAGTTTGGTTTCACATTAGCAAAGAGAGGCTCCAAGAAGAAGGTAGAAAGTTCAAACCAATTCAATATGGTCCATTCAAAATTCTAGAAAAAATTGGTGATAATGCCTTCAAGTTGGATTTGCCTTCATATATGAAAATTTATGTTGTTGTTAGTGTGGAAAATTTAAGGTTGTATGAGCCTCCTTTGATTGAATATCAAGGAGAGAATGTTCAAATTACTTCCATTGAATATTTCTCTCCTGAATAGCTTGATGAACTACATCAAGACACCATTCTTGACGAAAGAACAAGGTCTTCAAAATGAGGGAGTGTGGACTACCTTTGAGTGGGGCTCAAAGGAACAAATCCTTCCAAGACCAGATGGATCTATATTGGAAAGGTGAGGGAATTGTACCCTCACCTGTTGAACAATTGAAAGTGATATTTTGGGGTCCAAAAGCTTCCAGTGGGGAGGAATGATCAAGTGCTCAAAATTCAAAGTTGTTGGATAGGTCTAGAACCTGAATGACCACGTAGTTCTCATCATCCCGAATCTAGCACAACTCATTTCACGCTAAACGGACTCTGTATGCTCCCATAAACATGTTCTATTCGTTTTCCTAAACATGCGAATTTTTGCAAAAAAGATATGACGGTCCAGTCAGTAGTCCGTATTGCTGACGTGGCGCTAACTAGGCATGCTTACATGACAGGTTGACAATGCATTGACTTTTTTCCTCCGACAAATTAGGTGGTTCCAAGTGGCACAATTTCATTAGTGCTGATTTGGCTGATTTTCATTGATTGGTTGTTGGCCAACCACAGGCTGCTATGTGGCCTAGCTAGGAGCCACCACGTGGCAATCTGAGGGCCACCAAAATTTGTTAAATCAACTCCATGTCTTCCAGAGGGGTGTTGTGCCCCAAGCGAGCACTCCTAAGCAAGGCCATGTTTGTGCCTTGGGTTGGCGCACCCAACTATGGGTGTGCCCACCCGCGGCACAGTGGGTGTACCGAATTGCACGCCCGATGTGTCGTGGGCATGCACACATGGTGGACGGGCATGCTCACGAAACAGTGGCCCCCTGGTAAGTAGGAGGTCGATTATGGGAATCAGCCCCTAGAAGGCCAGGGGGCCGATTACGGGAATCGGGCCCTAGCAGGCCAGGGGGCGATTATCAGAATCAGCCCCTAGCGTGCCCATCGATGGCACAATGGCCCCTTGGAAAGTAGGGGGTCAATTATAAGAATATCCCCCCTAACCTGTAGGGGTCGATTCGTCCCCCATCTGCCAGGGGGTTGATTCCACGAGGGGGTCGATTCCTTAGCTTGTCGGAGTCGTCCCCCTGGAAGGCAGGGGTCAATTCTCAGAACTCAGAAATCGACCCCCTGGCAAGGAGTAGTTGATTCTCATAATCGGCCCCTACCTACAAGGGGGTCGATTCCGCGAATCGGCCCCCTGCTTGCCAGGGGGTCGTTGTGCCACCGATGGGTGTGCCCTCACATATGCATGGGGTCGTTGTGTCGCTGACGTGCATGGTAACGTGTTTGTGCCTGTGGGCGGGCATGTCCACCAACGGCACAGCAGACGTCGGTTGTGGTTGTGCCCGCATGTGGCACAGTGGGCATGCCTACCTTCATGCCTACTGTGTCATGGGCGTTCCCGCCCGCAACACAGCGGTCGTGCCGACCTGCATGCCCGTTGTGTCTGTGGTTGGGCGTTCCCACGACACATCGGCCCCCTAGCATGCAAGGTTTTGATTACGAGAATCGTCCCCTAGCACATCCACCGGCGGCACAACGACCCCCTAGAAGGCATGGAATCGATTCTGAGAATCAGCCCCCTACCTGTCACGGGGCCGATTCTGAGAATCGACCCCTAGCAAGTTAGACAGAATCGACCCCTGGTAGGTCAGACAAAATCGGCCCTTGGCCTACCGAGGGTTGATCCTGGGAATCGACCCCCCTAGCAGGTAGGGGCACACCAAGGGACCGTTGTGCCCCGAGCAGGCGCACCTACCCATAAATACAGGAAAGCGCATGACCCATAGACGCATGTGCTTATGGGAGGGCACTGTCGGTCATGGCACAACAGGCTTTCTAGGAACTTCCGCCTGGGGCACAGCGGCTCCCTGGCAAGCAGGGGGCGATTCTTAGAATCGCCCCCCTAGCTACCAAGGGCCCCCCTACCTACCAAGGGGACGATTCTGCGTTGGCTTGCCAGGGGCCGATTCTCAGATTCGGCCCCGTGGGAGGCAGGAGTCAATTTTTAGGATCAACCCCTTCCTACTAGGGGGCCAATTCTGAGAATCAGCCCCCGATAAGCCAAAGGGTCGATTCCTAGAATCAGCCCTTGGCCCACTAGCAGCATAACATCCCCCTACCTACCAGGCGCACCCGCCCGAGGCATAGCGGTCCCCTTACCCGAATGGGGTCAATTCTCAAAATCCACCCCTTGCTTACTAGGGCACCGTTGTGCCCCAAGTGGGCGCGCCCACCGGCTGCACAAAGACCCTTTGTATGTCAAGTGGTCGATTCCAAGAATTGGCCCCTACTTACCAGGGGGGTGATTCAGGGAATCGACCCCTTGGCCTTCTGGAGTCGATTCCTGAAATCGACCCCCGGTAGGCCATGGGGGCGATTCTCATAAACGGCCCCTTGCTGATTCCCCCTGGATGGTAGGGGGTCGATTCTCAGAATCAACCCCCTGCTTGCCCCTCAGAATCAGCCCCTTGCCTACTAGGGGGGAGTTATGCCCTGAGTGGGCGCGTCCAGTTGTGGGCATGTTTGTGCCTTATGTAGGCATGCCCACCAGCGACACAACGAGCGTGCCAAGCCAACTCGCCCATTGTGCCACTGGCAGGGACACCCAAGTTCAAGTGTGCCCACCCGTGGCATAGCAACCCCCTAGCAGCAGGGGTCGATGTGCCCCAGGCGAACACGCCCACCGGTAGCACAGCGGCCCCCTAGCAGGCAGGGGGACGATTCTAAGTATTTCCCTCCTGGTAGGCAGGTGTTGATTATGGTAGGTAGGGGTCGAATCTAAGAATCGACCCCCTGCATGTCAGGGGGGCGATTCCGAAAATCATCCCCCAGAAGACCCGGGGGAAAATTCTGAGAATCGACCCCCTGGCCTACCAGGGGATGATTTTGAGTATCCTCCCCTTCCTGCTAAGGGGCCAATTTAGGCCAAGGGAGCGATTCTCAGAATCGTCCCCCTGGAAAGCAATGGGCTTATCATAATCGACCCCTTGCTTTCTAGGCGGTCGATGTGCCCAAGGCAGTCATGCCCACCGGAAGCACAGCGACCCCTTGGTAGGAAGTGGGCCAATTCTAAGAATTGCACCCCTGCCTGCAAGGGGGTCATTGTGCTGCAGGCGAGTGCAACAGCCTACACTCCCATTGTGTTGCGGGCGGGCGCGCCGGCCTGCACTCCCGTTGTGCCGCGGGCACCCCCACCTAGGGCACAACGGCCCCTTGGTAAGCAAGGGGTCGATGCCTTAGATGGGAGTGCTGACCTGCACACCCGTTGTGCTGCGGATGGGCACACCCAAAGTCGGGTGCGCCCATCGGGAGCACAACGTTCCCTAGCATCTTCATCTGCATCCAGTCATTCATTTGAAGATGTGAATTCTAATGGTGTGCAAGAAGATATGAATGATTTTGAATAATTGTCTAAGAAAGTTTATATAACTAATGTTTGCATGGTAATTTGAAATAAAAAATTTAATTTCCATATGATGTTACATGAAGTTATGAGTCATTTTTAGTTTTGTTGGATTATATGTTTTAATTATCATGAATTTATTTGTTTAGAATATCCACAATGCAACAATAACTTAGAGAAATAATTTATGTTTCGTTCAATCTGCAAGTATTGATATTTTGATTAATTTAGTTATGTAATTTGTTCATAATGTCATGGTTAAAATATGATGAAAACTTAAAGTTTTTTTATTCTATGGTTGAAAATTTGTCAATTTTTTTTTTTTTATCTTTAATGTTATGGTTGAAAACAATTAGAATTTTAGGGATCTCTAGTGTCATGTTATTATATGTTTAATGACATGGATGAAAATTGTTAGAATTTTAATGTGTTACGGATCCCATAATTTTATCTTTAACGTCATTACTAAAAAATGTTTAAATTGTACATGAGAAAGAAAAATGTTATTCTACCAACATTAATGTGTTTTTTCATTTATTTTAAACAAAAAAATTGGTTTCACTGTCATTTTTTAAAAATGTTGAGAATTAACCCTAAAAAAAACATCGCTCCAGAATACACACTCTTCATTTTTGTGTTGTTTTTCATGTTTTTTGGGGTTTTCTTGGCTAAAGTTCTCATTTTGATTTTACAGCTCCATTTTCAAAGTTTACATTGTTATAAGATTAACATACACATGAGCAACATATATGAGTCTCTTTCTAGATCTTTTTGATCATAAGTCGCATTTAGCAAGGCTTTGAATTTCTTCTAGTTTGATTGTGGAATCTATATTAAAGGATTTTGTATGTAAATATTGCATGTTATCTCGAAAATGTACCGGTACATTATATAAACCATTTTTTTTATTTGGAAAAAAAGAGAGAGAAAGAAAAGAAGAGAAGAGAAGAAAAATAAAAAGCGGCATAATATAAGATATATACTAATCAATTACTACTCAAAATTAGATTGATTTCAATTAACTGGTAACATTTTAGAAAAAAATTAAAGTTTAACACTACAATTTGAAAAATAACAATTTTTAATTATATTTATAAATAGTTTATATGCTCTTTAAATGGTGTAATGTGTGCTAATATTATGAGAGGATTAATTTTTATCAAATTCTAATATTTTTTGTGTAAAAGAAAATAAAATAAAATAATTGGCTACATACTTGTCATTAAATGTTCTCCAATGTCATCATAAAGGACACTAGTGATTAAATACATTTAAATGTTGTCACAATGGATATTCCAAATGATTGTAAAATCCTATTTGTATAGGAGGTTGAGTCAAGGAAAAGAGAAGTGACAAGGTAGTCGGGATCTTAGAGGGATAAATATCGAGGCCAAGTTTGATTTAGGTATGATCAACACCTATGAATGAGATTTGTCTCTTTTCTGGAGCGTCAGAGGAGGCCAAGTGTGAACACATGTTTGTAGAAGGTAGTAGTTAGTTGAATGTTTAAGCATAATACCATATTGCAATGAAAAATCATAAAGTTTCAACGAAGAGAATTAAGTTAAATTGTCAAAAGCAAGTGATACAGAAACGTATGCAATCCTCCTTGATTTGTGCACTCATCCCTTTCTTCTTTAGTGTGTTTCATTTATTCACTCATACAATTCTGGCCAAATAGCCTTAATAGGGCCAATTTCAATGTGGCCCCATATTCTACCTTCACAACTTTCTCCAAAATTTCAAAATTTCAAAATAAGCACTTACTCTTGTCCACATCTTTTTCAAAATCATGATCTTCTTTGAAATTCATGGCATCTATACTATTTCCCTCCTCTTCCAAAGTCACCCCATATTTTTATTATGATTTCATGGCAAAGGACTCCCTTTTCTTACCACAAGTTCACATTTCTCATCAAAAAAATTATTTTCATTATAGTGAAGTAGTAATTTCATTAATGTATAGGAACATTATACACTACTAATTCCACTACATATCGCTATGAGAATGGATATATGATCCCCTAAACTTTGCGAAGAAGGAAATCCTTGAAGTAGATATAAACGGTGGCACTTTTATAGTACCATTTATAATCTGATTGTAGATTTGTGTCATTAGAGGGCCAAACCGCAAAGACAAAGGTTGAATTTGTAACCAAGCCTTCCTATGATTAAGATTATAATAGATTTATAACCAATATCAATAGTTGACTTTGTAGTTGGACCCTCTAATGACCCAAACCTATAATCAAGTTACATTTAAGTATTGTATACTCGATGAGAGCCATACTTAGGTTGGTGACCTTGGTCAAAATGTTGATCTCCATATCAATGACTGCAAGCAGAAAGATCAAATTCGCAGAATGGTCAAATTCATGTTGGACTTAAGTTTGAAGCCTTTCAAATAGATTAGGAGCGCCTCAAATGGAGGTTCCTTAACTTTATCTCATACATAATTGTACTCACACCTCCGATAACTAGGGAAACTCCAATTTGCACAAGATATATTTTCTCTTCCACATCATCAATGTCCGATTAACATTACAATGTTTTTATTTCCCTACTTTTTCTTTTATTATATGTTTTGTTTCTAATTAGAACCTTTTTCTTTTAGATCATGTGTTTTGTTTCTTATTAGAACTTTGACATGTCTCAATTTTTCTTCGTAAATACACATAAATTAGGTCTCTTTAAAAGCACATACTTAAGTAACATGGGTAGCAAAAAAAACACTTACTCTCTCGTCTAAATCTCCCCTCAATTTCAAAATAATGGACATCAAGTATGGAGTTTGAAAATCAAGTATGGAGTAAAATTTTTGAATGTCTCCATGATGGTCATTTCCTCGTAAAATTCACTAGAAATAATAAATATCATATTATCAAACACATCTCATAAGTTTTGTAGTTTACAAGGGATTTCTTGGTTCATGTATTCACTAGAGATGTCTCCGTGATGGTGATTTCCTCTTTAAACATCTCTTCTCAAATAATTTCATATGAAAATAATGTTTCTTGTAAACTTAATTTTATATGATAATAATGTCTATCAAATCTTATTTTCATAAATTCAAGT
Organism: Pinus tabuliformis; assembly: GCA_031772625.1. Classification (NCBI taxonomy): domain Eukaryota; kingdom Viridiplantae; phylum Streptophyta; class Pinopsida; order Pinales; family Pinaceae; genus Pinus; species Pinus tabuliformis. Next base: position 1,030,560,785 of record CM062804.1, on the reverse strand, counting down.
TCTTTCTTTCATTTTATAAAATTTACTTTAATAATAAATTAACTTGGGATTATAAGGACATACATAAGCACCTAAAAGTATGAGATTTAAAGTTCAAAACCTATTAATTAGCTTGTGCCTATGGGAATGGGATAAATAGGCACTGAAAGGTATAACATAGTTTAAATAGGTAATGATTTCGCCGAGAAAATAATGCCTTTTCTAGCACGATTTTGAGCAAAAACCAAGTGAATTTTTGGAAAATCTAAGTTACAATTGATAAGTTTTAGAAGTTTAGGTGCTCCAAGGGTTTTTGAAAGTGTTGAATCCATTTCCACCAGTAAAAATATGATTCGAACACTCCCAGCGTCAGATTTTTTGAAAAATAAATCGTTGAATTCCAACGAAAAAATTGCCTGGGCAAAATTGTTACCTGCTTGGACAAATCCCCTATGTATAGTGTGGCACCCAATGTTAATTTATGTCACTCTACCTAAGTACAAAACCATTAGCTAAATATCAAACTTATAGTTAAAAGTATTGTGTAATGGGTCCAATAAAAGGTTTGAAAACTTGTTATTTTAATAATATTGAAAAATAAATATAATTTTTAAAATTAAGCATTATAACTTGTATTGGTCAATGCTAAATTAATAGTGGTGAATAGAAGAATGGATGGCTATAATTTTGTCTTCTAATGGCCTAATAAATCAATATATGAAGTGGAGAAATTATTTACTTAGTTGCAACCAATTGCATAAATTTTGGTGAATAGTAATCACTATTAAGTTTACACAGTTTCGTATTTATTCCTACTTAAAACTATTAAAAAAATCATAAATAATGGTGTGTAGTAAATCGTAATAAGTATATTTATTTACATCTTATTTCTACCTATGTGTTATGCAAAAACTTGCTTAAATTATGATGGCTAGTCACTAATGGTAAAAAAAAATATTAGAGTAGTCTACCAAGGCCACAAACTCACCTAGAAAATAGTGGAAATTTCGGCATGATTTTGGGTACTCCTATGATCAAATTTTTTTAAAAGAAAAAATCGCCTGATTCCAATGAAAAATAATTTTCCAAGCGAATTTGTGGCCTCAATAGACAACGCTTATATTATTTACTTGGGTATAAGTGATTTTCAAGGATTTTAATTTTGGGTGGTTTGTCTACAAAACTTAATAATAAAAAATGGCTACTAAAATATCTAAAAAGCATAGCATAAATATTGCAACTGTATCCAAAAATTATGGCAAAAAAATATAAAACACTTATCCACGTGGCATCATATTGTGCAAAAGCTACAATAAAATAGCCCAATCAAATATTTAATAAATAATTTTACAAAAGATATGCTAATTTCTAATCAAATGTTTAAACTAGCAATTGTCCCAAAAGGTACTTGTCCCAAAAGGTACAAAGAGAGGCCGATAGGATTAGTGAAAGGAAGAAAGTTCTATAGATAGTCAAGCATATATAAAGTTAAGTAGTGACGAAGGCAATAACCACGTTGACCATCCTGCACCAGTACATTTGATATTAGAAGAACAAAACCAAAACCAAACCATTCATATTAATATAGTAAGTGTAGAACGCGTTCATACTTAAAGCTCAATAGGTTCAATAGATTATTGGCAGCACGGTTTTTTTTTAAATAAAAAGTAAATTACAACGTTGTACATGGTAAATGAAAAGTGGAGAAATTTGTGATTTGCAAATGTTAAAACAAATCACTTACATTACTGGTTGACAGTAGAACTAAAACATTAACATTAGTAAAATTTTGAAACCGATTTTAAATTCATGTATTGTATTTTTCAAAGTATTTTGTTTTACATACTTAAGTCCTCAAATATAGTGGTTTTAGATTCCATTTTGGCAAACCCACCATTCAAAACAATATGTATTTCTCTGGCCCTCAAAGCAAGCTTTTAGCACTTATTAATCTATGCTCTGTCCAAGATACAATTCAAACTTTCATTTTCAAGCATTTTAAGAGGCAAAACAGTGCAAATATTTTAAATGTTCTATTTACTTGTCTGAATTTCTACAAATAAAATATATATCTTACATCCCCACCCCACCTTTAAGGGGTTTAAAAAGAAGAAAGAGCGCTCTCAAAAAAATTAGAAACCTTTAATATAAGGTAAATTTTTAAAAATTTACATCAAGAATTTGATTCTGGAAATTTCTGCAATCCCTACACATCCTTCCTTTAAAGGGCATTTTACAATTTGGCTTTCCAAAAATGGAAATAGTCTCAACCAAAATTTTCAGTTATACGCTAATCTGTGTCTCCAGATAACAACTCCCAATGATCGCCAGGTCACACAGAACATTGGTCACACACCAATTGCCCCCACATAACACTGCTTATGCATAACTCATTCACAATAGGTTAACAGGTTTCTTTGATATCCAATTCTAACAATAGTTTTAGACCATCTTTGTGTTTTGCTTCCTCACATAATCTGTGTCTCCAGATATTTTTCCTTCTACACTCCCATACTCCCATACACTCGTTTTCCTTCTACTCACACCAATCATCTTCAACTTTGATTTCAAACCAAGAAAGGGGTTCAAGGTTTCTACAATTTCAAATTCAATTAAAATGATTTCAGTTTCTTGGAATTTTCTCTGGAGCAATCTTTGCTGCCCCAAAACTGTTTATACCCTTTTCCATAAGTAGGATACATACGCAGCGACATTTTTCACTCAAACCCTGAAAAAGAACAAGCCTTCAGGGAATTTCGTCTGGATCTTTTATCATTAATGTAAACAAAGAAACACAATCTATAAATTCCCACTGTTTTCTTGAAAAAGGAATCAGAAGAATTTACATTTTAAATGGAAAATATGAATACTTTCGAAATTGTGATGAGTTTCTTCTTCCGTATCTATCACATAAGTAGTTTTAGTGCCACCCCATTGTTGGCCACTCTTCGCCGCTACATCTGTAACCTGGACACTTTGCCTACTTCAATCGCCCTCATTAACTTTGCCAGTGTAGCACAGTTCAGATCTCTCTTGCTACAGGATGTACGCATCAATTCTGCACTCAATGGCTCCACAATTATAGCCCCAAGCATAATTTGTCAGGGATTACCCTAGATTTGTCACGGTAACAATCTAGAAAGCAAATACTCAAAACTAATTGATTGAATATATCTCAGTCCCAGATGAAACATATAAAATTAACATTAATGGTAAAACTTAACAACATTTGAATCCTGCAAATACAGGCAGGGATTGCCTATAGTTACAGCCAAGAATAATGCCTTGTTCAGGATGATATACAATAGAAAAATTCATTATGGAATGAAACGGTTTCATTATGTCTCAAGGATCAAATATGTAGAAATTTTGCATTATGTAATGAAACGGCAGCATTTCATCTCAATGATCAAAGATCTCTTAATCAAAATAATGGTTTCCATTAAATGAATGTCATTACAAATTGCAGGAAGAATAGTTAGGAGCTCTTTAATGAAGAGCAGATCCCCATAATAATCACATGGTCCAGAGAGATATCCCGCAGGTATGTACAAGTAGTTGAGAGTATAAATGAACAGAACATATGTACAGGTAGTCTAATAATCAGGACCCATGACCAAATCAAATGACTCACTAAAACAGAGACAACTCAGGAAGCTGTTGCTTCATCTGGATCAGTAAGTCCTTTGTCTTATGGAAACCAACGGAAGATAAATAAAATCAACTATACAGTTAGAAGAACATATTGTATTTCCAGGAGATGAATGAAGAAGCTTTATGGGCTTTCTAAAACAGTTGTTTTTCTACCAATAGCAGGAACTTTATAGATAGCCCATAACAGTCAACATGGGATCGGTAATGGAGAGGCCATAACTGTTTGCAAGGCCGGACAATAGACACCTACACAGTCTATGATAAAATTTCATCAGGCAAATGTTAATATGAGAGGAATAATCAAGGGTTCTAGCTCCTTCCCATCCCATCCATTCTTCCCACTCGTCCCAATAATCGTTATTGATTCCCATCATGCCCTCGACAGAGTAATCAGCAGAACAGCTTTGCTGCTTTGCCTTTGCTAAACTGGACATTAACGTCTGCTCATTATCACAAAAGTAACAACAATCAGAAAATCGTGGGCCTGCATAAGAGTCCCATATTACAGAATGAAAATGCATATAGATAAAGATTACTCTTAGGTAGGCAATTTACCTCATAAGCCTGATTGATCTTGTGAAATTGAACCCCACGCACATCTCCTTTGCAAACATCCGGATGATACTGTAAGCAGATTATATCAACATATGAGTGCAATATTAATGTTTTCTGACATTATATATGACTAGGGATATTGCCAGACAAATTTTCTTAAAAATTCTCAAGAATGTGTGAAGTCTGACATTTTTAATTTCTATTTCAAACCTGTATCTCTTTTTCTATTTGCTTTAGAAATGGAAGATTTATTGAAAATATCTGATCTTGAAAGTAAGAGACATAGCTTCAAATGGATACTTGCATACCTGCAACGCAAGGCGACGGTAGGCTCTCTTCACATCTTTTTCAAAAGCCCCAGGGCTCAATCTCAGCGTCTCATACTACTCTTTCATCCCAGGAAAAGCAACAGAGGCCATCACAGTTACATTCCTCCTGCCTCCCATTTGTAATAGAATACAGATTAATAGCAGTGTGCAACCCATTGTGACTGTCTGGAGTATCTTCCAAAGCTGAACATGCAAATGATATAAAAGTGAAGTATGTGACTGTGATGAAAGGCTAAAATGCTGACATGTTTTTGTTGTTTAATGTAGAAGGAATCTTGCCATTTGGGCTCTAGAGCCCAACCTGCTCTCTCTTATTGCAAAACACAAAGCATTTAACCACTGAAAAACACAGAGCAGTGGACCATGTACTCGATTATTCTTTGTTCATACCACAGAGAACTGTTCTATCAAGTACGTGAACCCCTGTTGGGGGGTATACTGCTTTCAATTGGAAAACAACTCATCTCAACTACCTGCTTAACCATTCAGAGAACAGAAAATGCACCGTGTTGTGGGTGCCTTAAATTTAGTAGACCTTGGCCATACTATCTTATGAAGTATGGCTGTGCTGGCTATCAGATTATTTTAGGATTGTGATTTTGGACACCAAGGTTTAGATTATTTCTTTATTATGGTGGCTGTAATGAATGATTTTATATTCCATTCATTCTTACTGCATTTGGATAAATGCCCTTATTACTTTTTCAATAGGTTGTTGTAAACATCGACCTATCTAAAGTGAGAAACGTTTTTCTTTATAAAAAATGTTGTTGGTTGATTCATAAAACCCAAAACAAAGAGCAGTGGACCACGTAATTGAATACTTTTTGTTCATACAACAGAGAACAGTTCTTTTAAGATATAACTAAACATGCCAGATATAACTAAACATATATACAATGAAAGTATTCGTTGGCTTCTAAACATATGTACAATGAAAGCATTCTTTTATGTAGAGATGTAATTGAGAATGAGCCGCTAATCATATATGCATGATGGGCCATGGCATCGGCAACACCAATTAGTGTTTGTTGTGGTGCCATATTGTGCGAGCTGTTCCTACAATTGATGGCGCATCTGCCTGTGTGCATCCCTTTCATGGATGTGAATTGTTATCTTAAGTATGTTCCTTATTTTCTTTAACAATTCAATGGCTGGGCGCAAACGGTAAAGTGGCATTGATTGTTGTGGCAGGATCCTTGTCTGCATATCTTGTAATATAAGTTCTTGTTGCTGAATTTCTTCGCAACACTCGTACAACCTTCGTAGGTAGCATGTATTCATACCTGTTGCCATCCAAAAAGGAAACACTGTAAGTGACAATGAATATGTTTGACGATTTTGTTTGAATATTCGAAATAAATTAAACGATTCCAAATGAGTATAAAACCATATGAAATTAAATGTAAAAGCAAGAAATCTATGTGAAACTTCGTTATGTAGTGAGTGGTGTTTACCATGTGGGTAATTCTGGAAGACAGGTTGTATGATTGGCTAAAGTGGATTATCCTGGATAGATTTTGATGCAAGGAATGATTCCTCTTGTTGTCTACGCTTAAGATATGGATTCTTGTGCATTTGTGCAATGCGGGAGAATGGGAATGCTGGATTGATGTGTATGTCTGCTAGTGACCGCACCCTTGAAATTGCAGTGAATGTTAGCCCTTGGCGTTCTCTAGTGCCGATGTCCACTGTTGCTTTGTCTAATGTCATTCCTTGTGACTTGTGTATCGTTAAAGCCCATGCCATTTGAAGTGGTATCTGACGGCGTGCACCCCTTGTGATGGGAGGAATGGGTACATATGTTGGGTGTGAAATGTCCCACGGTGTTCCTCTGTATTGTCGAAAGTCAACAACCACAAAGGATGGTAATGCTGGGGGTTTTGAGTCAATTGAATAAAATATTGAGATGACCTTCCCAAGCGCGCCATTGACAAGGCCTGCATGTACCCATAAGTTGCTGGTGAGCATAACTTTTTGTTCACTGCATAAGAGCACCTTTGCAGGTAGGTGCTCATCTTCTGTTGTAGTAGGATTTTTCTGCCTTTGTTGTTCCGCAGAGCAAAGTGCTACTGGGATGTTCAATTGTTTGAGCATTTTTTTATTATGCAAGACAACTGCGTTGTTTGTTGCGAATAGGTGCATGGACTCGTCGAATGTGCATTTCTCTTCATGTGTAAGAGATGAACTTGTTCTTGACATTAGATGTTGCCAATCTTCAAGTGTAGATATTCCATTCCTAAGATTTGCAAGTATTTGCCGGAAAGCAACCTGGGACGAGCTAGCTCCTTGTTGACGGAAAACGGTTGAAAGTGTTATGAATATGTCGAAGCTGCGCCAAAGTGCAGTGCCACGCGATGTCCCAGCATATAAAGGAATGTCTTTTACAGGTGGTAGTTGGCCTAAATCTCCGACAAGGATAATTGAGCGATTACCAAATGGTGTATTCCGATGAAGAGGGAATGCCTCTCTTAGACGATCGTCAATGCGAGAAAGCATTTTTGGACCGATGAAGCTCATTTCGTCAATGAGGATGTATTCTACATGACGGAGTTGCTCTTGTAGGTGTAGGAGCGGCTGGCCTTCGAGAGGATGCATTGTCTGGATAGGGATATGAAGGGCAGAGTGAATTGTGAGGGCATTTATGTTGAAAGCTGCAACGCCGGTTGGTGCAAGTAACAATAAAGGGTTTTTGTTGGCTGGCGAGTTTTCCACAAATGCTTGGTGCAGGCATTTAATCAAATGGGATTTTCCTGTGCCAGCTGTTCCTTGTACGATGATCTTCCGTGGGGATTTTGGTGAAGGGGTTTTGAAGTGTGTAAAAACAACGGTGAAAGCTATGCTTTGGCTAGGGGATAATGTATGATCATGGGGAAGGTTGGAAAATGAATGATGTTGGTTTTGAATGGGTGAGCGGTTGAATTCAATGAAATTGATAGTAGTTTCTTGCAAGGGGGGAGGGACAGTATTTTGTGACCAATTGTGGTTGACATCAAAGTCGCGGTAGCCAATCATGTCGAGGTCATCAATTGCAATATTGTAACCTGGGTGTAGTTGAGAGAGGATTTGCCATTCATTCATCTGCATGGAATCAGGGGGGGTGTGTGGGGTAGGTTGATCTTCAGTAGGTGGGCTTTGTGGGTTTTCTGGTTCGCGATGGACATGCCATGGTGTATATACACCTTTTTTTGTTCCCAGTGTGCAATAATTTCTGCATCAGTTGAACCGATATCATCAGGGAGTGTTCGGAAGGGGAAATACAAGAGTAATTCACTCCAACAGAAGGTGGCATAAGAAGGATTAGTAGAGGAAGGAATGACATTGTAATGGGGCAAGACATGTACAATCATTGGGGGGAATATGTGTTTCCAGTGGTTTCTTCTCCGCTGGGCAGAATATGACCACGAGCGAGCAGCTTCAAGGAGGGGCAGTGGTTCTAGTGAGGCAGGCCTGTTCATATATGCAACGATAAAGTTTGGTGTCGAACCAGGATTTTCAGTATCTTGCGAAACACGTTTGAAAACAGCCCTGTTGACATTCAAAGAACGGAATGTACGGCTGCAAAGAGAGAGAGGTAGCTTTTGTAACATATGGCATATCTCTTGTGCACCAATGTCTCTATCTGCAATGGTTTCTGTAAGGAGTTTTCGGATGACACCACTAGTAGGTGCTTCTGGAAGGGCACTTTGTGATAGTCGCGATAGCATTTGATGGTAGCTCTCAGATCTTGTCTCCGCTTTTGTTGCATACTTTGAAATATATTTCAACACGGCATGGCGAGAAAGGACTGGTTGGCAATCAACATTTTCTCTCCAAATAGAGAGTAGATCGGCGTTGTGAATATTCAATCTTTCATCATTGCGAGCAGGGACATAGGTTTTATGACCCTTATCATCAATGAAAAGTGAAGAAGTGGACTTCAATTCCCACGGTACTCCATATCGGCAGCTAAGCACATTGTCTTTCTTATGAAGACAAGAAGATTCATGACACTTTGTATGACGTTGAACGCAGTTGACAAGCTCTGTGTAGTCTTCAAATTGATTGGACGTGAATATTGCTGCTGTGTCAAGGAGACACGGGTTATGAATTGTTGACTGGTGAAGCAGAATAGTTCGGTGTTCTGCCTGACGTGGATTCCAAGCAGTTACGTAGTGGTCGAAATATTTCTGTGCATTAGCAACTTCTAATGCATTGTCCCAATCAAGTGTGTCCATGTCTGGTGCATTTTGTAGCCAGAGGAAGCCATGAATGTGTGCGGATCCTCTGTGTTGCCATTCGTATCTGAATATAACATGAAGGGTACATTTAGTTAATACATGTATATGCAATGTATAAAATTAATGTAGAGGGATATGTATATTAAATAATACCTGCACCAGTAGTCGGTTGCATGGAGGCCTTTTTGAAGGATTTCTTCAAGGAAAATTGTAAATCTACAATGCATATATTGGGCTGTTAGATGTGGGTTTTTAATTATGTTTTGGATTTTCCATTGGAAGGGGTTGACTGAAGTGGAAGGAACACTGGTGGGCATGATTGTGTGCAAGTCATGCCATTTAGTATCAGCTGCACTGAGAGTGAAGAAGAATGTTGGGCTTCCTATTTGCGTGATCATGTCAGTCAGCTCAGATCGGTGTTTGTTCCAGAAAGACCGTGTTCCTCGTAGCGCTGACCCAAACCTCATTATTTGCTCTGGCAATCTTGAATCCGGAGAGTCATGAAGACACTAGCGTAGGTCTGATACCGTTGTTGGCAAGTTGTTCTCAATGTACTTCTTCACGAAAACACTGGCTGTTGCTTGGCTACGATGGCGCATTAGAATGTTATAAAGATAGTAGCGGAATCTTGGGTGTTGGCCAAAGCGGTTATCATGGTAGTGCAGCAAGTGCAAAGCATATTCATGCATTTCAACTTTTGTAAGTCTTGGTTGCATGATCATTGCGATGCCTGTAGGGAAGAGTGTGGGGAATGCCATGGCAAGGAGGCCGATGGTGTTGTATTCATTTATAGCAGTTGGAGATATTGGAGGCCAATCGATAGAGCTTGTTGAACTTGAATGGGTCGAGTGCAAATAGTTACAAATGTGGTCACGTTCAGTACATGAATTTGGGAGGACTGGAATGAAAGAAGAGGGTTGGATTTCTAATGGAGGTAGCATGACATTAGGATTATAAGTGGAATCAGTAGTGGTTTGATGGGGTTCAAAAGAGGAGGTGGTTACACTGTGGAGAAGAGAAGAAATGTCTGTAGGGAGATCTGGCAGCGTAGAAATTGCAGATGAATTCAATTGAACATCACGGTAGTAAGGGTCATATTTTATTTTGTATTCAAGAGCTGCAAGGACACGTGATTTGCAAACGTAGAATTCGTAGGCCTTTTTAGATGGATTTTGCCTTTTCACAATGAGGATGTCTAAGTCAGAGAGCAGCCGGGGTAAGTATTTGGCAATACTGGTGATATCTTGAGGGAAGCTAATTGTATGGCCACTATATTTATATTGACCACCACAGGAATGAGTGACTTGTAGAATGGAGTTGACACGTGCGATGAGCATTTCTTCAACTTGTGTTAATTGGTGAAGGACACAAGGTTGTCCTCCAGGGTCCATGTTGTTTAGTTCAGAAAAACAATTGGTAGATTTAGATGATGCACAACGAGAACAAGAGAGTCTACCGTGGAATAGCTTTGTTTTCATTCCTGGGTATGCTTCCTTGCATGTTGTGCAAACATGCAAGGTAGAAAGTCCATCAATCCTTTCTCGAAAGTGACGGTGTTCTTCGTTAAGAGGAGGGTTATATTGGATATGATGAACGTGTGGTGGGTTGGTTTGTATAGATGGGAGGGCATTTGAGGTGGGAAGGGATGTAGAGGAAGTAGTAGGGTTGTTGTGGTGTTCATAAAGTAGTTGATGTCGTGCATTTATTTGATCCTTTTGTTGTGCATAAAGAATACGCCGCCGCTTGTTTTTGGCCACAATTTGATTGTTTGGTGGCATATCTAAACAAGTACAAGTAATAGTTGTTAGTTTTCATAAACAAGTAGTGCATGTTTGGTATCTCATTTTATTGGGTGCACATCCATTGTGAAATTAAAACATTATATTTTGAACATAGATTTAATTTTTTTTGTAGTTCAACATCGATGAAGGTAGGTAGATTAGGTAGAAGGGAAAACATGCAATTAGGAATGCTATGAAATCATATGTTATTTCAGCATCTATCATTGAGAGGAGAGAAACAAGACTAAAAATATTCCGTTCCCTTCTTCTTCAAATTTTTTTTGTATGACATGTTTGAGCGATAAAATGCATAGCTTAGCAAGTAAGGGATCAATGTATAGCATGTAGACAATGAACGAGAAACATATGTAGTGACTCTTTACAAATGTTGATATTTATATTATGTAAAATGTAAATGGCAAACATACATATGTTGGAATGACTGGAAGAGAGTATTTGCACTGAGAACTACAGGTTTCATGATAATAACATGGGTGTGTAATTTACAAAGATGAGACAGTTAGTTGTGTGGAAATGTTTGTTTATGTACAAACAGGCGTGGTAGATGAAGCCCTAAGAAGAAGTTCAAAGGCGGCGAACAATAGTTCGTTTTGAAGCGGACAGTGCTTGAATGTCGGTGAGTGCTTCCTTGCATGCAGAGGCATATTGAATTTCTTCTGAATTGATCAGTATTGGTTGCAAGCGTTGAACACCGTTGAAGTAATCTGTTTTAATGGAAAGTGTTAGCTGGAAGCGGTGCCCTGAAATCCGGCCACAAATTTCCTGTAGATCAGTTGGTTCGATAGAAAGTAGGAACAGGTCTTTTGCCGTGATGCCCATGAGCTCGTTCCCTGCATCATTGAAAACTGTGACGTTCTGTAGATTCCCGGTGTGGTCATGTAGCTCAATTTTAAGTTTGTAACGATAGTCACATTCTAGGAAGTCACCGTTACATTTTGTACAATGCCAAAGATTGTTAGAATGCTCCACAACCTTCTTCATGCATTGTTTTCCATTGAAATCTAGTGGACATGCTAGAAAGTAGAAGTCATCCATATGAAGAGCAGTAATTGTTGCTCGAACTGAAACCCAGATTGCTTTATCAGAGGGTTGCATGCCAGCAATTTCATGAAGCGTCTTTCGTGGCAGGGCACGTCTCGAAGCAACACCATAGTTTCTACTCAAAGATGGAGAAGAAGAGTTATAGCCGGTTTCACGGAACCATGCATGTAATTGCTGAGTTTCTTCAACCTGTGGATTTATTGTGAGAGTGCTCGTTGGTATCGTCCCTATTGTGGTGCCATTAAATTCAGACACACGGCCTCCTTTGATTGCAAGAATTGGTGGGTTGTCGAAAGAGTAGAATTCAGAAAGATGATGTCCTATATAGTCATAGTGGTCTCCCCATAATGTTACATCAATGCTAAAACCCGACTTGTCCTTTAGTATGAGTGTTTTCCTTAATGTTTCACTTCCATCTTTTCGTCGAATTGTTGATGTAGGTGATGTGGAGGTAACAACACCAATGACATCCACATTTGTATTTGGAGTTGCACTTTTTACTTCAGCAATATTCTTGAAGTGAAAGCTCTGGTAGGGAAACGTTGGATCATCTGTAGGACATGGATTGATAGTGGAAGCAGCAGACAAGTAAATCTCCCATTTGTTCTTGAGGTGGTTGTAGTTTGGATTTGCTTCTCTTACTGTGCCATTTGATACAATGTATAGTTGCCCAACCTGAATTAGATTGTAAAGAGATTCGGCCAGTTCAGCAAATGCAGAAAGGTGGATCTCTTCCTTATCACGGTTGATAAGGTCAAATCCGAAAACTTTTCCTGAGCCTCGCACATTGTTGTATGCCTTCAATGATGTCTTTGCAGATGCTCTACCTTGGATAGACCAATATTTTCGGTACGGGTTGAGTGCCGTGAATGGAATTGTTGGAGTTGTTGCCGTAGTTGGTGGAGTAACTACAGAGGGCAAGGTATCTTCAGCTGAAGAAGAGCTAAATTTGGCTGAACCCGCCTATGCATGTTGCAGCATCGATGTGTCCTTCATCAACGCTGCTGAGCGCTGCACAACTTCAAGCTCAACGACTCGGATTGACCTTATGTAAACAAGTAAGAAATGAATTAATAAAGATTCCATTTTCCTTCTTTTGATGCAAAAAACGGCTAGGCGGGAAAAAGTAAAAGAGGGTGATTTCAAATGGTGGGCCTTACGAGGAGTTTTGCAGCACTGTGCAAGCTGCTTTTTTGAGCAGAATTATCGAGCCAATTTGGATGTCTCCAGAGACAACTTGTGGGCCATATGCGGATGGTAGCAAAGTCTTATGTTGATGTGTTCCATCAGATAGAGTAATGTGGAAGTGCGAGGATGTTGTTTTCAATGAGGTAATGGAACCTACATCGATTATCTGAAGTAGTGGTTGAATCTCGGTGCAACCATTCAGCAATAGAGGAATGGCATTCGGTGTCAAGGTTGTCTCCATAATAGAACAATAGGTTTCTTTTTCCCGTGATAGGAGTACCTGCAATTCATCAATTTCACCACAATACAGAATTCTAGTCAAAGAAGATGTGACATGAATGCGGAATCTAATCTAAGAAGGCTAACTGTTGATGGTCAAACAATAATAAGGGCACAACCTACACGGGGAGGAGAATAACCTCTCATATTAACCACCCAAGGTAATCCACGTTAACAAAATGCTTGTTATTTGATTCAGGGACAAGCTACATATTGTTGGAATTTAGAAGCACCTCAAGCAGCTAAAAAATGCTTATAGTCTTACAATACCGGCAAAACATCAATGAAATAGGAACATTTCTCAGCCAATCCTAATACTGATCCTACACATTAAGAGGTGTGGTTCAATCGAGGCATTTGCCATGTATTTCACTCACTTAATTTACCCTTTACAGACCCTTCTAAAAGGCTGACTGGACTCCATATGGCTTTGAAATAATAAGTATCCTGTGAACAATGCACAATTTTTTTTTCTTTAATATGCTATATTCGGGTGTACTCACTGTGCTTGTGCATTTCTGCACATTTTAGGGATGTTGAATAGCAGGCATTGCATATAGTGAACACACTATTCAAACACCATGTATAGCTATTGAATGTGAAAGTTCACACATTCCTTCAGTCCAGGCATATAGAAGAACTATCTGGGGCCAAGCCCATGTTTGTAATAAGAGCTATCTGGCTCCTCCCTCTTGTCAGAAACATGACCCTGAAAACAGCGGCCAGACCATAACATCAATCAGATTCTATTTATTTGCAGCCTGACCAACCCACCTAAATGCAGCGATCTGGAAAAGAGGAGTAATTCAATTCCCATTTTCTTTTTGTACAAAGTTAAAAAGAGGGAAATGGAGTATGATGTGAAAGGGGAAAGAATGTGGGCAGTTTCAATATAATTTTAGCCTTACTAACCCATGTAATTTCATGACCTGAAAGGAAGGGCTTTGAATGACCTCACCTCCTACCTATCCTTAGGTGTGCACAATCAAAATTTGCTCTAGAAATGTGTGCTCACACCATGTTTTGTCTACTGGTATTGTTAGTATGTCAGTTTCTTACGCACCACACATGCAGCATTTAGAGTAGAATGACATATGTTGAAGAGAAATAGGGAGGAGCCTCAGCCCAATAAATAGATAGATCATGAGAACTTGCCCCTACTACGGACTGTGTTCTCCTTGGAAACCAGAGCAGACCCTTCTAAAAGGCTGACTGGACTCCATATGGCTTTGTAATAATAAGTATCCTGTGAACAATGCACAATTTTTTTTTCTTTAATATGCTATATTCGGGTGTACTCACTGTGCTTGTGCATTTCTGCACATTTTAGGGATGTTGAATAGCAGGCATTGCATATAGTGAACACGCTATTCAAACACCATGTATAGCTATTGAATGTGAAAGTTCACACATTCCTTCAGTCCAGGCATATAGAAGAACTATCTGGGGCCAAGCTCATGTTTGTAATAAGAGCTATCTGGCTCCTCCCTCTTGTCAGAAACATGACCCTGAAAACAGCGGCCAGACCATAACAACAATCAGATTCCATCAGTCACATAACAGTGGCCCGATTGCGGACTATCATGGGCAGTTTCTATTTATTTGCAGCCTGACCAACCCACCTAAATGCAGCGATCTGGAAAAGAGGAGTAATTCAATTCCCATTTTCTTTTTGTACAAAGTTAAAAAGAGGGAAATGGAGTATGATGTGAAAGGGGAAAGAATGTGGGCAGTTTCAATATAATTTTAGCCTTACTAACCCATGTAATTTCATGACCTGAAAGGAAGGGCTTTGAATGACCTCACCTCCTACCTATCCTTAGGTGTGCACAATCAAAATTTGCTCTAAAAATGTGTGCTCACACCATGTTTTGTCTACTGGTATTGTTAGTATGTCAGTTTCTTACGCACCACACATGCAGAATTCAGAGTAGAATGACATATGTTGAAGAGAAATAGGGAGGAGCCTTAGCCCAATAAATAGATAGATCATGAGAACTTGCCCCTACTACAGACTGTGTTCTCCTTGGAAACCAGCAGATGTTCATGTGGGAGACGTGTTCACCACAGAGGAATTTAGGGGTGAGTGCTTAACAATAGGGCTGACACAGCAGGTGTTACAGTCCCTGCCTTCCAAATTTCAGAGGTAAACTCTGTATGTTGACACTTTACCATATTCACTTTAGGGAGGCTGGCATCATATACCTATTTTGAACGCAATCATGAACTCCATAGGTAGCAGTGATACACCAATGGTGTTGCACATGGCTTACCCAACAAGGGATAATATTGGCATTTGCATGGGATCAGTTGACCTAGCAATAAATTTAGGTATAATTCGGTAGCAATGATGAGTTAAACGTTAATTATGTACATGCCAGTAATGCAGTGGAGTTGATCCTAGCTAGGGAACCATCATCATTATACCTGTTCTAGCTGTGTGTGCATGTATGTATAAAGCTGGTTGGGTGAAGCTACATATTTGTTTCTTGAAAGAAGAGAAGAGTACTTGATGCAAAATTGTCTACTCGATAATTCTCATTAAAAGTGCCATGAAACTAAACATTAACAAATTAACAGCTAATACGCTCATGACAGACCAGCGGAGATATGTGGCAATTTAATTTTTAAGCACCAGAAAGTCCCTTGGCAAATTACATGTGCATAGCTTCCTCCCTATCACGACTTGTGCCTCTCCTAATAAGAATCAATTATAACAAAATATGATACAAGAAGCGAAACAAGAGATTGGTATAAATTATGGTAAGAAATAACTTCCTTACAATGATAAGAAAGAGTAGGTGAGATATAAGATATACATGAAGCGAAATAGTAAGATATAAATTCCTTATAATGATAAAAAAAAATGCACATCATTGGAACAATGGAACAGCAGAGAGAAGAAAGAGCAGAAGATTGTTCTATGATTTAGCAATGGGCAATGACAATTTTTATCACTACTAATAAAAAACAATAAACAGACACGACAAAAATCCCTCACAAGGAGAAGAAAGAGTACATTATGTAATGTGCATAACTTCCTCTTAGCCTCTACATGTATGCATACATGTTTCCTCATTTTAACATTTATAAACTGAAATTTACCAATAAAGTAAACCATGGAATATTTTCCAGCTAGCCAGTTATCAAAAGGAGTCAGATCCAATTCTACTCTGTATTTTCTCCATAGAAGTGGAGTTCTGGCTATCTCATCTCTATTAAAGGACAGTTTTCAACTATGGGTTGTAACGTGGTTTTTTTAACTTTATTCTACCTGGTTGATTGTTACAGGTACCCAAAGTCATGTATGAAGACCTCGGAGGACAGCCTGGCATGCAGAGACCACCATCGAACACAGCACCAAATCCATTCAATAATGCATTTGATGTAATGTGCATAACTTCCTCTTAACCTCTACATGTATGCATACATGTTTCCTCATTTTAACATTTATAAACTGAAATTTACCAATAAAGTAAACCATGGAATATTTTCCAGCTAGCCAGTTATCAAAAGGAGTCAGATCCAATTCTACTCTGTATTTTCTCCATAGAAGTGGAGTTCTGGCTATCTCATCTCTATTTGAGGACAGTTTTCAACTATGGGTTGTAACGTGGTTTTTTTAACTTTATTCTACCTGGTTGATTGTTACAGGTACCCAAAGTCATGTATGAAGACCTCGGAGGACAGCCTGGCATGCAGAGACCACCATCGAACACAGCACCAAATCCATTCAATAATGCATTTTATGGGGTTGCTTCAGGATTTATTCGAGATGGATTAGGTGCATATGGGGAAAGAATTTTTGGAAGTGGCACAGAAAATGTGCAAAGCATTGTATGAGTTGCACTTTTATCCTGGTTGAATCACTTTGAAATTTCTAATAGGTCTCCATTTAAAATGAGAGATGAGTCAATTGATTCCATGGATAGGGGTTTACAGCAAGAATAGTTTCCTTTTTTAATTTCTTCTGATTGACAAAGTTTCTCTTAATAAGCTGAGGTGATGATTTTTATGAGCAGGTCAGCAAATATTTTTCTGATCCACAATATTATTTTCAAGTGAACAACCGATATGTGAAGAACAAGCTGAAAGTAATCCTGTTTCCCTTTTTGCACAGGGTAAGTCACAAAGTATCTGACTCCACTGAAAATTCATCTCCCCATAGTGGTAGTATTTTCATTTTGCTTGAGAATGTTTGTAATCATACATAAGTTTAATTTTTTTTGTATGTTTTCACTGTGTTTTTTTAGGGTCATTGGACAAGGATAGCTGAGCAGATTCCAGGCGGTCTCACACACAAGCCACCTATCTATGATATAAATGCTCCAGACTTATATATTCCCTTTATGGCATTTGGAACTTATTTAGTCCTCTGTGGCTTCACAATAGGTCTGCTTGGGAAGTAAGTATTCTTCCCTGGCTGCATAATTCTTAGACATCAAAGTAACTTGTGATTTTTTGTCTTATCCTGCGCTAATTGTTTCATCCAGCGCTTGGTATAATATGCATCAAACTAGTCTTTTTCAGCGTTCTCCTAATATGTAATGCAAAGAATCAGAAATGACATTAAATTTTTATTTTCTTCTCTTCATTATTCTTCTCTTTCTATCTGCATTGTACATATTTGCCCCATACGTCATCCAGTCCATTTTCAGTGTCATAATTGACTCCTCTTCAAGCATTTGCTTTCAAATCTCATTATTTTGAACTGGCATTGTCTCCACAAGCAAATTGTTGGTCTCCTAGAAATGGAAACATGATAAGCTGTGCTCCTTGGATGATTAAGGTCTTCTCTGAACTTGAGGGTAGTTTATTGTGTTAAAACTTAAATTTCCTTGACCCCATTAACTTGGGAATTTACCACCTAGTAGATTATTACGGATCTACTGAATAAAAAGCACGACTGAGATCTTAACAAAACTTAAACAACGGAAGCAAACAAACAACCAATCTCAATCACACGTTTACACAGATTTTCTGCCCATCAAACAGTTCTTCATTAAAATAACTTCAGAACCTACATGGGCTCCCTTCCTGGGCATCTATTAAAGAGGACTGAGAGAGCTTCAAAATTAAAGAGGACTGAGACAGACGATGACCTGATCTGGAAGAAATGATGTCCTGCAGATGTTCTCTTCCGGTTCGATTTCCAGCTCCGTTACCCGCTCGTGAACAGTGCTATACTCTGTGAGATTGATCCAAGACAGCCGGTAGTTTGATCCAAGAAGGCTCCCGCTCATGGAAGCACGGAAACCGCAGAACAGTTGATCGTGCATCAGAACAGCTGTGCACCGCAAAACAGGGACCGCAACAGAATGCGCCATTACTACCCTACTCTGGAGTGGCGGGCTTTGTGTGACGGTTACCTACATTCTCGCTCAGGTCCCCACTATCAACCTGGTTTGCTTTTACTTAGGCGTCGTTGGCTAGATTTATGGCGGGCGAAAGGAAAGGGCGGCTGCTGGCAGAAAACATAACTCAGCACAACAGTGATTCATTACAAGCCGCAAACGTGAAGAAGTTCACCGCAATAAGAGGGCTCGGCATGAATGGGGCCAGCGGTGGGTCTCTCGACGGAACGGAACGGGATGCGACGGGAAAGGGTTTATGAGGAAAAAAACCCGTACGTTGAGGATGTTGTTTCCTTATTGTCCGCAGCTTAACGCCAATCGCCAGCAGTGCTGATGACAGGTGGTAGAGACACGACAGCGATGGCATAACTCTCCACGTGTCAGCACGGGAGACAAAGGGACGACAAAAGTCTGTTCCAAAGGAAGGCCTATCGGCCTAAAAATAATTTTTAATAATATTAAAAAATAAATAATTATTTTCAAAATTAAACATTGCATTAGTCAATGTTAAAGTAATAGTAATTTATTGGAAAATTACCAATTCAAAACTTTTGAATTAATTACAATTTTATCTGAAAAATAATTTCCAAAACTTAGCGAGTGAACTCTCTTCAACAAAATTTCTGGTGAGATCCGAATGGCTAGGGTTAGTGTAATGTTTTATGCCTCTGCCTACACAGTCGAGCTTCGACTCAGATCTGCGGAGCATGAAGGTTGGATCTTAGGGGAGGTCTGACTAAGCATGGCGTCTTACAATGGTTGGATTGAAGCAGGTTATTTCCTCTTTGATACAACCATCGAGCTTTGGCTCTCTTCGGTGTTTTTTAACGGCGACGCATGTAACACTTTCCCTGTGCAACAGTGTTTTACTGAATTGGCGGCAAGGCTTTGGATCTATTTTCAAATACTAACAAACATACGCGATTTGGATCAAATGTTATGTGCCCAGCGTCATGTTTTCTCCTCTCTCATCAAAGCTAGGGTATCTTTTGGATCCTATCCATGGATGACTGATGGATCGAATACGCAGACTCTGATTCCTTAGTCTCTTGTTGCTTTATGCAAGATCTTGTCAATTTTAGTTCGGATTTGTCAAATCAACATAATTTAAATGCAGAATCCAAAAGGGGCGGGGAAATATGACATTTGGGCGACACTATCAGGCTATAGAACGGATCCAAGTCTTGCTACCTTTGATCTCTCGCTAGTCCGTTTATTGGCAACCGAGGTGAGATTAGGTCAGAATGCCGAAGATGCATGGAGCAGGTGGCGTCCAGATTCTCATCTTTATGCTCTCGCAGATGTGGATCTAGCTGGACGATTCCGGCACCACCCCAGAGCTACGATATGTGCCACTTCCCCTTCATATCTGAGCTGTAAATTTCAAGATTCAGATCAGGCCCGTGAAGAGGAGTTCCAATTTTTTTTTAAGGATCTAAATGGAAATTCAATCCTCATAGAGGCTCGGCCAACAGATCTGGTATCAGAGTTGAAAAAGAAGGTGCATGAAAAAAGGGTATCGGACCAATATTCAGAATCTGGATTTTGAGGGAAAATCACTTCAAGATGCCATCACTCTGAAAGATTATGGCATTGAGTATAATTCTACAATTATTACAAATTTAAGGTTACGAGGTGGAGCTCCTGGAATGAACATTCCATCATCATCAGTTGTCAAAGGTCCAGTTTCGTTTAAGGATGCAGTGAGAGGGAACACTACCACCACAGATAGACAACCCCAAAAACTAACAATTTTGGTTCCATACCTAGTTGAGAAGATGGAGAAAGCTCCAGATTTTTCAATTAAATTTCCTGAAGTGAGTGGTCTCTTCATTGTTCTACAAGCCAGAGCTATTATATGTCATTTTAATGGCTTCTTTCCAAAGTCAGGGGATCTCAATCAATGGATCTACCTCAATTAGACTAAAAATTGTGATATTTCTGTGTGCAAAGGGATTTTTTGTGGTTCAATTTGACATTCAGAAAGCCCTGGATTATGTCCTAAACGAAGGACGGTAGTTTTGGGGAAGGGTGGTCTCTTTGTCACTCCATGATTTCCTAGGTTCGATGCCACATCTATGGTAGTTACGAAGATGCCAGTATGGTTTCATAATCTCCCTCTCCCCTTTTGGCATCACCGATTCCTAGAAGGCATTGGAAACTCATTGGGGAGATTTCTAAAGATGGATCGGGAAAGAATGGAAAAAGGTATCTTTACTTTTTCCCATATATGTATGGAAAAAGGCTTGAGAAAAGGTCTACCAAATCGCATCCATCTGATTCACTAAGAATTCAAGTGGACACAATGGTTAGATTTTCAAAACACTAGTTTTAGGTGTCAAATCTATCATCAGATGTGGCACTTGCAAAATTCATGTCCACAAGCAAAAAAAAAGTACAAAGAAGAGACCACAAAAGCCAAAAGGTTGGCAATTTCCAAATCCACCTCTTTCAGATGATGAAGAGGAAGAAATGGATGAGATCCAACAACAACTGGAGGGGCAAAATCAATATGATTTTAACATTGAGGGAGGACAGATGCAAAAGAGACCAATCGAACATGCAAAGATTTCTGCTAGCTTAGCGATGCTCCAAAGTCTTGATAATCAACATGCAGAAAAGGGCGAAATTCGAGGAGAAGGTGGAACAAAGCGAACAGGCATCTCAGAGAACCCAGACTCGGATAAGGAAGTGCCAGCGATTTTAGAAGGAGAAGATTTAGCCATTGTTATGGCCTCTGGGGTTTGGCACAAAGTTCAAAAGAAAAAAGGTAAAAAGGAAAATCTCAATTTATTTGGGTAAAATTTCTTTTGGTAGCATGGCTACAATGGGTGTTTCAAGCACATACAGTGATCTTTAGAGACAATATACAAATCCAATTGTGAAACTACAAATGTAACATTTTGTTATTATTAATAGAAAAGTGATAGAAAGTTGCGATTTTTCCTCTCAAAAAATAAAAAACAATTCAACACTTTGTAGATTTTTTTTAAATCTCCCAATATAATTATGGGTAAAATTTAACAGGGCAAAGTTACGGATTCCCATGGAATAAAGGAAAAAGCAAAAAGATTTAATAGGATATTAACAACTTGATTCAACATGGTATAAAAAACAAAAAAATATAATAGCTCAAAACTTGGAAACATATTAACAATCCTAAGACCTCGGGACATTTTAAAAGGAGTAAAACTTACTCCTAAAAACCACCGTTGTCATCACTGAATGCATGATTTTCCTTATAAAAGAATAAAAGCCTCATTACTCAAAACATGATTTTCCTTAAATAACTAATGAGCCACGTTGTCATCACTGAACGCATGATTTTCCTTATAAAAGAATAAAAGCCTCATTACTCAAAACATGATTTTCCTTAAATAACTAATGAGCCACCCTACCATGAATAATAATCAGTGATAACTGCACCCATTACTAGTTTTACAACCGAGTAATTGTTTAGTAACAAAAATATGTGGAATTAGAATCAGAACAAAAGAACAAAGTCGTTTTCATGGGCAGGATTTATGCTCTAGCCACGGGACTGCAAGCATGAAGTGTCCCCTGTAAGAGTTTTAAAATTTCAACAGCGATTCTGTATGCGGAAAACTCAAAGAATCGTTAAAACTTAATGCCCAAAAATTAAGTTACCTCCAGCCATTGGTGATGTTCTTGATGCAAACCTCAGTGCACTTGCTTCTTTACTTCAGCACTCCAGCTTCAATCCAAGCAAAAGAAAAGAATACAAAAAATCTGAAGGCACTTCCAAGCTCTGCTCTCTCAGCTAGATGGTGTAAAAAACTGAAGGGGATTGAGATGCAAGCTTGGGGACCAAACAGATGAATTTATAGCCAAGCTTCCATCAAGCTTCTGATAGCTATGTGTCAGATGTCCCACAGATCAAGGCAGAGAACTCCAGATGGAGTAATGGACCACTTTAGTAGCTCCCAACAATAAATTTATTAACTGCAGTGGATTTCCTTAACTTAAGGAAACTACTGCAGTTGGTTTCCATAAGTTAAGGAAAGACTGCAGTTTAAATTCCATAATTGTAGGCAGCAATTGTGCAAAAATTAATGGAGCTTAACATTCTCCCACTTGGTCCATACTTCCAAACTTAATGTCTCAACTTAAAAACCATTGATAATCTGTATTAAGTAGTAGATACATGAATCATGGCGATAAGTCCTCTAATGATGAGTATTATCTTCCATGTATTACTATGTATTTATTCTTATTATAATTTATGTGGCAACAATTTCTTAATGAATAAACCTTATGTTTATTCTTGGTCCTTCTTAAATGAATTTTCTCAAATCAACTTAAGGTGCACATAAATATGAGAAAAAACATCACAATAATTAAGAATTTCATTAAAATAACATTGTCCATACAATGAGAAACTACATAATGGAACCAAGTCCCATATTCAATACATGATCCTTGAATTTAAACGGTGGCATGCCCTTAGTCAAAGGATCAGCGATCATTAACTCAGTGCTGACGTGCTCAATGACCACTTTCTTTTCTTTAACACGTTCCCTTATAGCTAAATACTTAATGTCGATGTGTTTATTTCGACTCCCACTTTTGTTGTTTTTAGCCATAAAAACAGCAGCTGAATTATCACAATATATTCTCAATGGCTTAGATATAGAATCCATAATTCTAAGCCCAGAAATGAAACTCCTAAGCCATACACCATGTAAAGTAGCCTCAAAACAGGAGACGAACTCGGCTTCCATAGTGGAAGTGGCAATCAAGGTCTGCTTGGCACTTCTCCATGATACAGCTCCACCGGCCATCATAAAAATGTAACCTGATGTTGATTTACGTGAATCAACACATCCAGCAAAGTCAGAATCTGAGTAGCCAATTACTTCCAAGTTGTCCGTCCGTCTATACATAAGCATGTAGTCTTTGGTTCCTTGAAGGTACCTCATTACTTTCTTTGCAGCTCTCCAGTGGTCTAAACCTGGATCACTCTGATATCGTCCCAACATTCCCACAACAAATGCAATGTCAGGTCTTGTGCAGACTTGAGCATACATTAGGCTTCCGACAGCAGAAGCATATGGAATGTTCTTCATTTGTTCCCTTTCAAAGTCGTTCTTCGGGCATTGGTTCAAATTGAACCTATCACCCTTCACAATGGGAGCTACACTTGGTGAACAATCCTTCATCCGAAATCTCTCTAAAATTTTAATAATATAGGTTTCCTGTGATAGACCCAAGATGCCTCGAAATCTGTCTCTATGGATCTTAATGCCAATGACATAAGATGCCTCACCCATATCCTTCATATCAAAAATTTTAGAGAGGAATTGTTTCACCTCATGTAGCAAACCCTTATCATTGGTTGCTAGCAAAATGTCATCCACATATAAAACAAGAAAACAAATTTTACTCCCACTAACTTTCAGGTATATACATTGATCCATAACGTTTTCTACAAAACCAAAAGAAGAAATTATATTATGGAATTTCAAATACCATTGGCGGGATGCTTGTTTTAAACCATATAATGACTTCTTGAGCTTGCAAACCAATTGCTCACCATCACTAGAGGGGAATCCTTCAGGTCGTTTCATGTAAACCTCCTCCTCTAGATCTCCATTAAGAAAAGCCGTTTTCACATCCATTTGATGCAACTCCAAGTCAAAATGGGCTACTAATGCCATAATAATGCGCAAGGAATCTTTCTTAGATACAGGAGAAAAGGTCTCCGTGTAGCCGATTCCTTCTTTCTGAGTGAATCCCTTAGCAACAAGTCTTGCCTTGTATCTCTCAATGTTGCCCAATGAGTCTTTCTTTGTCTTAAAGACCCATTTACATCCAATGGCTTTTGCACCATTAGGCAACTCAACAAGATCCCAGACTTCGTTACTCTTTATGGAATTCATCTCTTCCTTCATGGCATTGTACCATAGTTCTGATTCTTTGCAACTCATGGCTTGTGAAAATGACTCGGGACCATTTTCGGCTCCAATGTTGTAGTCAAATTCTTGTAGATACACAACATAATCATTAGGAATTGCTGATCTCTTTGGTCTAGTAGATCTTCTTAATGTTGTACCATCATCTTCCTGAGAAGTATATGGTTCAACTTGTTGTTCAAAAGTTCTTGGCAACTCTTGAACTCCTTGATCTACTGGAATATCGTCAGCAGCTTGTGGAACTTCAACAATTGGTTGTTCAACACCAGTTTGTACTTGAGGGGTGCTATGAACAATAACCAATCTATCACTTGAAGTGGAAGGTTGAGATTCTGAACGATCCTTCTCAGAAACTATGTTTCTGGTTTGATCGCTCCCGCTGATCAAGTCATTTTCAAGAAACTTAGCATTTCTTGATTCCACAATCCTAGTGCTATGAGATGGACAATAAAATCTGTAACCTTTTGACCTTTCAGCATATCCAATGAAATACCCACTAATGGTCCTTGGGTCCAGCTTATTCTCTTGTGGATTATAAATTCTCACTTCAGACGGGCATCCCCAAGCGCGCATATGTCGCAAACTCGGTTTCCAACCTTTCCATAATTCAAATGGCGTTTTAGGAACCGCCTTGGTTGGAACTCGGTTTAATATATACACTGCCGTCTTAAGTGCTTCAATCCACAAGGATTTAGGAAGATTGGAGCTGCTAAGCATACTCCGCACCATGTCCAATAATGTTCGATTTCTTCTTTCTGCTACACCATTCTGGTCGGGTGAACCAGGCATGGTGTATTGGGCAACAATCCCATGCTCTTGAAGAAATTTAGCAAATGGCCCAGGTACTTGTCCATCTTCTGTGTATCTACCATAATATTCTCCACCTCTATCTGATCTCACGATCTTAATTTGTTTGCCACATTGTTTCTCTACTTCAGCCTTAAAGATCATAAAGGCATCTAATGCTTCGCTCTTTTTATGAAGCATGTAGAGATACATATATCGTGAGTAATCATCTATAAAGGAGATGAAGTATCTCTGACCATGTGAGTCCATGTCTAGACTACATATATCAGTATGTATGATTTCTAATATGTCTAAACTCTTATTGGCACCTTTCTTTGACTTGTTGGTCTGCTTTCCCTTTATGCAGTCCACACAAGTCTCAAAATCAGTAAAATCTAGAGTATTAAGTATTCCTTCATTTACCAATCTTTTAATTCTATCTATGGAGATATGACCTAGTCTCCGGTGCCATAATTTAGAGGAATCTTCATTAACACATCTTTTAGTGCCAATGTGAACATGCATTGAATCATAAGTGACATTGTTTTGTAAATTAATGCAATAAAGACCATTACACAAAATACCATTCCCAACATAATCAGATTTATAGAATAGACTGAAAGATTTTTCTGAAAAGTTTAAGGAATATCCAAAAGGTACAAGCCTTGAAACTGAAATCAAGTTTCTAGAAAAACTTGGAACATAAAAGGTCTTTTCTAATTCTAAAACAAAGCCACTACTTAAAGTTAAATAACATGTTCCTATAGCTTCCACATGCGAGCCCATCTTGTTTCCTGATAAGATGCTTTGCTCACTTCCCACTGGCTTCCTTAGGTTTTGCAAACCCTGCGAGGAATTCGAAATGTGAATTGTTGATCCAGAATCAATCCACCATGTGTTAATATTAACGTTAACCACATTAGATTCATAACAAACAAATGAGATTAAATTACCTTTGTCTGCAAGCCATTTCTGAAATTTGGTGCATTCCTTCTTCATGTGTCCCTTCTTCTTACAGAAAAAACACTTGGAAACCTTCTTGATATCGGCTTGGGGAGGTACTTTACCTTTCCCTTTCCGATTGGCTTGAGATTTGCCTTTTCCACGCGTTGCCAGCATTGCACTCTCTCCCAGTTCCATCACCAGTCTCTCTTCCTCTTGAACACACATGGTCATAAGTTCATTAATTGACCATTTATCTTTATGTGTGTTGTATGAGATTTTGAAAGGTCCATATTGGTGCGGAAGGGTGTTCAGGATGTAGTGCACTAGGAAGGACTCCGATATATCAACCTCGAGTTTCTTCAATTGAGCCACAGTGTCCCTCATCTGCATGATGTGCTCGCACACACCTTTCACACTGGTGAGCCTTAGGGATGAGAACTTCATGATTAGGGTGCTTGCTAGTGCCTTGTCTGAAGTGACGAATTGATCATCAATGGCCTTCAACAAGTCTCGGACCTTTTCATGCTGATCAACGAAACCACGAATACCAACTGAAATTTTAGTCTTAATGAACATCATGCTTAGACGATTGGATCGCTCCCATCGTTCATAAAGCGTGATGTCCGCTGCAGTGCTGGTATTTGTGAGTGCCGATGGTTCATCTTTCCTAATAGCATAATCTATGTCCATCCACCCTAAATGAAGGAGAATCCTCTCCTTCCAAATCTTATAGTTATCTCCCTTAAGTTCGGGAATGTCACAACGAATTTCAGAGAAATTTGCAGGTTGTACTACTGCATCAAAATAAAGAATCACATGCTTATGTTAAAATTGAGGCTTAATAAACTTTCATGTTTTACCAATGTAAATCATGCTCAAAAATTGAATCTAATGACATAAAAATTGCCTGTGGGCTAAATTTTTAATTCAAACAGATTCAATAAAACTTATTAATTCATAACTCCTGTGGGTAGGTTATGAAATTTTATCCTAATTAATTACATAAATATAATAAAAATTCCTGTGGGATAAAATTTATTATATTCAGTCTAATTAATTACAATTTAATGTCTAAACAATCTTTATGTGATCTAATCAATCAAAATATATAATTTTAATTAATTAAAGATGCTGTGGCTATTCTCTAATTAATTAAAATTATATGGATCACTAGACATTATTTTTGTTGCATACACAAAACTTAACCAGAGAGAAAAATAATGTTTACTGAAGGAGTAAGTCAAAATGACATTTTAAATAAACTCCATATAACTGTAATAATTCTTCACAAAATCTAAATTAAGATTAAAGCAGTCAGCATTACCGTAAATGACTGCAAATTGATTGTTCAATTTATAAACAAAACAAAAATAGACCAGTAAACAAGCTTTCCAAATTGGGATAAATTTACAGCAT
The DNA here is from genome assembly GCA_031772625.1 of Pinus tabuliformis. Lineage (NCBI taxonomy): Eukaryota > Viridiplantae > Streptophyta > Pinopsida > Pinales > Pinaceae > Pinus > Pinus tabuliformis. Next base: position 1,030,533,304 of record CM062804.1, on the reverse strand, counting down.
CATAAAACTGAAATTCATTAAAGAAAATGCCAAGAACAATGCCGAATGTAATCTCTGATATTTGCACGATATTATAACTATGGCACACAAATGTCCTTTAAAAATAAAAAAATCAGAAGATACTTTTATGTCATAAGCATTCATGACTGTTCTATAAAACATGTGCTCTTTCATGTTATGAATCCCCAATATACCTTGGCTAAGTTACAAGTAAAATAATATACTTGATCAATTCAGAAGGGAAAGCTTGAAAAGAAAGAGATACGATTTTATCCCAGACTAATTAGTTGCAAAATAAACACATGACTTTCAAGGCTCTTGTTAGTAATCGATATTGTGTATAATTTCAATGCCAATGACGCAAAATTTGTAAACAAATGGAAGTCAAATTTTAATGTACATCAGGCCCAAATTGCGTTGGCACTCATTCGTTGTTATGGCACAGAATATAATCGCAGATGCCCGTGTATTTATATTGAAAGTAAACAAATGGGTATCAGGCCCGTGTATTTTAATGTGCGCCCAAAAAAACAAAAACAAGCCTTTTCTTTTTACAAATAACAATAGATCATAATGCCAACATTTAACCTGAGCATGTTTTTCTATCCAACAAAATCTTTACAGAAAACCAAAACAGTCAAATTTGTCCAAGAGTTCCTAATCAAGGATTTTTGCATTCTAATTCTGAATGTTACTATTTATTATGTGAAAGAGTGCATAAAGTGGGTTCAAACTGTAATATCATTCAGGCAACCAAAACATCACTGCTTATCCAAAGTTAAAGCCCCTTTATGTATAACCCTAATTCGACTAAAAGAACACTATGCAAGCAGCAAACTTAAGCCGAATATTTGAAAAAAGATGAAAATGAAGGATTGTATCATAACTAAAGTAACAAGAGAGTTCCAGCAGTAGCACAATTATAATACAATATAATTAGCACATCTCTAGACAAACAAGGTTAGAAGTAATTACTTGAGGATTCTGCAAATTAAAAAATTATAAGATTCCTATCGGCAGTCCCAACAACCATAAGAGGATGCCGAACACTCAATGCAAAACAACGCTCTGGTAATTGCTGTGTATGCACTGGGTTTGACTGTCGTGTATCCCAATACTTAAGTGTCTTGTAAGACGAAGCATACTCAGACTGCCTGGACATATGGTCTAATGGATATAAACTATAATCTAATATTATACACCAACAATATCCAAATCAGACTGAATACCAAAGCAAAAAAACGAAGTCAGCTTCTAACTCACACCAAGGCAGAGGTAAATTCTTCGCTCTGATACCAAATGTAAGAAAATTAACATCCCCGTGAAACCTATAATAATGATGTCGCAGGGACTGGAGCCACAGGTTCTGAACACTGAGCAACACTCCCCATCGCCTGTGGTCCGGAGATTTATAACTGGATAACATCTCGGTGACTAGATTCTTCCAGGCCATTTCCTGCACCAGGGACTCTGGAGTCAAGAAGGAGGCTGCAGAAGGGGAGGATCTCTGGAATCAAGAAAGGAATTGAAAATTAAGTTGTTGTATTGATCGCGGATTCTGGGTTTTAGCTTTGCTATGATCGCGGTCTCTGTGCTTTCCTCACCATTGTTCCACCATGGGCGGGTCAGGCCTCCGAATCCAGAAGAGGAGCATTTGCTGCTTTGATCGGATCCTCTCGAGCGGATGGTGAAAAGCGTTCTTAAAAAGGTTTTATTTTCAAATTAATAAGTTCAGTTAGAGAGGAATGTTTCTATGTTATTATATTGTTCACTTCGTTAGGATGGAAACTCTCCTGAGTTCAATATAGATTAAAGGACTAGTATAGATTTATTTTAATTATGGATCTAACATAAGTTTAAAGGACCTAAATTTTTCAGGTGCAAATTTATTTTAGAGTGCCAAAATAATGTATATTTTTATTATTTAAATTGTATTTTCGAATGTTATAGAGATTGCATAATATGTGCATTGAGTCATTTATCAACACACATTAAACTAGTTAATTCATATTAAAATGGTTTATTCATAACCCACGTTGAATATATTTTTTTTTTTAATCTAGGAGAATCGATAACTGGTGAGAGTTAAAATCTAACTGGCTGCCACTATATACTCAATGAGATTTGAACCCTGATCTCGCGGGTTACACCCCGGAACTAGTTAATTCATATTAAAATGGTTTATTCATAACCCACGTTGAATATTTTATTTTATTTTTAATCTAAGAGAATCCGTAACTGGTGAGAGTTAAAATCTAACTGGCTGCCACTATATACCTAGGCTACATGCCAGGAAACATACCTAGGCGGAGACGTCCGCTATGGGGTCGCCTACTCTTTTAGCCAAGACACAACAGGTCATATATATACTCAATGAGATTTGAACCCTCATCTGGCGGGTTACACCCCAGAAACTTACGGTTGAACCTCTTGAGATTTGAACCCTCATCTCGCGGGTTACACCCCGGAAACTTATGGTTGAACCTCTTGAGATTTGAACCCTCATCTCGCGGGTTACACCCCCGGAAACTTCATCTCGCGGGTTACACCCTGGAAACTTACGGTTGAACCTCATATCACTGTATAACCCACGTTGAATATTTTATTCTATATAACATTAAAAATATTAGGGCCTAACCCCAAGGGTGTTGAGGAGAATTGACCTTATGACTTCCCCTATGACCTCCTGATCAGTGAGGCACTTAACAACAAGGACTCGACCAGTTGATTTAACCCTTGGGGCTCAATTTTATTTGTTTTAGTGGACATTGCTTTTCTATTTAATAATATTTTATTACTTACACACTCCCTTAGCTATAGAATGAACCTCTCGACTCAATCACAGTGTTCCATTACTATTTCTGAGATGATTCGTTAAATGAAGATTTATTCTTGTTGAAAATTTCTATAGGTGAACTATGTAATGTGATGGAGCAACCATCTGAAACATTAGATGGATAAAAAACATTACACGGTTATCCTTCGGAAATTTCCAACAACCATATGAATAAGTGTGGAATGTCTCCAATCACTTCAATAATTATTTCTTAAAAGATATTGGGAAAAAATGGAATATTTTTCTTAAAAGATATTGGGAAAAAATGGAATATTTTTACCTACACTAGAATTTGTATAAAATTAGTTTTTTAGAAAGCAGCTATGAATAAAATTCAACGAAGAGTTGGGTCATTTTTCAGCCTTTGCTTTAGAAAAAATATGTTTTCATCGACAGAGCCAACAATCTAAGTAAAGCAACCATCATTCATTAATAATTCCACAAGTTCGGGGGAAGCTGGAGTAGGGAGGGTAATTCTTCGCTGAATGAAAAATTCTGGAAAAAGTTCGCCTAGGGTCTAGGAGTAGCCACAAACAATTGGGCTCGCTTGGGTCTAGGAGTAACCACAAACAATTGGACGGAGGAAATTGGCTTATGAAAAGGATTGAGATTGTTTAGGAGCTTGGCTTATGGAAAGGATTGAGATTGCCTCTAGACGATGGCATCACCCATTTATCAGTTTTTGGTGATTCCCTTATAACCATTCACAAATGTATCAATTGATCCAAACAACAGGTTTTTGATCTAAGTCCAACCATGCAAAGAATAATACTATTGATGGACAAATTCAAATTTATAGAATTATTTCACATAAAAAGGGAACACAACAAGGTCGCGGATGAGCAAGCCAATAAGGCAGTTACCCTGGAGCAAGGTGATTTGAAGGTGAACAAGGGCACGCCATCTAAATGTCAAGTCCCATGATCCGAATTAAATGTAGCTCCTAGAATTGCAGGAATGACATGAAGAAGAGTGATACTCCTACTCTAGGCGTTTAGGGCGCTCCTACTCCGGAGAATATGGCTCACCTAGACAATCAACAAGTGGTTGCACCGCTGGAACTGAAGGATGTAGGTCCGTCAGCAAAAGACGAGGCAACAGAGATGGATGAAATTGAACAACATGCACCAAATGATGCAGACTAGTTAGTTAATTTATATAGTTTTTAATGCTATGCAAGTATGTAAAGTTTAATGGTTTTTTTTTGGCTGTTACATAAGAACAATGTAGTAAAAGAAATAGGAAAAAAACACTCTGAAAATCTTTTGTCTGTAGTAAAAGCTATTTTGTAAGGATATGATTTGATATGCTTCTTATTATATCGGTCATGACCAGAATCCAGTTTTGTTAATAAAAATATAACCATTATTTAAAAGAAAAAACGAAAAAATCAAAAAAATCAACACGTTCAAAATAAAACAACTCTGTTAAAAAAAATTCCAACTCTCCGAAATAATTTTGAGCAAAAATCATTAAGTTCACTCATGAGAAACAAAAATTTAAAGGATTGAACATTCCAACGATTAAAATAATCCTAGCAAGTATCATTACAGTCCCAAAAAAGGTCATATAACACAAGAATCCAAAGGATTCAACTTGAAAAACACATTTATCAATTCTATCTCAAAAAATTTAAAATTTGAGAAATAAGTTTGAGAAATCTAGAAAAAAGGAAAAAAAATCTCTATTGGAATCCCTACCACTCCACACAAAAAAACAGAATATATATATAGATAAATATAAATATAATAAAAAAACATAAAAAACAAAACAATTAAAAAAAAAACCACACTCACTCTTTCCATAAGAAGGTTTCATTTTATTCTCCTTCATTAACAAAACACATCTTTTAAAAAAACAAAAAACAAACATGACAAATTTAATGGAATATTTTGAAAGCCATAGAAGCCCATTTTATTCTTCTTCATTAACAAAAACACATTTTTAAATCAAATTAAAAAGAAAGAACAAAGGAACCTGACAAATTTAATGGAATATTTTGAAAGCCATATAAGCCCTTTAACGATGGAGAGACACATAAATTTATTGTTTTTAATTATATTAATATTTATTTTACAAATTATGTAAAAAAAACATAATTATACACAAATTTATTGTTATTTATGTGTTGAGAGAACTAAGTTACAAATTTTCTCTATTATCCTTTTTGTTCGAATTCGAAATATCTATTTAAAATAGGATATAAATAATGTATTGGTGAAACAATACTAAACTTTATTGCTCCAATAATTTTGTTATTTTTTGTTAATTTATTTTTTAAATTAATTTTTTATTATTATTTATTTCAAAAAAAACTTATTTTTAAAATAATTAAAATAAGATATAAATAATGTATTGGTGAAACAATATCAAACTAAGTAATACTAAATTCTATTACTCTAACAATTTTGTTTTTAAATTCTATTACTCTAACAATTTTGTTTCTTTTTTTTTTTAATTCTATTACTCTAACAATATTTTTTTTTTTTTTTTTTTTTTTTTTTTTTTTAATTAATTTTTTATTATTATTTATTTAAAAAATTATTTTTTCAAATAATTTAATAAAGTCCATTTGGGGTAGTTCAAGTGGCAATGGTTGTAGAATGAAGTCTCACTAAACTGGAGATCTTGGGTTCGAATCGTGTAGCTCAAGTGGCGATGATTGTGGAATGAAGTCTCACTGAACCAGAGATCTTGGGTTCAAATCTTGTGCTACCTTCCCCGTAGCGAGGTGAATAATGGACATGTAAAACCCGAAAATCGGAAAGTCCTATCAAACTTACAAAAGAAAAATCAATAAAAATAATATAATGTCAAGTCTTATTTGAAATATCTATTTAAAATAAGATATAAATAATGTATTGGTGAAACAATACCAAACTAAGTAATACTAAACTCTATTGATCCAACAATTTTGTTATTATTTTTGTTAATTAACTTGATGAGAGAATTTTTCGGGGTAAATCACAAGATGTTTCATTTGTCCACGCGTTTCGAACCAACTAGTGTGGTTCATCGTCAGGACAAGTTGAATGAGTAGATCAAGCTTTGCATGTTAAATAGATCGAGCAGAAACTCCAACGGCGGCTAAATTCTCTGACCAGGTAACGGCTAAAACCATTTCAAAATAAATCAATAAAAATAATACCATGTCAAGTATTATTTGAAATATCTATTTAAAATAAGATATAAATAATGTATTGGTGAAACAATAATATTGCTCCAACAATTTTGTTATCTTTTTGTTAATTTATTTTTTAAATTAATTTTTTATTATTATTTATTTCAAAAAAATACCTAATTTTTAAATAATTCAATAAAAATAATATCATATCAAGTTGAAGATAAGCCTCGGCAAAAGTGGTTGTCCTTTGTACTAGTAAAAAGTGACATACTAAAAAGTTCAAGGCTTGAGAGACAAAATAAATAAATAAATAATATCATTAACTAAATCTATTTTAAATAAACATACTTTCTATAGAATATAATGAAACATTCAACCAATCAATTTAATAACAATTTATTACACTTTTAATCATAATAAAAAGATTAAATAAGGCCACCATTCCATTCCTTACAGACAGAGCTCTTTTGTTTCGGATGAAATATCGTCAAAGGAATGGCTTCTAACCACCAAGTGAGGTAGTCGGTAGCGGTCAGAACATACATATGACCCTTAGTTATCAACTCGGTAGAACTCGAGGTGGAACAAATGATATCTAACTATTCTCTGTTTGTGCTCAACAGAGTGCTTATTGTGCAATCACTAGGAAGTCTCATTTTTGGATTCATTTATTGTTGCTAGCAGATCGCCCGCCAAGAGATCTAACTAACTAAAAAAAAAAAAAAAATCATGTCATAATTTTTCTAAAATTATGAAAAAAATAATTAAATAAACAAAAACCACGGTATCTACAATAGCCTAACACAACACTTCCAAAATGCTAAAAGTGCTTTAACAGTTCCAAAATGCTAAAAGTAATTTAATTTAAAAAGAGTTCATCAAACTAAAAATCACTTTATCATAATCATAACTAGCATTTGCACCACATGTTGCAAAGGAAACGCCGTAAGGCAATGGCATAAGAAAAAATAGCATAGAAGAAAGAAGTCAAAATTTTATGCAATTTTGTTTCTTTACTGGTGTTTCGTTTTTATCATAAGTAAGAATTTACATTGATTTGTGTGTCATGAAATTTCTCATATTATATTCTTCCATAATTATTGCACTTTTGTGTGTCATGAAATTTCTCATATTATATCCTTCCATAATTATTGCACATGCAAGAACTCCTTTGATCACCAATATGCAAAATCCAGTGACCTCAAATTCTGTATAAACCCAAAATGGATCCATATCAAAACCAGGTACGCTTTTATTATTGCATCTCTAAGCAAAGGATAAACCCAGTTGCATAAACAGACATGTAAACCTTGTGGTCTCACATCCTATATAATTGAATTATGGAAACATACCAAATCTCTCTAAACTTTTCTTGTTGTATGTTTATGTTGAGCATATAAACATGAAAATATGTGTGTGAAAATTCCTGGCAAGATGAATTACAGGGTGAAAAATGCCTTCAAATCAAGACCATATATAACATGAAATGAAGACAAAGATTGTCTTGGAAATGTAAGGACGACCATATCAGGTGTAAAGACAAACCAACAAGCTGACAAATCTCTCTCGCTACCGCATCCCAGTTCAGTGTTCACTCAAGACATGTCAAGTTGATCAAATAAAAAGGAAATTTTGATTAAAGCACAGAAAATATCATCCAATGATCAATAAGTGTAGTTTTTTAACTTCAGAATACCATGTTGAGAGAACAATGTGTGATCAAAATAATGCTTATAAGCCATGCAAAAATAGGGAAACCAAAGACTTCAGTTAAATAGCTACATGAAACTGTTATGGCACAAGGGTTGAAGAAGCCTTGTCTACCTATGCCAAAATTTTCATGAAGATACATATAAGCAAAAACTCGCCAAAATCTAATAATGCTCAACCTACAAGAAACACAGTGGCTACAACCATTGGATTTAGAAAAACACGGCATTCCAGTGTCAACACTGTCATTTTTTTGGTTACCTTATAGAGGTTTGTCCAAAGTAGACAAACCAATTGTTGAATCTCAAGAAACGCCCCACAACTCCCTCAGCGAAGGAGGATGAGGATTTTCAGCCACTTAGTATTGAAGAACAAAGACATCTGGGAAGAAAATCTAAAAAATGGGGACGCCAAAAGTTAAAACAATTGAGGCTAGAGAGGCGTCGTTGGAAATAGGACAATAGTCTAGACCAGGAATTATGGGCTTCTTGGCCCATTATGCTACAAACAACCACCCTTACTCAAAGGATCCCAAAGAATTCAGAAGCATAAAGCTTACAGAGTTCCTCATTTCTCTCCAAGTTACCACCCCTTTTCCGATGTCTTTTTTAAAGACTTCTTGTAGTTAAAAATGCCAAAATCGATTGCTCTGATGTTCACTCATGTGTCTTTTACAACACATGAAAAGAGAAATTGGACCCAAGACAATATGTAGTGGTTGTCTACAAATGCAGGTCTATTATAAAACTGTGGTTTCTAAAATGAATGTAGGTCTATCATAAAACAAGGCTTCCAAAATGCATGTGGTTCTAACAAAAAATAGTGTTTCCAGAATGAATGCAGTTCTAACATAAAACAATGTTTCCAGAATGAATGTGGTTCTAACATAAAACAATTTTTCCAGAATGAATGCGATTCTAACATAAAATAGTGGTTTCCATAATTTAATTTGGCCACAGTTCCAATCTCATCCAATTCAGTGTGGGTAAAGATCATCAAAACCCTCATTCATTTCTAGGTGGAAGCCTTTTGAAAGAACATGAAACTGTTATGGCACAAGGGTTGAAGAAGCCTTGTCTACCTATGCCAAAATTTTCATGAAGATACATATAAGAAAAAACTCGCCAAAATCTAATAATGCTCAACCTACAAGCAACATAGTGGCTGCAACCATTGGATTTAGAAAAACACGACATTCTAATGTCAACACTGTCATTTTTTTGGCTACCTTATAGAGGCTTGTCCAAAGTAGACAAACCAAGTGGTGAATCTCAAGAAACCCCCCAAAACTGCCTCAATTAGGAGGATGAGGATTTTCGGCCACTTTAGTATTAAAGAACAAAGACATCTGGGAAGAAAATCTCAGAAATGGGGATGCCAAAAGTTAATATGGGAATAAAATCTTAGAAATGGGGACGCCAAAAGTTAAAACAATCGAGGCTAGAGAGGCACTGCTAGAAATAGGACAACAGTCTAGACTAGGATTATGGGCTCCTTGGCCCATTATGCTACAAACAACCACCCTAACTCAAAGGAGCCCAACGAATTCAGAAGCCTAAAGCTTACATAGTTCCTCATTTCTCTCCAGTTACCACCCCTTTTCCGATGTCTTTTTTGAAGACTTCTTGTAGTTAATATTGCCAAAATCGATTGCTCTGATGTTTACTTGCTTGGTACAGGACATATTTGGGGTACCTTGTAGCTTGATGATTTGAACCCAACTTGAATGGTACAACAAAGCTTTGTTAGCTATTTGTTCCTTTGCTTCTTCATGAACAGAGTGTTCAAGGCCACTTCTTGAGATTTTTGAAAGGATTTGCTCATGAGTTTTTCATCTTAAGACAAGTATCTTCTTTGATGATAAATGATATGCCCCTATGTCATAGTATTTCCTCTTAATAATATTGATATGCAGTGAATTTCGATAGAGACAGTTAAATGACAATTAATTTCATCATTCCATCACTCTATTAACTCTTTTCGAAAACAATCTAGCAGAAATAAATGTACAATAACTTACCAAGGCAACAAAAAAATGGACCACAACATTTGATGATCTAACAAGTTTAGACTGCATCCATGTTTTTCTGACAGCCATCCAGTCTCCAAAGTGGTTGCCTGCAGAGAGTATCCCAATGAAAAGATCCACAGGGCCTTCTGGCAAAGGTGGAGCTCTCCATTTTTCTGACATGTCTAGAAGTCTTTGAGGTGAAAAGCTTGGATGTGAGACAAGCAAGGAAGAAACAACAACTGTATGCACATCAATGTCACCATTTACAGAGAAGCCAGTGGCATCTTCAAGCACAAATCCCTAGTCCAACCAGGTATAAATTTAGTGCATACATTAATTTATACTAATGCCATAAAGTTTCTTGAATCTAAAAAAAATTACTGTACAGACTTAACATGGATGTCATATACAATTGTCACACTAGTAACCTTGTGAAGTGAGTGGAATATTCAAGCACAAATCCCTCATCCAACCACGTATAAATTTAGTGCATACATTAATTTATACTAATGCCATAAAGTTTCTTGAATATGGAAAAAAATAAAAAAATAAAAAATAAAAAATAAAAAAATAAATAAAATAAAATAAAATAAATAAATAAAAAATAAAATAAAATAAAATAAAAAATAAATAAATAAAATAAATAAATAAATAAAAAATAAATAAATAAATAATAAAAAATAAATAAAAATTAAAAATTAAAAAATTAAAAAATTAAAATAAAATAAAAATAAAAAAATAAAAAATTATTGTGCAACGCTGGCTTAACATGGATGTCATATACAATTGTCACATTAGTAACCTTGTGATTTTGAATTTTCTTTAAGTGTTCATTCAAGCCTCTAGAAAAGCATGAGCTTAAGTTTATTTTCACAATTTTTCGAACTACACTACAGAATTGTAATATTGTGCAATGATTAGTTTGGCAGAGAATCAAAATTTACAAATGGCAGTGTATAAAAATGGGGCTACAAGAACTCTGTAGAATGCACTAGCTTTTGTGAATGCAAATATTATGCATAATATTCATATATTTGAGTACTCAAACAATTGACGCATGGGGTTCACAAAGTTAAAAAATGTTTAAAGATACAAAAATCAGAGGCGGGAAAGTAGTGGAGAACCCTCTTTGGCAACCAGTCAGAGTTTCTCCATAGGTTCGGAGAAAAGACAGAGCCTGAGTTGTAGGTAAACCTCTTTATTGCATTTTTTCTGACCCATCTTAACAGCTGCATCAATGGCGGCTTCTAGGGTTTCGACAAAATTATCGTGAACATAGTCCACCAAAACCGCTTTGAAGGCCATGGGAGTAGAGTACTTGGGTATGCCCAACATAATTTTTGTCAAGTAACATGAATCAACCTTGCTCCTAATGATGGACATGCCACTGGAGGAATGACGAAACCCATGTCTACCTCGCTCATATAGAGAAACCCTCTGTCCTTTCTCATGAATCTGTAGTCATGGGCTAACGCGAAAATAAATCCCCCTGCAGAAGCATGCCCACAGACGACGACAATTGACGGTAACTTCAATTCCATGAGGGTTGTGACGAGCTGCATGAATTTGAGGTCGAGGATCTCAAATCGATCCTCTCTATTGCGAGCTTCGATCCTCTCTGTTGTGAGCTTTCGGTGTTGTGCGATGCAAATGTGTCGCTTATCATTTTCTCCAGTAGAGGAAGCTCGTTATAATTGTTCAATAATTGTTTCAATCTAATGGCAGAGGATTCTTTAATCGTTTAACATAATATCAGGCGCTGCAAACAGATACACCATGGCAGCTAGGAGAGTTGTTTTCAAAGGGAAGTGCCTTTTAATACTTTTGGAGCCTTTCTCAAAAAAAAAATACATAAACACTTTTTTTAAATTCCCTTTTTCACAATATAACATAAGATTCTTTTTAAACAAAAGTGAATCACCTTTCTTTTAGAAATCCTTTGAGACAAACAAAGGTGTTTGCGGTACTAATAAACCGCACCTAAATCACAATTATTTTAAGAAAGCCTTTGAAACAAATTTGTTAAAAAACGGTGTTTGCCTTACTAATAAATTGTGCCTTTACCTTTTTATGCAAACTGACTTTGTGCCGACTTCGTGCTCCAAATGAGTTTTCAATATGCTGACCTCAGCGATGTTTCAATGGGTGCGTTGAGCACAATGATTATATTGGAGACATAAACAATAAATGAATGATTGTACTGATTGAATTAAATTGGACAAAGTGAAAATTGAATTAAGATGCCTGGGATGATACTTGGATGGACGGTTAATAGGTTGTTGAAATAAATTCTCCAATAATATTTAGTTATGCACTCTAAGATATCTAACAAAACCATTTGAACCAAATTCCTTACCAATTTTATATGACGCTTGAAGGCTGTCTTCTTGTTCCAATCCCACTTCTTCTTCCACATAAGCATGATTGTTTTACCCTCTAGGGTGTTTTACAAGCAATAAACCAAACAAAAACTAATATAATACAAATTATTGCTAAACTCAATATTAAGCAGTCACAACAAATTTTGTTCCAAGATTAATTTGAACAATTGGAAACAAAATGCAATGTTTTTTTCAGAAGAAAAAATATGTTGTTTTTTATATATAAAAAGAGAATTCATATATATAGTTTTTCATCTAATGAAGTTTTGTTTTTCTCATGTAATATTTATTACTTACAGTCTCTTAGAATCAGAGTAAACTTTTAAGAGAATTATAGTATTTTAGAAACATGAATAGTCCTTTCAGAAAACATATTAAGTATTCAAAACCAAAATTAGTAAAATTAAAAGATATTAAAATGGTCGAAGTCAATCTTTTTGTCATGAATGTATGAAGTATATGAGATGGCCCCTGAAGTTCTTGTCACACCTCTTTTGGATAGCACATCTGCAACATGGTTTTGCTTCAGAAAAATCTGTAAAAAAAAATGTGTCAAAAGGAACCCACCATATATCAAATGGGCTTTCATCGAGTATGACATCCTTGGAGGCTGAAAGCAATTTATCCTTTATAGTGCGCTCTTTCATTGGTTACGATAGATCCATCGAGATTTTAAGTGTATCTTCTACGGACGCCATGTTCAGTCTACGACCCCCACCAAGTTATTATAAGAGTTATTAAATTCAAACAGAAACCCAAACAAAATTTAGAACACTTTGCGGGATTGTCGATGTGTTTCAAGATGATGTGAGTGCTAAGGAAATCTATAGCGGGCTCCTTTCGTCATAACTAGAATGATCCGTGTGGTGAAACGGTTTGGCAAGCATAACTCTGACCAAATTTTTTGTTGTGGAGTATACATGGACGGTGGATATATAACTTGCTAGGTTTGAACTATTCCAGGATTACAAATTATTGCATAATTTGACCATGATGCATTAACTTGTGTTCCCATACATAAAATCTAACGATCGTATTTCACCTAACACGTGCATTAATAGAACAAATCATATTAAGCCATTCATTTAATTCGTTGAAATATTCATCAATAAATTTAATGAAACAACTAGCAATATCATCAACACCTGGCTCAACGACATTCAACATTTAAAACATTTGCAGTGAATTAAAAAAAAACACAGAATTCATAACCGTGCGTTTAACTTTTCCAATATTTTTGCTGCTTGATGATCAGATTTATTGCTCATTTAATTGTAATGATATCAATGATATATTTTGTTTGAAATTCTTGGCAGTTTAAGTGCAGCAATGTAGTGGAAGTTGGGTGAGGTGAGGTATGTGGAGGGTTTGTTGGCCCATTGTAACACTAATGATTTCCTTTCTTGATGAGTTGAAACTATTGATAACTCGAAGATGTGGCATATTCTCATTTATGCGGAAAATGTAACTCATAATATTTTGTTTGGAAACATCCTCGTAACTTTGTGTTTCTTATTTAATATGTATTTTATAACCCAAGAATAATTCATCTCTCACATTGTGACTATAGTTGATTTGTGGAGCCAGATGTAACATAAATTTGTCTCTCCTTAGGATACCCCATTGCCTTCAAGATAACTGCAACTTCCCCTGGTTCAAGTGGACAGTGACACTCTTTTCATTTCTGCAATGCTAGGGGCCATAAGTGGGAACCATTTTTATAACGGCGAGGCCACTCTTTTTGTCTGTAAGCAGCCATCATTGTATTTTCAGCAACAGAGCCACATTTTGATGTACTTTGAGCTTTGAAACCTCCAGTAGAATAAAAACAATCTTCTACATAAATACCCTCTTGTAGAATAAAAACAATCTTCTACACAAGTACCCTCCAGATAAAGTGAAAATAGTCCAAATAATATGGACTCATTGGCATTTAGGACACTAAAATAGAGTGGCAAATAGGAAGTTGAAGTTATAAATAGACATTGATTTAAAGGTCCTGTATTTTTCAGCACGAAAAAAGCTAGATTGATATTAATTCATTATGAGAAAAAACAATACATCTTAAAACTATTATGGTAATCACATAGTAATGTTGAACTTTGACAAACCAGAACATAATAGTGGAAGGCATAAACATAGCCCATGACTACAAAACCCCATCAAAATGTTTAGAATCAAATGAAAGCAAAATATGAGGCATAAGCAGATAAACAGGACCAGAAATATTGGAGTACCAAACAGAGAAGAGAAATCATAGAATAGGGGGCCAGAAACATACCAGATTGGTGGAGAGGAGTGAGAGAGTTATGTACCTGGCATAATAAATTCCTAAATATGGTGAGTTTTTTTGCCCACTATAATGCTCATCATCCAGACTTCATATTGAGAAGAAAGTCCTTTTTTTGATAGCAAATCAGCCACTTTGTTTTTTCCCCTATCAATATGGTCTATAGAATAGTCCTTTCTGAAATTCCTTATTGATTCTATCATGTTCAGCCATCCCAAAAGGTTGAGGTTTTTTATGACGTGAATAGACCGAACATGATCAATTATCACCTTTGAATCCCCAAAAATTTGCAGATCTTGAATGTTGAGAAAGTCACAGAAGGTGAGAAGGCCTGCGAGCGCCATAACCTCAACTTTGTTATTCGACCCTTTACCTCTATTCCAATATGTTTCAATATGCTGACCCTCCATAGGAATAATATATATACCACATGCACAACATCCATGTTGAGCCGCCCCATCAAAATAGGCTCGTGGGATGCTGGAGGGATCCAGAGAGAATGTCTTCTTTCCACCCATTCTGAGGATATTTTTGGAGAAAATATGAGCATTGAACTATGAGAGAATGGATTTGAAGACGAAAGCATAATTTTCCATTTTTGAATGAAAGAGAGCCCTATTCCGCCATTTCCATATGGCCCATAAGGACAGCAAAGGAATAGGTCTCCAGTCTATTTTCATATTGCCCCACCATTCAAAAGCTTCCATAATGGAGGGGAAAGCAATTCTGCTGAAGCCGAAATGGACAGCCAACTTTTGC
Organism: Pinus tabuliformis; assembly: GCA_031772625.1. Classification (NCBI taxonomy): domain Eukaryota; kingdom Viridiplantae; phylum Streptophyta; class Pinopsida; order Pinales; family Pinaceae; genus Pinus; species Pinus tabuliformis. Next base: position 1,030,518,193 of record CM062804.1, on the reverse strand, counting down.
CATATCATTTACGATTGAGGACAGAGTAGAAAGATATGAAGGTTGCTTTCTATATTTGACCTGCACAAAGGACAAATGGCAGGCCCACTCCAGTTCCTTTTTTGGAGATTATCCCATGTAAGGTTCTTATTATGGAAGACTAGCCAAGCAAAAATGATGATCTTGAGGGAGCAACCTGTTTTCCATAAGGAGGATGGGAAGATGTTATTCAATTGTTCGGGTTCCGCTAGATAGAGCTGGAGATAGATATGCTTAACATATACAGTCGATCTACCTCCAAACCCCTTCCATATTAGCTTGTCCTCAGCTTCTGTTCGAAAAATACCTCTGTTCCTCATAGCCGAAATGATCTGGTTCCATTGGAGGGCCAACTCATCATTGAGACCCAGCTCCAATGCCGACTTCCATATAGGGATGGATCCCTCCCATCTGAGAATAGCCTTGTCCCAAAAAAAGATCCCTCTATGCTGCAAGGCCCAAAGTAATTGCTGTGAAATGGATATTACCTCATCCCCCCTGCAATGGCATCCAATCCAATAATGATTTTTTTCCCCGACTGGAAACTCCATATCAGATTTTGGAGGAAGAAATGCTCTATTTTCCGAAAACTTCTCCAAATTGCAGAACCCTGAGAGGTTCCGATAGTGCCTTGCCTATACCAGAATGTTATGTCTCTGTTATCCATATACTTAGATTTGATGGCCTTACTCCAAAGAGAATCTCCCAAAACTGCTTTCCATAAAGATTTACAAAGAAGGGCTTTGCGAAACAGATTTAGGTCCATGATACCCCAACCCCCCATCTTTTTTGGACGAGCCAGCATAGAGAGTTTTGTTAGGTGGAATTTTTTTTTCTTTGTTACCACCCCAGATAAAATTAGCAGTCAATCTGTTAAGTTTATTAATAATGGATGCAGGAATGAAGAAAAGATGCACCCAGTAGACCATAATTTGGACCAGCATGGCCTGGGTTAAAATCGCTCTCCCAGCAATAGAAAAACATTTGAATTCCCATCTGGCAATTCTTTTGTAAAATCGATCATGAATCCACGTCCAGTCAACTAAGGAGTAGCCCACAGGTTTTAGTTGATAACCCAGGTATTTCAGACCGTCATTGAGAGGAATAGATTTTATATTGAAGAGCTGGGAGAGGAAGGAAATGAGTTCACCGTGAATATTCTCCAGATGGAAAGACGATTTGCCATCGTTAATACACATCCCCGTAGCCTTTTGGAACCTTCCCAAAATTTCATGTAAACAGATCCATGATACTTTACAAAGCATCGCCGATAGAAGGATGTCGTCAACAAATAAATTATGAGAAATGGAAATGTCCCGGCTGATAGCCAATGGTCTGCATCTCTTTTCATGAACTACCCTTTTAATGTGAAGACTCAAGGAGTCCATGACCAGGATGAAAAGTAGAGGAGACAAGGAGCAACCCTGCCGCAAGCCTCTGGCAGCCGAGAAAAAAGAGGTAGGGATACCATTTATGAGAACCGCATAGTTAACATCTACAACGCAGGCCATAATCCAATTGGAACATTTTCCATCTAGGCCAATCTTAGAAAGGAGGCATCTAAGGAATCCCCAGTCAATACAATCGTATGCTTTTTTAAGATCTATTTTTAATAATGCAGCATCAATCTTCCTGGTATGCATAGAATGGAGACATTCCTGGGTGAGAGCCACAGCCTCCAATATGTTCCGATCCTTAAGGAAACCATGTTGTTCAGGGGTCAAATGAATTGATAAAATATTTCTCATCCTAACAGCAATAATTTTGGAGATTATCTTATAAAGAATGTTGCACAGGGAGATGGGCCTGAAGTCCATAAATGAAAGAGAGTTCTTCTTTTTTGGGATTAAAGCAATGAATGTGGAGGAAACAATGCGGCAAATAGAACCATTAATCCTGGAATCCTCAACCATTTTCAGAAGGTCAGACTTGAATAGATCGAAAAAGTGTATGAAAAAATCTATAGTCCACCCATCCGGACCAGGACATTTGTCCTTTTGAAAAGATTTCATGGTTGACAACAGCTCCTCCTCAGATACCACAGAATAAAGAAGATCATTCTGATCTCCATCAAACATGGTTGGATATGGCTCGATTCCCCATAAAATGTCATCAAAATCACTGCCCCCTTTCCTGCTGTATGCATGCCGAAAATATTTAACTGCTTCCTTAGAGATCTCTTCCTGTGACATGAGCGAGATTCCCTCCTCATTCTTTATCTCCCAAATAGAATTTGCTTCCCGCCGTTTATTTGCAAATCTGTGGAAGAATTTCGTATTTTTGTCACCCTCCTGGAGCCATATGGCTCTGCTCTTTAATCGCCAGGAAGCCTCTTCGATTGATAGGATTTTTTGCTTTTTTTTCTCCAAATCCCATATTTGAGCATGTAATGCTTGAGACATACAGGGAGCATTAAAGAAGACAGATAATTTTTCCAACTTCTTGTTTATCTCCTTCAGAGCAATCCTGTTGGAGATCGTCTTTTCGCACTGCCATCTTTTAACCCCTTTCCGGAGGATCGACAGACGATCCAAGAATGATTGGGAGATTTCCGAATAATCCTCGGAGGAAGGGGAATGCCATGACTCTCGAATCAGTTTATTGAATTGTTCATCCTCAAGCCACACCCGATTGAATTTGAAAGGATAACCATGCCTGTGACCAATGAGGTTCCATTGCATGGAAATGGGTCTGTGGTCCGAAATGTAACTCGGAATAATCTTCATCGATGGGATGCCAAATCGGTCAATCAATCTATCATGAATGAGGAATCGATCGAGTCTCTTTGCAAGATAGGCATCGTTCAATCTCCCATTGTCCCAAGTGGGACCCATTTTTATAGGTTGAATGTCAACAAAGTTATGCTGTAAGATTGCATCTCTAATCAAACCACCCACCTGATCATTTTTTTTGCCCCTTCCCCATATTTCTTCATTACACAGAGTACAATTTAAATCCCCTCCGATCAAAAGAGAGTCAAGTTCTAGAAGTTCAGATGACAGAAAACGATCCCAGAAGGGAAATCGCTCTTTGTACGGGGCATAGACATTTAAGATGTGAACAGGCCCCGGAGAACCCCTAATGTATGCAAGAAGGAGAATGTCGGCAAAGCAATTGAAAGCAACCGCCGAGATCCAAATCGGATCCCACATAACCGCCAGACCACCAGAAAGACCAGCAGCACTTGTCGCAGCCATATGCCATGAGGGGAACATACGTCTGAAATAAGATATTGATTCATGACATTCATGCATAGTCTCTTGGATCAGGAGAATCTTTGAATTAGAGGAACGGAAAAGTTCCTTGAGAGCCAAAAATTTTGGGCCTGCCCCAAGACCCTGAATATTCATCGAGAGAATACTAATCATTTGGACACATCCCCAGGCTTGCATGCTCTAAGCGACCCCTTATCAGAGATTTCCTTTACAGCGATTTCAGAGATAGGGATGTCAACCAGGGAAAGGTCCCTAATATTCAAATCCAGCCTTCCTTTCCTGCCCCTGAAATGTCTGCTTCCCCTATTCTGTTTTCGCCTTACAGTAATATTACCAGCCGAGGTCGGGCTAATAATAGGGGATGGAGACCGATTAGGCTTATGGACAGTCAGAGGGTGAAGTTTTAGGGATTCTCGTTTAAGAAGGAGATCCAGATCACATTCAAATGAATTTACGGGCGATGATTCAGGAGAATTTAGAGGAGTGATCGAGATACATGGAGCTTTACCTTTAGGGTCAGCCATGGATTTCGAAGGAATGGAGAGGGTAGACAAAGGGGGGGGAGATGAGATCCTGTGAGATGGAGGTATATGATTTTGGGGAGATTGAGGAGATGAAGATATATATGTGATGTGAGAGGCGGATGGGATATCCCGTGAGGGATGGGGAATAGAGGGAGGAGAAGGAATAGCTTTATCCGGACCAGGTTCAGGGGGCAAAGGGATGACAGAGAAAAGAGACTGCCTTTCAGAAGGGGAGATATGAGACGGAACCGGGGACATAATCTTGGATGAAGATCGGTGAAGGCCACAGAAATCCATATTTGGACTATGATAATTTCGAATGAGCTCAACAGATTGAGAATGCTTCATGGATAGACTAGAGGATCGCTTCGGGGAAATCCCACGAGGAGAAGACCGATGGGCCATCCCAAAACTGGGATCACGATAAATATCATGATAATTAAAGTAATTTCATTCTTTTACGACATCTCTCGATGGATTAGCGGGAATATTTTCAAAATGATTCTTCTCCTTATGTCTACCACTAGGACGACGAGGGCAGTGGAATTTTAGGTGGCCAATTTTATGACATACTGAGCATTTGAACGGAACACCCCAATAATCCAGCCTCTGCTAGATATTGGACATTCCCCATGAAAGGTCTATGTGCTCAGGGAAACCCCCTCTGTATTCTTTCTCAATAAGAACCCAAGCAACCCGCTTGTCCTTGGCTCCAAGACATTTTGGGTCAACAAAGATAAAATGACCAATTGTGTTTCCAATATCCGCAAGAGTCTCCTTAGTCCAAAGTTCAATGGGCAGTCCCGGCAGTTTAACCCAGATAAAATTGTTTTGAGGGGTGCAACGAAGGGGATTGAAACCAATGAACCATTTGTGCAAAGCAAGAAAGCTTTTCTCATGAACCCACGGAATAGCCAGGATAACCTCCAAATCTCGGTCATGAAGAAAATGGAAACTGTACCAATTATTCATGAGTCGAACGATGGTCGGGATATATCCCAATAGAGATGTCCATTTAGAACCAATCCAGGTTCGCATTTGGGCGTCCTCCATAGCCGGGAAATGCCAACGACCAACCAGAGCCCTCTTTTGTAGGCTAGCAATTCTATCTGATAGAAAGGAGATGTCTAGGTTTATAGTAGTAGGAGGAGGGGATGTTTTCACAGGACGTTGATTCTTTCGACGGGGCGGAAAACCAGGCCCACCATCCTTTGGATCCTGGTCAGAGATAGAAATATGGGGAAATAATTCATCGGCCAGGGTGGATTTCCAATCAGCATTGATATCTGACCTGGCAAAAGTCTTCTCCACTGCCATGGTGGCCCGCACCATGGCTAACACAATGGACGCGTCAGAAAGGGTTTCCATTAAATGATGACGAATACACTACTAAATGAGGATAAGACAATAATCCCAAAAATATTGAAGGAAAGGACAAGGGACCTCCAGGAATTAAATGGAAGGTAAAACATTCAGTGTCAGGAAGATATTTAGTCAATACTAAATAAAGGAGTGAATGTGCGAAACAGTACGAAAGATAAGACTCCAGGTAAGATGTAAGAATGACAGCCTACGGAAACTTCAAAAATTGGATACCAAATCCCAAGAAGCTTCACATCCTGACATCGAAAAGGAAGGATGGAAATCAATTCAGAAAAAAGAACAAGGAAGACTTCAATGACAGCAGCACACATTCAATGGAAAGTGGGAAATCCCGCTCCATCTTACGTCATGGCCAACCGATGGCCGGAAAAATAATCGGTCAAAGTAACCGGGAACGGAAAAACTAGGAGAGACCGCGGGTAGGAGAAGGAGCTAATTAGGAAGAATAGTTCGGGCAAATAATGCAACAGCAATAGAAACATTTGCAGATACACCACCATGGACCAATCTTAATGCGGAAGTCAGAGCAAGGTTTTGTAACAACAATGTATTGCTTGAGATTAATAATGGGGACCCATAACCAGTTAAGGAAATATGACCAGAACATATGAGCCCGGCTAGAAGGAGTAACATGAACCAGATGTAAACGCTGATACATAAATCTGCATGAATGATAATGCGGTGAAACCTAATGTCATTCTAAGGCTTTATGAATAAATATATATCCCTAGCTATGCAAAAATAGTGGATAAGACACAGAGAAATCTTATTATCCAATCCAAAATAGTCCTGTAAGAGACAATAGACACTAGACTTTTTATATCTTAATACAGCCAATACCAGAGAAACATGCTTAACAACCGAAAAAACATATATTCTGATGAAGAGGGAAGTCCAAAATGATACTAACCTTATAACCAGAGCTTCCTTTAAGAGTGAGAGCGCCGAAAGATCCTCGTACGTAGACCATCACCATGCCATCAGAAAAGAAAGAGACCCGACGATAAAAGGAGAGATAAATCTGATGTGTGAGGAGATAAATATTAAAGCACCCGAAGAAAAACTTCCGAGAGCAGGAAGCGTGAATGGGATCAGAGGCTACCACCCTGAGGAAAGTAGTGGTTCAGGACGGAAAGGGCAGTAGCACACAAACCTCCCCGCGTAGAGCGCGCGGAGGAAAGATGGCCGAAGGGTCAAAAAAATGTGCGCGACAGAGAGGGAGTCTATTAAATATGAGATGAAAACCGTTGAGGTGGTATCATGACACAGTCTAGGAGACAGCACACCCAAAAGCATGCAGGTATGAGTTCTACGCAAGGACAAGTGGAAAGGCTGCGATGTGGAGAAAAGAGAGATGTTTGACATGTAATGGAGAGATATCATGCAAAGGTGATTGGAGTGGGAGAAGGCTGGACAAAAAAACTGAGACGTGGCGGATGCTCGGAGGACATATAAGCGTTACAGAAGCATCGAGCATGGATTGGAGCATGTTCAGGAGGAGACTTCGTCATTGGATGGTCGAAACGGTGAAGAATTCCACTGGTTGGCCTTCATTGCTGCGTGGCGCTCTCGCTATCCATATACAAGGAACTGTCGACATCGATTTAAAGGTCCTGTATATATAGTTGTTTTTGCAGAAAGATTATACTGTGAAATTTTTAACTTTCAAGGCCAGTCATTAATTACCCTCATCTGATACCGACCTCCAAACAATATACCAATAAATAATTGTACACATTGGCAAAAGTTACAAAACCTCTTCTCATGAGAATTAAAGCAGGTAGCTTACGTGAAAACTTTTCATGCATTTCGGCACATGGCTTGCATGAAGTTGTTGCGGAGTGTGGATTCTCACTAATTGTTAGGGAAAACAGAACTATGGAATATAATCACTGAAAATTTCAATAAGGTCAGAGACAAGCCATATGTTACTTTAATTAGACTAAGGCTTATTCTAATAGAACCTTCAGTCAAGTTAGAGCTAAAGCAAAATTAATTTCAAGCAGAGATAATTATCTCCCTTTCCCGATGCAATTTCAGTAGATGGTAAAGAGGCTCCAAAAATTAAGATTTGATTACAATAATCGGAATAAAATCATAACCTCATGATCCTAAAAGCCAGTTATGGTCATATTTGTTAATTTGAATAGAATTTTTTCATAAACTGTGTTTAACAGAAACCTAACAGCCTGGGAAGAAGAAACGACCTACAAATTTACTTAATTAAAATATAGCTTATTCTAGATTTATTAAAAACTTGCATAAAAGAAAAATTACTTTTCCTGATCCATAAAAGCAAATTCATGGGTTGATTGGTGAAACAACTACATTCTGGAAAGAAAATGAACTTACATGTGGACAATGGAGAACAATTCCTTCTTGCACAAATATGGAGGATTTTGCACAGATTGCGTGGATTACTTCTCTATTGAACTCTGATCTAGGTGAATACAGTCGTTATCTCCATGTAAATATACTCCAACCTAACAAATGACTAACCGTTGGTCCCAATTTGTTAAAACCCGGTAACCTAAGTGTGATTACATGGCTAAATACAGTGTAAAATAACAACAATAACAGTACATCAATTTTACATAGAACAATAAGCAGTTAAAACTGCCTAAACGTCGTTGAAGCGGCCATAGCTAAATCTGAAACCCTCCTCGAGAAACTCTTGGGTATAAATTAAACAGGGTCCATGCATTAATAACAGAAAAATAAATAAGCTGCAGCAGGCTTGGTGGAAAATTTGTCAACCTGGAAAAAGAAAGGGAGCACTTGGTTATTTACGGGAAAACCATTTCAAACCACCTTCAAACTTGGATTGAGAACTGTTCACTCACCTGCAAACAAGAAAACAAGAGGGGTCTCATAAGAGTTGATAACTCGTAGCAAAAAGGGGAGAAGAACGACTTTCATAAGAGGCATGAAACCAAGAGAGAAACCGCAAGAGGAAGATGATGATGAAGAGCCCTTGGGGAGCCAATTACCCGCCAAACGATGACACGGAGGAGCATTGCTGAGACAGTAGGTGAGCAAGGTTTCACTCTTGTAAGCCAAGGGAGAGGCCGAGGATTGGTATCACCACTCCAGACTTCAGGCAATGGCTCCCCCTCTGCTTCAGAAGGTGTTGCAGCTCTTCCTCTGCTTCAAAAGGTGCCACATTATTTGAACTTTTCCCTGCTTCCGTGGCGGAACGCGGGCGAGGAAGCAGAAACCCCAATCTGCAAAAGAGAATGAATCAAGACCACTACAAGAAAGCCTTTCCCGGGCTCCCACACGAAGGCTATTTTTGTCAAACGGTTCGAGCACCTGTAATGCCTAACTCAAAAGAACCTGCAGAATCGTTGCCTTTAGTGCTCGGATTTAGAGGAATGTCAGGTTATGGACGTCGTAAGAAAATCTCCGTAACTGAATAATACCAGCTTTCTCTGCAACTGAATAATATAGTTTTTGATCGAATGGTACAAGCGATTTCTACCGTCTAACACTTAAATCAAAGGCATACAAAATGACAGGTGGCATTGCAAAAGTTATTTTTATAGGAAAATGCTTTACGACGTAAATATAAATATAATTAATAATCTATTATTAAAATTAAATTAAAATTAATAATAATAATTAAAAAAAAAAAAAAATTAAATTAAACATTATAGAATTAGGGTGGTGTAATCCCTTCCTCCAATGTTGTGAGAAGAAAACATCGTAGTGAGAAGATTCCGAACATCGTATACAAAAATAGATGTAAGGGATGTATGTCACAATCCATTACTAGAATACAAACAAATACAACGTCACCAACATAATACAACATTCTAAAAAATGCCATACGGTATAACCAAAGAAGCAAAATGCTAAAAGTTGCCATACGGTAGGAATTAAAGAAGTTGGAATCCCTTCTTCTAAGGATGGACATAACCTGCTTCGGCAGAATTAAAGAAGTTGGAATCCCTTCTTCCAAAGATGGGCATAACCTGCTTCAGCAAGCCACATGAAATTGTAATCTCTAAATTAATCCACAAATGTGAAAACCCAAAAAAACAAAATATATAACATTAAATCGTGTTTCAATTTGAGGGATTGGAGTTGTTCTTTTATTTTTAAGGAATTTTTGAAATCTTTCATTTCTTCTATTGTTTGTGCTATGAGACTCACTTCTTGCATGGTTTGGACCATTGTAGAGATCCTGGGCGTTGAGATAAATGGCAGAGTAATAGTTTGAAAAAATCCTTTATGGTTAGGGGCGGAAATGAAATAACCAGCCTTACGATCTGGTAACCTCGCTAACCCATGTGGCTCAACAACAGCTAGGAAAACATTTCCTAGGATACAATCTATGGGAATATTGCCGACTGCAAATTTTACACTTATACAATAATTTGAGAAACAGATTGTGGCTTTAGGAACTTCATATTTGAATTCTTGTGTTCCTACTCCAATAACTTGCTTGTGTGCAGTTGTCCAAAATTTTGTAGGGATTAGCTTTTTATTCAAAACATTAATATCTGCTCCTGAGTCTATTAATGTTCTCATTGTGAAGATTTCTCCTTGGATATTTATTTTTAACAACACATGATGTTGTTGATATTGTATGGTCATTATTTTCATATTCCCAAATCTCAAATTCTCATGTTGTTTCCCTTCGAAAATCTCTACATTGGGATTTATCTGATAATATCCTTGCTCTATTTCTTTTTCTTTTTCTATTTTTGAAATTTTTGTTTTGAGCTCAACAATTTCTTTCTTTAAATGATGAATTTCATGGCTGACTTCCCCTAGGGTCAAGGATTTGGGCTTTGTATGTTGTTGGTTTCTTTGAAAAGACTTTGTATTCTTTTCATAAGAGGCATCCACAAACAAAGCTTTAGAGATGGTACCTTTTGAAGAACTACTAGTGCCTCTATGCATGGTTTGCAGGAATGTTTCTAAGAGTTTTTCTTTTAGTTATCCTTCTGCAAGCATCTTGATGCTTGACAGTACTTTAGATTCATCATCATTTATGGTATGTTCCATACACACCTTTTCTCTCAGTGTAGTTTTTTCATCTTGTTCTTCTGAATCAAAGTCTGATTCAGTTTGAAAGATGCTGCAATGACATTCGTCAGTATCTGTGCAATCACATTGTTGTATATGCATGTTTATATGTTCATCACTATAATCTGGGTCTAAATTGCTAAACTCAGTTGATTCTGGTGAACTACAAGAGTCTTGTTTCATCAAATGTACTTCCTCTTTGAATTGAACTAGTGGTCTTCTTACCTGTCTCTGACTTCTTTTGAGGAATTGTTCTTGTGACTTCTGGTTGGAAATACTGGGAGGGGGGGTGAATCAGTATTTCTTTTCAACTGTTATTTTACTAATTAAAACATTTATATTCAGAACACAAAATGAACAACAAGAATAAATGTTTTTATTAATATAATCTTTGCAATAAAATAGATACAAATATATATGATTCCAATCTATTTCCAAGCACCAACTTGGACATTTTTGAGGCTCCAACCTCCAGAGCACCAACTCTGTTTTGTCAAGGCACCAACCTTGGACTTAAGAGCACCAACTCCTAGGACACCAATCCTTCCAGTTATGAGGCACCAACCTCAAGGGCTCCAACCCTCTCCTGTCAAGGCACCAACCTTGGATATAGGAGCACCAACTCCAAGGACACCAACCCTTCCAACTTCTGAGGCACCAACCCCAAAGGCTCCAACCCAATCTTGTCAAGGCATGTTTGATCGTAATGTTCTGCTCCCAAAACTCTTCTTTACTGAATTCTGTCTGTTTATAGCTTCACTGTAGTCTCCATGCTACAACATCAATGGCAACCAGTCTTCATATGAATAAGTCTTTACAACTCTTCATACTATCCACACAAAGTCTGCAAAAGTTATCTCATGATGATATCAAATGGCCATCATGATCTCTGATAATGTCTCCACACAGCTTTAATGATTCTACTATTAGTTGCACTAAGCTTTGCACAAGAACCAACTCTCTGTTTCAAGCCTCTGTTCTCATTGTCATAGTGAATGCTTCCAGCGTGACTACTGCACATTATTCTTGCTATTGCAATCTCTTACTTCCCAGAAATATATTCAAACACTAGAGATGGCTATTGTTCCCTTCAAGTGATATCAAATGAAACTTTATTTATCTTTTCACAAAATTGTTCTTCGGGTTGTGTTATGTACATGATTAATTCATCATTGGTCTAAGCCTTTCACAAGTTAGCCCGATCAACAGAGTTCTTCATCCGTCAGCTTTCTCCTATCCTACTGAACCTTCGGCTTCCTCTTGTCCTACTGGACCTTCGGCCCTTTTCTATCCTGCTGGACCTACAGCTTGCTCCTTTCTTCTAGTTCACCAAAAACAACTGCATAAAAACAATTTTATGTTTTCTTATCTTGATACGCCTGACCTTTGGCTTCCCTTTCGCTCACTTGAGCCTCGGCTTCCTCAACACTCACTCGACCTTCTGGCTTCCCTCCTCCGATCACTTTAGCTTCCTTTGCGCTTGCTCGACGATCTATGCTCGGCTGACACTTCGACTTCCCGATCCATGGCTTTCTCTATCTATTCAAGGGTTCCAATACTCACAGGACACGTTCAGGAGGAAGAGAGGCCGAAATACAAAAAAATGTTGCTTATTAAAAAATATCAGAGAGGTCCTTTTTCCTTTAATAATATTCATACATTAGACTTCATTATTTACGGAGGATTTCATTGGAGAGACCCTACCAACAAGGAGGTCCCACATGCCACATCACAATCGCAATCGGAGATTTGACATCCCTTAGAGACTAGCGATACAGCGGATGCGATATTACATTTAGTCATGTTAAATGGTGCATTCGGGTCCATAATATATATCGCAATCGACAGTCTGGCGATGTTAATTCTTTTGAACATTGTGATTCAACAGACGCGATATTTTAATAGGTCGTATTATAATGTTGCAGTGGGTCCACATACATATCACAATCGGTGGTTCGGGGGTGACAACCCTTTATAACTTGCACTATGAGAGTTCCGATATGCGGATGCGATAAAACAATAAGGTAGTTTATAATGGTGCAATGAGTCCGCATATATATATAACCTTCCCACTCTATAACATTGGTTATATAGAATTTAACCACATGAAATCCTTATATCCGTGTTATTTCTATTATAATGTTTATATAATAGAAATACACAATAATCATGCGTAACTTACCTTTTTCGTCTTTTTACAGCCTTTGCACATTTTTCGATGATTGCCTTTTTCCGATCAATCCTCCACCGTAGATCTTACCATCCCATCCGACGGTTGATATTACATCCAACCAACAAAGCTGCTCGATGACCCTGCACCGTAGATCAAAACCGCATTTGATCCAACGCTCGACAACGATATCGGGTGAGCTACATGCACGAGGATTACCCACCTGATAAAGCGGTTTCCTCTCTCCTGAAACGTGCGACGTGTCAATTGCTTAATGGAATTGAGTGACTCCCTCCTATTACCACTTACCGCTTATTCACAACCCGATAAACCATTTACGCTTATAAACTCGCCTTTCTCTTTGACTAATGCCCGAGCTATTTAGCACCCTTTGACCCTAGATTTTCTACCATCAACTGTTGCGATGGCTCCTCTGATTTCCTCATCTACTAATACTTAAATTAATTTTCGTCGTTTATTTCTTTGACTTTACGCTGCGCGACTTAATCCTGGCCGCTCATTACAAACAATCTCGTCTGTTGATCTCCAAGATCCCACGATTCATGTGCTTTCAATCTTCATCTTCAAAGACCCATTATGATTCCTCTGTCTCTTCTTCTCCTCTTTGTTCTTCTTGGGCATACATTACACACGATACTCCCGATATGGCTCCTCCTCAATCTCCCGCTCTTAGACTTACTTGGCTTTCCTATGGCTTCCGATACCGCTCCAATATCTCTTCTCTGCTTCGATAGCTCTGCTATGATAGCTCCTATGACTTCCGATATTCTCTCCAATGGCTTGACTATCTTGGATTTCCTCTGGTTTCTCCTCATGGCTTCTTGCTCCTGTTTCTTCACGGATCTGCTCTACTTCTCCTTGGCTTCATATCATCATTTACTATCCTAGAATATTGCCATATTGACATCAATGACAATCTAGGTCAACACTTCCTACCTCTATTTGCTCTAGATTATTTTCCCTTAGGACACTTATTTGTTATATGCCCACTTTCTCCATATAGCCAACAAGTGATCATTTTTTGTGTCTGCAATTTGAGGTGAATATCCTTTGGCGCAAAATAATGTGTTGGGAATGGTCCTGTAATACTCTTTACTGAGATGTTTTCTTGTTTTCTCAGGGAGATTTCTGGTTGGTTGTTTTTGTCTTTTCTTCAAATTTTTCTAATCTTTATTTTTTGTACAATAGGATCATCAATTGATAATCCATATTTGTTGCAGATAGACTTATTTTCAAGTAGTCTAGATCATTTATGTAGAGACTTACTTACCTTCATGATAGTACATAAACCTACTAATGCTTTGGTGATGTTACAATATATATCTCCCCATGTATATGTCTCAAAATATGTTTGGAAAACTTCTTGCCTTTGGATATATTCTACAAATTTAGATGGAAGTGATACTAAATATACTTGTTTCCATAAAGGCATTTTCATTGTCTTTAACCACATAAAATTTTTTGAGTCCAATCCCTGTGAAGATCTTCATATTGTGACATTTTTCTGCATTTTAAATTCATTAAAATCATTTCATGTTTATTTGCAATTTCAACAATTGTCCCACACTAGTTTTCAATGATGAATGAGGTTAAAGCTTGTATCATGTTATTTTGGGGATCTCCATCCTCTTTATGGAATATATCTATTTACTATCTGTGAAAATTTCTCAACATGTTTAAAATATTTTTCAACAGATTTTGAAAAAAATGAGTATATCGTCTATATACACAATAAGTCAATCAAAATATGGCTTAAAAATCTGATCCATTATCCTCTAGAATTTGGATGGTGCATGCTTTAAACCAAAAAACATGACATCCCATTCATAGTGTCCAATAAGGATATTAAAAATAATATTGAACCTATCTTCTTCTTGTACGACAACTTACCAAAAACTAGATTTCAAGTTAAACTTGAAGATTTTTGCACCCACTTATCACACTACTTTTGTGGAAGATTGAATATTGTAATAGTAAATAATAAATAAATAAAAACAACAAAAGAAAAGAAATCAATAATAATAAATAAATAAAAACATACTAAATATCATTAACAAAACAAAAAAGAAATCAAAAGGAAAAAATAAATAAATAAATAAAAACAATAGAACAAAAGAAATCAAAAAAAAAAGGAGAGAGTAGAAAGTCATTTTTCATCAAGGCATGTCTTGTAGTGTAGGTTCATTAGTATTTTCATTATCTTTTCTAAATAAAAAGTTCAAAAAAAAAAATTATTAAATATAATGATTATATAAATTTAATGGGCATGTTTAATTAAAAAAGGTATAAATTTAATGCTTACATTTAATTAAAAAAACCCCAAATTTTCCATAATATAGCCATGTACCCAAATTAAAATTATTACATTAATTAAAAAATTTAATTAACATATAACAATATATCAAAGCTAATAAAAAGAATTCTAAAAGGAATACTCTAAATCTCAGGAGTGATTTCTTATTATATGAAATATATTGTATAAACACACAAGTTATCTCTTATTATTATAACCCAAAAGTGATCTCTTATTATATAAGATATATTGTATAAACCCATGAGATATTTGTATAACCCAAGAGTGATCTCTTATTATATGAGATATATTGTATAAAACACAAAAGTAATCTCTTATTATTATAACCCAAAAGCGATCTCTTATTATATAAGATATATTGTATAAACCCATAAATAATCTCTTATTATATGATATTATATAATCTCTTATTATAAAATATATTGTATAAACCCAAAAGTGATCTCATATTATATAAGATATATTGTATAGACCTATAAGTGATTTCTTGTTATATAAGATATATCATATAAACCTAGAAATGATTTCTTATTATATGACTTGTATTGTATAAACTTAAAAGTGATTTCTTATTATATAAGAAATATCGTTTAAATCCAAAAGTGATTTCTTATTATAATTTCTTGTTATATAAGATATATCATATAAACCTAGAAATGATTTCTTATTATATGACTTATATTGTATAAACTTAAAAGTGATTTCTTATTATATAAGAAATATCGTTTAAACCCAAAAGTGATTTCTTATTATAATTTCTTATTATATAAGATATATCGTATAAACCCAAAAGTCATTTCTTATTATATGACTTATATTGTAAGAAATTGTAAGATCTTATATTGTATAACCCAAAAGTAATTTCCTATTATATAAGATATATCTTATAAACCGAGAAGTGACTTCTTATTATATAAAATATATGATATAGACCCAAAAGTAATTTCTGATTATATGACTTATATTGTAAAAAAAAAATCCTAATCCTAAGTAATTAATCTCTTATTATTATAACCCAAAAGTGATCTCTTATATAAAAGAGCTCTTATTATTATAACCCATAAGTGATCTTTTATATAAGATCTTGATCTTACATATAAAATCTCTTATATATAAGATATATTGTATAAACCTAAAAGTGATTTCTTATTGTATTATTTATATGATTTCTTATATAAAAGAGAAAATCTCTTATAAAATAAAATATATTGTATAATAAGATATATTGTATAAACTAAAAGTGATTTTTTATTATATTACAATTTTTTACTTAGAAGTGGTCTCTTATTATATAAGATATATTGTATAAACCCAAAAGATAAAAAATAAAATATTATATTACTTATAAGAGATACGGTATAAATCTCTTATTCTATAATATATTAGTTATATTGTAAGAAAAATCCTGCTTATTATATTACTTATATATACTTATATAATCTCTTATATATTACTTATATAATCTATTGTATAGAAAAGAAAATATCATATTACTTATATGCTCTTATTCTATAAGAGATACTGTATAAATCTCATCCTATTATTATATTAGGAATATATCTCTTATATATTACTAATATATACTTATATAAAAAAGAAAATATTATATTACTTGTATGATCTTATTCTATAAGTTATACTGTATAAATCTCTTATTCTATTATTATATTAAGAATATATTACTTATATTGTAAGAAAAATCCTGCGCTTATTGTATTACTTATACGATCTCTGATATAAAAAGAGAAAATCTCTTATTAGGTAAGATATATTCTATAAATATAGAAGTGATTTCTTATTATATTGGAAGAAAACTCCTGAGCACGAATTATATTAAGATATATTACTTATATTGGAAGAAAAATCCTGAGTACGATTTCTATTCAGTATTGGAGGCCTTGTTAGTGAGGCCAATGCTCAACAACATTCAGCAAAGACAGGCCCATGCTCAACAACATTCAGCAAAGACAGGCCCATGCTCAACAGCATTCAGCAAATACAGGCCCATGCTCAACAGCATTCAGCAAATATCTTTGCTGCTTTGAATCTCTTGAAAGGGGGACTATTAATTTAAACAGCAATATATTAGTTTTATTTTATATTTTGAAAGACAAAACAATATATTAGTTTTATTTTACATTTTGAAAGACAAATTCAGCAAAGGGGGACTATTAGCTTAAACAAAATATTAGTTTAATATAATGTTTTATTTTACATTTTGAAAGACAAATTCAGCAAAGGAGTACTATTAATTTAGACAATATATTAGTTTTATTTTATATATATTTTATTTTATATTTTGAAAGACAAATTCAACAAAGAGGTACTCTTAATTTAGACAATATATTAGTTTTATTTTAATTTTGAAATATATTAGTTTTATTTTATATTTTGAAAGACAAATTCAACAAAAAGGTACTATTAATTTAGACAATATATTAGTTTTATTTTAATTTTGAAATATAGTAGTTTTATTTTATATTTTGAAAGACAAATTCAGCAAAGGGGTACTATTAATTTAGACAATATATTAGTTTTATTTTAATTTTGAAAAACAAATTCAGTTTTATTTTAATTTTGAAAAACAAATTCAGTTTGGCTGTTTGGCCAAACACAAACAAAACTTCAAATAAAAATCCACAATAAATTTAAAACCTTATTTTGAAAGACAAATTCAGCAAAGGGGTACAGTATATTAGTTAGTTTTATTTTAATTTTGAAAAACACATTCAGTTGGGCTGTTTGGCTAAACACAAACAAAACTTCAAATAAAAATCCTCAATAAATTTAAAACCTCCTTCAATAAAAATTAACCTGCGGATTCATAAAGATACTCCACCAAAAAAATGATTTAAACCTCCTTTAATAAAAAATGAACCTGTCTATCCATAAAGATGGATCACCAAAAAATATTTAAAACCTCCTTCATTTAATAAAAATGAACCTGTGTATCCATAAAGATACTTCACTTTAAACCTCCTTTAATAAAAAATGAACCTGTCTATCCATAAAGATGGATCACCAAAAAATATTTAAAACCTCCTTCATTTAATAAAAATGAACCTGTGTATCCATAAAGATACTTCACCAAAAAATGATTTTGACATTATATATATGGCGCAAAATTATCATAAACTCATTTGTGAAAGCACACATTCAACATGTCATTCGATACTGGATTTAAATTACAGCCAAAACGACAGCTTTACATGGTTCACTTCACAAGTTGCATATCATGACTACAGATATTCCCACCATCTACTTTCTACTTTCTTCACATCCAGATATCATTTATTTCTGGCAACCACAAAACTCTCTAATAATCCCCAGGCAAATCTCCCAAAATTTATTCAACCTTCACATCAATAAGGTTCTGGCTTTTAGCTTCCTCGACCTTCGGCACGAACACCTGCAAAACCCCATTCTTCATTTCTGCCTTCGTCTCCTCCAGGCGGACATTGTCGGGCAAAATTATACGAGTGTTGTAGCTGCCTTGGCTCCTGGAGATCCAATTGTCCTTCTGCGACTCCTCGCTGTGTTCGCCTTTGATGACGAGGGTTCCATCCTCGATGCCCACCTTAACCTCTTCTTTGCTCAGGCCAGGCATGTCGAACCGCAGCTTATACGACTTCTCGTCTTCCATGATATCGTACGGGACTCGAAAGTTCTCCACCAGGTCCCCATCGGTCCGAGACGGGAAAAAGTCTTCGAACAGGCGGTTAACATTGTCCATCATCTGCGTCAGAGTTCGACTCGCGGGGAATGGATCCCATATGTCTGTAATTTCAAGAAAATGCAGAAATTACACTACCAAACATTTCAAATGAAGAGTCGAGTGAGGAAGAGCCTAAAGCGAAAAATAAAACCTTTCAAATATGGCATATTCTCAAACAAAATAAAGAGGATAAAAAAAAAATTAACCTTTTAAACAGAACAAGAAATGGCATATTCTCAGGCAAAATAGAGAGAAAAATAAATAAATCTATCTCTGAAATGAAAGCGAATGCATGTTCTCCCCAAAGGAGAAAAAATTGCAGGAAACTAAACCTTGAAAATAAAACAAGACCGGCAAGGTCGCCCAAAAAATAAAAAAAACAACAACAACAACTTCAAAATGAAACAAGAAATAAAGTCAAAAATAATGTTCACGGAAAATTGAGAAAACTTGAGCCCTTAAAAATGGATCAAGAACGGCAAGGTCTCAGGTAAAATACAAAATAATAAACTTTAAAATGAAACAAGAAATGGAAGGCAAAATTAATGTGAAGGGAAAATTTTGAGAAAATTTAAGCCCTTGAAAATGGATCAAGAACTGCAAGGTCGCAGGTAAAATACAAAAACATGGAACTTAAAATAATGTGAACAGAAAATTTTGAGAAAACTTGAGCCCTTATAAATGGATCAGGAACGGCAAGGTCGCAGGTCAAAAACAAAAACAAAAATGAAACAAGAAATGAAGGCAAAAATAATGTTTAACAGAAAAATTTGAGAAAAATTAAGCCCTTCAAAATTGATCAGGAAGGCATATGCATGGTTTTAGACAAAATAACTGAAACTTCAACAGTTACAAATGAAGCGGAGTTATAAAATACAAAGGAATGTCATCCAAAATAAAGGCAACATGTTCGCAGAAGTTTAAACTGAAATTGAAAACAATGAGACAAGCACAACATAAATGCGAAGGCACGTCCTTAGACATGTAAGCAAAATTAAAGAGCAAATTAAGGCAAAAGCGTTGCTCTGCGACCAAACGACAAAAAATTAAAATGTTAAAAAGAAGCAAGTAATGGAGTCCAAATCCTTCATACCTGATAAGCCAACGGGAGCGAAATTCCCCCTTCTTCTGAACGCCGGGCTCCGACGGCGTCTTCTCGGAGTTTCTTCAATATCCTTCTTCTCGCTATCTTGCACCGTCACGGCCGCCGTTGAAAGATTTTTGCTCTGAAAGGCCGAAATCGTCGCGGCATTTCTTAGACTTGATGGGAGGGTTTTGTCTGCTAATCTTTTTACGATCAGTCGGCCCGCCATTGTTGTGCTTCAAACAGAATCAGTAAACAGATAGCTTAGCTTATGGATCTTGGAAATGACACAAGTAGCAAGGTATTTTCGACGATAACCAGACGATAAGATAACGGGGGAGTGAAGCGCCAGTGTTTAAATTGCAGGTGAACCGCCATTACAGGAGGTGTCTAGAAGAAGAAAAGAGTGGCGATGTTTTGAGAACCTTCGCGAAAGTTACAATGCAATCGAGATGCCACGCACCCGGTAGGAGGATGCTTCTAGAGGGACACATAAAAATGCCTTCCCAAATTAATTGGGAACGAATGTTCCAGCGAGATCGGAGTGGCTTACTCTTCGAACCAATTATAACTATTACAATATAGTCATTGCCCATGACTTTGAAGCATGAGCATGTATCCTTATTTCGAAAGGAAAACAAACTTTTAATCAAAAAGAATTTTATATTTTAACATCTATTATATATGGATATGTGCATGGGCTATTCTAATATATTCATTTATTATTTATAAAACATTTTAAAATACATATAATTAAAATATGAGTAGATAGGTAAAATTTAAATCATAAATGAAATGGATTTTTTCACCTGAATCTAACAATATAATTAAAATACATATAATTAAAATATGAGTAGATAGGTAAAATTTAAATCATAAATGAAATGGATTTTTTCCCTGAATCTAACATTATAATTAGGTTCAATATAATTGGAAGAGAGTCCTAATTTTTTGTTATTTAAAATATTGTTTCCATTATATTAATGGATTTCACACTCTAAAAATTTTGGGATAATAAAATGTGGAGATTAAAATACTTAAACTCCAACTATTATATATGTGTTATATTAGTTAAAATTGATTGAAAAAAAAAGTTATTTCATCTTTTTAATAGACTATGCTTAATTAAATATAATGAAAAATTATTTTTTTTAATTTATGTTTATTAAAGTTTGAATTTAGATTATTAGTACCATAAAATATGATATCTTAACTACTCAATTATATTTTAACAAAATATTACTAAATAACATAGCACATATTTTCATAAATATATTATTTTATTTTTGAATCTTTATTTAATAATTAAATACATGTATTCAAATATCATTTTATTTTCAAATATACCTTGATGGGTGACTTAGTCTCGCACAACCATCGATGTAGAGGGATATATAGCACAAGTGATCCCCTTGATCACATCACAATGCTCAAGCTACAACTTGCATAATGTGGAGGGAGGGGAGAGCCAATGGGAGACTAAGGATCGCATAATGTCCACATGTACCTGGCACAACAAAGGGAGGAGGAATGTTAATGTTGTTGACATGTGAGCTTTATACAGGGTCATGCAAATTTACTCTAAGATGATAGCTCTGAAGGCGTGCCTTTAATGTGTTTAAGTTCCCAAAGCAATGTACTCCTCTTGCAACTGAAATTCGGAAAGCTTACTAATCTCACATAGCAGTTATAAATCACAGATGGAATGGCATCAGAATGTCAACAAAAACAACACTACTCACTTTGTAATTACAGCCTTCCAAGTTGACAAACCAAGCCCCCTTGGCTTGGTCCCTATGCATTTTCTCATCACGAATACCTCTCAAAGCCTCAACCCATGTTATCTTGCAAATGAACGAGGTCTAGTCACCTATAATGACAACTCATTCCTTTGCAGTTGCTTCCCATTTCATCCTTGTTCGTTTCAACTCCTTTTTGGCACTAATTTTCCTTACTCTACTCTTAGAGGTTCCACCTCGCACTCCCCAGCCAAGCCTCACCCCTGTTAATTATTGAAATATGTAACTAGTTTCGGTCTTCACAATGACATATGTAATCATGATTTTATGTATTTGATGTAATGAAAAAAAATAAAATTATTATAGTTATTCTTAAGGCATGGGTTTGCGTGCTCAATGGAAATTTATTTTTAGGTCAAACACTCTTTGAGTGCTTCTAGGGCTTGGCATTGAGTCTGCAAGTCATTTGAGTCATTGACATGTATGAAAAAACCTTTTGGGCATGTTACATATTGTAAAGAAAAATTATTTGAGTTAAAAATAAATTCAACGACCTTCCAAGACATTGTCAAACAAGTACCAGCAAGTCAGCCTACATGAAGGGACAAGTTGGCCTAAAGACAGCGATTCATACCCCTCAAAAGCCTATATATAAGAAGGAATTCGATCTCATTTGAACACGCACTCAAGAAAGTACGATCTCTTCAAGATAAAAGCTAGAAAAGGATGAAAAAGAAGAAGAAGAGCAAGATCAAAGTTTTGGGCCTCTCTCTCTCTCTCTTATGTTAGGGTTCCTACAGTTGTTGGGCAAGTCAAAGTGCTGGAAAACTGTTGGGCTGAATTTTTAGAAGAACCTGTTGGGTCGAAGTTCTAGAAGAAACTGTTGGGTCGAAGTTCCAGAAAAAACTATTGGGTCAAAGTTCCAGAAGAAACTGTTGGGTCGAAATTCCAGAAGAAACTATTAGGTCAAATTTCTAGAAGAAACTACTCGCTCAAAGTTACAAAAGAATCTGCTGGGAGGTCGAAATTGTAGAAGGATTTGATGGGGGGTCGAAGTTGTTGGAAGGATAACTCATCAAGGAAAGGTTTGACTTGGTCTTGGAGGGGTCTTGGTCAAGGATCATAGGTCTTGGAATTTGTCAATTGAAGGTCTATAAGAAGAGAAGAAATATTAGTGGGTTTTCCTCGTAGTTGGAGAGGTTTTTGCCCTGGCTAATTTCCTATATCTTGTGTCCTCTTGTCTTACTATTCTTTATGGTTTGGTAGTTGTTTGATGAAAATAATATTAAATATAATTAAGGAAAACATGAAGCTAATCAAGATAAGTAAAAATACATCACAAGCAATTATCATAGTAAGAGAAATCACCTAATGTTGTTGCCCATAGATTTCTCAACATGGTATCAGATCTAAGGTGACAAGACAAGAAAAGGCAGGTTGAAGAAGGATCATTAAAAAGAGTGTCAAGAAATTTCAAGACATCAAAGAGGACATTGAATCATTAAGAAGGATCCTCGAGCGTCGAAGCACTAGAAAATCATCTGAGAAACATCAAGAGTATCAATCATCAAGAAGTACTAGCCCTCTCATCATTTTGAAGAAAATAATTAAGAGCACCAAAGAAGACCTCAAAACCTTATCTCATTCAAAGAAGGGTTATTCAATTGAAGCATTCTTGGAAAGCTTACAATCTTCATCACAAAGGAAAGAAGACCTCAAGGACCCGACATCCAAAGAAAGACCCTACATTTGAAGTACCTTGGGAAGGCCACCACATTCTACACTATCATCCAAGGAAGCAAGAAGAGGCATTGTCATCATCATCAAGGAATCAAGGTGATCTCCCTCTCTTTGAGTCAAGGATCACTTTTGAAGGAAGACATCTTCATCAAGAAGACATCTTCTATTATCAACATCATCATCAAAATCAAGAAGGCACCAAGTTGAAGATATTGTCATCAAGGAGTATCTTCACAAGTAAGTATCTTTATATATATGTTTGAATCTATTAAAATGACTTCATTTTGCAAGGAGAGAAACAAATTGGTTGGGTCATCGAACTTCCTTTCATGGAAAAGAGGACAAATGTGATCCTCATACAGAATGAAGTTATTGGTCATATAAATGGTAAGGTCTCCAAGCCATCACAAGAAGAAGCTCAAGCACTAACAAAATATATGAAAGGGGAAATAAGGACTAAAAGGATTCTTATAGAATCCATCAAGGATCCCCTCATACCTTATGTATCAAAATTGGAGACATTAAAAGAAATCTACGAGAAGTTAGTAGAATTATTCTTTGTAAGCACCACTTGAGAAGTCATATATTTAAGAATCGAGCTATACAAGATGAAGATATCAAAGGAATAAGGAAGAGACTCATACTTCATGAGGGTATCAGAAATACGAGACCAACTACAAGAGTTGGGAGAAATAATGTTCGATAAATAAATGACCACAGTTGTGCTCAATGCACTACTGGAGGAATGGGGAAACTTTGTATCAAGCATATATGGAAAGAAGGAAGCCACCCCATTCAGTGAATTTTGGTCATTGTGTAAGATTGAAGAAAAGAGGTTGAAAGCAAAGAGCGATGTGGGACTAGGTGAACAAGTTCAACCATTTGCTGCCATGGCTAAAAGAAAAGGAAAGTTTGGAAAATTTGGTCCTTAGAAAAAGAAGAAGAAGGATATGTCGAAGATCCAATGCTATGGTTGTCAGGAATATGGGCATTACAAGAGAAATTAGCTGAAATTCAAGAAGGAAAACAAGAGGAATGAATCTCATATCACCAAACAAGTGGAAGAACCTAATGAGAAGAAATCTAAAGGGATAGATTTTCACTATTAGGGTTTCTCCAATGCATAGCAAGGAGAAGTAGGAGGTGAAAAGACCTCCACCATGACAGTCAAGGTGAAAAGCATTATGACGAAATGTATCGTAGTAGGAGATGGCAACATACTAGAAGCATACCATTGAAGTAAGAGCTCATGATATCATTATAGAAGCTTGAAAGAATAGTTGAAGTAGGAGTCTACATGGATGAAGCAGTCATCATATAAAGGAAGTAGCTCTTGGTAACCTCATTGAAAGCATATATAGTACATATGGTTGAAAGAAATTCATCTAGCATGATAGAAGGAATTCATCATACATCATCATCATGAAAGGAGCATTTGTCGAATGAGGATAATCAAGATCCTCTATTGGGATCTTCATTAGAAGGTTTGCCTCTACTTGGAAGAAGAAAGTGTCTCACTGATCATTCCACCTCTATGGGATACATTTTTTAGAAGGATGATGATATGGTGACAAAGGAGTACAACAAGTCAAGATGATTGAAGTACTCTCAATCTAGGAAAGGAAGTTATTGAAGGAATTCTAGATGACCAAAAGGAGAAAAGATGTATGTATATATTTGATAGATTAAGTCATGTCATCATATAGTTGCAAACAACATGGGAAAATTCTCTACCTCGTGAGCATGATCAAGGATCTCTTCCTTTGAAAAGATGCATGAAGGCATGGTTCACATATTGATAAGATGAAATCGAAATAATATGTCCTCATATGGAATATGAGATAGTTGACAAAGATGAAGGAAATATGGATGGAAAGTTCAAGGGAAGAAATATGTGAATAAAGAAAGAAGAGATCATGAAAGATGTAAATATGGTCACGTAAAGGGAATTCAGCATCCGATGACTAGAAGAATTGATCATGACATCTCCTTAGAGAGAAAAACCATGATAAGGTCTGTAAAGAAAAGAGACCATTAACATATGAAGTCTTAGATATTTGTTTATGAATGTGAAAGATGTCGATGTTGTAAGAAAGCAAGATGTCATGATGAAATGCCATAACAAAAGGTAACTTTGATTTGAAGTTCATTTTTTATTTTTGAACAACATCTGGATGGATTAATACAGGGCCATCTAAAAGGGATTTGTAGTTGTCACCTACAACTATCACTCTTGAGATTGGATGAAATATCCTGAACATGACATAGAAAAGGTAGCCATATGAAGAAAAAATAGATGTGAACTAGAAGATCACTTTTAGATGAAAAGAAGGATGGCATGACTGATTTGGTTCGTGAAAGTGATGGATGTCCAATGCTCTATGAAACATAAAGGTTCCATAATGAAGAAGATGAAATTCATGACATCGAAAGGAGGAGCACTACTAGCAGCTGAAGTTACCATGATATCCACCAAAGAGTTGTTGTTGGAAACAAGTCCTTGATTAAGAGGGAGCTTGGGCAAGTCCCTGGTTAAGAGGGAGCTTGGGTACATTCCTTTTATAGGAATGGGTTGGTCCTCCCTAGTTAAGAGGGAGTGACAGATATGATTCTCTACTTCATGTGTCATGCACTAGACTAGGACTAACAGCCGTAAGTTTGAGTGAAGGCCATGAAGAGAGGTAGACACATCATTCTTGTCTTCATATCGTGAAGAAAGAATGTAGGATTGGGTAAAGCATATGGAAATGATCTAAATTTAAACAAGAACGCAACAAATTACAGATATAACCATAAATACAGAGATGCAGCAAAAATAACACTTCCTTTCATTAATATCAAATAATGAAATATGTTGACAAACATAATGGAAATGAGACTAGCTCAGACGATTGTAGCTTATCTCTTAGAAGAGATGTGGCGGCTACATGCCTCTGAACTGAGTTACAATGAGGCTCAAGGGCCTTTTTATTATTGAACAATAAGAGAAAACCCTAACTCGAGGAGATGTAACACCAAGAGTTTATGGGCCCCGTTGGGGTTAGTTGGGCAGCCAACTTCCCAGGGTCGTAACTTGGTCATATTATCTATGTTTGACGTGCATGATACCTCATTGGAAAGATCTCTCCGAGGAATACAACTGAAAATGCGATTTCAATGAAATCACCCAAAGGAATATTGCCAAAAAAACGTCGTTTAGGGCCTCAAAACAGCTCCGGAAGTTCAGGACCCGAAAAACTGCCAAAAATAGTAAATTGTGCTACAATTAAGGAAACATAAATAAATAAATAAAAATAAAAATAAAATAAATAAATAAATAAAACAAAAAATAAATGAATAAATAAATAAAATAAAATAAATTGACAGAACAATGGTGGGGGTCCAAGTGGAATAGGCGGGTGGCCACCAATATCCACCTGGATCATTCCTCCCCCCTTAGGAAGCAATGGTCTCCATTGCGTTGAGTTCCTCCATGAGATGAGGAAACTTCTGCTAAACTTGGTCCCTAGTGAGCCATTTTCCTTGGTGCAAGAGTTGGCCAGATTTGACAACTCGATACAGTTGGATCTTCTGCTGGCGAGTGTTCTTGATATGTGTGTCCATGATCCGATTAGTTGCAGCTTGTTCCATGCAGTCTAGATTTAACTCTGTTGGTGTGAGTTGTTTTGCAATGTCGGATGTGTCCAGTAATGGTGGAAAGTATGGCCAAAGGCGATCCACATTGAACATTGGGTGCAAGCCAAGGAATGGGGGAATGCTGAGCTCAAAAGCATTATCTCCCACAACCTTGGTGATGGTGTATGGCCCATATCGAAGCAGGCGAATCTTGCGGTGGGGCCCAGCGAGGCACTCCTTCTGCAAATGTAGCCAAACTTTTTTGCCCACCTGGAACTTGTGTGGCACCCAATGCTGATCATGTTGTTGCTTGTACTTAGCATTGGCTTTGTCCAATATGTCATGGACCTGTTGGCGGATGTGTTGAATGTGCTCAATGAAGTTATTTGCCTTGTCGGCTTCGGACTGGACATGAGCCGAATCTGCCTAAGTAGCTGCAAATGGTATGGCCACATCAATGGGACATAGTGGCTGGAATCCCAAGCCCACCTGAAAAGGGTTGTGGCCAGTCGAGTTGTGGAGAGCTCGGTTGTACCTGCGCTGGACATAGGGGAGGCTCTCATCCCATGTGTGTGGATGCTTTGAGTTACACATGCACAGAATGTGTATGGTCATCCTGTTGACGACCTCTATCTGACCATCAGTTTGGGGATGGTAAGATGTGGACTTAGTGAGCTTGGTGTCCAGCATCGACCAGAGACTGGACCAAAATGTACTGAGGAACCTGCTGTCGTGATATGATATGAAAGACTGTCGGATCCCAAAGTGTACCCACACTTGTTCAAAGAAGAGTTTAGCAGTGAGTTCTACTGTGATAATCTTCTTACAGGCTGCCATAATGGCCATCTTTGAGAATCTATCGAAAACCAAAAAAAAAAGTCGTTGCCATGCTTAGTAGAAGGAAGGCCTAATATGTAATCCATGGAGATGGATTCCCAAGGTCGACTAGGGGTAGGAAACGGAGTATAGACACCTTGCTTCTTGATGGTCGGTTTGGCAATGGCACAGGCAGTGCAGGATCTAATGTATTTCCCGACATCCTGTCGAAGATTCGGCCAATAGAAATACTTTTGCAGTACTGCCACTGTTTTCTCGACCCCGAAATGCCCAACGGCCCGACTATAGTGCGCTTCCTAAATCATCTTCGCACGCTCACTTGAAGGAACACAAAGATGTCCCAGGTGGCATAACAGAGCATCCTGGAGGTGAAAATATGGAACTGGTTGACCCTCCAAGAGCGTATGGTATGTGTGGTCGAATTTTGGGTCGCTTTTGTAGAGAAGTGGTTAACCAGAAGTCTCGTGCCCACAAGAGTTGAGCATGGTAATTAACGCCATGATTGGTGGTCAGCTGAGGCAATCTTCAACATTATTTGCGTTGTCCTTCTTGTACTTGATATTCAAATGGAACTATTGCAGGTATGTGGACCACTTCTGATGGCGATCATTCTGCAACTTCCCTTGCATATGTATGAACTGCAGGGGTCGGTGTTCTATGTGGATGATCGTTTCCTTCCCCAAAATGTAATGCTTCCATTGTCGGCAGGCCTACACAATGGAATACGTCTCTTTGTCATGAGTGGGATACTTCCGAACTGTGTCTGAAAGTGTCTCACTGTGATATGCCACTGGATGCCCCTATTGATTAAAGACTGCCCCAATAGCATAGTCAGAGGCATCTGTCTCGATCTCAAATGGTTGTTGCAAGTTTATTAATGTGAGCAGTGGTGCAGAGTAGAGGCAATGTTTCAACTCTGTAAATGCCTTCTGTTGAGATCCAGATCAAAATAATTTTTCTTTCGCTCCTCCTTTAGTGACTTGACTCAAGGACCAAGTGATATGAGAGAACCCCAACATGAACATGTAGTAGAAATTGGCAAGACCCAGAAATTTGCGGAGCTCTGTCAGAGTGGTTGGGGTTGGCCAATCCTGAATGACTTAGGTCTTGGCTAGATCCACATGCACCCCTCGTTCATCAATAATGTATCCTAGATACTGAACCTGGGTCATGCCAAAAGTGCATTTCTCCAAATTAACACACAACTTGTGTTGTTTCAGTGTTTGGAGAACCTGCCAGATGTGGTGGAGGTGCTCTTCCCAACTCTGGTTGAAGATCAGGATGTCATCCAAGTATACCACTACAAATGAGTTGGTGAATGGCCACAAGATGTCATCCATCATCCTCATGAAGGTCGTAGGAGTATTCGTCAACCCGAAAGGCATAACCAACCATTCGAAAAGGCCCTCCTTGGCTTTGGAGGAAATATTCCACACATCAGAGGGTTCGATTTATACCTGATGATATCTGGACTTCAAGTCGATCTTGCTGAATATTTTTCCCCCTTGAGTTGGTCCAGAAGGTCATCAATCCGTGGGATCAGGTACCTATTCCGAACAGTGATCTTGTTCAGCGCCTGATAGTCAATATAGAGTCTCCAAGTCCCATCCTTCTTCTGTACCAACACGATCGGGCTCCCATAGGACGATGAACTCGGCTGAATGTGACCTTTCTGCAACAGCTCCTGAATTTGCCTCTTGATTTCATTGTTCTCCAGAATGGAGCGCCGATAGATCGGTCCATTGGGTAACGGAGCACCTGGGGTCAAATTGATGGAGTGCTTGACCTGATAGTGCAGAGGCAACCCTGTGGGGGAGGTGAAGATGTCCTTGTTCTCCTCGATGACCTTGTCCATTTGTTGTTGTCTTGTGGAGGGGCCCTGTCTGGAGGTCGTGGCCACCATCTTCTTCTTTCCTTGAGGGAGTATCATCAGGAAAACAAATTTCTCAGTTTTTGAAATGAGCTTACTGCGTTGTTTTGCAGTAACCAGAGAGATGGCGGTAGGCGACGCTACCTCTGGGATCCTGTACAACTTATTTCCCAATGTAATAATAACAACGTGAGGCCTTGACTCATACACAGCGTGTCACTTCCACAAGTATAGTTGGCCTAATAATACATCACAAACATCAAGGGGAGTAACGTCACATAATACCTCATCCATGAAGGGCTTGATGTTGTATGGAAGGCGGCATTGTTGGCTCATGCGCAGATCTTTTCCTTGGTGAAGCCACCTGATGGTGTACGATTGTGGGTGTGTTGTGGTTGGTAAGCCCAACTGCTTCACGATGTCTGCTGCAATGAGGTTCTTTTGGCTCAAGTTGTCGGCAATGAACTATAGCGGGGAGCCCTTTACCCACATCTTGGAGTGGAAGAGATGCTTCTCCTCCTCTGGATCTTCGGGTTTCTCCTTCTGGATCTTTGTGGTGGCGACGGTGGCGTTGGGCTCCGCATCAATAATCTGCTTCCCTTTGTCATTCCCCTTGTTGGGTTCTGACTTAGAGTCAGAGCATGCATCTAATTTTGAAGCCTTTAGCTTGGCCACCAGTGACTGCTTGGACCGACACTCACTTGTGTTGTGGGTGGAGCTCTTATGGAAATCACACCACTTTCATGTGTCCTTCTTCGTCTTTGCAGAGTTGTCCTTTTCTTGTGGCCTTGGCGTGTTTTCACGGGTCATCCCACCTTAGTTTTGTCCTTTGTTTTGTGGTTTGGGGTCACCTTTCCCTTGCTTCGGATTCGCAGATCCAAAGTCTCGCTTCTTCTGTTTAAACTTATGCTCGATCTTGACAGCGTATCGGTACGCCATGCTGAGCGAGGAATGTCCAGGAACTCCATCTCGTCCTGGATTTATCTATGCAGGCAGTCGCGGTACTTGAGTACCAAATGTTTCTCAGAATCCTTGATACCCAAATTTGTGCAAAGGGTATGAAAAACATTGGTAAACTCTGGCACATCTTGGTCCCTTCCCTGCCACAGCATGGTCCACTTTATGTATTTGTCCTCGTAGCTCTCAACAGGGTAGTACTACTCCTTGATGGCGTCACGAAATTAATTCCAAGTGGGAGCGGTTGAAAATAGTGAGGTCATACTATCATCCTTCTGCTACCAGTAGGCTTCCCACTAGTCCTTGACGTGGGGGTGGCTTTGAGAAGAGAAAAAGTAATCTTTTCCTAGCTGGAAAAATCATGAACAGAAAAATCCTTCTAGCAGACTCAACCATTTATCTACGGCGTTTGCATCTATTTAGCCCTCAAATATGGGAATGTCAAAATTTACTTGTACCTTAAAAGGTGTGGAGCCTCCAGAGTGGCTGTTGGATGTGGATGCGCCGTCTATGGGCAACCATTGAAGGATCTGGGAAAAGTTATCCATCGTCCCGTTCTTTTGTTTCTCGAGGGCCTCCTCGAACAATATTTTGATAGGATCTCCTTCTCCCTCATCTTTCTTTTCTTCCCCCATGGGAGGCTGTTAGGATTTACGAGGTTGGTCTTGCAAAGGTTCGCCAGTTCGAACCCTAACTCCTTATATCCTAACCTCGTTGGGGACATGCAAAGAAAAAAAGAGAAAGAGCAGACCACTCTGACAACACTGATCCGAATTTAAACAGGAACACAACAAATTATAGACATAACCATAAATATAGAGATGCAGCAGAAATAACACTTCCTTTCATTAATATCAAATAATGAAATATGTTTACAAACAGAATGGAAATGAGACTAGCTTGAGTGATGGTAGCTTATCTCTGAGAAGAGATGTGACGGCTACATGCCTCTAAACTGAGTTACAATGTAACACCAAGAGTTTATGGGCCCCGTTGGGGTTAGTTGGGTAGCCAACTTCCCGGGGTCGTAACCTGGTCATATTATCTCTATTTGACACGCATGATACCTCGTTGGAAAGATCTTTTTGAGGACTACAACTAAAAATGTGATTTCAATGAAATTGCCTAGATTTAATATTGCTAAAAAAATGTCGTTTAGCGCCTCAAAATGGCTACGGAAGTTCAAGACCTAAAAAACTACCAAAAATAGTAAATTGTGCTACAATTAAGGAAAAACAAACAAACAAAAACAAACAAACAAACAAACAAACAAAACAAACAAACAAACAAACAAACAAAACAAAACAAACAAACAAACAAAACAAAACAAACAAACAAACAAAACAAACAAACAAACAAAAACAAAACAAACAAACAAACAAAAACAAAACAAACAAACAAACAAACAAACAAAAATAAACAAACAAACAAATAAACAAAAAAAACAAAAACAAAAACAAAAACAAAAAAACTGACGGAACAATGGTGGGGGTCCAAGTGGAATAGGCGGATGGCCACCAATATCCAAACCAATACTCTTTGAGGATATTGAAGGGCATCCAAGATAAGAGTAGTCAAAGAGGACCGATATTCTTTGAGGACTGGGAATCCAATATAAGAATAGTCCTGAAAGGACATACCCAGTGAACACTCGGGAGGGGTATGTACCTAGAGAGACAATGATGATGGTGTCTATCAGTTATTTGTCTCGCCAGCATTGCACTCTGATCTTGTGGAGAGATAGAGTTGTTATTCAATGCCTTGCTATGTGAAAACGTTGGTTGATGTGATGCTCTAAGATGGCTTACTAACGTGACTCTTCTTATGAGAAAATATTCAAATTGAGAATGTCCAAGTACCTTGTGTGGATTATGAATACCTCCCTAGTTAAGAGGGAGTCTTGAGAGATGTAACTAGATTCGGTATTCATAATGACATATGTAATGATGATTTTATGTATTTGATGTAATGAGAAAAATAAATTTATTATTGTTATTCTTGAGGCATAAGTTTCATGCTCAAGGGAAATTTATTTTTAGGTCAAGCACCCATTGAGTGCTTTTAGGGCTTGTCATTGAATCTCCAAGTCAATTGAGACATTTCCATGTATGAAATACCATTTTGGGCATGTTACATATTGTAAAGAAAAATGATTTGAGTCAAAAATAAAGTCAAAGACCCTCCAAGACCTTGTCAAACAAGTAGAATAAGTCGGCCTACATGAAGGGACAAGTCGGCTTAAAGATAGCAATTCGTACCCCTCAAAAGCCTATATATAAGAAGGAATTCAACCTCATTTGAACACACACTCAAGGAAGTTCGATATCTTCAAGATAGAAGCTGGAAAAGGATGAAAAATAAGAAGAAGAGCAAGATCGAAGTTTTGGGCCTCTCTCTCTCTCTCTTATGTTAGGGTTTTTACAGTTGTTGGGAAATTCAAAACATTGGAAACCTACCTGGTCAAAGTTCCAGAAGAAACTGTTGGGTAGAAGTTCCAGAAGAAATTGTTGGGTCGAAGTACCAGAAGAAACTACTAGGTCGAAGTTCTAGAAGAAATCGTTGGGTCGAAGTTATAGAAGACACTATTGGGTCAAAGTTCCAGAAGAAATTGGTCAAAGTTGCAAAAGAATCTGCTTGGAGGTCGAAATTGCAGAAGGATTTATTGGTGGGTCAAAGTTGCAGAATTTGTTGAGGTCATAGTTGTTGGAAGGATCACTCATCAAGGAAAGGTTTGACTTAGTCTTGGGGGGTCTTGGTCAAGGTTCATAGGTCTTGGAATTCATCAATTGAATTTCTATAGTAAGAGAAGAATCATTGTGGGTTTTCCTCTCAGTTGGAAAGGTTTTGGCCCTAGCTGATCGCTTATATATTGTGTCCTCTTGTCTTATTGTTATTTAAGGTTTGGTAGTTGTTTGATGAAAATAACATTAGATATAATTAAGGAAAAACAAGAAGCTAATCAAGCTAAGTAAAAATATATCAAAATAAGTTATCAAAGTAAGAGAAATAACCTAATGGTGTTTCCCATAGATTTCTCAACATTCACCTCCATGTTTGTGCTTCATTGAGTTCTTTACTTCACCTCATCTTCATTCTAGATTTTGTGCACTCTATATCTTCTTTGCTTCATGTTTGTTTTACCCCTGTATTTGGCCTTTACACTCTCCATGGTGTGGAGAGAACGTGCCCATGTGCAGAGAGGAGGAGGTGATCGTGGCATACATGGAAATTCAAGAGCTCGAGCATCTATTAAGAGTTATCAAGGGGATTCCCTTGTGATCGTTCAACATGAATTATCAGACATCAAAAAGGAACTAGTGGGAGAGCACATAGAGCTCTCATATTTGGATGCTCTCACTAAGGTAGAGGATTAGGTTCTTGACTTTAGGGTGCTTAGGGCTTGAAAAAACCAATACCTCCACATAGTGGACCGTATTGACACCTTAAACAGCTACTTGTCAAGGTTATAATCAACCATAACAAGAGTAAACATGAGCTCCTCCTTCACATGGATATGTTTCTCATGCTTTATCAGATTCATTAGGGGAATTTTGAGGTCTAAAATGGGCCTCATAAGGAAAATAATAAAACAATACTTAAAATAATAAAATAAGACTTATGATTTTTTCAAGAAAAAGAAAGGAAACTATTTTTTTATTATTATATTTTTAGCTTATCTCCATGTAGGTTCACTCAAATTTCAAGAGTAGATGCTCGTTTGATGCAGAATTAAATTCCACATCCAACGAATATCCACTATGCATACTTCTAAGTAGATCCGCATCGAAAAAAATGAAAATACATGTTGAATTTTTCATACTTCTGAGTAGATCCACATTGAAAAAAATGAAAATACATGAAAAAAATGTGTTGAAAACATGCTTTTTTCATTTATTTTCAATTTTTTTCAATGTGGATCTACTCAGAAGTATGCATAGTGGGTAGATTCAACACTGTTTTTTCATGTATTTTCTTTTTTTCGATGTGGATCTACTCAGAAGTATGAATAGTGGGTACTCGTTGGATGTGGAATTTAATTCTGGATCTAAATGGTGTCTACTCTTGAAATTTGAGTGAACGTTGTTATGAAACCAACTTAAGAAAAAGATAGAAAAGATAGATCAACGCCTTAGAATTTAGCCTCTTCGAGGGGGAAACCTCCTTTACATTACAGAAATGAGCAATTCTTGGATGATTCAAATGACAAAACCTCCTTTCTATATATAGGAGTCTAAGGAGTCACAATATAACCCAGCCGACCTAACAATAATAATATAAAGCCACAAAAATAACAATAGAGGGATTCTATGGGGCACAGTAATAAAAATATGGGGACAATAGGGGCACAACAATATTAATAAGGGATACAACTACAATAGTAATGGGGTAATCACTAGTATTATAGGGACCTATCATGCCCCTCTCCTTCAAAAAAAGTGTTGTCCTCAACGCTTGAGTAGTTTTGGATGCTTCTGTATAAAATTCTCATCCTCCCATGTGGAATCTTCAGCGGATAAGTTCTTCCACTTGATGAGATACTCCGAGATTGATCAATTTCGTAGCTGTCGAGTTCTTGTTTTTGTGACTGCTTCCGGTTCCAATATAATTTTTCCTTCCTCGTCAAGTACTGGCAATATTGTTTGAACTGGGAGCTTGTCGCCTATAACCTTCTTTAAACATGAAACATGGAAAACTGGGTGCACTCGAGACGCTGCAGGAAGCTCCAATTTGTCTGCCATAGTACCAATCTTTTGCAACACCTTGTACGGACCATAATACTTTGGTGATAATTTATTATCCTTCTTAGCTTGCTTGAGGGACATTTGTTTATATGGTTGTAGTTGTAGGAATACCCAATCGCCTACATTAAAACTTCTTTCACTGCGATGTTGATTTGCCTATTGTTTCATTCTATTCTGTGTCAACACGAGGTTATCCTTTAAGAGTTGGAGGACTTGTTGTTGATGTTCAATGTGATGTTCCACTGCTTAAACCTTAGAATTTTCTCTTAAATATGATGTGATGGATGGTGGCTGATATCCATAAAGTGCCATAAATGGGGTCATTTTTGTTGTTGTATGGAAGGAAGTGTTATACCACCATTCAGCTAGAGGCAACCATTTGACCCATTGTGTCTGTTTATCAGATACAAAGCAACGAAGATATCCTTCCAAACATTTGTTTACTATCTCAGTTTTCCCATCAGATTAAGGATGATAAGATGAGCTATGAACTAACTGAGTACCAAGACAAGAAAATAATTCTGTCCAAAAATTTCCAGTGAAAATGGGATCTCTGTCACTTACAATAATCTTTGGGTTTCCATGTATCTTTTGAATTGTTTCCATAAATGCAGTAGAAACTGTATTGGCTTTCAATGGATGTGATAATGCACAAAAGTGTGCATACTTGGCAAGTCTATCAACTACCACCATGATGACACTCTTTCCCTCAGACTTGGGTAAACCTGTGATAAAATCCATTGAAACCTCCTCCAAACATTGGCTTGGAATGGATAAAGGTTGTAACAGACCCGGGGTCTTAATTGTTTCAACTTTATTTTGTTGGCAAACCAAACATTCCGCCACAAATTTTTGAATATCTGATTTAAGGCCATCCCAAAAAAATTCCTTATTAACCCTGTGGTAAGTTTTTAAAAATCCTGAATTCCCTCCTAAGGGAGAAGTGTGCAATTCCATAAGAATCTTTTGTTTGAGTTGCGAATTCTTACAAAGGTATAAGTGATCTTTGTACCATAACGAATCATTTTGCCAGCTAAATGTATCAGATGTACTGGAAACTTGTTGTAACTTTCAAATAAGTTCCCACACTTCTTCATCATTCTTCCACTCCTCCCTTGCTTCATTTATCCAATCTGGTTGGATAATAGAAATGCCACACAACAACGCTTCCACATCCTCATCCTTTCTTGAGAGTGCATCTGCCACCACATTTTGCTTCCCTTTTTTGTAGATGATTTCAAAGTCATAACCCAACATCTTTGTGACCCACTTTTGTTGCTCTTCAGAGGATAATCTTTGTTCTAAAAAGTATTTAAGGCTATCATGATCTGTTTTTACCTTGAAGTGTCTTCCCATTAGGTAGGGTCGCCATTTCTTAAGTGCATGTAGTATTGCCAACATTTCCTTCTCATAAATAGCTTCGTGTAAAAACTTTCCCTTGATTAGACGACTTTCAAAAGCAATGGGTCTTTCATCTTGCATTAAAACAGCACCAATTCCATTTCTTGAAGCATCACATTCCACAATAAAGGTTTTTGTGAAGTCTGGTGTAGCTAAGACCGGTGCTTGGCACATTTCCGCTTTAAGATGTTCGAAGGCCTTTGTTGCTTCTAGAGTCCATGAAAATGCATCTTTCTTCAATAATGTTGTTAGAGGTGCTGCTATTCTCCCATAATTCTTAACAAACTTGCGATAATACCTTATCAACCTGAGAAATCCTCGCAGATGCTTTATGGATGTGGGAATTTTCCATTCCTTAATTGCTTTAATTTTGCTAAGGTCTACCTTAACTCCTTCATGAGATACAATATGACCCAGATATTCCACCTCTTGTACTCCAAAGAAACATTTGGATCTTTTTGCATATAATTGTTTCTCCTCCAATAGTTGTAGCACCCTGTCAACATGTTCAACATGATCCTTCCAAGACTTGCTGTAGATTAGTATATCATCAAAAAATACTAACACAAATTTTCTAAGGGTTTGAAAATGGAATTCATCAAACCTTGAAATGTAGAAGGTGCATTGGTAAGGCCAAAAGGCATGACCAAAAATTCATAATGACCCTCATGAGTTCTAAATGTTGTTTTTGGAATGTCTTCAGTCTTCATTCTGATTTGATGATATCTTGAACGAAGATCCAACTTGGTGAAGTAAATTGATCCATGCAATTCATCCAATAATTCATCAATGACACGAATGGGAAACTTATCTTTAATAGTGAGCTTGTTGAGCTCCCTATAATCCGGACACATGCGCCATGATCCATCCTTCTTGTGCACCAATACTACTGTACCAGAGAAAGAACTTTGACTAGGTTGAATTATACCAGCCTCTAGCATTTTTGCAACCATACGTTCAATTTCACTCTTTTAGGAATAGGGATATTTGTACGGTTTGATGTTTGGAGGAACACTTCCTGGAATTAGATGAATAGCATGATCATGATCACGAATAGGTGGGAGACCTTTGGGAGTCTCAAATACCTTGGAATGATTGTCCAAGACTTTTTGGAGATCTGGAGAAATAGATGATTCCGATGTGGAAACATCTAGCGAACATAATTATGCAATTACACCTCTTTGTTCCTTTTTTAGAAGCTTTTTCATACTGTTAGAGCTGATTACTTTTCCCAGTTTCCCTACAATACCCCTTAATTCAACTTCCTTTCCTTCCGCAAAGAATTTCATGAAAAGTTCTTGAAAATTAAAAGCTATTGTACCCAAGGATTGTAGCCATTGGACTCCTAGTACAACATCAACACCTCCCATTGGAATGGAAAGCATTAGGCTAGTTAATACATATTCTCCCATGGATAGCTTGATATTATGGCACTTTCCAGAGCAATTTATCGTTCCTCCATTTGCAATCATCACTTGACACTCTAGTGCTGGATATAGGAGGCAATTCAATTCCTTTGCTACCTTACAATGAATAAAATTGTGGGTACTTCCTGAATCAATCAACACTATTAACTTTTTCTTCTTGATTTGTCCTTCTATCTTGATGGTTTGAGGAGTGGTAATTCCAGCCAATGCATTACAAGATATGGTCGGATTCATTTCTTCTTTATCTAGGCTTTGTTCCTGGAGTATATCCTCTTCCTTTGACCTTTCTTGCTCCTTTTCTTCTTCCTCTTCACAATATATGTAGAATAATTTCTTCTCAGCACACTTATGACCTTTAGTGTATTTGCTATCACAACTGTAACAAAGCCCTTTTACTCTTTTTTCTTCCAATTGTTGTGGTGTCAACCTTATAGGTTGTGGAAGGCTAGGGGTGACAACACTTCCATCTTTATAGTTGTGACTGGTATGTTTCTTGGTTGCCATAATTTTGTTTTCCATTTTTCTTGCTAACCTGAATGCCTTTTCTAATGAATTAGGTTCCCAAAGGCGAACATCATGCTGGATATTATCCTTTAAAGTCCCTATGAACACATCAATCATATGCTCCTCTGAAATATTTTTTACCCTTATGTTCAATTTTTGGAACTCGTCAATGTGCTCCATTATTGAACCCTTTTGTTTGAGACTTATCAATTGGCTAAAAAAAGTGTTGCTTTTTGTATCCTCATAATGTGTTGTCAATTCTTCCGTAAAAATTTCCCAAGTGATAATTTGTTTACGAGAGCAAAGCCATTGATACCATAAAAACTGATTTGGTTCCAAATATAAAGTTGCAATACGTACCATTTGTGTGTTTTGCACATTATTGAGATCAAAAAATTGCTCCATCTGTAATATCCATGTTGCGGGATCCTTGCCATCAAACTTCCTCATATCGATTTTTGGAATATGGTGGGTCTTCGATCCAACATTAGAGTCTATGGAATCATGATTAACATTTCTTTTGTTCTCATCACGAGTTTCCTTTACTACCCTTTCACCATTAGTGACCATTTCTTGTAGCAACTTATTCATATTTATCTTCAATTCTTCCATGTCTGTCTTCAAAAATATCTTCAAATCGTCCAATCGTCCATCTTAGCTTCCACGTCATTCATCTTAGCTTCTACGCCTTTCTTTAAACAATCCATCTTAGCTTCTACGCCTTTCTTTAGACCATCCATCTTAGCTTCTACATCTTTCTTTAAACCATCCATCTTAGATTCTATTCCTTTTTGTGCAAATGACACTTGTTGCACTTGGTCTCGTAATTTTGATCTATCATGTTGCATTTCTTCCTCTTCTTCATGAGTCATGCTAGAGATTTCAGGTTGCCTACTAGGTGTTTGCATTTTCTTTCCTCGGGGCATCAATTATCGATAATAATGCTTTACTATGCCCTTTGAATTCCTTCAAACTAATTTTTCAAACCAAGCTTATGCAAAAATTTAAAAAAAACTACACACCTTTTTTCACTTTGTAGGAGCCTAATATTGAATCTGATGTATCTCTGTAATTTCGAATCATCCAGTTCTGAAATTGTGATCTATAGTAGCCCTCTGCATCCTCTTTCCAATGCCACCAGTCTGATCCAAATTGGATTCTCCAAGAAAGAGTTATGCACAATCTCCCACAGTGACCTGATTATAGACTAGTTCAGTAGAGCGAACTTGTACGACATGCCATGAGTCACTGTTTCAATTTTTGGCTCTGAAAAATATATACAAGAAACTAAAATCCGTCCTCTTTCTGTACCTTCTTACAAAATTTCAATCCAATGCTCAAAAAGAAAGTTATGATGATTTTCCCCAGGTCACCTGTTTGGAATGTAATTCAGGAGTCTGCAAAAAGACCAACTTCCTCAAATCATATCTCCGCAAATATAGCGCGAAAAGCTCTGAAATTCGGACCCAAGATTCAGCGTGATTTCTTCTCAAATGGGTTTTTTTTTAACTTCTGAAACATCGTAGAAAAAAATTTATAGCTAAAATTCCACGATGACCTGTTTGGAGTAGCAAAACCCTAGAATCCAAAGCTCTGATACCAAATGTTATGAAACCAGCTCAAGAAAAAGATAGAAAAGATAGATCAACGCCTTAGAATTCAGCCTCTTCAAGGGGGAAACCTCCTTTAAATTATATAAATGAGCAATTCTTGGATGATTCAAATGACAAAACCTCCTTTCTATATATAGGAGTCTAAGGAGTCACAATATAACCCAGCCAACCTAACAATAATAATATAAAGCCACAAAAATAACAATAGAGGGATTCTATGGGGCACAGTAATAAAAATATGGGGACAATAGGGACACAAAAATATTAATAAGGGATACAACTACAATAGTAATGGGGTAATCACTAGTATTATAGGGACCTATCAAACGTACAAGGAGATAAGCTGAAAATACAATTAAAAAAAATAGTTTTCTTCTTTTCCATCCAAAATGTTTTCCCCTAGGGATGACATCATCATCTTGAATCCTATTGCCGATTATGTAAAAAAAAAAAGTATGGATGGTGTAACGTATCACCTACCATCCCTATCCCTTATTAAGGATAGAAGGAGCTATTTACTTTAATGACCCAAACTCCAAGGTCTAGTTATGGAAATAGGGTCTAGATTTTTTATTTTTTTTTCAACTTCCTCCAAACTTAAAATGGATGAAATTGTTGTTTCCATCTCATCGAGGCCTTTCTAACAATATAAAAATTTCCTCAATCTGAAGTCTCCCAAATGAAAGATATGATCGTTCAAAGTTTTCCCTATTAGGTCTCGCCACATAATTTGACCTACCACATGGCACCCACGTGACTACCCAAGGCATAGTCCACATGGCAGTTGTCAACTCGTTCATGATTGGTGTCACATTATCCTTTTTCGTGGCTCACACGTATATGATATAATCTAAGGGTTCCACTGTGGACCTCCTCCCACATGCTACATCACCCTTTACTCACCATCGCATGCATGTGAGCTCTACCTTGGACACATCACCATGGGGATTAACTATCGGCGATATTACACTCCACTCCACACGAAATTGCTAAGGACAAGACATCGGGGTAACATTAATGACCCTTTCCATCAGGGTGATGTGACCCTCCACGTGGCTCCCATCCAGGTGTGCCATGTGTCACCCATTTACCGGCCACTTAGCCCCATAAAACCCCCGTATCTAACTGACATGTATTCTACTTTCCAGTCGTCACATGGCCCTGAGGCCATGTCATCTGCCATGTTGGTTGTGGGTCCAACTAGTCCTCCGCTACAAGGGACAAAATGTATTTTCACATTATAAACTATTATATGGGATTGAAACATCGGGATGACTTGGCGTAGTGGGGCCAATTTCATGGAATTTGGCGAGCCTAGCCTCCCTTTCTAACCTCTAGAGAATTTTCGTCAGGGTCCATCCAACGATGAGGAGTGCTTACCCAATTCAACGACCAAGATCAGATTAGGAAGCCCCCATAATGTCAAGTTGTCCTAACAGGGTTGAGCGTCCAACACTTGAATTCTCCAAGGTAATTCTTTCAGGATGGAAAACTTCTTGTCATTCAATGGCTTTGCCTCCCGTCCATTTCCAAGACCTCCTTCTTACCCATCCTTTGGTCACTGTGTTGGCTCCTTAGATTAAAATGGCTTAAAACTTTCCTCCCCAAGGTCCCTTGCTCTAGGTCTTAAGGATTTAATTCCCCATATTTCATTAACTGTCAATGTATATATATAAATATATAAGGCCCTTTACTATGGTTCCAAGCGCATGGTTGAATTCGTATATGTATATATATCGTATACACGAGCCCCTTTGGGTTACCCCTCTTGAGCTCATGCATCTATACTTGCGTATAGAATAATACTTAGGCTCCTAAGATTTAACAAGGGCACGACCCAACCCATTCAACATATATATATATATCCTGAGCTTGGCACTAATAAAATAAGGCCTGATAACTGTTATGAAACCAGCTCACAAAAAGATAGAAAGATAGATCAACACCTTAGAAATAAGCCTCTTCAAGGGGGAAACCTCCTTTACATTACACAAATGAACATTCTTGGATGATACAAATGACAAGACTTCCTTTCTATATATAGGAGTCTAAGGGATCATAATATAATCAGAGCTGACATAACAATAATAATGTAGGGGCACAACGATAACAATAGTGGGCTTCTATGGGGCACAATAATAAAAATATGGGGACTACATGGGCACACCAATATACTAAGGGGGTTTTACTAATAACAATAAGGGGTTACACTAGTAGTATAGGGACCTAACATGCCCCTCTCCTTCAAAAAGTGTTTTCCTCAACGCTTGAGTAGTTCTTGATGCTTCTGTATAAAATTCTTGTCCTCCCATGTGGAATCTTCAACGGGTAAGTTATTCCACTTGATGAGATACTCTGAAATTGATCAATTTCATATCTGTCGGGTTCTTGTTTCTATGACTACTCCAAGCTCCAATATGATTTTTCATTCCTTGTCAAGTTCTGGCAATATTGTTTGAACTGGGATCTTCTGCAACTTTTGAATGAGTGGCCACCCTTCTTCATCCTTCTTCCATTCATACCTTGCTTTGTTTATCCAATCTGGTTGGATAATAGAAATAGCACAAAACAATGCTTCCACATCCTCATCTTTTCTTGAGAGTGCATCTGCAACAACATTTTGCTTCCCTTTTTTGTAGATGATTTCAAAGTAATAACCCAACATATTTGTGACCTATTTTTTATGTTCTTCTAAAGATAATCTTTGTTCTAAAAAGTATTTAAGACTATCATGATCCATTTTTACCTTGAAGTGTCTTCCCATTAGGTAAGGTCACCATTTCTTAAGTGCATGTAGTATTGCCAACATTTCCTTCTCATAAATAGCTTGCTTGAGATGTAGCCGTAAAAATACCCAATCGCCTACATCAAAACTTCTTTCACTGTGATGTTGATCTGCCCATTGTTTCATTCGATTCTACACCAAAGTGGTGTTATCCTTTAAAAGTTTGAGAACTTGTTGTTGATGCTCGATGTGATCTTTCACTGCTTGAATCTTTTTCTTCTTGATATGTCCTTCTATCTTGAGAGTTTGAGGAGTCGTAATTTCTTCCAATGCATTACAAGATATGGTTGGATTCATTTCTTGATGCTCGATGTGATCTTTCACTTCTTGAACATTTTTCTT
This sequence comes from Pinus tabuliformis, assembly GCA_031772625.1. Lineage (NCBI taxonomy): Eukaryota > Viridiplantae > Streptophyta > Pinopsida > Pinales > Pinaceae > Pinus > Pinus tabuliformis. The sequence goes on along the minus strand of CM062804.1, from coordinate 1,030,475,143 downwards.
CTTGATATGTCCTTCTATCTTGATAGTTTGAGGAGTGATAATTATGGCCAATGCATTACAATATATGGTCGGATTCATTTCTTCTTTCTCGATGTGATATTTCACTTCTTGAACCTTTTTTTTCTTGATATGTCCTTCTATATTGGGAGTTTCAAGAGTGGTAATTCTTGCCAATGCTTTACAAGATATGGTCGGATTCATTTCTTCTTCCTCTGGTGTTGGTTCTTGGTGTATATCCTCTTCTTTTGATTTTGCTTGATCATTTTATTCCTCCTCTTCATAATATATGTAAAATATATTCTTCTCAACACACTTATGACCTTTAGTGTATTTGCTATCACAATTGTAACAAAGCCTTTTTTCTCTTTTTTCTTCCAATTGTTGTCGTGTAAACCTTGTAGTTTGTGGAAGGCTAGGAGAAAATACACTTCCATAATTATAGTAGTGAGTGGTGGAATTCCTTGTTTCCATCATTTCTATTTCAATTTTTCTTGCCAACCCGAATGCCTTCTCCAATGAATCGGGTTCCCAAAGACGAACCTCATGTTGAATGTTATCCTTTAAAGTCCCTGTGAAGACATCAATCCTTTGCTTCTTTGAAATATCATTTACCCTTATATTCAATTTTTTAATGTCCTCAATGTGCTCTACCATTGAACCCTTTTGTTCGAGATTTTTGAATTGGCTAAAGAAGGTGTTACTCTGTGTATCCAAATAATGTGCTATCATTTCTTCCGTGAAAATTGACCAAGTGACAAGTGCTTTATGAGAACAAAGCCCTTTCTACCATAAAAATTGATTTGGTTCTAAATATAAAGATGCAATATGTACTTTTTGTAACAATTGCACCTCATGTAGATCGAAATATTGCTCCATTTGTTGTATCCAATTTACCGGATCTTTGCCATCAAACTTCCTCATATCGCTTTTTCTTGATTTTATGAGCTCAATATTGAATCTTCTGTATCTCTGTAATTTCATATCTCTAAGGTCTGAAATTGCATCCTATGGTAGTCCTCTGAGTGCTCTTTCGAACCCCACAAGTCTGCTCAAGATTGGATTCTTCGAGGAAAAGTTATGCCCAATCTCCCGCGATGACCTAATTATAGACTAGTTTAGTAGAGCGAACTTGTATGACGTGTCACGTGTGACTGTTTTGACCTTAGGTTCTGAAACTGGTACCCAACAAACTACAGTCTATCTTCTTTCTGTCACTTTTTATGAAATTTGAATCAGATGCTTCAACAGTGAGTGATGATGATTTTCCCAATGTAACCTGTTTGGGATGTAATTCGGGAGCCTGTAGAAACCCTAAATATCTTGGACTGTATCTCCGAACATATAGCAAAACAAGATCTGAAATTCAGTCCCTAGCTTCAACCAATTTTCGGCTCAAATGGGTTTTAATTTCGGAGTCTGAGACTTTGGATAAAAATAATTATAGTGAAAATTCCAAAATGACCCATTTGAGATTGAATTCTGGAGCTTGCACAAACCCTAACTTCCTCAAATCATATCTCCACAAATATAACAAGCTAAGATCTGAAATTTGGACTCGAGGTGCAGAATGATTTCGACTTAAATGGGTGTTTTTTTGAACTTTTGAAACTTCGTAGTGAAAACGTTATAGCAAAAATTCCACGATGACCTATTTGGAGCAGTGAAACCCTAGAATCCAAAGCTCTGATACCAAATTTTATGAAACCAGCTCACAAAAAGATAGAAAAGATTGATCAACGCCTTAGAAATAAGCCTCTTCGAGGGGGCAACCTCCTTTACATTACACAAATGAACAATTCTTGGATGATACAAATGACAAGACCTCCTTTCTATATATAGGAGTATAAGGGGTCATAATATAATGAGAGCCGACATAACAATAATAATGTAAGGGCACAATAATAATAATATGGGGACTACATGGGCACACCAATATAATAAGGGGGTTTTACTAATAACAATAAGGGGTTACACTAGTAGTATAGGGACCTAACAATAACCAATATAATAGTTACATAATAAATAACACAAATATTTTTCCATCCATTTATACTTAACCCCATTGGGCCAATTTCAAGCTCAGGATAGTTCAGAAACCTACAAGCCTTAGACTGATAATAAATATATAACCAGGTCATGCACACACTCAAGGATTGATTCATTCACATATGAACCATACATGAATTAAACAATCCTTAAGCAAGTAGTAAATCACATTCCACAATATACCAGCATTAAACCAGTGCATTGAATCAAAACTAAGATAAGCTTTAAGCCAACACATCAAACATATGCTTATCTACAAGTATTTATCTCAAAATCAAACATGCATCACTACACAGTTAATATTTTCATGGTTAAATACAAAGATGCAAGTATGGTTTACATCCTTTTGAATCACACAGAAATGCAGTGCAACATTCATGGCCATAAGTTATCTATCATGCCACCATTTCCATTCTAAAACCCATCAGAATATCACAATCCATTTGCACAGTAAGTTACGTTTTATACATTCAAAGTATTGTATTTTTATACAGCAAAATAAACACAAGAAGCACTTTGTAGTGGCCAATCTAGGGTGCTAGATTAGACTAGATTTAATATCAACCAAGGTAGGTAACTTAGAGGCACGTGTCTAAAGTCTATAGACATAAAAGGATCTCATCTATCTAACTAAGTGTCTACTGTGACAGGCTACAACACTCCTTTACAAGAGATTGAAATATGTTTCCTCTCACACCTTAACACTCAGATCATCTAATTTATCTAACTGTTCTAAAGAAACAGCGTGTTGCTAGACTTTGTTTTCAACCCTCTTACAAGGATATTATCCACAAAATCTCTTTCCAGCTAACACACTAAGCATTCATGAAAATCAAAGCTCTTTTAAGCACACTGAAATTTTAAATGCATGAAAACAGAGTCCACAGAGATACTTCGAAATCTAATGATCGATAAAATATTTTACAAGATATTGTTCAATGATCTAGCAATTGAATTCTCAAGCTATCACCATGAATATTATTTGCAAGAACTTCTAATCAAATCAATAAACTCACAGGCAAGAAAATAACATTAAACACTATTCACACTATTCAGATTCGAAAACGCTATGGAAATGAAAATAAAAGTATACCAATCTCCACGTAGGGCCCGTCCACGCTTCAATGGCACACTTAAGAAACTTCAAGCGATGAGAATGTTAACGCATAAGCATTGTAAGGGTAAAACGATGACTACAATTAAGTTCTGGAAGTCGAAATCACATGCAAGAGCAATGTTCTGGAAACAATACACAAGAATAATAATCGTTCTGGACAATACAATACGCAGTCTTTTATCTGCTTGTCTCCTATCCTATGTTCACTAACTTTCCCTCTAAATCGAATGTACATACATTATGCAGATGTTTCTGCTTTTACAAAAGAGTGATTTTTGTCTTTTCTAATCTTAACTGATTTCCAAAGCAAAATGAAATCAGTTTGGGAAACTCTGGCTTTTTGCTGCCTTTGTGACCAAAAAGGCTGGGTTTGACCAGCATTGACCATGTATCCAGGAGCTTTAGATTCGTTGTTGAATAGATCTTTCACCATGTATGTACATTCCAGATCACGTTCCTATCCTTTGTTTTGATTTTCCTGCCATGCCACGTGTCACATCATAAACCATTTACAGGAAGTCATGACATCCTGTAATTTTTGTTGAAAATTCCTAATTTTTAACATAAAAATTCACAAATTAAATTTAATGTAAATTAACAACTATAATGCTTTGATTAATCAATTTCAATGGACTATGAGGGGTTTATGGGAGAAAAAGATAGACAAATGATGGATTTCTAGAAGAAAAGGATGGCAATGAAATGGTACCAACATCTCCCCCAAGCTCAATGATTTAGCATGTCCTCATGCTAATCCTGATGTGCTCCCTTTATACTCTGTTCCTGCCTGTGCCTCTACCGCTTGTAACAATGCATCTATATTCTTCTGAGCTTGGGCATTCTTCTGAACGTGGAGCTCATGTTTCAAATTCTTGTATTTCTCTTTGAGAGCTTTCTTTTGAGTATACCATTTGGTTGCCCACTTGCAAATGTCGGTTTGTTCAGCCTTGAGTTCTTTGATTTGCTCCTTCAGCTTCTCATTTTTCTGCTGAGTCTTCTTGCTCTGAGCTCTCAACATTTCATTCTCCTTCTTGATGACCTTCTCTAGCATGTTGGCCTCCATCAATTCTTCTTTTAGCTTTTCAATTTGTTTTTCTAACCTCCTTTGTTTCTTGTTTGCAGGTGCTGGCTCTTTCCCTTGTCCATTGTTACTCTCGACTTCCATTTCGGCTTCCGGTCCTGGCTGTGAATGAGCACTGCTCTCAATGTCCATCGGTGCATGTGCATTTGACTCTGGTTGATCTTCTTGTGTTTGGGTCTTTTGTATTCTCCTTGATCTTCTTGTATATGTAGTGAAAATTTTGTCTTGCTCAATTTTCTGGGTAGCTTCTTGCCTCATCTTTCTTGTCCTTACACTACTGTTGTGTGGAGGAACATTGCTTGACTTGTGCACAGGGATTTCCTCATCAATATCAAGCATAAATTCTGAGCACTCTTGCTATTCCTGTTCATCTTCTCCATCTTTGATTTGATTAGCAACCAAAAATTCCTTCCATGTTTTTCCCCTCCTCTGCACTTCAAATTCAATTAGAATTTTAATCAACCCAAAATGACACAAGCTTTTATCTTCATTACCATTTTGCTTTTGAATAGTTTTTGACATCTTAGTCAAACTCTGTAAGAGGAAATAGGGTAGACTAATGGTGCATTGCCCTTTTAAGTGCAACGGGAGTTTAATGTGACATAGATAGACTATGTTGTAACGACCTTCACAAGTAATAAATTTCTGAATAATGTACACCATTTCATCCCATGGGTGCATCAGCCAGCTTCTAGGGACACCCTTTTTCTACTTGACAGAGGAAACCCTTGACGTAGACATGAATTGAGTCCATGATTTTTCCTTAAATTGTTTTGTTTTGAAATATTTTTCTCCTTCTGGACTGATTCCCAAGGTTTGTGCTATGGTATCCTCTGAAATCCTAAAAGAGAAGTTGCCTATCAATGCTTTCTCTCCATTAAATGTAAATGCAAACTGCTTGGTTACTTCTTCATTGTTCCCATTAAACTTCTCTAGGAAGGATAACCATTGTTTTTCCCTTAAAATTGTAATACAGTCATCATGATATTGGGAACTATCAAATGTCGTAGGCTCTGCTCTATTGGTCATTTTGACAAAGAAACTCATGTTCTAACCCTTTTTGTTTATGCTTAATAATTCAACAAGGGTCTCTTGATTTGTTACCTCTGTTTTGCGCTCCACTCAACCGACCTGGTAGCGCCCTCTGTTCTCGGGGTCTCCTTCTTCAATGACTTGGGCAGCGACCGGATTAATGTCCTCGGATTATGGCGGAGGTAGAAACTCGTGGTGAGCCCAATTACTATGCTCTCCCTTTGTAGCGCCTGTTGTTCTCGGCCTTCTTTGAAATCACAGAGTTTGAATTACTAGTATGGTAACGCCCTTTTTACGAACTGAGAATGAAATGAAACTTAACAACCGACCTTACCCAATTTACTATAATGATAATGCAGAGCGCATTCATATCACAAAGACAGAGGAGCTGTACTGGTTTGCATAGGTACAATCATGAGAACGTCGTAGACATATAAGGAGTGCTGGAGTGATGATAACGGATAGTTGTTGCATGAGTCGACTTGGGTCAAATGATCGTTTTATAACTTGGCCGATTCAAAAAAAATTGAATGAAATCGTTTAACACTTGGCTCTCCAATGATTCACCACTTGTCCATTACTTGTTGGTACTTGGCCGATTAAGAAGATGATGGATCGATGATAAGGTTTGATGGCCGATTCAAGAATGAGGAGTTAATGACAAGGTTTGAAGGGTGGTGTAGGAGAAGATTTAAAAAAATCGTAGGAGGAATATGGCGATAGGCTAGAGTGTGTTGGGAAATGATAGTAGTTAGGAATGTTACAAGGGTGATGGTTATAGGGGTGTTTTTGAAATTGATTATAAGCAATCATAATCATCATATTTAACACTAAAATAATTCAAGAATTTTAAATGTTAAAAATAAAAATTACAACAATACATTACACTTTGTTGGTTGACCAAGAGTTGAGTTGGCATGCATAGGTAGGACTGATCTTTATTGTCTAGATATGACTAATCTTCACTGTCCATAACAGGTCCCTTCTGAGATAAAATTGGATATAACAGGTCCCTCTGAGATCTGAAGAATGTTGTGTGTGCAGCTTCTTTGAAATCTGAAGAACTATATGTGTGCAGCTTCCTTGATCTTTGGTGTTGATGTAGCCTTGATGATAAGAAACCTTTGAAACTCTGTTGAAACTTTGTTGAAGTAGCCTGATGTAGCAGTCTTTAACAGGTCCCTTTAATGTTTGTTGAACAGGTCCCTCTAATATTAGTGCTGGTAACATAGTCTTCTGAACAGGTCCCACTGCATATTGCTTGAACATGTCCCTCTGATTAGAACAAAGACAAAAACAATTTCTTTATTGAAATACTGAAGTGCTGAAACAAACTCTTTGAAAATTTACAATGAGGAGATGAGACAAGGAAAACAAAAATTTTGATGCTTCTCCCCCACTAAAGCTTTGACTTGTCCTCAAGTCATTATTGAGGCGATGAACCAAACAATAAACAAATAGAACAAGGAATTCTTACCAGCCAAAGAATTGGTTTTCAAGTAAGAATTCTGGGTTAGAGTGTGCCAGAGTCTAGTTTTCACATCTAAACCATTATTAAAAAAAAAATTATATATATATATAATTTTATATATATATTTTTAATTTTTTTTAAATTGAAATGAAATGAACTAAGGTAGAGATATCACAGCTGAAGGCTGCAATATCTCAACCTCCCTTTGTTGAGATACAGTTTGAAGAAAATCCTCCTTGCTGATGGGCTTATGGTAAATTTTCAACCGATGGCCATTGACAAGAAAGGGGTGGCCTTCTCCATCAATGGTAATAAGCTTGACTGATCCATTTTCATAAACTTGAACTATTTCATATGGGCCCATCCAATGTGTGGTAAATTTGGCTTTATGATCTCTGAATTTAGAGTCAAAGAGTAAAGCCCAGTCTCCTTCTTTGAATTGTTTCTTCTTGATGTGTGCATCATGCCACTGCTTCCTTTGTTTCTGCATTAGGAGTGTTGTCTCCTCTGCTTGCTGCCTCATTTCATCTAGCTAGTTCAATTGCTGAATCCTCTCTTGTTGGGCTTCATTGAGATCAATTCCTAAATCTGCAGCCATCTTATAAGTGTGTATTTGAAATTCAATAGGAAGCATTACCTCTTTGCCATACACCAACTGATATGGTGTAAATCCTATAGTGTTCTTCCACGTGATTCTATAAGCCCAGAGTGCATCTTTGAGCTTCTCTTCCCAATTCTTTCTATTCATTGCTACGGTCTTAGTGATAATTCCTTCCAATGTTTTATTTGTGGATTCCACCTGGCCATTGGCCTGTGGATGGTAAGGTGTACTTTTTCTGTGCTTGATTTGATATTTTTCTGTGATGTCTTTAACTAGCTTTGAAGTAAACTGAGTACCTTGATCTGTCACTATCTCCCTTGGTACTCCATACCTTACAAAAATTTCTTCAAAAAGGAAGTTTACCACTGTTTGTTCAGTTGCTCGGACTAGTGCTTTGGCTTCAGCCCATTTTGTTACGTAATCAGTACATACTAGGATGTACTTTTTACCTTTGGAAGTTGGATTGATGGGTCCTATGAAATCGAGAGCCCATTTTTCAAATGGCTCTAAGTGTACTTGAGGCTGAAGTGGCATTTCATCTGTAGCTGTTGGCCTACCCATTCTTTGACAGCTATCACAACTCTTCACATACTTCTTGGAATCCTTAAAAATAGATGGCCAATAGTATCCAAGACTAAGAATCTTGAATGATGTTCTTTTAGCTGCAAAATGCCCACCACACGGTTCATCATGGCAAGATTTTAAAATATCAATTATTTCATCATTTCTTACACATCGTCTAATAATCATATCATAACTAGTGTAAAATAAATCTCCATTAACCCATGAGTATCGAGCACTTTGTTTGATTAGCCTCTTCTTTTCCTTTGGAGTAAAATATGGAGGTGTTCTTCCTATGGACAAATAGTTGGCCAAGTCAGCATACCAAGGATTCACTATTGAAATTGCAAATAAATTTTCATCTGGAAAAGAATCTTCAACCGGAACAACCTCACCTGGATTTTGCAGTCTAGAAAGAAAATATGCCGCCTGATTCTCCTTACCTGGTCTATCTAACACTGTGATATTAAATTCCTGTAATAATAACAACCATCTGGTAACTCTGCCATTAGTTACTGGTTTATTCATTAAATACTTAATGGCAAAATGATCAATATGTACAAAAACCTCATAACCAGTTATATAATGTCGGAATTTATTCACAGCATGTATGATTGCAAGCATTTCTTTTTCAGTGACTGTGTAGTTTAATTCTGTAGGTGTTAGATTTTTACTAATGAAATAGATGGAATAATGAAAAGACTCCTTTTTTTGGCCTAATGAGGCACCTACTACAGTATCAGATGCATCTGTAAAGATGTGAAATGGTAGGTTCCAGTTAGGTCCTTTTAAGACTGGTGTGGTTGATAACTTTTCTTTGAGTGTTTCAAATGCTTGTTGACAATTCTCATTCCAGTTGAAAGGTGTATCTTTTGCTAGAAGTTTAAACGGAGGTGAAGCTATTTTACTAAAATGTTCAATAAACCTTCTGTAATAGCTTGCATACCCAAGGAAACTTCTTACCTCTTTTTGAGTATTTGGAATTGGTAAATTGACAATGATCTGGATTTTTGATGGATCAACTTTAATGCCTTGAAAAGAAATATAGTGGCCTAATACTATCCCTTCATTTAACATCATAAAACACTTTTCATTGCTCAGGGACAGATTAGCTTCAATACATCTCTTCAAAACTTTTTCAAGATTCTCTAATGCATGCTCAAATGAATTACCATACACTGAAAAATCATCCATGTAAACTTCAACACAGTCATGAACTAAATCAGAAAAAATAGCTAATACAGCTCTCTGAAATGTAGCTGGAGCATTGCAAAGTCCAAATGGTAAAACATTATAAGCATAAGTGCCCCAAGGACAAGTAAAAGTGGTTTTGTCCTGGTCCTCTAAGGCTATCCTGATCTGGTTGTAGCCACTGAAACCATCAAGAAAAGAGAATGATGATTTCCCAGCTAATGTGTCTAACACTTGGTCAATAAATGGTAGTGGGAAATAATCTTTGAGGGTTGCTTTGTTCAATTGTCTATAATCAACACAAATCCTCCACTTACCATTTTTCTTGGGCACTACTACCAATGGGGATACCCACTGACTGTCAGAGATAGGATAGATAAAATTGACTTTCAACAGTTTTTGTAATTCCTCTCTAACAGTATCCTGAAGCATGGGATTCATTCGTCTCTGCGGTTGCCTCACTGGTTTGATATTACTATCCGTATAAATATCGTGAGTGCATGTTTCAGGGTGAATTCTGTGCATATCAGTGTAGTCCCAAGCAAATGCTTTCTGGTATTTTCTCAATAATTGAATCAATTTTTCCTCCTGAGATGAGTCTAGGTGAGTGCCAATATTCAAAGTTTTTCCGGGACTAATATCTATGGTCTTGCTCTGTGTGTTTGTGATAGATTGGATAGGAAAAATGTTCTGAAATGTTGTTTGCAAGGAATGAATGGTGCATGTTTCCTGAAAATTTTGTGCCAAAAGTTCATCTGTAGCATGGTATTGGTCATTTCTCAATTCTTCGGAAACATCAGGTTGAGAAAGGAACAATTCTACCAGATCATCATTATTATGTTCTTGAAAATCATAGATTTGGTTGATGCTGAAAACATATTGAACTTCTTCCTTATCATTGTATTTATCGTCAAGCCATAAATTGTGTGCTACTGCTGGGGTTTGTGCTGATGGGTAAAGAGTGAGTTGTTTTCTTTCAGTTCCTCGTGAAATGACCATATTACCCTATCGACATCCTATGAATGCATCAGCAGTTGCTAACCATGGTCTACCAAGGATGATAGGGTGTCCTCCTAAATTGGATTTTGGCTGAAGAACGAAAAAGTCCATTGGATACTCCCAAGAGTCCAATGAAACAATTATGTCCTCCAAAATCCCTTCAGGAATCACTTTAGACCTATCAGCGAGTTCTAGAACAATCGTTGTGTGCTGCAATTTTGTGAGCTGGAGTGTTTTCATTGTTTCAAGAGTCATCACATTTACTGCGGCCCCAAGGTCAATTAAGGTGTTTGGAATATGTATGTTGTTAATGATTGTAGTGACTCTGGGAATACCAGGATCAACATAATTTTCCATTGAAATGGTGTTTGGCATAAGGCCAACTAAATGTCCAATAACATGAATAGTTTGTGGATCAACTCTTTTCCTAGTAGGCTTTTTAAGGCACAGTTCTTTGATGGCTTTAGTATATATGGGAATGTCTTTTATGGCTTGTAGTAGTGGAATTTTTATATAGACATTCTTTAGCTCATCTAAAACATCAAACTGTGGCATAGACATGGGAAGTTTTGTTTGGACCAATCTGTCTGGAAAAGGTGGTGGATGCAACGGTTTCATTTGTTTATTTTTGATGTCATCATTTTGTTTCCTTTGAATTGGAGTTTCATTTTCATTTTCTTCGTTTTCTTCTTGTTTATCAGCTGTTGGAGATTCTTTTTGAAGTATCTTACCAGACCTCAAATTGATATTTTGCAAGGGTAATGTGGGATATGATGGTCCCTCATTTACATTATAAGCTGGTCTCTCTGCTCTGTTATTTGGATTTGGTACAGGTTGAGCAGGGATTTGAGTAGGTCTAGGAGGTTGTTGGTTAGATGGAAGTTGTAATTGTGGTGGATTTATTGGTGGAGGAGCAGGTAATGTTTGTTGAGTGGGTTGGGGTTGATGTGGGTAAACAACTTGCTGTTGAGGATATTGCTGATATGGTTGAGGATATGGCGAATATGGCTGATGATATTGTTGATATGGCTGCGAATATGGTTGGTATGATTGAGGATATGGTTGATATTGTTGAGAGTATTGCTGAGATGGTCTCCATTGTTGTTGTGGGTAATTTTGGTGTTGCCATGGCATGGGTACATTCCACGAACTCTGAGCATACATCTGATCATATGCAGGAAATTGCAAATTCTGGTTTGGGAACATACCTTGAGGTGGAGGTTTTGGCTGCCATGGTCTCTTTGCGCCCATGAAATACACATTTTCCATATCTGTGTTAGCTGCCACATTACAATTCTGCAAAATCTTGACTTTAGAGCAATGAAATATATCATGATTTTCAGTACAAAAGGCACAAACTTGAATGTTTTCTAATGGGCAATCTTTTAAGGCATGTTTCTTCCGACATTTTGGACAAAAGATAGCCATCATTTGATCTTCCTCTTCTTGTCTTTTCTTAGCTTTGAGAGTGTCAATTTGAGTTCCTAAGGTACTCAATAGATCTGTTTTGAATTCCTCTAACAAATTTCCTATTTCAGCTCTTGTGACACTTGCTGAAGCAGATTTTGTGGCTTTGGATGATATGGTTCTTTTTCCAATTTTGGCTTTGCTCCTAGAATACTTTTCACATAACTCAGCAATTTCTTCAAAAGGTAAAGTGGAAATATCACCTTTTCCCATCAAATTAAGATCATCTAAGTATTCCTCTCGAATGCCCTTCAAAAATATTGTTCGAATCAGATCAAGAGGCATGGTTCTGTGTTTTGATTTTTGTAAATTGTAAACAAACCGCTCTAAGTACTCCTCTAAATTTTCATCCTCTTGTTGGTTCATCCTAAAGATATCATCTTTGGAATCTTTCGATCTACAATAAGGTTGGTATTTCTTTAGGAATATTCTTCTCATGCCATCCCAATCAGTTATTGCATGTTCACCAAGCCCCATGAACCATCTTAATGCTGATGCTTTTAATGTTGCTGGGAAGAGTCTAAGCCTATGGGCATCATCTGTGTAACCATATGTTCGACATACTATGTCAAACTCAAACAAGAATGAATCTGGGTCTTCTGAAGCCATGCCATAAAAGTTTGGTAGCACAGATGGAGGTATGTTTTTCATTTTTATTTCGTCATCCTCTTCTGGTTCTTGGATAGGAAATTTAAAGGTTGACTCTTCCTCCTCTCTTCGACCTTGATTTGGTGGTCCTCTTGCTGATCCATCTCCTTCCTCAGCCATTTTGATAGGTTCCTCTGTTGATTTAATTTCTTGTTCAGTGTCACTTGTTTCAAAGAGAAGTTCAAGGAAAGATTGTTGAGTTACTGTGCTACTTTCTCTTTTTATAGAGGATTCAGGGAAATGTTTCTTCTATGATTCGTGTGCTAATAGAATTTGCCTCTCGATGAGTGTGAGTCTTTGCCCTGATTTCTATTTATCCTCTAATGTTTGTATGGTAACTTTCCCAGCTGGTGTTGTGTGTTCAACTTTTCCTAAAGGGTCTGCTCCTAGGGATGAATTAGTTTTTGGATGGGGGGTTTTTATGAATCTACCTTTGTCATCTCTAGATCTAGACATAAGTAAATATGACTTCTAAAATGATGAATTAAAATTAAATCTATGTTTTTGCTTGTTTTTGTTTATTTTATTTTTATTTTTTTAATTTTGTTTTTAGAAATCCTCTAGTTGCGCCTCCCCAGCAACGGCGCCAAAATGTAGTGGCCAATCTCGAGTGCTAGATTAGACTAGATTTAATATCAACCAAGGTAGGTAAACTTAGAGGCACGTGTCTAAAGTCTATAGACATAAAAGGATCTCATCTACCTAACTAAGTGTCCACTGTGACAGGCTACAACACTCCTTTACAAGAGATTGAAATATGTTTCCTCTCACACCTTAACACTCAGATCATCTAATTTATCTAACTGTTCTAAAGAAACAGCGTGTTGCTAGACTGAGTTTTCAACCCTCTTACAAGGATATTATCCACAAAAGCTCTTTCCAGCTAACACACTAAGCATTCATGAAAATCAAAAGCTCTTTTAAGCACACTGAAATTTTAAATGCATGAAAACAGAGTCCACATAGATACTTAAAAATCTAATGATCGATAAAATCTTTTACAAGATATTGTTCAATGATCTAGCAATCGAATTCTCAAGCTATCACCATGAATATTATTTGCAAGAACTTCTAATCAAATCAATAAACTCACAGGCAAGAAAATAACATTAAACACTATTCACACTATCCAGATTCGAAAATGCTATGGAAATGAAAATAAAAATATACCAATCTCCACGTAGGGCCCATCCACACTTCAATGGCACACTTAAGAAACTTCAAGCGATGAGAATATTAACGCATAAGCACTGTAAGGGTAAAACGATGACTGTAATTAAGTTCTGGAAGTCGAAATCACATGCAAGAGCAATGTTCTGGAAACAATACACAAGAATAATAATCGTTCTAGACAATACAATACGCAGTCTTTTATCTGCTTGTCTCCTATCCTATGTTCACTAACTTTCCCTCTAAATCGAATGTACATACATTATGCAGATGTTTCTGCTTTTACAAAAGAGTGATTTTTGTCTTTTCTAATCTTAACTGATTTCCAAAGCAAAACGAAATCAGTTTGGGAAACTCTGGCTTTTTGCTGCCTTTGTGACCAAAAAGGCTGGGTTTGACCAGCATTGACCATGTATCCAGGAGCTTTAGATTCGCTGTTGAATAGATCTTTCACCATGTATGTACATTCCAGATCACGTTCCTATCCTTTGTTTTGATTTTCCTTCCATGCCATGTGTCACATCATAAACCATTTATAGGAAGTCATGACATCCTGTAATTTTTGTTGAAAATTCCTAATTTTTAACATAAAAATTCACAAATTAAATTTAATGTAAATTAACAACTATAATGCTTTGATTAATCAATTTCAATGGACTATGAGGGGTTTATGGGAGAAAAAGATAGACAAATGGTGGATTTCTAGAAGAAAAGGATGGCAATGAAATGGTACCAACACACTTGCACATATTAACCAAGAAAACACTTAACTGGTATTATGAACTTGGAAACTGAGATTGGGACTTCAACTCTCCACCCAACCTTAGACACATTACATCTAAACATTTCTTGCAGTAATCACCCCCGAGCTAGATTCTAGATCTCGAGGATGAGTGCTTAAGGGATTAAACAAATTTTGTTAGCTGGAATAGGGTCTGCAGAGGACCACCCACTTCCACCCTTCAACTACTTCATTAAGAATTCAGAATCTACCATTGCAGGCTAAAGTAGGGAATCTAAAGGCTCATCTCCACCCAAAATTAAATGAGGGATTCTAGAGGCTCACCTCCACCCAAATAAAATGAGGGAATCCAAAGGCTTATCACCTCCATCCTCAACAATTATTTCACACAGTGGTTCCACCCAATCCTGGGAGTCCATAACATATTGTAAAAACTAGAAAACAAGCAGAAGGGGCTAAAGAACTCTCCTTACTAGGAGTCTAAGGAATAGGCCATCACCCAAGTTGTCAAGGGAATCTACAGACTATTGTCCTCACCTGAGGGATATTCTCACCACCTCCCAATGCTCAACCTAATGTTTTCTATGCTCTTTGCCTTCTGGTAGTAGCACAAAACTATGTGCTCCTTTCCTCATGCATTATGGCTTCTTTCTTCCTTTATAGTGCATCCATTTCCTTCTCTATTTTCTTCCTAAAATTTTATTTTCTTGTTCTTGTTCAACATTGCTTTCCTTCCTTCTTCGTTTCTCTTTGTATCCCCCTAATGTGATTAAAAAATTCCCTTTTTTCATAATCCTTTCCACTATCGTGATGCACCCATTTTGGTTGTGTGGGAAGACACTTCTATCGCTCGTTCTACTAACTCGGTCATGGTGGTTTTGTCTTCACGTCTTTGTGGGGTTGCTATTGTCCCAGCTCTCCCACTTTTTATTTGTTGACTTTAGGTTTTCATTCTTGCATGCGCAAGCCATGTTGCCTCTTAATTTTTCTCCTTTCTGCCTTGTGAATTTATCCAAGGCAAGCATGGTTCCTCTATCCTCTTTCCCAACTCCATTAACTCATATGGTCATCCCAATTAGAAGCACACCTACCAACCATTCATGGTTGCAATAAAACAGTTCAAGCTTCCTTCCAATCCTAAGCAGCCTCCTTCCTCAAACTTTAGAATTTGTGTCCCGGTTCTCAGGCATTTTAAGTTATAATCAAAATATATGAGATTTTTACAACAAAGTGGAATTAGGTTAGGGACCTAGGGTTTTTACAGTCCCCTCCCCTTGGAGGAACATCGTCCTTAGTGTTATCAAAACATGCTTAGTACCAACATATATCATTGTGAGCTTTATAATGCAACTCACTTACAATTACATTTTATATATACATACAACTTGTTTTCTTAGAACCTAAATAGACATGAAATTTTTCCTTGGATCAACCACTTTCTATGGCTCCTTTGCAGGTTTCCTGGTGTTGTTGTCACACCAAATTTCAACTTGCTTGCTTACCTTTTCTTGGAGTGTTGCAAGACTCCATCTTCCAATGCTACTTTCCCTTGCACTCATTGTTCCTTAATGGAATAGTTCATGGCACATTTCTTACTTGAATACCCCCAATGTTCTTCTAATTCCAATCAACCATGCTCATGACCCTTTTCAAAATCAAAATTATTTTTGAGCATCCCCTTCTCTGCTTCCTAGTCCCTCGGGTGATCTGA
The DNA here is from genome assembly GCA_031772625.1 of Pinus tabuliformis. Taxonomy (NCBI): domain Eukaryota; kingdom Viridiplantae; phylum Streptophyta; class Pinopsida; order Pinales; family Pinaceae; genus Pinus; species Pinus tabuliformis. The sequence goes on along the minus strand of CM062804.1, from coordinate 1,030,459,306 downwards.
TACCCCTTCTGTGCAATCACTCACCTTCTAATTTCAGGCATCCCCTTCTCTTATTTTTAGTCCCTCATGTGATCCATTCCTTGGCAAGGCTTCTTCGCATCGAAAGGATTTCATAACCTAGGAAAGTCCCTGCCTCAACATTTTCATACCGATCATACCATGCTTCATGGAAATAAGTTGACATCATTGGGTGCTAGTGTCCCATATTAGCCATGTTCCTAAAATATTTTAGTAGCATATTGATGCATTCTCTAATTCTTTTGGTTCTACTGCTATCAATATTGTAGCCAACTTGATCCACTCAAACTGGGTAATTCCATGTTTTCCTACACCATAGCACATAAATGTTCGTGATTTTCATCATATAGAAACTGCAATCATTTAAATAATACCTCATTAACAACTTATCCATGAGGTGACATTTGCAATTTTATTTCACTTCTTGTCACAACAAGTCCAATTAGCTCATAGATCAAATCATCGTAAGTTAAACATTAATCATGTTCCTAGTTTGTGAATTTCAATAAATCAAATGAAATACTAATCTTATCTTTGAATTTCTCTTTGCTTCTTTCTTTACACACAAATTGGATCAACGTCCTAACCCAGCAAGCATCCAGTGGCTTTTTCTCTTCCTATGCACACACTGGATCAATTGTCAAACCCGACAAGCACCCAGTGTGTTCTCTTCTCTTCTCTTTGACTTCCACATGCTATATCAGTTTCCAAAGCAACAAGGGAATCCATAGGCTCATCTCCACCCTCAATCATCAAGGGAATCCAAAGGTTTATACCTCCACCCAGTGATGGATGTGTGTGTGTGTAAGACTAATGTTACCCCACAAATATGGGAACTACCAATCATGGTTGTAAGATCCCGTCCTAGGGCCTTCTACCAGATCTATATTCTCTAAATTTAAATGCAATAAGAAGCAATAATTTATTTTCTTACAAGACATTTAAAAGATGAAAATTTACCATTTAAATTCTAATTCTTACAATTTTAATAGTGAGCATTTCATTTCAAACACTTATATGAGTAATCTATGCATAGAGGAATACATGTACCGATGGCTCGGTGGAGATGCCCTTGAGCTGCTGCTCTTGCTAGAACACTCCTCTTGACTACCAATTGGATTTACCTCTCAGCCAACTAGGAAGTAATTCCTAGCCCAGGAAACCTCCACAGGTTCCCTAGCTCTCCGAGCCCAAGTCCAACCAGATGTAGCGTGTGTGTCCAAGACCAGGATAAACAATACTCCCTTCCTCTCTCCCCAACAATTCCTCAATAATCACAGCCAACCAAAACTAAAAGCAAGACCCAACATCCCCCACTTTCTCCCTTCTTCCTTCCCCTTTTATGCCCCTCCTCTTTTCTCCACCTCAACTACCTCTCATTAATGTCATAACTTCTCCCTCATCCTTACAATTGACTTCTCTTCTCCCAAGTAAATCTGAGATTACATTTGGGAATGTGATATGAATATAAAATTGGGTAATTAATTGGAGAGGACTATGTCTTCTCCCAAATAAATGTTGAGGGTACATTTGGGAATGTGATATGAATATAAAATTGAGTAATTAATTGGAGAGGACCATGTTTTCTCCCAAGTAAATGTTGAAAGTACATTTGGGAATGTGATATGAATATAAAATTGGGTAATTAATTGGAGAGGACCATGTCTTCTCCCAAGTAAATGTTGAGAGTACATTTGGGAATGTGATATGAATATAAAATTGGGTAATTAATTGGAGAGGACCATGTCTTCTCCCAAGTAAATGTGAGAGGACATTTGGGAATGTGACATGAATATTTAAATTGGAATAATGGAAGGAGACCATATCCTATCCAAGATTAAATTTGAAAAGACAAGTTTTGAATAATAGCAATAATAAATTTTATATTAGTAAACAAAAGTTACAGTTTCCCAAATGAAGGTATTCACCAATATTTCTCAATATTTTCAGGTAATGTAAACAATAATAAAATCTGCATGATAAGATTAAGTGGGGCATTACATACACCCCTCCTTCAGAAAACTTCGTCCCGAAGTTAGAGTGAAAAGATACAAGGAATTCGAAGGCATAACAAAATAGAGAGAGTTATAGTAGTAAAATTGATAAGTCAAACAATAACATTACTTCCCACCAAGAGTCTCCAATTGATCTATATCCTCCTATCCATCATGACCTACTTCCATTCCCACCCTATCTGTCCTCTTCTGCTATATATGGTGGCATCGGCTATACCAATCTAACCACGGATAAAACCAACATGGCAGAAGCGTCGACTATATTGACTTAACTTCCCCAGCAGGCAACTGGAAATCGCCATCACACGTCTAGGGGAGTGTGTCCACCACTGCCCTCCCATGATTCCAGGTTTGGAGGATATACGGTGGGAAATGCCTCCACCCCTCCTCACAACTCGGGTCAATGCCCTAATACGGACCACACTACAGTGCTGGTTGGACTTGTCATCGAATAATCCAGTCAAGTCGTCTTGCCGCCTGTCATTTACATTTTACTCATGTCATAAGAGTGTATATCAAATAGATACCGAATGTAATAGAACAATGTACATTATACCTTTCCCCATGAGATGTCTCGACCTTCCCTCAATGGAAGAGTAGATCTCGGCTATCATACAGTTCTTTCCCCCCTGCGGGTTAGCTCTCATTCATGCATTTTAACAAGATATATAATCATCATGTTATTAAGTCTAGTATCCACGTGTCAATCTTGTAGTTCATACTGGAAATAAATCATAAATTCACTAAGTCATTCATTTAAACAAATCATATCCACTTGAGCCATATATGAAACAAAATAATTTTGATAAGTCACGCACTAGATAATTCATCACTAAGTGAGTCATATATTTAGGCCATACATCAACCATTTCCATCATCAATACCAAATCCATCAATTGATTTATATAAGTAGTTTCACGTGTCCAAACAATTGCATATAATGTTCATAAATAAACAACATGGAACTGCAAAATAGAACCTTAACATAGGTAGCTATCTACGTCAAAATGGGCATCATAAATGCTCATGCGACAACATTGTGGAACTCCTCGATAACAATTAGAGTTTAAACAAATTCAACTGTCTGCCATGGAAAATAGCATTTGAACCCGGATATGCTATAAGGTGGTACCAAAGTAAAAAGGACCAAAATATTGGCAAGCAACATATTAGTGCACTATCAATTCCACTAGAAAGTGCTAGTGTAAGTTTCATGCATATAATTTCTTTTTCAGTGAATATGAACAGCTTAATCTCAAGTCCATGGATGCTAGGCAATATCTTGACTCTGCCACCTACTATTTTATTCCCTTCTTAGTTTGATTGCTTCTAACTCTACGCAAATTGATTTGCCACTAACTCTATATTTTCTGGTGATTAAATACACTCAACTCTCGTGTTAGCTTGGTCTTTGGACCCATTTTTTTGGGTAATGGACATACACAATAGCAGAATTTTTGCAAAAAGAGAAGAGATAGAAGAAATGGAGGTATTGCTTGTTATAGCTTAATATGGAAATTGTCAAGACTAGATATATAAAGAGGAGCAATACTACCCCGTACAACCACCCTGTTTCATTAAGACATGACTAACCCGGTTTAACTTAATATTATTTATAACATGTGGTCTTTATTAATTAAAGGCACTTATCCATAATATCCCTCTAATATTTGCCTTTGTAATGTACCGACCAAAACTATTTCTGAATTGGATCCCACAGAAGTAAATTCACTCTGGAAGTCAAGGAATCGAATTCCAAATGGATCAAATGGAACCAATTCTCTTTTTTGTTTGGGTTTGCAATAATTGATCCAGTTATTGATCCGTTTAGTTAACAACCATTTTCCATGTTTTATGCACCTTTGTCGGTGACATGCTTTAAGTATTTACTTCTTCTAAGACTTCTGTTTAAGGCAAGTCATCAACTGGCTTTCGCTCAAGCTTCAAAATCTATCGACTTTGGACAAATGTACTTGAAACCAACATGAAGCCCTCATGTTCCATTCAACTTTAGCCCATTACAATTCCCTTGAGATCGAGTCAAATCTATTCTCGCATTGCCCTCGAGCATTCGATTCCAACTAAACTGATCAGATCCAGATCAAGGTCAAATGCTATCATTTAACAATCATCAATGGCTGAGATGTGTGGGAATAATACGCCAAAGATACCTGTTCCAAATTGCAGTCTACAAATGGAAGCTGAGTTGTTATGTGCAGAGACTTCAACTGAAGTGAAGAAAATTCTTGTCTACTAGAGACAATTAAAAATATAGTGCCATTTCACTCTTCAACATATATAAAATAGGAAAAATTTGTGGGTGGATTAAGTAAAATGGAAACTACTGCAGGATGCCCATCATTAATAAAATTATGTCATGATAAGAAAATGTATCTTATGGAGGCAAACAATATACCAGAAATGTCCAAGCCAGGTGATGTTATTCTGGGGGATGTTGGCACTGAATAGGAGTTTTATAAATCAGCCCTTGGTAAGATCAAGGATGATGTGAATGAACTAATGGGGAGTTTCTCATGGTTGTTTCAAATGCTAAATAAAGAATGAAGAGAGAGATCGATCTAGTATATCTCCTGCCATTGATCTGATTGTAAAGTCAAAGAGAAATGCTTTTCAAAAACAGTAAAGAATGTAGATGAGGGTTTGGAGGTGGATGTGCCTTTGGGATCCAGATGTCATGTTAACTCAAGTACTGTCATGGATAAAAGGGACTATGAAGGTAATTCCGAGCAAGATTATTTGGTCCTAGGCTGTGTTTTTGCAGACAATTTTGAAGATGGCCAGTGTTCCAATGATGCTGAAAAATGAGCAAAAAGGGGTCAATGGATCAGTGGATCAACCTTTGACCTATGAAATACTTGCAAGTACTTTCCAGGTCCAAATTTGACATGCAAATACTCACATGTAAAATGCACCTTGGCAAGTTTGACTCATTGCCACTTTGTAATAGCACAAGCAGGCCAGTGAATCGGGCCCACAAGTCCAAGTCAAACCCATTGACTCTAGTGACCATGTCTACAAGTACATAAGCATGGTCAAGTGATGTTAGCACTCACAAAGAGCAGGATGTCAACACAAGGACTTGCATCCTGATGCTTGCTTCTTGATTATGAGAGCTAATAAATTTCACCAAAATGTACCAACTAAAACACACTTTCTCAATAATAATAATAATAGATTAATAATATCAATCAATAGTTAATATTAACATCAATGTTGATTAGTGGTTACAGAAAGGAAGCCTAAGCTCAACCTAATGGATAACCTACTTGCACAGACCATGAAACTGACAAAGCACATTATGGGCTTCACAGAATTCATTCTAGCACCACTTAAAGAATGTAAACAGAATTTTGCCACTTAAACAAGACAGTTAAAATACAAACTGTAATGAAGAACTGATCAAATTTTTGGAAAACAGATTACTACAGCAAACTGTTGATGCATCTGAATACAGCATGATTGGAGAGGCTTAACGTATTTTTCATATATTATATTATTGATTAAATCCTTCTTCACCATAACCCATCCTTATTTTCGCATGCCTTGCACTCATCAAAAACATATCCTTTAGAAGGTAGTGAAGTACCAGCTCCATATTTCATGTTATGGCACTAGTAGGCAGGGGCTTTGTCTTTTCTTTAAAGGATGGTACTTGCTAGTAAGACTTTTATATTGAATTCCTTATGGTGTTTTTAATGATTATGGGTTCCAACTTTATGGCATACACAGAGTAATCCAGAAGTTGCTTGGATGGAAAATAAAGACCAAAATTCTCCCACACATAGATATATCTGTTACATCTAGATTTCAAAATAAAAAGTCTTTCACTGTCATCCTCACTTATTATTAAATTATTAACATGAATGTGCTATAGTTAATTTACAATGATCTTGACTTAATTGCAAGTGGCAAAGCAACTTAACTAATCTGTGAATGTTAAATTTCATTCCTCGTATTTCCCATTAAAGAAAAGGACAGATCTCACAGTTAATTTCTAGTGGTCAGCATACACTAAGCACGTGTCTAGGATGAGAATGTGACTCATGCCTAAATATTGCCTAACAATTCTTCAAATAATGTAGAGAATATATTTGTAAAATTGGATGATTTCTAATTTATGAATAGCTCTAAATGTAAATATTTATGCTTTAATTGAAAATCCACCAACTTTATACTTTAGCAGGAAGTTGGCTCTAGGAATGGCAACAATCTATAACACAATTATCTCTATTCAGCTCCAAAACCACAAATAGAACTTTTGTAAGAGATCAATAACAATTCTGGCCACTCTTCAGTCAACCTTCAAAACAGCTGAAGATTAAACACCACAATTCTAGCAGGTTGAGAGATCAGCATCAGAACCATAGCCATTGAGATTCATGGACACAATCCATGATAAGATAACCCCATTTTTTTATTTTTTTATTTTTTTTTAGATGACATCAACAATCCCTACCAAAATGATCTTATAGACCTCAAACATTCTGCACAGTAATGCAAGTAGATTTTCTAAAATAATACTTCAACAAACAATAGATACAAATAGTCCTATTAAACCAATGGCTCTACATTCAAGATAACTAACCTCCATATGCCCTGGAGAATATGGGTGACTCCTATATAAGTTAGCCAAAGAGCCATTGTTCAAATGATTTCTTTTGAATATTGATTTCTACACATGAGAACCATGAGGACTTTTCTAAATTAAGATGAGAAGTTAGAACTGTCCAAATCTAGAATGTGTTCTCTTGTCTATCTAGGGTTCATTAATTTAGAACTCATCATTACCTTAAGGACAATCACAGTACATCTTGGACCTCGGTTAAACCCCCGATAAGAGTTTTTTTGACACATGGTAGTTCCAAATCTATTCAAAGCCTTTCTGTTTTAAAGGCAGACTACCTCCAAATGCCTTATAAAACTGGAATCCAGTAGTCAAAGTTACATGTTCCAAACTGGAATCCAGTAGTCAAAGTTACATGTTCCAATTGTTAAATTCCTTAAAACTAACTTTCACATAATAGTATTGTAAAACAAGGCTTCTCTAAGTTAATGTGTCCATTGTCTAAATGTAGAAACCCGTGACTAATTTCTTTACCCATCTTATGTGTGAATATTTACAAATTACAACTCAAACTTATTTAGTAGAAAACAGTTTATGCATTAACTATAGAATTTGGAAAGGAAAATAGAAATGACTGCTACCAATGGGGCATTGGTTCACTGGTCAGATCAGCAGAGTATGCAGCCATTCCCCATGGCTTCGTTCTAATTGTAGTCTGCCTCCCCTGAATAGCATGTCTCAAAAAGAGACGAGGCCAAGTGAAAATACAAAATGATTTTGGCAAAATAGCTACCCCTCAGAGTTAGCACCTAAGTCAAAGAAAAATTGTGCTATGTGGTGCAACCCTCAACCTCTAGGTGTATTTCTTCAAGCAACTTCCAAAATAAATAAATAAATAATAGAGATGGCTCTTATTTTCATAACATAGTTCTTTAGGAACAAAATAGTTAACTCAGAGTTGCTCATGGATTTACTTCATTACCATATGGTGAGGAGGGCAGTTCATAAATTCAATACCAAAATATGATCGCATATACTTTAAAAAGAGTATACGAGTTCCAAGATAGAGATTCCTACATGTAGGGATGATAGTTATCTCAAACATAAGATTGTTGGGAACAAGTTTTCAAGAATAAAAGAAACGGTACTAACAATCGTATAGTGCATTCAAACCGTATATAGGCAGCAACAACCACAACTACTAGTTGTCAACAAGAAGCGCTGAAGAAATGCCAAGGCATGCGAACTAATTGAAAACCATATATGTTTCTAGGCAATTTCCAATGAAACATTTTCAGGTTTGTAAAATTAATATGCTCAATAACCATCATATTTTTTTTCTTCGTGCTCAATCATAACTTCGTGCTTGTTATGCACCCATGTTCTCACTGTAATTTGAGAGGCCCACACCAACCATTCAGAAATTTCCAATCATAATGGTCCAAGTAACTTGGGGGACTTTTGAACACAATGAAAATCCTAATAACATAAGCATGACCTATCCAACACGTCTATCTCAGTAACTTCGTGGATCTCAATCTATTTCTATGTCTATGTCTTGAATGATTTGTTCACGAAGGCTCCGTGCTCTTGTATCTGTGCCTATTGATATACCAACATCTGTTGCTACAGATGGGATTTAGGAGAAACCCTCCAACACACAATTTTCTGATATCCATATACAGGACCCTGAATTTTTCATACAACAAGGACAACATTTCGATTTTATTACTGAAGGTCAAGATCAGAAGTTGCATCGAGTTGGCTTAAACTGGTAGTCCAATGAAGGTTTCCAAGAGCATGTCTTGCGCCAGAGATCTTTATTTTCCACACACTTATGATTTGGAGAGGAGACAGTCACATGGCGACTCTCTTCATCAAAGGGAGTGTATTTCGGGTTATTTGATTTCAAGCCAGGTATTCAATAATAGAAGAAATAAAGATTTGACTGTGAATGGTGTTGGATCAACTTATATGGTGCATAAGTCAGCATCTGAGATAAAGGTAGACTAGTAGTATACATTCAGGAACAATTATTGAGGAGCTATGTTATTCCTCAAAAACAACGAGCCGCAACTGTCTCTGCAAGACTCTGATTCACTTGTGCAATTCTCACAAGATGACATTGATAGTTTGGAATTCATAGAAGCCAAGAAAAACAAACAACGGAGTTCTAAAGGTAAAAGGGAAATTAAAGTGACATGTATGTAATTACGTGTGAGGCTCCCTCCTCAGTCTCTAAAATCCGTGCCACGTTACCCAACCCATTTTACAAAAATATTTACACTGCATACATGAGTGCAAGCAATTGGGGTTGTCACAGTGATGCTCTATCATTTTTGGAAAGGCCAAATACGATGTGAGATTTAGGGTATCATTTAATGCCTTGATCACTTGTATCATTCGGGAATGAAGCCACTAACTTCAGGCTAGGACGGTCAATACATTTATTTTCAAATTAGAACTAAATAACAACTAATAGGGCATATCTGTATAGCATGAGCCATACGAATCTCAAACAATTCAATGTTGTAGACAAACTTCAATTGCAAATTCAGGATAATTAGATTACCACCTATGTGTAGTGAGAGGGCTCCTCCATGAATTGATTATGCTCAAATCCCTGAGCGTATTCAACAGTTCATTACCCTTGAAGTTATAATTTTATTTTGTGACATGAACAGTCATGAAGAAGGAACTCATGCACACATCAGGAAAACAAAATAAGCTGGAAAGCTACTTCAATAAACCCCTTGAAATTCTAAATTATATGAAACATAGAACTCTAAAGGATCATATAATGCTTAGATTTCTTACTTAAAGGTACTTCTATCTCTTGAAGAATATTCAGACAATCTTCAGGAGTAAATGTTATGCAACAAAGAAAAAAAAGTTCACCCAGAGTCTTTTCAAACAGTTTGTTTGTGAACCTAAAACAAAAATCAGATTTGTTGGAGAACAACACAAATTTTAAGTGCACGAGCTTTGTGTTTACAGATCTTAGTTTCTAGACTCACAGGGCATTTTCCAGCTTGAATTCTTAACTTTAGAACAGCATAATCCAAATTAGAATGAAAAGATTTTATGAAAATTAGAGAAGATCTCACTCACACCTTTTTACAAACAGTTGATGTGCAACCAAAGACAGAATTCAAAATTTACGTGAGAATAACCCAGAGGCCTAGAGCTTATGTCTTGTACTGATTTATTGTGATTCACAGACACTAAACAACATTTCCCATCTTTAAATGCAAACCAACACCCAAGATATCATGAGTAGAAGCGAAAGTTAAGCAAAATAAAATAAAAAAATCAGGCGCACATTTTGTCAAACAGTTCATGAGCAACTTTGGATAAAGCTCAATTTTTTTAAGATTAGATATCAAGGAATTTGTGCATATATGGTGTGCTGATGACTTCTAGATACCGAAATGACACTTTCCAGTTTACCATCATGAATCCAAACCAAAACGCAAGACAGGTAATTGATGGTTGTTATGCTGATGCAAAAGTTTCATACATGCAATAAACAGTTTGCATGCAAATTGTTCCTTCAAGAACTTATGCTCCAGCACCCTTGTCAAGGTCAGGATGATTGAGAAGGGAACATCTTAGTAAGGATTTTCAAATGTATATCATGCCTAAATTCCCTTCATACATACTTCGGCACTCAAAATAAATTTATGTGTCCAGGCACATGGCAAAAGTATGGTCTTATTAGTGCCCACCAGTGCCCCAAATTATGTTACCATGTAAAGGGCTGTGCACTGGGCACAATGGGGCAGCAAACTCAAAGATGTGTTTACCAAGTCAGGCTCAATTCTTCTACCCCTGAAAAACAAGCTAGAAGAATGGAAATGGTTGAGAAGAAAGGATACCAGTGCCTTATTTAAGATGAGGATGAATGGATCTAGATTTTGCTGAGGGAAATCACTCTAGGGGTCAAAGAAATAGTGCATTTGTTGAGATATCCAAATAGAATACAATCCTTCCCTTGATTATTGAGCACACCCAAAAATTTTCTTCACATTCCCTTGCCACAGTGGGCAGGAAAATAAGTTATAAACTATTAAGAAACATTTCAAACGTGATTTTTCACCGTAACTGAGAGAAAATGCAGCTGAGAAATTGCTTCTAGTGAGAGTCCCTCTTTTTTTTTAAATAATATAACAATTTTACCAAAATAAGAGAACTCCATAACCCATACTAAAGAAGTTTCTGTAGAAATTTCACCTATAGAACAAACCAATATATGCAATGTCCTAAAGCATAATACTTGTTCTACTTCTACAAAACATTAAGTGGAAGCATAATCGAATTCATGAGCAACATCAAGTAGAAACATGCATAACTGATCAAGAGAAATAATCACACATAACACAAGATATATCCAGGGGAAAGCACCAGCATAAAACCCCAACCATGTATTATCAATCAAGTGGAAATCCTCTTCACAATACAAAAAGAATTAGCTCTCAAGCTATTCAGTTCTCAATGAACTATGAAGATATGAAGATATGTCTCATGAACCAACCAAGCCCTGTATATAAAGGCTTTACCTATGGTCCAATCCCTATTTCCTTGCGCAGTTTGCTTAGGAAATAATAGCAAAAGCATATGCAATTAATTCCAAACATACCAAGTCAACCTATGGTCCAACTAATGCAAAAACTACTTACTAGAAATAGTCAAGCATCTGATAGTACACTGTCCCACATCTGATCTCAACTGGGTCTATGACAGAACTGACATGCAACAGCTATCCATGAGTGAATCCTCAGTTATCTAAAATAATAGCTGTCACATGCATGCAAGCATTAACAAACTCTATTTTATTATTTTAACAACTTGTTAAAATAATCTAACTGGACTTGACTAGTTAGAACTAAGTCAACTGATTCTCTCATTATAGAACTCATACTTATTCCCTCAATTAGTGGATGAAATTAAGGATAAATTCCTCAATCAGTGGGACAACTCATGTGCATGCTCACAAAGACTTCAAATTTGAATTTCCTTAACTAATTAACTCAACTGAATTAACTAATTAATATTTTTAACTGCTGTTAAGACCAAAGTTATATTTTACTTCCTATAGATAGACTGGGGACTGCTATAAATAGGAAGGGACCCAGAAATGCTACTTTTAGAACTTTCTATTTTTATCAGTTTCACCTCTCAGCGAATGTGGCCAATGACCTCACTGGCCAAACTGCTATTTTTAGACATGCTATTTTTAGCAGATCTATTTTTAGCACACTCTAAATTTATCATTTCTTGTTGCGCACTTTTAAACACTCCCTCTCAACAAGAAAGGCTTCCTCTTGAACCCGATCCTATAACTCTGGAATGTTCTGCATGCAACACATCTACCCAGTCCACTTGCTCCAACAACACTTGGAACAAAAACACTCCCAACTAACCACTTTGTTGGGCTAGGAACATACTCTGATCTTGAAGCTCTACCTGTTGCTGACAAGTTCTCCCTCTCTGACATTTGTGCTACTGCAACATCTCCATGCATCTCGCACCTTTGCACACCTCTCTGTGCCACCTAGAACTGTGCAAAACACTTGTGCCTCTCGCATTGCTGCAGCCTGCTAGCTTTGCGTTGTCCTGGGATTCCCTGCACTGTCGCTCTCTCTGTCGCTCCATCCGCATCTGTCTCTACCCAATCAGTCAGTTCCTACTACTCCACATCGGAGCTCCAGTAGCAAGGTCTCATCCAATAGGTTGGGTACCTCAAGGATCCTGCCCCTCCTCCTTGGGACGATCACTCTATATCGCCCCACCTCCTACCTGGAGGCATGGCTGCATGTGATCCCTCAGCCCACCTGGCTCAAAGTTTCCCCCTACTGGAGGTCTCTGCATGAGTAGATGTCTCTACTCGATCTCTACTCAACTTCCCTTGTTGTGGCTGCTCCACAACCTCCTGAAGCTATTGCACCAATCGTGGCTCCTCCACAATCGTCTGAGACTTCTTTTGGCTCTACATGTTGAGAGGTAATATACCCTCCCTCTCAACCACCAAGTCTCCATCAGTTGCCTTGCTGTTAAAGGCTTTGCATGCATCTTGAACCTCAAGAGCATACAGGTTGTTGACCCATGAACTAATCTGCTTCACCTGTCTAGTGATGATGTGTCTAAGGAAAACCTTTCCCTTACTGAAGACTACGTCATAGCCTCTGTCTTCCAGCATTGAGATCGACACCAAGTTTCTCTTCAGTCCTGGTACATACTTGACATCAGTCAAGGTAAGGCGAGCTCCATGCTCCCTCTGAAAAATAATCGTGCCTACTCCTGAGACACTATACTTCTCATCATTACCCATCGCTATGAGTATCTGGAGATCTTTCTCCTCCAAAGTACTGAACAAACTCTTGTCGTCGATCATGTGGAAAGAAGCTCCACTATCAAGAAACCAACCACTTCCCACCATGTATGAAACCATGCATGCGAAGAATGTGAAATCCAACTCATACTGTGAAGCAAGTGCCTCACCTTCAGATCCTTCCCACAGATCCCTTCTTGGATTTCCTCCGTGGACAGTTTACAGCATAATGGCCCACCTCATGACAACGAAAGCATTGCACTTTCGATTTGTCAAACTTCTTCCCATCATTGGAAGAACTATATTCAGAAAGAGAAACCTTCTCCTTCCCCTTCTTCGCCTTACTCGCTAAAGCACAGTTCTCCTCATCATGCATGGATGAAGAACTATCTCTAGTGCTCCATCTGATCTCCTCCTGCATCAAATCCGACCATAGTCGTTCCCAATCTGGCAGTTTCTCCCTTCCATTCACCGAGTCCTGGTAGCTATGCCAGCTCTTAGGAAGGCCAAGGAGTGCTAGACTCACCATATCCTCATCCGATGTCACGACCCCTACACTTGCAAGCTCATCCTTGCATGTGATGAGCTTGGTCAGATACATAGAGATCGTCTCATCCCTTTCACACTTGATCTTTCTAAGTTTATCCTTCAGTGCCAGCTTCCTATTATCGCTTCTATTCTAATATAAATCTTTTAATGTTTTCCACATTGCATGCGAAGTCTCCTTCCCATGGAGGCTCGAGACAATGTGATCTCGAACTCCCTCCAAGAGAATTCTCCTAGCTCTAGCCACACACTTCCTCCATTCCACCTGCTCAGTCTTGTTAATAGGCTTAGGAATTTCTTGATCAATGAAATCCTTAAGACCATTATCTTCCAAAACTACCTCCATGTGATCCTTCCAAGCTATATAGTTTGAGTTGCCATCAAGGTCATACTCAAGCCTCAAACCATAGAATGCCATCGATGAAATAGATGTGATAAGAACTTGAGATCTATATCCCAAATAATAAACTTCTAATTTCTCCTGCTAGTATATTGTTCTTGCTTGATCACGTGTGCTCTGATACCATGTAGAAATTTCACCTGTAGAACAAACCAATATATGCAATGTCCTAAAGCATAATACTTGTTCTACTTCTACAAAACATTAAGCTGAAGCATAATCGAATTCATAAGCAACATCAACTAGAAACATGCATAACTGATCAAGAGAAATAATCACACATAACACAAGATATATCCAGGGGAAAGCACCAGCATAAAACCCCAACCATGTATTATCAATCAAGTGGAAATCCTCTTCACAATACAAAAAGAAATAGCTCTCAAGCTATTCAGTTGTCAATGAACTATGAAGATATGAAGATATGTCTCATGAACCAACCAAGCCCTGTATATAAAGGCTTTACCTATGGTCCAATCCCTATTTCCTTGCGAAGTTTTCTTAGGAAATAATAGCAAAAGCATATGCAATTAATTCCAAACATACCAAGTCAACCTATGGTCCAACTACGCAATCTTTAAGGACACTAGTTCCTCAATCATGCAAAAACTACTTACTATAAATAGTCAAGCATCCGATAGTACACTGTCCCACATCTGATCTCAACTGGGTCTCTGACAGAACTGACATGCAACAGTTATCCATGAGTGAATCCTCAGTTATCTAAAATAATAGTTGTCACATGCATGCAAGCATAAACAAACTATATTTTATTATTTTAACAACTTGTTAAAATAATCTAACTGGACTTGACTAGTTAGAAATAAGTCAACTGATTCTCTCATTATAGAACTCATACTTATTCATTCAATCAGTGGAGGAAATTAAGGATAAATTCCTCAATTAGTGGGACAACTCGTGCATTCTCACAAAGACTTCAAATTCGAATTTCCTTAACTAATTAACTCAACTGAATTAATTAATTAACATTTCCAACTGTTGTTAAGACCAAAATTAATTTTACTTCCTATAGATAGACTAGGGACTGCTATAAATAGGAAGGGACTCAGAAATGCTATTTTTAGAACTTTCTATTTTTAGCAATTTCACCTCTCACCCAATGT